>JAMYCR010000004.1:1200000-1800000 GCA_028830335.1 Eucera pruinosa
CGTATTTAACACACAGAAACATCATCGTGAATAAAAGAGCGATTAACTAACGTTGTGCTCCGAGCCGGAACGATTCGTAGGTTAAATAGCTTCTAAAATAATTGAATAAAGTTGCTTAAAGCGATAAGGTTGAAGTGGTAGCAATTGGGACATCTATCCTACACATATGTATATATATGTGCGATTTTACAGTTACTTTTTTAATTTACTTTCGGACTTAGTTCTTCTTGTTGATTTATGGCCTCACCGTTGCCTTAGTTCGTCTGTTCTCTTTCTCTTCTACTCGTTTCTCTTGTAAACCTTGACGTGTTTGTTCCTTTAATCATTGAAATATAGGGACCTTAATCTCTCAAGCGTGATTCCGCATACGCGAATATGTATTTTACGTGCTTTTCTTCTTGGCAAGATAGAAATGCTTGTAAAGTCTCTATTTCTTAAGGACGCTGGACTATATAAATACGTGCAACTTTATTAATTCAGTATACGAACAGACTCGTTCGCGTTTCTTCGTTTCTCGAAGCGTACTTCGTTTCTCGATTTTTCAGACGGACTTCGTCGCCTTCGTTTCTCGAAGAAACTTCGAATTCTTCGTTTCCAATATTCAATTATGACTTGCCAGAGCCCGACGATATCCGCGTAAGCAGACCGTCGAGTATTTCGCGAACATTTTAATCGAGGCGAAACTTTTCCTCGATATTCCGTAACACGTCTCCCGTGATCTTGGAAAATGTTAACAGAAGCGAAGTTGTAAAAAGTTCGAGAGTTCGACGAGAGGCGTTGTTCGATCGCGTATTTTCCATCGAGCCGTGTAACAGGAAAATACCGACCGAGATTATTCGCTTCCTCCGTTACTTCACCCCAGAACACTTTCCGTGTTTTGCATGCTCGAAAAGCTCCCGGGATTTCGCAAGCATAAGTACGAACGAGAGAAGCGCTACGTAACACGAATGTAAATTCGGATCCAAAAATTCGATGCCATTTTCCGCTCGACGATACGCGTGTTCATTCGCGTTCGAAGGCAATAATATTAATCCGCAATAATATCGCAAATTAACGTTACAGGGAAGCGTACGTTAAATTACGGGCAAATGATCGAGGAATTAGAATAGAAGGGCATTTGCAATTATTGGTCGTAATATAAAGCGACATTTAATGTGACAATATGTGCTTGTTACAATTTAATGGGATGCGTTTACACGTTTTAATAGATTGCAGTTCGTGCACCGATAACGTTGCGTTTCATCGGTCGAAGGAAGCTACTATTTAACCCTGTACGATTAGTATAGTACATCCTCGTTCGAAAGTAGTCGGACACTCGTCGAAAATTAAGTAAACGTAATTAGGAATAATCGTTAACAAGTTGCTCGCACCTTTAAGGATTAGTATAGATTTTAGGAGGTTGGATTATAAAGAATTCATGTTTTATTGAATATCGCAATGAAAAGTCTCGTTGATTAGGTAAGCTACGTTTAATAAAATATGAACTTTAAATAGTTGAATTATAATAGCTGATAGATAGTCGAATATTCAATGTCACCATTCAACTCTCGTTAATTGGGCAAAATATAATTTAAGGATTAATATGGATTTTAGAAGATTGAATTGCAAAGAATTTATATACTATTCAATATTGCAATAAAAATCATCTCAATTAGGTGAGGTACAATTTAAGGATTAATATAGATTTTCGAAGGTTGGATTATAAGGAATTTATATCCTATTCGATGTTACGATAAGAAAATCTCATCAATTCGATTTTCATCGAGTTTACGTGTCCTTCGCGTTTCTCCAATAACAAAATTCTCATTTCGTTTTTTCGCAATGGACATTAAATACTTTGCTACTCGATACGTCTTGCTTTTCTTTTGACAGCTCTGAAAATATTCCGGGTGGTAAATCTAATTGGTCCATTCGGTGTAATTGGCATCAATTATCGTTTCGTATACGACTAGGTGTCCCAATATTTACAAACGAGGATGTAATGGCGCAAAAATCCAACGAAATATCGATCACAGAAGTGACAGCAATACTGCTTCAGAAATGGAATACAATCCATATCTTTTTTTCACAGCTATGATTCAGGGTGTCTCACTTAAAAAACGTGTGATTGAAATAAAATAATATTAAACTGGAACGAAAATATTCCTTACGGTATATTCGTCCTTTAATGTTATTTAAATTAAAGGCGAATTTTAATTACACGTTTGTTTGATTGGATGGTCTGTATTTAAGCGGGATAATACCGGTATTGTAATATCTATAATTTTTATAATCTAGTAACTTGGCAACGTTTGCATTTCCATGGAGTTCCTCTTTGATCGTTCGAAAACCTCTTGCTGTTTGCATAGGAGAGCCTTTGAGAAGCCAAACCGATCAAATTTGGTAAATGCATACACGCTTTTAATAAAGTAAGAATGTATGTATTATATAGACAATGGATGCGAAAAGTTTCCGATCAAGGTATAATTTTCACTATACCGTTAAGACGAAGAATATTTGTCTGCGATTCATAAAAGTATAAAGATACTTTTATGTCACGGTTAGAAAATAAAACCACTGTCTGTTAATCGTTTGCATCAGGGGATGCATTAAACCATACTGTTTTTTAAGGTGCTATTAAAAGTTAAGTTGAATAAACGTTTGGTTGAAAGCTGGCAAGATTCTAGTCACTTATGGACGGAAGTGTATATTATAACTAAACTGAGGATCTTTATGCAAATTCATACTTCTAATGATGAGATTAAAGGAGTGAAATTGAAGTGGAGGGTTGCTTCGCCGTCAAAATATTCTGATCTCTCATGCATTTCGATTATTTTGCACATTTTTCCATACTCCATGCATTTACGTGCAAATTCCTATCTTTTTTATTAATAAGATTAAAAAAATGGAAGTGAAACGAGAGGTCGCTTTTCAATATCGTGTCCTTTATTGCATATTCCATGCAATCTGTGCCCCTTTGCGTATTTAAATTTTCCATAAATGCATAAAAATATGCGGTCTAATTATAAATTACGGAATATTATCCCAGTAAAGTGCTTCCGGAAAAGATTTCATTACCGTACAGCTTCGATTGAAATACAATTATAGGTTGACCGGAAACTCTCAGCAGCCCCTATACGATTTTCGCAACGAGACGATTAATTTCACTACCGAGATACACACGATGATCGATTCTCAAAAATCAATTGAACCCTTCGCGGACGACGACGTGGACAAATAATCGCGCGATCAATTCTAGCTTCACGGACACATGCCGGTATTTAAATCGCAAAACTGCATTTAACAACGCTAATAGAAGCTATTGTCTACAATTGGTGGAGAATTCGTTAAGTCCTGTCCACAAAGGGTTAATTAATAATCAAGAGAAAATTCGTTCAGCGTAATTATGCCCCGTCCGCAAAATGGTTAATTCGCTTTGCGGAGTTGAACGGGTTGGCTCTTGGGAGACTGGAAAGCGACTTAAAATTCGTGCCAACGATTCCCCGATTCCTGTTCAACGGGACATTTTAAGAAGCTTCGGTGACGGCGCGATAAATATTTAACCCCTTGCGCTACTTTCACGGGTCTGACTTGTGATGAAAATTTCGTGCCAAAATTGAATATCACGAGTTTGACTCGTTGCTATGCTAATACAGCACTGCCACGAGTCGGCGTCGTTGGCCAAATGGCTCTTATGTGGCAAACCCCATTGCGTCATCGTAGGACAGCGCGCATTAGCGTACTGGTGCTCAGAATGGACGGCCCAGCAGCGAAAGCTTCTGACGCCAAACTCATACGTGGCGACACGTATGCCCGCTAGAGACTGAGTCTTGCACTGGCAACCTTACCTCCACGTGGTCCCCGCTGGGCAACGGTGCACATGTGTAACTGGTTTGCTGGTTACACAGGTGTAGCGGCTAAAAGGTTCGCCTCCCGAAAGGGACAGTTTACCCTTCTGATGATCCTTCAGCGGCGAAGGAGGGGTTTTCCCAAGCCCGCCGTCCATAATATCTACGGACGTGACCCTTGAAAGTGGTGATACGCACCCTTCCATCGCTGGTACAGGCAAACGCCTCGGAACAGCAAAGCTTGGGGCCTTGTGCCGCCTAGAAGCTTATGAAGACAATAATTCTGACTCGTTGCTACAATTCCATGCTAAACATGAATATCACGAGTTCGACTCGTGGTCCTAATCTCGTGCCAAGTGTAATTATCTCGAAAAGCATTCTGTGTCCCCATATATTTTTTAACTTAACAGTTTGTTAATATTTAATTGTTTATTTATATTTTGTTTTTCATTTTTAGATCTGGTGATAATGACATTGATTTCATTTAAAATATTACTACCGTCGATTTGCTTTCACTTATATTTACCCCGCTATTATTTAATCATATTATTATTACTTATACAAAATTTCTTTCTTATGATATGTCATTAATTAAAGTATTTTTTGCAAGTATTTTTATTCAAATTCATTTGGATTTCCAAACAGCTCCATCGCGTGAAGTAAATACGAGCGGGACTATGTAACTCAGTCGTAAGGTGTGTTTCAAATTGCGCCACTCGAGCTCCGTTGCTCGGCTCCTCCCACGACCATTCCGGCGGACAAATTTGGCACGGCTTTTTCAGAGTTTCGGCGTAGTGCAAGGGGTTAAGTAGTACGCGTTTCCACGAAGAAGGCACGTACCTTGCGATTCGATTTTCAGTCAGGCTTGCCCAAATATTTCTAAGCGAAACTCCGGCCACAAAGTAACTCCTCCACTTCCTCGCTATCCTCCATCGATTTCGGCAAACCCGTAAAAGCCAGCTTTTCGCCGTTTCCCAAGCGATACAAGAGCTTGGTATAGGAGACACGCGAACCATTTTCCTTGACAAGATAAATCAGGGATTAGAGGGTGGTTTCGAGCCGACAAGGATTTTATATCTTACAACTTTATACTTCCGCCATGATGCGTGCTGAAATTGTTAATTTAATCATTTCGTGAATAGCTGTGCTATACGAGGGCTTGGATAGTCAAATTAGTGGAAGTCGAAAATTTGGAGTTCGAAAACTTAGATGTCGAAGGTTTGGGAAAGCGAAGGCTTAGATATTCGAATGATTGGAATTCGAAAGCGTGGAAAGGTGGAAGCTTAGAATTTCAACAGACTTGAAACTCAAAGGCTTGGAAGTGAAAGCTTAGAATTTCCAAAACTAGGAATTCGAAGGCTTGGAAGTCGAAAGTTTGGAAAATCGAAGGTTTAGATATTTGAATGATTGGAACTCGGAATCGTGAAAAGTTGGAAGTTTAGAATTTCAACAAACTTGAAACTCAAAGGCTTGGAATTCCAAAACTAGGAATTCGAAGGCTTGGAAGTAAAAGCTTAGAATTTCCAAAACTTGGAATTCGAAGGCTTGAAATTCGAAAGTTTGGAAAATCGAAGGCTTAGATACTCGAATGAGTGGAACTCGGAAGCGTGGAAAGTTGAAAGCTTAGAATTTCAACAGACTTGAAACTCAAAGGCTTGGAAGTGAAAGCTTAGAATTTCCAAAACGAGGAATTCGAAGGCTTGGAAGTCGAAATTTTGGAAAATGGGAGGCTTAGAAATTCAAACGATTGGAAATCGAGAGCTTATAATTCTAAAACTGGGAAATCGAAGACTCGAAATTGGAGAGCATGAAATTTGTCTAATTCGCTATCGGCGATTACCTTTTCTTGGCGATACCAAGATCAAATGTGCGTCTCGTTGGAAGGGATGCTATCTTTATCGGCCAGCTGATACCTGAGTCGGCCATTTTTCGCGTGCACCAGAAAAGACGATTTCTTTGGCTCTGGTGAAATCCTCTCGGCCACTATTTCACCGATGTTTTTATCCGTGCTCGATGAATCGTTCGAGGTAGCATTGCGGCCCTTTTCTCTGTCCCCATCGTCCACTTGTAATTGCGCTGCTTCGTGTAAATTGTTTTCCACGCGTCCCGAACCGCCGTACCTTGCATCGCGAGTAATTCCCCAAAATGTGAGTTTCATCGCCCACGCAAATTATCGTGTTCGTGCAATTGTTAATCGTGGATCTAGGAGACTAAGTCTACGATGCTCTGGGTCATATTGTTAGTAGGAAAGGGCTACAAGGGGAAGCAAATTTTTCAGAAGTAGAGCGACAAAAAGCAAATTAACTAGTGCAAATTATTCGGAAAAATTATTATGCATCCGGAACATTTTTAACCCTTTGCGATCGTATGTCTGTCCTCAACCGCCGAAGCAACGAAACGAAACCGTAACGCCGTGTTAGATAAATGTAAAGTTAAAAGAAATGTTATAAACTTTGTTTGGCAAAGAAGAATAGTATTAATCGAATTACTATCAGCGCGAATATCCCTTGCAAGGTAATTGACTTTATTTTCCTGTTTTGCGCATCTTTGGATATCAATTGCATATTATTTTGTCTACCCACGCTTCATTTTAATTCTTGCAAATCAACGAGTATTTCTATCGTTGAATAAACAAATGAAGTAAAAATAGGACACATCGAATATTTCTCGGTAAAAGACTAAATTCTCAAACTTTAACCCCTTGAGCGTCGTAGTCTACCGCTGAAAGTAGATGCATGCATTGTTGCATATTTGTGCAACAAACCGTCTTCGTACTCTGATTAATTAAAAGACGTTTACATACGAAAGGTGTTGAAGAGACGTGCTGAACTCTACGCTTTTTATACACAAATCAATTTGCAGCACGTCGAATATACACACGTCATTCCAGCTGTGTACTGACTTTAATTATGACGCATATATACGACGTAACCACTTAACGTTTAAGGGGTTAATACACACCCGAACAAGCGCAGTCTTTGTTACAGGGACTGTACAGCTCGGAACACAGAGACAAGGATGCGTAAATGAATGATAAAGCAGAGGAGGATCTTGAGGAACGGTTCTAATTGCAGTAAACGAAGCTCGACTCACTTCACGCTATGCTGATAGTTCACGCTTTGTCCTCGGAACACCTGAGAGCCTCTGCTGGGCCCGGGACCACAAATTGTGGTGGAATCTCTCACGCTGCTCAAGCCAACTCTGCTAATGGATGGATTGCTCGGGGAACACCGACACGTTTCTTTGAAAGCGTTCCTGTATTTTGCGCTCATCACATTGTACAGGATCGGATTGACGGTGGTGCTCAAATAGTAAAAGCAACCGGTTAGAGGGTACACCCATTGATTTATATCTTCGTACGAATCCGCCGTCGGATCTTGATACACGTACAAGAGCCGTTGAACGTGAAACGGTGCCCAACAGATGAAAAATGTGATCACCACCGCACCTGTGGAACCAAGTTGCACGGATTTTTGTGTTTGACTTTTTATTTCACCACCCCGCAACGTCGTCTCGATATCACGCGACCAGCACTATATAACAGATTTCATTTCGGGAAGCTGTGTATTTTTTTTTCGTCTCTCTCGCTTCTCGTATTAAATCCATTAACTGGCAACAGTTTTTTTTTTATAGAAAAATTCGTGTATACTTGTAAAAGCTTCGGTTTATTCTAAGAGAAGGATTAGCTTCGCGCAAGTGAAATTGTTGATCGCGAATAATACGTATTTATATATATATATTCTTCTGATTTCTTGGAAAGTTCGAAGCGTTGAAAGTCGCAACTTTAAGAATTTAAAGCGTTGGCAATTGTAACATTAATAAATCGAAGCTCTCTGCAAGCTTGAAGCTGTGAAATTTCAAAGTTGGAAATTCGTAGCTTTGTGAATTCGAAAGGATTAACAAAATTCGTAGCTTTAGAAATTTGGAGCACTAGAAATTCGTACCTTTAAAAATTCGAAGCTCTCTGCAAGCTTGAAGCTGTGAAATTTCATAATTGAAAATTCGTAGCTTTGTGAATTCGAAAGGATTAACAAAATTCGTAGCTTTAGGAATTTGGAGCACCAGAAATTCGTACCTTTAAAAATTCGAAGCTCTCTGTAAGCTTGAAGCTGTGAAATTTCATAATTGAAAATTCGTAGCTTTGTGAATTCGAAAGGATTAACAAAATTCGTAGCTTTAGGAATTTGGAGCATCAGAAATTCGTACCTTTAAAAATTCGAAACTCTCTGTAAGCTTGAAGCTGTGAAATTTCAGAGTTGAAAATTCGTATCTATGTGAATTCGAAAGGATTAACAAAATTCGTAGCTTTAGGAATTTGGAGCTCTAGAAATTCGTAACCTTAAATATTCGAAGCGCTGCAAGCTTGAAACTATGAAATTTCCGAGTTGGAAATTCGTAGCATTGGAAATTCGAAAGGATTAAAAAAATGCGTAGCTTTAGAAATTTGGAGCACCAAAAATTCGCAACTTTAAAAATTCGAAGCTATCAAAATTCCACGCATCGTAAACTCGAAGCTTCGAAACTTCTACAAGCCTTGGAAATTCGCGGCGCGAAAAATTTGCGATACAACGGTTTGTCGTAGGTGCGCGGCGAAAACTAAACAGCGCCAATTAATAGCTATAGGTCTTTACGGGGCTATTGGAATTTCGCGGAGATAGATAAAGCACGGAGTAACGTTTATTAAAAGTTGAACGTTTACTCAGCATCCGTGCGATGGTTTTCCGTGACTGAGCTTGGTTCGTTTCCCCGTGAACGGATCCCTCGACGCTCTGCGTCAGCGTGTCACTTTGTATTCGTAATCCTATCCGCGCGTAAAGCACCGCGATAAACACCATCGGTATAAGAAAGAAGAGGATGCAGCTGAGCTGATAAAGCGGGAATTCGGGCATGTTTTCTTTTAGCATCGCGCAAATCGCCGACTCCTCCGAGTACTGTCCGGAGTCTGAAAAGTGAAATAGTTAGCCGGTGAGGGGTGACGGAAGGAAAACACCGGCAGGGTCACGTATATTGCGTGCGAAGACCGTAAATCGATACGGAAAAGTGGAAAGCATTCGAAAGCTAGCGAGACGCGAGCGGACCGAACTGCACAGGTCGAAAAATGATTTTCACGCGCGAGCGTTTCCCTGCATCCGCCGTCTGTTCACAATTCTGACATCCCCTATTTTCTCGATCGTCCGCTGTTGTCATTATTCACGGCATTTTCGACTAATAAACGCATCACCCGATCTACTATGACAAGGTATGTATTTATATTACCGGGGAATTAAGTTAACCCTTTGCGGACGAGTGTCTGCAAATAATCGCCACTTCCCTCGTTTTTGTGGACGCACGTTTACTGTTAAAGCAGATAGTTTAAATGAATATCGTTGATAAACGCTTGAAAGTTTTGGGTATTTGTTGACCTGGAATTCGTAAGCTTAGAAATTCGTAAGGTTTGGAATTCAAAGTTAAAATACTCTTAAGTTTTATTATTCGTCGTCAGCAAAGGGTTAATATACCAAATGACTAAGTAACTAAATAACTAAGTAACTAAATAACTAAGTAACTAAATAACTAAGTAACTAAATAACTAAGTATCTAAATAACTAAGTAACTAAATAACTAAGTAATTAAATAACTAAATAACTAAATAACTAAAAAACTAAATAACTAAATAACTAAATATCTAAATAACTAAATAACTAAATAACTAAATAACTAAATAACTAAAATACGATCCATGATACGAATGCAGCGAATCTACATATGCGTAAAGTGGCTGCAAAAAGTATCGACGAATCATTCATTCAACTGCCTCTTGATTCAACTTAACCATTTGGCGGATTTTTGTTAGCTTTTTAGGTATCGGATAAAATTCTTGCGGCTTTAAATAAACCCAAATCGTACTTCTTGTGATTTTTGTCGAAAGAATTGAACTCTTCGTGGTCGTAACATTTTTGGCATAAGTTTTATTTATTATTTTCTATCAAAATTATCCTCGTTTACGTATCAGAAGTTGCAGGCTATCGATTGTTACTTAAAAAAAACTTATACGTATGTACCGATTAATTACACAACGTTCGATTAACCTGCTATGTATTTTAATTAACCAATACATTCTAAATCATTATAATTCTTCTTGATACATTAATTGCAGCTTAATATGCTACTATAATTTATTGACGTGCCATTTTTACCTTTTGCGTATCATCTCGAATGCTAATAATAATTTTCATTCGCGTCTCCCGTAATCCCCCAAATGCATGCAAAGGGTTAAACAAGAGAGAATTGAAAAGTAGCGTCTAAATGTAAAAGTGCCGCGCCAATACTTTTCACAGCCGCTATATTGTTTGCGAATCTAGTTTAGCCGGGGAGTTGTTTAAATTTCTAGACCACGAAACTTTTAATGGGATATGTAACTTCGCGAGCATCGCGTTCTCCATAGTCGCTGGGGCGAATTTTTGTCAGACAAAAGTACGGATGACAGTAGCTTCGCGCACGTATGTAACTCGTCTCTATGTTTAATTGAACATTCGAAATTTTGTAATTAAATCGCGGCTAGTTAACCCTTTCGCTGCAAAGGACGTGTATACGCGCCATGAGAAGCTGAACCATTACTTGCTAAAAGTATACGTGTTCAGTTTTTGTAACGTAATGCTATTTTCATTTCAATTTATACATATTTATACTCGTATAAATGTAATAAAAAATAAACTTATACACGTACTGTTTCTGCTACCATGAAAATAATCCTCGTTTAACCTGTTAACCGGGTAATTTCACAGTCACAATCTTCCTTACACGCAAAATTGAAAATTAATGAAAAGGAATTGATATTGGTTAGAGAAATTGTAACTGCTACGAGCGCGGGTATCGTTTAACGCACTTTTAATGCAAATATAACGATGCTTTGGAAAGTTACGAGCGTCTACGAATATAACGTATTGCTTCGAAAAGATTTACAATTTGTAAGACGAGTTAACTCGTCATCCCCGGTTAAAAGGTTAAAGTGCTTTTAGAATTCGTTTCGTTTCAAGATGCCGTAGCGAAAGGGTTAAGTTGGTTCGATACGACATTGAACGGGATAAAAATTGTACGGGAACTCACTTTGCGGATATTCCACGTAATCGATGTCGATGTAAGCGGCAAACGGCACGGCGAAAATCAACGCTATCAGCCACGTAGCGAATATAGATCGTATGGAACGCTTCAGGCCACTTCCGTACTGTCGAAGCGGATGATAGATCGCCAAATATCTTTCTACCGAGAACGCCACTATAGTTAATACCGACACGTAAGAGGACCTTCAAGAGGAAATTTTCATTCTTCCAAAATGCTATCTCCTTTCTTTCTTTTTTTTTTTTATTTTATTTTTTATTTTGGCTATTCCGCGTTATTTACGTCGCATCCACTCACGTTTCAGAGACGTACGCTCTTAATTTGCATATCCCCAGTCCCCATTGCCACGGATATTGTTGCCAGAATACGCTCAACTCGAAGGGTAAGCCTAGAAAGTGCAAAACTTACGCTAACGCTCGAGCTGTTGCTATTTTTGCGAATGCTCCGAACTATTTACACCTTTCGAAAAGTTTCTCGTCGAACGGGATAATATAGAAGCGACTGAAAGTATTAGGAATTTTGAGACGCGTAGTGATACTTTACGAATAAAAAAAAAAACAAAAAACTACGCTATCGGGAAAAGGTATTCGATAACACGAATCCTACGAACGATAAACGGTATTCCTTGAAATGTACGAACTTATGGTACCAAGGCAATATTTCGTGCATCGTTAAGCTGCGAAATATCAGATTCTACACTGTTTGCAACGGCAATGCGTAGATTTGTAGCGAGACTATCTTTGTCGTAACGAAAGGGTTAAGACAATAGGAGACGTAAAGCGGCGCCAGCGAAGCGAATATCGTTTTGTATTACCATTTTATTCATTCAATTTGCTCCCTTGAACGATCTATTCGCGAGTAATCGACACTTTCATAACTCGAATGAGAACAGAAGAGAAGGGCACGCTTCGAATACCTCGATGCAATAACGCGAACGTAAAGGAGACGCAGCAAGTTGCGAAACGTTTTCCAGTCGCGTCCCTTATTTTTTCTTCTCGTCAACCTACATTGATTCTTGATCTCGATCAAATCCAACGTCAATTCAACGGACGCAAACGCGAAAATTATGGTACGACCATAACAGTGAATCCCGCTATTTTTTGGACACGCTTTGAACGCATAAAATTCGAAATTTAACGTACGACGGTAATAATAAATTTTGCTACTTTTGGAGACACGCTTTGAATGCGTAAAATTCAAAATTTAAGCTACGAGGGTAATAATAAATTTTGCTACTTTTGGAGATACGCTTTGAATGCGTAAAATTCAAAATTTAAGCTACGAGGGTAATAATAAATTTTGCTACTTTTGGACACGTTTTGAATGCGTAAAATTCAAAATTTAAGCTACGACGGTAATAATAAATTTTGCTACTTTTGGACACGTTTTGAATGCGTAAAATTCAAAATTTAAGCTACGACGGTAATAATAAATTTTGCTACTTTTGGAGATACTCTTTGAATGCGTAAAATTCAAAATTTAAGCTACGACGGTAATAATAAATTTTGCTACTTTTGGAGATACTCTTTGAATGCGTAAAATTCAAAATTTAAGCTACGAGGGTAATAATAAATTTTGCTACTTTTGGAGACACGCTTTGAATGCGTAAAATTCAAAATTTAAGCTACGAGGGTAATAATAAATTTTGCTACTTTTGGAGATACGCTTTGAATGCGTAAATTTCAAAATTTCAGGTACGTCCATGATAATAAATTTCGTTAATTTTACGCGCGTTTTGGATAAATAAGGTTGAAAACTTATAAAGTGTCGGGCGTGTACAAAAGTTTCGAGTTCGACCAATAAACGATTGTACTCAACATTGTATTCAAAATAATTTACTCGATCAAATCAGAGAATCCCTATTGTTTTCAATAACTTTTGCTCGTCGCTCCAGTAGCGACTGCATTTCCCCATAATAAAAATTACCTCTAAACTGACCAAAAATAACGAGACGTAAAATTCTACGCAATCCATCGAAAACCGATCATTAACCTTTGCACTAAGCCGATACATGTTTCGTTAAGTATCATGAAAATGTATACGAAAGTGGTATATAATAATTGTACGGTAGAATTTGTTACGCGAGTGTAAAAGTTTGAATTGCTTTCGAATAGATTGCGCGATAAGCCACTCGTCGCCTTTTATTAAACGAAATTACGAGTTTTATTACGCGCGAAGAATAATTGACGAAGGTTATCGAAAACAATAGCGACCGTTTAATTTGCTAAATAAATGGCTGCTGGCAATTTATGATCGAAACCAGCGAAACGTTTTTCACGCGCCCGATACAACCGCAAACGCGTTGCAATTTCGCAACCGTCAGGTTTAGCTGACTGAGTTTAATGCTTTACCGTCATTTTTTTTTTCTTTTTTTGTATTTTTATATATATTCTGTTGCCCGTTTGCCTGCGCCAATAACTTCCGCGACTCACGGTTTGCTATGCGGTGCATAAAATGGTGAACTCATGCCAAGTGCCAGATATGCATCTCCCTTTTCCAATAGCAGCTTTCATTTTTATTGCGACTCGAGAAATACGACGAACGTAGTCCGTCCGTTCCAGAGATGGTAATAAACGCGAACAACTTTTATCAATGAAACGTGTCTATGCGAATTTTCTCGACGAGGCAACCTTCTCACGTTTGACGGGTTATTAATTAATCGAAACGAACGGATTCGATGCGTTATCCGTAACCCGCGACGAGTTCCAGCAACGTTGTTCATAAATCATCGGCGAATTTACTCGGTTCAATTATCGTAATACTGTCCAAAGTAGAGTTTATAGCCGTTTGGCGCCGCGCTAAAAACGGCACCCCCATCGTAAATTTCCGAGCCTTGTAGTAGATATTGCTGTTTTTATTAACGTTATTCCGACTGCTTCGAATCACTCGGCGCAATTTAATTCGAGTTGCAATCGTTGAGATTCAAAACCTCCGCGAGTTTACTTCCTCTATTTCGTTCAATTTAATTCGAGTTGCAAATAAATCTCTTTGAATTTCCTTTCACTTCCATTTCGTTCGATCTACGTAATTCCAGTTGCAGCCGCTGCGAATGAACCCCTTCGTCATTTTTCGCGCTGCATTCGATTTAATCCTTCGACGCCGAATTCGGCATTTCGCAGTGATCACAGATTTCGATGATCAGAGCAACGCGAACTATTTGTTTAATTAATCCCGCGACTCGTTAATCTCTTGTCGTATCGTTATTTTGTCGGCTACAAATAATTGGATCGGTTATCCGCTGCAATTGACAATGCGCGCATTAAATACTGTAATTAATTTGCGTTTAATAATCTTCAATTGTTGCGTACCCAGGCAGCGGTTAACATTGAAGTTAAAGTCAGTTGCAAATGCGGCGTTTTTTTTATTGCGCGTTACACGGTGAATTGACCACGAGTGGAACTCGTTATTGTAATCCAACGGGGTTGATCTAAAATCGAGAGACTGTAACCTTTCAGGAATCGTTCAATTTACATTGTTATTAGGAAAAGAACTTTTCACGAGTCCACCGTCAAATTGAATTCTACGCGAAACTTTGTCATCCAACGGCCGACGACGAGAGGTTAATTCGATTTGTAATGATTGCAAAGTAACACCTTCGTATTTCGCTTTTATTTCGACGAAATATCATTGAAATATCCATTATTAATACGGCCACGTCACACGTTGCAACAATGTTTGTAATCTCTTTGCGTGCTACTAGAATTTTCCTTAGGATCCCCTTTCTAATAACAATAATTGAACCATGCGGATTTTTATGCAATCTATCGGAAATTGAAATGCGCAAAAAGGAGCGGCACGCGTGTAGTATGCAAAAATGTACAGAATATTCAAAGTGAAGCAACGGTGATTGGATTTTCAGGGTGAAGCAACCATCCAACGAGGCATCGCTTCGTTCATTTCGCTGATAAAAATATGATTTTGGAAAAAAAAAATCCGTCGTCTAATAGCAATAATAATTTAATTAAGTTGCAACAGCTGCAAATCAACTTTCGACAAATGCTTTTCTTTCGTATTGCCTTCAATTCCATTCAAATCGCAACCATTGCAAATCAATTCTATTGTGATCTTTATCCCCTTTCTAATATTAACAATGATAATAATTTAGTTAACTTGCAACCGTTGTAAATCAGTCGTTCGGTAAAAAATCTTTATTCAAGTCTTTACTTCCTTAAATCGCAACCACCGCAAATAAATTGCTATCAAAATTTTTATCCCGTTTTCAATAAGAGAAATAGCAATAATTCAATTAAAAATCGCAACCACCGCGAATCAACCCTTTCTTATTTCGCTCAATTTAATCCAAATCGCATTTGCCGTTGCGAACATGTTAACCCTTTGCACCCAAGAGTTCACATCAAAACTGGTTCACATTGGCGACTAACAATAACAGTCGCCTTACGAGTGCAACTAGTTAATAAGCAAAATATATTCTTCCATTTATAAATATATGATTTCTCCTTTCGTCTAACATTTTCATTTTTTCCCAATATTTGCATTATACGTACACTTGATTGTGTACCACTGTAGTGCGTAAATGTTTCGTTCACTTGTTGTACGCCCGTCTGTATTTTCACGCGTTTGTATATATAAATAGCTACGTTCGTTAAATAAACAAATAAACATATCGGCGGAAGCGCAGGACGGATAAAATTGTATTTACGAACTTACCCAACACTAACAATAGCAAATCGGACACGGCCAAATTGAACAGATAATAATTCGTCACAGTTTGCATACCCGGGTTCCTCCAGATAACGATGCACGTGACAACGTTGCCGAAGAATCCCGTGACGAAGATAAAAAGATACGCGAGGGTGACGGGTATCACCAGCGTCAACGTTAAGTACTTAGGGCCGCGTACTTTTTCCAAGTACTCCGACTCGTCGCTGATGTTCTCGTAAAACCAATAATCATCCGACACGTTCATCGTTCACCGTTTCAGTTCTCGTTCACCGTTACCCGTTCCCATCAAACAACAACAACAATCAATCACACCTCCCTTTTCAACCCCTTCAATTTGCACAACAATAGGTACTCTCCTTCACTCGGCAAATAACAAACGTTTCCGTGAATAGCCCAACGGGGCTTGTAACTCTTCCTCTCCATTCGTATCGCTTCGTTTGTTTCAATAGAGATCGCTTCATATTCCGCGAATAAACGGTGACCAATTCATCTGTTGCTATTCTCCATCGAGATCGATGACAGTTTCGAAAATGTCACGGGAACGCGGAAAATTCATCGGCTAAAATGTCACGCGGGTATCACTGGCACGCTAACGAAGCCGGCGTATACGTGCATGTCGCAGATATAAGGGATGAATCGAGCGCACGGTTTGCCGGATTCTGAACAAGTGACTTGCCTCCAGTTGCTCACCTTTCCACCACGCGCCCGTCCGCCACGCACCCAACCCTCCGGCTTTAACCCCCGCGTACTCTACTCGTCCGCTAAGTAACCGGACCAATAAAATCACGCGAACCGCGTCCAGTGGGAAGCATTCGAAATATTTGACGGCAATCTTGCTGCGCTTTGATTACAGAGGGGAGCTTCTCTCCGTACAATGGTACGCGCGTATTCGACAATTACGCCTCGAATACGTGCACATACCACTCGTAGATGTACGTATGTACTTTTTAACAGGCGCAGGGTGAGCTTACCGTTAATTTCGAATATTCGGGACGGAGTTAAGATTTAGCAGAGGTATAGATTCTTTTGCGAAATTATTTGGGCGGGAAACTATGTTGCGAGTCGAAGCGAGGTGAATGGAATTGCATGGTTTTGGATTTGCAAGGCTTTGAATTTGTAAAGGTTTGGAAATTGCAAGGCTTTGAATTTGTAAAGGTTTGGAAATTGCAAGGCTTTGAATTTATAAAGGTTTGGAAATTGCAAGGCTTTGGATTCATAAATGTTTGGAAATTGCAAGGCTTTGAATTTATAAAGGTTTGGAAATTGCAAGGCTTTGGATTTATAAAGGTTTGGAAATTGCAAGGCTTTGAATTTATAAAGGTTTGGAAATTGCAAGGCTTTGGATTTATAAAGGTTTGGAAATTGCAAGGCTTTGGATTTATAAAGGCTTGGAAATTGCAAAGCTTTGTAATTTATAAAGGTTTGGAATTTGCAATGCTTTGAATTTATAAAGGTTTGGAAATTGCAAGGCTTTGGATTTATAATGGTTTGGAATTTGCAAGGCTTTGGATTTGTAAAGGTTTGGAAATTGCAAGGCTTTGGATTTATAAGGGTTTGGAAATTGCAAGGCTTTGAATTTATAAAGGTTTGGAAATTGCAAGGCTTTGGATTTATAAAGGTTTGGAAATTGCAAGGCTTTGAATTTATAAAGGTTTTGGATTTGCAAGGCTTTGAATTTACAAAGGTTTGGAAATTGCAAGGCTTTGGATTTATAAAGGCTTGGAAATTGCAAAGCTTTGTAATTTATAAAGGTTTGGAATTTGCAATGCTTTGAATTTATAAAGGTTTGGAAATTGCAAGGCTTTGGATTAATAATGGTTTGGAATTTGCAAGGCTTTGGATTTGTAAAGGTTTGGAAATTGCAAGGCTTTGGATTTATAAGGGTTTGGGATTTGCAAGGCTTTGGATTTGCATTGTTTGAGAATTGCAAAGTTTGAGAATTGCAAAGTTTAGGATTTGCATTGTTTGAGAATTGCAAGATTTGGGATTTGCAAGGCGTTGAATTTGCAAGCCTTGGGATTTGCAAGGCTTTGGATTTGCAAAGCTCGGGATTTGCAAAGTTTGGGATTTGCATTGTTTGGGAATTGCAAAGTTTGAGAATTGCAAAGTTTGGGATTTGCAAGGTTTTGGATTTGCAATGTTTTAGATTTGGGATTTGCAAAGTTTGGGATTTGCAAGGCTTTGGTTTTGCGATGCTTTGACCTTGCAAAGTTTGGGACTTGCAAAGTTTAGGAATTGCAAAGTTTGGGAATTGCAATATTTTGGATTTGCAATGTTTTAGATTTGCAAGGCGTTAGATTTGCAAAGTTTACGATTTGTAAGTCTTTGAAAATTGTAAGACGTTGAAATTTGCAAGCTTTTACATTTTCAGCCGTCAAATTTTCAATCCTTGAAATATACAAACTTTAACGGGTCTCGAATTCTTTTGGATTTACACACCTAGGATTAAACTTCCGCAACGTAAAAGCTTCGTGATGGCCAGCACTGAACCTGTTAAAGTGTTTCCCCTTTACCAAGGTGTACCCAATAAAAGGCGACGAATTAAACTTCCCAACAAAGTAGCAACTGGTTAGAAGATTTTCACTTGAATTTATACGCGGGATTTCAAATCCCTTCTAACGTTTTATTTGATCCTTTTGTTTTTCCTTCGTTCAGCAAATAAAAGCTACACATGTTGCATGGTGGTTTCTGATGAGACGGCAAAGAAACATCGTTGTTCAATCTTGTTGGAAGGGAAATTCAATTAATAGCATGTTGTACGTGACCTCGTTAGAAGCTTTGGTATTATCGTTATTAAAACTTCGTACTTAGTAGTTAGAGGCCCTCTTAAATCATGCTAAGGCATGCAATTAATGTCCCCTATAAGATGAAAACGCTATCAGGATCCCAATCTTTCGATGTCTGATTTAATTGTCGTTTAATTAGTCCAAGATTGAAAACCACCCCATAAAGCATCTAAATATGGCATTTGCATTTTAATTCCACAAATAAGATGAGAACAATATTGGGAATCCAATTTTATCAATGCCTGATTTTCATTATCGTTTGATTAGTCGAAGATTGAAAACCACCCTAGGAATAATCAAATATACCATTTACAATTTAGTTCCAAAAAAATAACATGCAAACGCTATTGTAAATCCAATTTTTCGATGCTCGATTTCATTGTCGTTTAATTAATCGAAGATTGAAGATCATCATTAAACTATCCAAATACGACATTTACTATTTAATCTAAAAAATAAGATGCAAATAAAAGATGCACACGATTGGAGTCCAATCGTTCAATTCCCGATTTCATTGTAGCTTAATTAGTCGAAGATTGAAAACCACTCGCAAAGAATCCAAATATGGTATTGTAGCAGCCGATCCTTGAAAATCGCGTATCCTTGTGTCGGGGGCCGACAGAAACGCGGCACTCTTTCAGCGGTAAACTCAAAGGCTACCAAATCACATAAAATGTAAAGCGTTTTCGTTGGAGTTTCGGTTTACGTTCGATCGCCAGAAGAGATCAGTCGCATTATAAAAACCATATCACCTAATACAACGTCAGTGTGAATTTATTTGGACAAAACCATTCCTGACAACTTCCGACCCTTACAGTATTCTCAATTTAATTGCAAAATAATCGCGCGCATTTTTGTACGCTTCATCGCACTCTCCCCTACTTCGTATTCGTAGAATTTCCATTTTATCCGCGCAACCATTCGCAAATCTTGCCTTGCCTCGTCGCCACGCAGGCATTCGCGTCTAGTTCCGATTTGCATGCCCACGTTTGCATATTCTTCCCGTTACGAAAGAATCCGACAAAGCAGCGTTCGAGATACGCGGCGGAACTTCTTCGGTAGCCTTCTCGCCGCGACGATTTACTCGCGATAATAATCAGCGCCGCGAAGCAAGAAGCGAACCATGCGTTTGCTTGATTCGGTGGTTAAAGGTCTCCGCGATAAATATTGGCAGCTTCCGCTATGTCCGAGCCGCGCAATCTCCATTGCTTGTTCCGGCGTATGTATCTGCCGGAAATGGCACAGTATAGAAGCTTCTTCGTACCGGGAAGCAAGTTCCATTGGCGGAGCGTACGAGTCGAGGATTAAAATCAACCCGCCAAGGATGAAAATGTAGAAGAAGAACTGGAAAATGTCATAGTTTCGTATTTAATTCGCACGCGTCCATCGCGTTGTTCTCGGCGAGTCGAGAATCATTGTAACGTGATTCAATGCATCGCCGTTTTACGTCAAACGCGCGTATCTTGCATTTCAGAGACCGTGGATGTTAATGCATTCGTGGGAGATTTATTTCTTATACTATGTAATGTGTAAGAATATACATTGTATATGTAGTATTATACAGTTGTTTACGAAAGGCTCGCACTTAGAAGTACGCGAGGTTTGAACATTTTACAGGCACTGATTATGTTCGTTAGCTAGAATTAGGCGTAACTTAAAAAATGGCTACTCGTCTCCGTTTGCTTGCAACAAATGAAATGTACAAAAATTGAGAACTCGATTTCGCAATATACCGTTTTAAATATTGAAAATTTTAGGGGCTGTACGGAGACTTTCGCGAGTCTTTTAGCAAGAATTCTATAAAATAAAAATTCGTCAGTTACGGGAAAAATGGAAGAAAGTGATGGATCAAAATGATGTATATAATACGTAAAAATATGAATTTGCATAACCATCCACAGTCTAATACTCGAAATGCAGGATTTTCGGCAACAGTTGATAACTTAGGGTTGATTCTATATGCCAAAGTAAACACAAAAATAAAGAATAGAAAGATGTACTTTCGAAACGAATAAATAATCTTTCTCCTTTTCGTGTTGATTCAATTTAGGAGAAGGTATTTAATGGAGATGGTTTGAAGCTTAATTTCTGCATACGCGAAACTCGAATCCGAAACTTTGCGCGGTCTCGAGACTCCCGAAACTCGAAACTTTCGAAATACTATATGCTTATTATTTCGTTTCGTTTCGAATGAGAATCCGTTATGTCAGGAGTTAAAATCTTGAACAAATTTCGTACAGAAAATTCAACTATCTATCGGAGATTATTAAATGAAACTCGAATGTAATCGTAATTGAAATAAATACACTTACTGACAAAAGTTAAGAAACAAAGTAATCCGTTCTATATTTTTGCGTACTCTTTATTTTCCGAGGTATATTATAGATTAGAATTAAAAATAGGACAACTTATTGTTTATTCGCATATGTAATGTTACCTTTTTACGTTCGTTTGTTATTCTAAGCTATTCCGTTCAAAACACGAAGAATATACAGAACGTTGCGAATGACTACTTTGTTTCTTAATTTTTGTCAATAAGTGTATAATTAGCGAACGAAAGTTTTCCAGCTGAGTTTCGAGGTCTCGAGTGTATCGAGCTTTTAACCCTTTGAGGACGAGTGTCGACAAATAGTCGCCTAATCATTTTTTGGCTTTCTGAACCTATGTCGACTTTTAAAGCGGAAAACTGAACGTATTGAATACTCAATGCAATAATAAACATTTGAAATCGTTAGGAATTATATGGTTTGCAACTCGAAAGCCTGAAAATTCAAAAACGTAGAATTCAAAACTAAAGTACTCCCATAGGTGTTATTACTTCTCGTCCGCAAAGGGTTGAACGATTAACATTGGATTAGAAAAACGTTGCTTTCGAAAAGGGAATAGGAGAATCGATAAAACCACGCGCACCGACACCAATGAAATGTAACAATGGTGCCACGTTGTGCAAGCAAACGATACCATTACCCATTGCAACGGTTTCTCTCCCATCAATTGTACCACAACGGCCCGAACAACGCATCGATACAACGAAACCGAGCATTCGATCGCTACGAGGCTAATCAATCCCACCGAACAATGTAAATATTCCAACAAACCGAACATCTTCGCGTTCTTCGGGTATTGCTTGCAACATTCTTTCGACAGTGATGGAATGTCGCCGACGACTATCGTAAAAAGCAAATCCAAATCTAGGTTACACCGTTCATTTTGACAATTCAAATATGCCGACGCGCTCGGATGTTTCGTGACGGAGATTTAATAACGAATTCAGGCATAATTTTTCTTTTCTTTTTTTTGGCGTAAGGGAAAATTGGACAAAGCGGGGGATAATTTGACAAAACGGAATATATTCATTTCTATAGATTTTTGTACGTGTTGCTATTTTATCGACAGCAGTAGAAATAATGTTTTCTATACGCAACGCAAACGTATTTGAAACAATTGAGAAAACGGTAAGAGATACGTTGCAAGATTTCTACCCTAGTGTTGCAAAGCTTGTGAAAATAAATAATACAAGCAAAAGAGTTTCAAACGGTTCGCGAAGCGTAATTTGTCCATCTTTGGTATAAATCGTTAACTCAACGACGTTGCGTAAGCAACGGGATTTGTTAACCCTTTCGAACTCCAAACTTTTTTAATAGTGATCCGATCTGCAACTGTTTCCAGTATCCTTTATTGCGAAAGGGGGAAAATCTGCCTTCGATTTGAAATTAAATTGGTGAAAATGAATATGAAACGTTCGAGGAAATGAAAATTCGTTGATAGAAGAGCCAGTGGAATGCAAAGGGTTGGAAAATGGATTTCAAAAGCACTTATCCTCTTATCAATGAGTCTTATTTGCAATGAAAACGGAAGAGAATTTATAAACTATCTTTTCGAAGTTTCATGCTATTTAGAATCGTCTTCGATCGCGGCACGTCGCCGTTTTAATCAACATTAAAATGGTTAAACGTAACTCTGCAACCGGACATACTTCGAATCTTTATCTCAAAGAGTTTCATCGCGTCTGCAAAACGAAGATAGTCAACGGCACCAACTCTCTTTGATACGGAAAACCTTTCTTACAGTGAAGGATTTCGCAGTGCTCGCCTTACTGCGCTGCTACAGAAGAAGCGACACAGTAATCGCTGCCTATCTCTATTAAAACCTTCGCGACTTACCGCTAGAACGTTTATTAAATGTATAAACTTTACAATCGAGTAAAAATTAGCTTAGAAACGCGGCTATTCAATATTGTCAGGAAATAAATAATACGATTTGTATCTATATTAACTTACATCCTAATTAACGCTATTGGGATTAACTTAGAGCTATTTTATGTACAATAGCAGGTAGAAATGCATCGGGGCTATGAAAAATATTCGCAAGTATCGAAATTTTCCCGATCAGATGCTTTGTTTCACTTCGAATAGCGAGCAATTTTTGCAGTCGCGTGAAGCATCTATTCAATTGTAAGTAGACTCCGTATTTTGATGCGTTTAGGAAAGAGAAATTTAGCCGTGCAAAAATGTTGGGTTGTTCGGAAAATTCGTAGAGATTGTTTAAACAAATTTAAAGACAATACGCGCACATTTATATCTTTAGTAACGAATTTTTGGTGTAGTATTCGTCGTTTGATAATTGTACGAGTATCGCAATTCCCTTTTTCCAAAATGAACCCTAAAACGAACCCGTGCAACTAATTCTTCGATGCTTCTCATTTATTTAATGTCTGGCCACTAATAAAATTCGACAAACATTGCAATAAATGATAATAGTAGAACATTCTAAGCAACGATTAACAATTTTTCCTACCCTATTATTGAAACATTATGCGTTGTCCAATAAAAAAGGTTGCTTTTGCTTCTAACTGTGCATCGTTCGTTAATTGCCGGATTTTAAGCGGCTCAATTAGGAACAGGATTTGTTCCGATTAAAAACGCTATTATTCAAAGCAAAGTTTATAAAAAATAATCCCCTTCCAGTTCACCGATTACGTAAAAGAGGTGAATATCGTATCAAAGGCACTGCGAATTTTCCGAACAACGCAATATACATATAAAATACCCAAAAATAAAAGAGATGTTACTATGAGTGTATTGAAAAGGGTGAAGTGAATTCTCTCGGTCGAAGAGAATAAAGGTAAAAATACGAATGCCGCATAAAAATCCGTAATCCGACGATTTTAGATTACAAAGAGCTGCTGGTGGTAGTGGCGGAAATTTCCTCTTTCGTTTCGTTCGTTCTCTGCTCCTGTGCACCGCCGTGCATTCGATTCAGAAGAGGTTTCGACGTGGAATCGTCCTTCTTCAGCGAGTAAGATTTACGAGGAACGTTATCGTTCATGTTCCCGTCTTTGCCAATGTTTTCTCTACTCGCGGTAATGCGAAACATCTCCTTCGCCTGATTGATCGTGTATCTAGACAGAAACGGTCCAAATGTCATCGACGCATTCGCCGGGTGTGACTATTTTAAAGTGTGTAAGCTACTTTTCGCGTAACCATTACGTTGGCCGACTTCGCGCAGCTTAACCGTTTGCACTCCCCGAAACAATTCCAATAATGTAATCCATGAGTAACTTCGACGCCTTTTTCCGGCTGCCGCGAGAAGTTAAAGCGTTATACCGTATTTCAGAAGGGAGAGCACAGTTGCCTTTAATTTGCTTTGCTTCGAGAGAAATGAAAATTTAGTTGGCGGAAATAAATAGAAACTTTAAACCTTGACTTTTCGCCGACGGAGTGCAAAAGGTTAACGCTGAAACTACCTAGACTAAAGTATACTTATCTGTAGCAAAGAAATAGAAATGGTAGACAGTAGGAAACAATTAATTCGCGCACTGTTTATCTGCAATTTCTATCGTTTTAAAAACGCTGTTGTTTTATTTTAGTAAAAAGTAACTCTCTGATGATTTCATCTGACAATGAGAATGGATAGTCGTCTATTCCATGCTTCGTGAATGGTAATACGCATATATATTATTTATTTAATTCGATTGCGAATCGACGGGTATAAGAAACCTTTCGTATACGCGTTCTACGTATTTCACTTTGTCTGCGTCAACGCTGATGTATATAATTTTTCTCTCGTACTTCGCGGACTTTTGCCCGTTAATAATAATGAATAAAATAGAAATAAAATATTCCCTACGCGTAAAGAAACACGCGTTAGATTGTCGTGAAGCATTGGGTATCAGTAACGGTCGTGTCAAGTTTCGTTTCGGATAATTAAGCTTCTACTTCTACTATTTGATACAGAACGTACTAATATGTTAACGGCGATACCTCACGGAACACCGGAAGTTTGAGTTGCGCTCTTTTCCACTCGAACTGTTATCGCACATCTGGGACTCCCTCGTGGCCCAACTTCTCCTTGCCCTCCTCTTCTTGCAGCAAATCGTTTGTTTGAACGCGTTCCGATACTTCATGCTCATTATGTTGTAGAGAATCGGATTGACCGTGGTGCTGAAGTAATAGAGGCATCCGCTTAGAATGTACAGCCATTCGTTCAGGTCTGGATAGTAATCGGATTCTTGCGCGTAGACGTAGAGCAATCGTTGTGCGTGGAACGGTGCCCAACAAATGAAAAATAAAATAACCACGGCACCTAAAAACATTTCAATCTTCTTCGTATCGTCTTCGTGGCACGTTTCGTTCGAAATACAATTCGATTTCCTTACTCGGCACTGTTACTTATTTCACATTGCTTCGCGCTACTTATTCGTTATGTACTGGGTCAATTTTCAAACGTTAATTCTGCCCTCCTTAATCGTTCAATGTTACAAATTAATTTTGTGCCCTTTTACAAAGTGCAAAATTTACTTAAGGAAAATCGGGAACAAATTTGACGTTCGAAATAATTGCCTATTATTCGATCTCTATTGTACGCGAATTGTAAATTGTTATTCAATGAAAAAGATGACGATTTTAAGGAATATGTAACGATAAAACCTTCAAGACTTCAGACATATTTCGGAGGGGAATTAATTCGCACGATTTTTTTATTTTATCAGACTACTACAAAATATGTGAAACGACACGTGTCTCCGAAGAGCATAGAATGCGTGTAGAATATGTATAATTTAATTAAGAAATTCCTACGGCAATTGACGAAGTTAGAAGACTTCGAAATGCGGCGACACGTGAACGGCATTTTTGACGCGCTAAAATAGAAACTCACCCCTTAAGTAAAGCTGAAATATCCTACATGCAATTGTATAACTGTAGAAACAATCTGATTCATTTATCCCAACTATTAGCTTACAAATATAGGTTACAACCTTGCGAATTTGAAATACCAATTTTTGGGTAATCAAAAATGTTAGGATAATTAGGTTAAGGAGAGCAGAATTGTACATAATAAATAGACTGCGGATATTTATGCATTTATGGGAAAATTAAATATGCAAAGAAGCATACGATCTGCAGAATGTACAGAAATCTATGAAATATTCAAATTGAGGAGGATGCTGTAATATTTAGATGGTAAAATTACTCCCTGTTCAATCCTCTATAATCCAAGTTTTATTTAAGTGGGTGAAAAAAATATAACCCTTTCGAAGGTTCTTTATTTTCTACTTGCGACGTTGGAAATAATAATTGTTATAAGTGAATCGTTTGCTGCTAGTCGAATGATATACCGATACATCATTATCGTGCAATAATTACAAAGTAAAGTATCTAGAAAGCCAGTTACGTACTTTTATTTAGTTACTTTTACAAGTACGTAACTGGCAAGTAGATTACGTTGCAAAGGTTTCACTTCCACTTCATGATTTCTGCTCGTTAAAAGCTGAATTCGCGCAAAGATCCGCAGTTTAATTCTCGCGAAAGATAAAAAAAAAAAAGAAGAGAGTAACGGATATCGTACTTAACATCCTGATGGACGATCTCCGAGATTGAGTTTGCCTCGAGTCTCCGTGAATGGCGCCCTGCATCACAGAGTTTAGGGTATCTTTCGTGCTGTTCCTGATTCTCAATCCCATCCTGGTGTACACCACCAAGATGATCAGCATCGGTATCAGGAAGAATATAATGGTGCTCAATTCGTAGAGAGGGAAGTCAGGCATGTACGGCAATAGCATGGCGCAAATAGCAGAATCAGCCGAGTAATTCCCGGAACCTGAACAATTCCGTATTTGTACACGAATCGTTGGACGCGCGGGGACGCGTAAATCGAGTACGATGGAAATCGTTGTCTAACCTGGTGGATATTCGACTAAATTGACTTTCGTGTAAATCGCGAATGGGATGGCGGAGACCAGCGCAATCGACCACGCGGCCAAGATGAAACGTATCGGTCTTTTGAGGCCACTTATCGCGTAAACGCGAAACGGGTGACAAATGGCGAAATATCTTTCCATAGAGAAGGCCACTATCGTGAGGACTGATACGTACGAGGACCTACCAAGCGCAAGACAAATTTTAGCTGGCAAACACCCACTGCAATACTCTTTTGTCAGGTCGGCACGTATGGAACCGTCATTTCTCATGGCGAAGCCTGAAATGCGAGCAGATTTTTCATAACTCTGGGCGGACGTGTCTTTGACTCGAATTATTTCCGTGTAATTTCAAACGTTTGCCAATATTACGCTTTGAATAGCTTTCGTGATGTATTCGACAAATTTGGTTAACGTCAATGTTTCCAAGACTCTAATACAATTACTCTTAACATTCTACATGCGTATATTAGAGCGCAAAATGAAAATTCGGAGTCTTGGAATTGGAAGGTTTGAATGTTGGGAGACTTAGATATTTGGACGATTAGAATTCGAGGGGTTGGGAAATCGGAAGCTTGAAAAGTCGAAGATTTGATATTTGAAAGCGTGGAAATTTGGGGGTTTGGGTATTCAAACGTTTGGGATTTGAAGGCTTGGAAGATCGAGAGTTTCGGAACTCAAAGGCTTAGAATTGGAAAGCTTAAAAATTCGAGAGCAGGAAAATTGGAAGGCTCGGATATTCAAGCGATTAGAATTCGAAGGCTTAAAATTCGAAGACTTGGATATTGAAGCGATTGGAATTCGAAGGCCTGGAAATCCAAAAAAGCTTGGTATTGGAAACCTTGGAAATCCAAAGGGCTTGGAACTGAATAGCTGTGAAATCCAAAGGATTGGAATCGGGAAGCTTGAAAATCCGAAGACTTGGGTATTCGCACGATTGGAATTCGAAGGCTTGGAAAGATGGGAACTTAAACATTCGAAGACTAGGAATTCGACGACTAGGAATTCGAGGATTTGAAAATTCGAAGACTAGGAATTCGAGGATTTGCAAATTCGAAGACTAGGAATTCGAGGATTTGCAAATTCGAAGACTAGGAATTCGAGGATTTGCAAATTCGAAGACTAGGAATTCGAGGAATTGAAAATTCGAAGACTAGGAATTCGAGGATTTGCAAATTCGAAGACTAGGAATTCGAGGATTTGAAAATTCGAAGACCAGGAATTCGAGGATTTGCAAATTCGAAGACTAGGAATTCGAGGATTTGCAAATTCGAAGACTAGGAATTCGAGGATTTGCAAATTCGAAGATTAGGAATTCGAGGATTTGAAAATACGAAGAGTAGAAATTTGAGCATTTGAAAATTCGAAGACTAGGAATTCGAGGATTTGAAAATTCGAAGACTAGGAATTCGAGGATTTGCAAATTCGAAGAATAGGAATTCGAGGATTTGAAAATTCGAAGACTAGGAATTCGAGGAATTGAAAATTCGAAGACTAGGAATTCGAGGATTTGCAAATTCGAAGACTAGGAATTCGAGGATTTGCAAATTCGAAGACTAGGAATTCGAGGATTTGCAAATTCGAAGACTAGGAATTCGAGGATTTGAAAATTCGAAGACTAGGAATTCCGGGATTTGAAAATTCGAAGACTAGGAATTCGAGGATTTGCAAATTCGAAGACTAGGAATTCGAGGATTTGAAAATTCGAAGACTAGGAATTCCGGGATTTGAAAATTCGAAGACTAGGAATTCGAGGATTTGCAAATTCGAAGACTAGGAATTCGAGGATTTGAAAATTCGAGGACTAAGAATTCGAAAGCTTAGAATTTAAAGGCTAGAAATTCGAGAACTCGAACTACTCCGGCTGATCTCAAGCATCGCAAGAAATCGGATTCCACGCGCGCCAACGTTGACACAAATATCGGGTTGGAAAATATGTTGCTTACATTTCCGATACGTATGCCCTGATTTTGCAAAGTCCAACCCCTAAAGCCCACGGATATTGTTGCCAAAACAGGCTCAACTCGTTGGGTAATCCTGGAAAAGTGAATTGAACGAACGACGATATTAATCGAGTAACATGTAGATAACGATCGATTATGCGATATATTTCGTTTCGATTGTGCTCTTAACTCGACTCGCGAGACTGTACGATATTTTTGTATTATTCTCCAGCCGATTATCTGTGATTTATTTCTGTGACGATCGTTCGATTGACGTCAGATGTCTGAGAGAGGAGGAGCGACTCTGAGAACTAAGAAATACGAGCGTCGGTGGTCGGGGAACGTGGCACGCAAACTCATTTTCCCCGAAAGTAGATTTACGACTGAGTTAAGCCTGCTAGGTAATTAACGCATGGACGTCACACCATTGTTCTACGGCGACGTTAAAGAGACAGGAACTTGTGGCTTCCACGTTAAAGCGTTTTCCGTATTTATTACACCGCATTAGAGACACCGTTTCTACTTCCTTTTTCGTCTTTTTCCTCGTTGCGTACAGCAATACTAATGCGATGATCGATGCTAATGCGATGATCGATACTAATGCAACTAGGGAATCAAAATGAGCAACGACTCGCAACTCTTTGCCATTGAATTAGAATTGCTCAAGATTGGCGACACGTTTCGCCTATTTTTCCATCGAGTAAAGTGCATTTGAAGATACTTAGGAGATACTGGCAAAAAGTTTTCGATCAAACACGATGATATGAACGTAACTAAAAATTCTAACGATTTCGTGGCGCCAGCTGCTACCGTATAATCGTAGAATTGAATAAAAAAATGTATAAACACGGAGCAAAAGTAGTTAATAAAAATATGGTCAAAAGTGAGAAACAGCTTGGAGGAGTAATAAAATTATTGCGGAAAGAAATTCCACTCGCACGTTGAGGAAATCTCGTAGTATTGATGCCGCGATGCAGCAAAGCAAGCGTAGGTGGACGTGAAAAAAAATTACAAAATATTAGGTAATATAAATATTAAATATAGTATCGTGTATCTCTTTGGAGATTTATTTTCCTCGCTGTACTTTTTTCTATAATAAACGAATACTTTTATCCTTTTCCTTTCCTCGTCTACTTCATATTACGCGTACGTCATTTTTTTCGTACCTTTTATATTTATTTATCGAACAACAATTCGCAGCTCGAATATATTATAGTCTATATAATCTATATAATATATATCGTTGTTGTTTGATGGTAAACATTTTGCCATCTCCGCCCGTGTTGCGCTCCTTTAACACTAGATTGCCAAATGTTAATTGCACAATTTGTCAGGCTTCCGGAAAAACACGTGTACTGCAAATATAAATATTCGTACTATTAAATAACTACTAAATATTCGAACGTAGAAGCGTGGGGATGAGGAGAATCGCGTAGAATACGTATTCATACCATCGTATTACGCAAAGTTAACGTAAAGTGGTGAAAAATAATATTCATGGTCTCTATAATATTAGGTACGAAATCTGAAATGATTCGACGTGACTCGCTCCGGCGATCCAGTGTTAATCGTGTTTATAAAAGTATAAATTTGCGCGAAGTTTCGCGGGGTTCGGGTGCGCTTCGCGACTTAATGCAGCGCAATTATACTGCGATGCTAATTGCAGATAACATTCGCAGAGATAGTACGACGCGACGAATATTTCGTCAAACATAATTATGCGCGAAGACTGAAATTGTTAGAATATCCTTTTGCTCTAGCGGGAGTGCAAAGTGAAATTCTCGGAAGTCGTTTTTATCGCGAACTCTCCGATTGTCAAAGGAAAATCCACTTTTTAATTGACCCTGTCGACAGTGGAACGAAAGCCTCGACGTTTGTCGAACGAATCGTTCGACGGTGTATACAATGAAATTGAATTTTGATAAATGTTTCGCCCATTAAATTGCATTGCACGCATCGCCGATGGGGCGGATTAATTTTTAAATAACATCGCGGTGCACGTTAATATTTGCCCGACTAAAACAATCCGATTGTTCTCGTATTTACCGGATAAATGCTAATTACACGCATTATATACAAAGCCGTATTGGATACTTCGCAAAGTTGGTAGCCGATTATTATCGATTATACCGAACGTGCGTAAGCATTGTACGCCTTATCGCGATCCTCTTACTCAATGATACCTATCGCAATTGCGAGAAATTTATCGATAACAATTTGTCTTCTCTCTACTTCTCTCGCAATACTTAAAGGAACTTTTCGCGGCGAGTTTCACGCGTCCCTTTCGCGGCATAAACGATACGCCGTTCAATAAAGCGCGTGGAACTAAGAAAGGTCTCGTGTTTTTTTTTTTTGTTGGAAGTTAGTCGGTGCGTTGACATTTATAGTTGGCACAATGGAAGCCTCGCGATCTCCCATTGTATAGTCGTCGCCAATTTCTAGCGCGATCGCTTCCAACGTCGGTACATTCACATTTTGCTACTCGTATGCCCGCAAGCGAGAAGTTTCGAACGATAGGAGTAAAAACTGTCAACTCTAGAACGCCTAAGATGGAAGATTTAAGGCGGTCCAGAAAAGTACCGCAACCACGTCGAAATGAGTTGCTAATTTTAAAAAGGGACGAACGCGATACTTAATCCAATTGTTTAAATCATTAAACGCGATCGATGAGATTTCCAGGAAAAGGGATCGTAAGGTAAAATAGCGAATCGAGTAAACCGCATCGAAAGCGCATGCGTTCCGCGAGTTAACGATAAATAAGCGAGCGGTACAACGAAATGAAATTTTTGGGGGAATATTGGTTATGGGGGTATTGCCGATTAATGAAAGATAATTTACCAGGAAGCGGCTAATAGATCTAAACGCCCTTTCTTCGTAAAGCTCCTCAATTACTCTCTGACCGAAAACTCAAGAGTTCATAACACGTACTCGTTATTAGGTTACAGAACCCTTGTCAAACTTTGGAGCTTTGGTAACGGGTTCCAGAAGTTCGTAATTTATTCAGATACGACTCGTCTGTTAATTGTAGATAACACGTGCAACAATCGTGCAACGTAATGGATTATACGTTAAAGGGAGATTGAAATTTACTACGTGCGATTATTTTTGCTGTTCTTAGAAAAAGGCTAAAGTTGACAAGAGTCCGTTTTTAGGAAAAATATCATCGTTATGTTAGGAAAAGTATTGAAGACTCCTTGACCAACTCTTGGGCGTTCTAGAGTTAATTTATAATTATTGGTAGGTAAATTGTAAACTAAAAATTGAATACGAAACTTTCTTTTCGCAGTGTTTGTATCGAAACTTTGACTATGATTGTTGACTATCCACCGCGCGAGAATTAATATTCGAAACATTTAACCCTTAACATTCTGTTGCTGTGGCGATGCTCGAGCTATAAAAAATTGAAGTATCTTTAATTTTACACGTTTACTCGCACCTAATTTACTTTCACCGCGACGCTAAAAATTCGCGACAGCCATGCCTATTCGATTCGATCCCTACGCTGCAATCGAAAGCTCGATATTCTACACATTTAACAAGTATTCCGCGACATTGAGATTCTATTTTAATTACGTGCACGGTGCTCTCCTTATCGTTGCCTCGTTATCTCGATCTACAAATTTTGGCGATTCGCGCGGCGAACCCACGGGAGAATTTCCTTACGAACGCGAAGTAAAGCACGGATGCTAGCGATCGAACGATTATTAAACGTTCAAAGTACTCGCGACCACCGAGTTACGATTATTTCTATCGCCCAGTGCCGTAACTAGGCAAGTGCCCGTTCAGGATGCGAGAGGCTCTCGAATAGAATTTGCATAGACAAATTGTGAACGATAATAGTATTTCCAAATTTGCAATTCCCCCGTCGTATTCTGCTGCACAGTTTAAATGCTAAATATCCCTCAAGGGCTCTCGCTGTGCTTCCAAGTAGTTTAGTTTCCAAGGGACAATGCTCTTATCTCGAAAAAAAAAAAAAGAAAAAAGTTACGGAGAACGTTCGAGCGTATTAACCCTTTAACCTAAAATGACGAGTCGCACTCGTTCTATGAATAATGGCTTAGATTCAACAAAAGCAGACATTACCGAGAGTGGAATTTAATTTGAATTGAAATTTTAGCTTGGTCTTGTAAGATTCTTAAGTAAAGAGTAATTAAGTGAAGATTCTTAAGTAAGGTTCTTAAGTAAAAATTGCCTACGATATTTAAATAATTTGTAAGTTAAATGATATAGAAACAGTAAGCAGCTAATACTAGCATACGTAGGTAATAAAATAATCGTAGTGCAAGGGGTTAACTAGGCCAGAAACGAAACCTTCACTCGGGCAAATGAAAAGTTAGTTAAGGCACCGTCTGTCGCTATCGAATTCTTAATTCGCCGAAGATTTCGACGCTCCGGTAACTTTTTACCCCGGCGACTTAGCGCTATGACGCAAATGAAAACGACGTTACGATCGGCAAACAATTCATCGAGCAGATAACAATCGCTAATGTACACAGAGAGCGGAGATTAATTTAAAGCTCTTATCGTCTAGCTTCGACGTAAGGAAGCAGAGGTGAAACTGTCTCGAAGCGAACGCGTCATTAACAGTTCGAGTTCCTTCTTGTCTTTATTTTTATCAAATTATCCCTATTTTGCGTACAATGGCTGGCAAGTATTGGCACATACCTGCTTACGCATCCATTGATAAATATTATGACACCCGCTAAGTCGCGTACGAAACGCGACTGTCGATTTTAACCGGCTCTTTACGACGTAATTTTACGGCGATGCAAAAATATTAGGCGTGACAATAAGTAATCTACTAATTTTTAAACGGATCGACGAAGTTAGTTTATCAAGCGAGCAAAGTTTCTTTCGAGCACGAATTCACGCGTAACTTGTACGAAAAATGTGACAAAAAATTATACAACGACAACTGTATTCAAAGCGAACTACAAGTCTACAAGATTGCAACTACTTTTTAAAAATAAATGCTGTATTAAACTGCTATATTTGATTGAATTTATCTACTATATTATTTTGCGAAAAACGAATTCGCGAATGAAATAAATATTCTTACGATCTTTCGCTTTAAAAATGAATTTCAGGAAGGGAGAACCAAAAATGGCTTGCAAATTCTTTTTAATAAACCTCAGCATTACGTGCTGTTTATTTATCGTTCTTAGAATCCGTCATTTAGTATGTTCTCGAAGGTAAGCATTCATTATTGCGGAACTTTTGCGTATTTTTAAGATTCTGGCAATTTTTCCCAATTTATAACATCCAGAATATTAATAGTATTCGTCATTCCTTAATCTGGCAAACATTGCTTAAAAAATAGCATCACTGCGAGACGAACGAACAACTGATCGCACAACCTAATATTATGCGGCCACTTTTGCTTCTCTGTTACTTCGAATACGAGAGTCTCTACTATAAATTAAAGATAAATATTAAATATGATGAGGAAATAGAGAATTGGATTGCTAACTTAGTGGGTAACAATGATTGGGAAGAGTTGTTAAATAAACGGTTGGGGGGTAGTTTATGCAGAGAACTATGTATATATAGTAGAGTATTTGAAAGCACGGTAAGGAATATAGATAATAAAAATCGCCAAAGAAATGTTAATGTCAATGTCATAGATTAATATAGTTTAATGTATACGTTATCTACTTAAACTGATCTGTATGTCCAAAAACTCTATGTATGGATGGTGCAATAAAAAAATATATATATATACTAAATATGAATATCCAAACCTGCATATTCGCATTAAATTTACAAGTATCGTACATAAGCCAAAAGTATTATTTTAAGACTCACAATAATGGATATGCAAATAAGAAATGTACACTACAAATCCTGTACAAATTTATTGTTATAAAATGTAACGATGGACGCTAATGACTTTGGAAGCGGATGCGACACTAAGTAAATAAATTACAAAAAAAATACATGCGTAAATTTCCCAAATTATGAAACAGACGAACGTGCCAAATTCCGCACGCAACGCGTTTATTTGCCTTTGGAGAAACATTCATTTATCAAAATTCCATTTACAATCGGCACAATTGAACGCGGATACGCGAGATTCTGTCGTTTTTTATATTAATTTCGCGAGCCACTGCAAATGCAATGGTGCGTCAATACTTTTCGCGGCCGCTGCACATTGGTATCAATTTTTTTTCGACACCATTTCGACCGAAACGTCTCCATTTAACGAGTTAATCCAGCGAATGCTGATTTAACAGTCGATCGTAAATCTAATTGGTTTATGGATTCCATTGCCTCCCGATTAAAGAGAAACGATTTATCAAACCTTTATTATCTTCGCGCTCCTTCATAAATTGTATCTACGACCGAATAGAATAATTTCTTACTCAGTAGATGCGGTTTTTGAGCAATTCGGTAATTTTGCCGAATAGATAACAACCAAAGGCAACATTCGCATCGTTTCAAATCCTCAAACCGTCGAATTTTCAATGCTTCGAATTCTCAAAGCGTCGAATTTCCAATGCTTTAACCCTTTGCACTCGAGAATTGTCAAAGTTAGTTCATTTTGGCGAGAAATTTCCTTTTGATTAGAAAGGGTTTTAGAAAATAAGCGAAGTCACTGCGATTTGTTGTTCTCTTTGTGTTGGGAATTGGACATTTTTGCGTGTAAATAGTGATGGCTCCGTAGCGGATTTCTCGAGTTTGTAAACAATTTTAAATGGTTAACGTTTCGGTGTCCTCGACTGCAAAGGGTTCAATTTCCGAAGCTAACGATTCTCAATGCTTCGAATTCTCAAAGCGTCGAATGTCCAAAGCTTCCAATTCTCAATGCTTTGAATTTGCAAAGCTTCCAGTTCTCAATGCTTTGAATTCTCAAAGACTACAATTCCCAAAGATTAGGATTCCCAATGCTTTCAATTCTCAAATACTGAAATTCCCAAAGCTTAGGATTCCTAATGCTTTCAATTCTCAAAGACTGACATTTACAAAGCTCAGGATTCCCAATGCTTTGAATTCTCAAAGACTGACATTTCCAAAGCTTAGGATTCCTAATGCTTTCAATTCTCAAAGACTGACATTCCCAAAGCTTAGGATTCCCAATGCTTTGAATTTCTAGAATTTCGAATCGCCAAAAGTTAGATCTTTAAAGCGAGAATGTCCAAAGTTCCGAATTCTAAAAATTCTGCAATTTTAACGCTTGAAATGCTCAAAGTTCCGAAGTTCCCAATGCCTTACATTTCCAAAACTTCCAATTCTCAATGCTTTGAATTTGCAAAGCTTCCAATTCTCAATGCTTTGAATTTGCAAAGCTTCCAATTCTCAATGCTTTGAATTCTCAAAGATTAAAATTCCCAAAGCTTATGATTCCCAATGCTTTGAATTCTGAAAGACTGAAATTCCCAAAACTTAGGATTCCCAATGCTTTGAATTTCTAGAATTTCGAATCGCCAAAAGTTAAATCTTTAAAGCGCGAATGTCCAAAGTTCCGAATTCTAAAAATTCCGCAATTCTAACGCTTCAAATGCTCAAAGTTCCGCGATTCCCAATGCCTTACATTTCGAAATCTTCCAATTCTCAATGCTTCGAATACGCAAGACGTCCAGCACTGAAACATACGGAATGCTGCCGCGTACGATGCGAACGTTGCCTTTGGCAAAATTACCGAATCCGTCGAGAAATCGTATCGTCCGAACGTTCTATATAAAAACCGACGCGATGCAGGCGCCAGTTGCGCGCAACTCACCTAAAACAAGTAGTATAAGGTCGGAAATAGCCAGACTGAACAAGTAGTAATTGGTCGCCGTCTGCATCGAAGGATTTCTCACGATCACGGTACACGTGGCTACGTTCCCAAAGATACCGGTCACGAAAATCGCCACGTACGCGATCGTTAACGGAACGACCATCCTCATAGGCAAATACTTCGCCCCTAGCACCTTAGCCAAGTATTCGCTTTCGGTCAGATTCCTCAAGTCCCAATCCTTCCAAAAATCGTGCAAACCATCGTTCGAAGCGTCGTCGTTCGACGTTTCCATAATGACTCGCCCCGGATACGAAAGCGAAACTTTCTCTCGCTATATCAAACGAACGAGGCTCCTACGAAAGGAGCCGGGGGGCATCGATCGTGGTGCATTTAAGAGGGAAGCCGCGTTACACTTTAAGGAAGAACGGCTGGAATACGGCAACAATCTACTGTAGCGGGAGCGTAGCCTACGAGAGCGAGTCGCGAGAGCGTACGTTCGTATCTGTAGAAATAATTATCGCCGGTAAACAAAGCATTCCGCCGAGAGATCCGATAGCCCGATGCCGAGTCAACAATCTACAATCGGTCGCGTACGTTAATAGGTCACCGGTTTCAGGCGAACCGACGAAACTTCGACAATTTCTACGGCAATCGTTACACCACGACGATATCCTTCCACTCGGTGCAACGGAAAACGGTAGACTTATTTTCAACGTTCGCGTGCTATTCGAGATTTATCGTTTCGATGAAAATTCCCGTCCACGTAATTGATTCGCGCGATCGTTCGACGAATGGCCGATCGTCAACGTTTCGTCGCGCGTCGCCATTCTGATTCTTCCGAAACAGCGATCCGCTCGACGAGCGCGCGTCGAATATTTCCACGAAGATCGATCACCTCGCTGTTTCCCGCACCGAACAACAAAGGAACGAACGTGTCACTAATTATCTGATTAATCGAGCACTCGCGCAAATTATCGGGACTTCTAGCGATAACGCGGTTCGTTTATATTTTTCTTTTTTTCAACGGCGGTTAACGAACAACCGACTAGCGACGAAAATATCGCGGGTAAAAGGATTGGACTATGAAATACGCGAACGCGTTGTCCGTTTAGCGCGTGCAGGTCGCCGTTGTTAGCACGGGAAACGAAAATAGCCGAAATAAATGAAAAGACGCGGTAAATCAGCGAATGACGGCTGTCGGGAGCAGACTACTGTCAGCGTGACTGAACCTAACATTCTTAACGATACCGTCCGACACCTGTCGCCGTAGCAACCTCATCTCCCGATTTCACCCGATAAGAGAATCTCGCTCTAACGTTCAATTCAATTCTATCGGAATTTTCAGCGCGCTCGCGATTCCATCCGAAAATTCCAAAACGACGCAACTCTGTCGATCAATGCTTTCGGAGGAACAGTTTTTGCGTTTCCGTATCTTTTTTCTTTTTTTTTTTTTACCCTTTCACGAGTAAACGATTTTCGAAAATGCGGCTAGCAAGCGAGGAAGCTTTGTTTCACAATGTAGAAATGTTTTTATCGTACTATATATATACATATATATTTGATTACGTTGTATCGATATGGAAGATGATGAGTATATCAGCATAAGTATAAATATGATAATTATTCGATATGCTTGTGCGGTAACCGAGAAATAAGTATTCGTACACTGCAAACTTCTGATTTCTATTGAGATGCATTTGGATGGAGAGTTAGATCCTGGCGAATTATTATACCGTAAACAGGTTTCAACTTAATGTTGTTTTGGGAAAGATATTTCCGACAAAAGTCGAGAGAATCCATGGCGTACGAATACTTCTTTCACTCGCTGTACAATAATACCTTTTTACGGGAAATTCACGCCGCGTTGGCATTGAAATCATTTACTTTCCCGTTCCGCGAAGGAAGAGGATAATAAAGATAGTAACGGAACATTGTGGAAGCTATATGCATCGAATGGAGAACACGAATATAGCTTCAGTTACGTAACATAAGCCGTACATGTATGGCGTTACTCGTGACGCGATTAATACGACACTAGATACTTTATTTTTAAGGATATCGTGGGAGAGACTTCCTTAACCGTGAAACTTTGTAATGTTTTAACGCGTTCACTGCGAGCGTCGTGCATTGCGTGACGCAGTGATTTTATTGTCGCACGTTGGAAAAGTAGAATTTTCCGCACATTTTTGCACACTTTACGGCGAGCAGAAAAATGCGTCAATCGTCTAATTATTGATGTAAACAAATGCTCTGTAATGGTTGATTTTTTTTAGTTCTCTATCTGCCTTTAGAAGTAATCTACTAAATATTTTGTCAAACCTCACCTAATGTTCTATTCTATTTGTACCAACGGCTAATCTCTTTACCCTTAGATAAATAAATGAATGAATGTACTAGATTCTAATCTAAGTAAAGATCTCCAGTATGTTTTGTAAAAATTCGCGAAACAAAGCTGCCGGTGTTTATCTTCGCGGCGTCGTACCGAACGCAATGTACTTATTTTTGCAGTCATATTAATGTTACAAGATATCCCTTGAAACGTGAATAATAGCCGCAGGAACGTAAATTATTTGTGGTCGAAGCAGCGCGAATGGAAAGTTACGAAAGCGAACAAAGTTATAAATTGGCCGCGTCGCTCAACGCGTTAATAAAAGGGTTATCGTATTCTAAACTATACCCCGAGACCGTGCCGTATTTCGCCAATTTAATCGCATCGAGAGTCCAAATTTTATGGATCGAAAACGTGAATCTTTGCCTTTCGATAAAAAGATCGACGCACCCTAAATTATCCCTGGCACGGGCATCTTTTTTTTTTTGTCACTTTAATAGCATCGACAGCCTAAACTTTATGGCTCCAAGGCACGGATCTTTATCTTTTAATAAAAAGATTATCGCATCCTAAGCTGTGCTCTGCCCGCGTTGTTTTTCGCCGATTTAATCGCAACAAAAATCTACCAAACTTTTACGAGTCGAACAAATGGATCTTTGTTTCTTTTTTTTTAATAAAGACAGAAAAAATATATCTGAGCAAGTTTTAATGCCGCGTTAACTGTATCTATGCGGTCATTAGTAGAATGCGAAATTTTATACGATTATTGGACATTTGGATAATGAAGCAAGTGCAAAGTGCACGTAACAGACAAAGATATACGAAATATGTAACGCGAACTGCTCGCTGTACTATTATGTAGAGAATGAAACGATACTCTACTAAAATATGAATTTGCACAAAGATTCGCAGTCTATTTCCTTCAATCACGTATAAAATCACGTATAAGCAAATCACGTATAAATCTTTCGCCTTTTACTAAAGATTTCCATGGAGGGGAACAATTGATGAGTCTACATAAATAATTTTGTTGAGTCTATTTAACAACCTACGGATAACTTGTTTAGAGAGTGAAATCAATTTCTCTACTTTGCCTTTGCTTCTCTGATGGCGTCTTTAAGAATACAAATTTGCATAAAAATCCGCAACCGAACTCGACAATGATTTAACATGCTGTTAAGTGATACGCAAGAATGCACACGCGAATATCCGAAAATGAACAAGAATTGCATATTTATCAGCGCGTATTATTGCCTTATCTATACGACCGTGATTCATTAAGTGGAAACGAATTTAAGTCTACGATACAGCAAACAGACGCGATGCATTTTGCGATTTGCAAAGTTTACACGAGCATTAAAAAAAGATATTACCCTCCGCGACTTTTCCCTCCTTTATTTGCAATTTCAAGAGTAGGTATTTAAAAAAAATGATTTCTGCTATAAGCACACGTTTCAGGGGGATGAAGTTTACGAGCTTTGCCGAAGTTTATCGAAACTAATTAAGGGAAAGACGGGGTGTTGCTCCGCTTCACGATAGCAAGAGTAATTGACAAAACAATGGGCATCGAGTTGGAAAAATCATAGGAGATGATAAGATTAGTCGGACAATGCAACGATCATTTTTCCGATAACGCGTAACTTTGTTCAACGAAGACACGCGTACTCATTTGCTCATCACAGCGAAAGTTATTCGATTTTTCTAGCGGTAGTTCGACCACGGACGATTCATCTTACGAGATTTTCTGCTCCACGTTTCGAAATACGGACCTCGAAAAAAGTCTCAACGCTTCTTACGCCCGTTGCGATTTGAAACAGTGAGTTTAACAACTACGATCGATCAACCAAGTTGGCAAAGGCAGCCATGTTGTCGGGAATACGAGTAACAACTGTTCGACGAAATATGAATAGGGAATATACCAAGAAACGCGTAAATTGTGACGACACTTAATATTGCAATGAATTTCCGAGGGGATGAAATTGTAACAAAATTGAAACGAAATGAATTACAGCGATGACATTTCAGTATATTGTTAGAGCGTAACAATGGCGGATGCGAATACAACTGCGATACAAGCAGATACTATATACTAGCTATAATTACTTGCACCTTAATCGTGCACGCATTTTGTTCCACGATCGTTTCCAAACTTACAAGTGAAAAGTACAAACTACTTTCTCGAGTTTCAACACCCCGATTCCTCCTCGCGTTTACCAATTTGCAGTTGCTCGATCCTTGCGACGTACTCGCGCACTAAGCAGGCGCGCTGCTAGTGGGTGGTCGTGCACGATTCAACTGTACGCTTGCTAAGTTGAATCGCGTTGATTCCAATCTCATTTCGAATCGCGATCGACTTTCGTTCGTGTTTCGAGCTCGTCGAAGCCGCTTTCCAGTCGAGCTGGACTTGATTCCTTCGAGCGACAGCAAATTGTTCCCTTTGCTCGCAACTTGTACATTTTATTTAACCCCTTGCCCTACGATTATTTTATTACTTATGTACGTAAGTTGAGGACTGTTTTCATATCATTTCGCATACGAATGATTTCAATATTATAAGCAATTTTTATTCAACAACCCCCAATTTTACGATTAGAGTTCAAATTATATTTCACCTTCAATATTATTCGTTTTAGTTGAATCTATGCCATGATTTGTAGAACTAGCGTGTCTCGTTATTGTAGGGCAAAGGGTTAAACGCTCACTTCCGGGTGAATATTAGAACAGTAATTTTCAATAGCAGAACGTGAATCGAGTAGCCAGAAGATACAACCAGCAATAATAATAATAATAATAATAATCGACCACTCGTTGCAATCCCGAGCAAAACTCGTGAGTGGAACTTTTCTTTCTTTTCGCAACGCTGATTTACCGAATTTATCAAATCAATCGCGAGAGATGCTACGTTGGACTGAGAACTACTGATCTGTTTAATTTAACTTCGATTAGAAAAGAAAAGCAAATAGCAAATTCGCGAAAGCGACCACGGCGGGACGCTTTATTTATTTCTTAACGCAATGCTGATGAATAATAATAAATGCACCTATCATTTTTCAAAATGCAACAATAATTACGGAAGTGCAGCTTCCATAGCTGCGGCTGGAGAATCAAGAACACAGGAACTGGCTTCCATTATATAGGTGGAAGATCATTGGGCAATTTATCGTAATCGCAACGCTACTGGAATAAACGCGATCATTTGTTAACGCAACACTAAATAGGAAATTAAATAATCGCGATGGAAAGACGTCGCAACGCTATTCGGTAAAAGTATAATTTAATAATTTAATAGAATCTATCGTATATTTATAAAAGAAAAATTACCTTAAACAAACGCGATATTTAGAAAGCGCAACGCTATAAAATTAACTGCAAAATGAATACGTTTACAATTTAATATGCTACTGAAAAATTAAGAAAACGCGGTCACCAATATCGGAACACGCTAACAAATTTACCAAACAAATATATCATAGTACTGATCTAAATCAAGCTATAGCAATTGATATTAAAGAATACTAAGAACAATCGCGATATTTCATAAATCGCAACGCTAATTCAACCCGGAATTAATTTCACGCAACGCTAACGCAAAAGCCGCGATTTGCCCGATGAAGACCTGAAATATCTACGCATGCAAGACTAATAACGAGTACAGTGACAATTGTAGTAACAGTAATGACTGTCCATTCTTTTTTAATTAAAAAAAAAATGAACAACCATTCGTTGCTGCCCTCTTCGTGACAATTTGTCGGGCCTCTTCTTTTCTTCGGGCGCAATGCCCGTGGAAACTTAAATCTAAGCTCGAGGTTTCCTAATCGCCAACCAAGAAGCAGCTCGTAAAGGTGAAAGAAAAATTCAAATCGCGGCAAAAGTTGAATAACGCACGCGAACGGCCAACGATTTTACGAATCGTTGCTCGCGCAAACGTGCCAAACCTCGAGCTACGCGTTCGTTTCGAATCTTTTCAACGCGACCGCGACAGCGGTGGCAACTTTAACCCTTATCGAACGGAGTCGTACACGCACTGGTCGTAACACATTGTGCACCAAGCGAAGCGACGTACACGCTCACTCGGAAATTGTTCTAATCGCGAATGCTGATCAAGCGCAGAGGAATGTCGAGCAAAGGAATAACTGGAGAAGGAAGAGGAACGGTCTGAAACGAAACCAGATTCGAACGAAATCGTGACAAACGTAGAAGAAGAATAGAAACGAGAGTTCTCCGAACGCATCGAGGACGAGAACAAGGTGGCGAAGCAGTGGCTGCCAAAATACAATGGAACACAGATGTGTAAAGAAAAATGTAACGCTTCGATCACAGGGGAATTGGTTAAATAATTATTTAACTTTCCCATTGTAATGAAAAATATCGTTGGAAGACTGGAAGAATCATTTGCACAGAGCGGAAGGAAGCACGATAGAATGCGATACGATTGTTTCACGTAAGCTAGAGTAAAGATACGATCGCAGTGCGTGCTGGGTATATCCAGGTTTTATATTGAAATAGTAGGTAAAATTGTTATGCTGAGAATATCCCGGACTCTCGATCTCTAAGGGTTAAGTTGCCAGGATTCGAAGAATCGACAAGATAAAAGCAGAAGTGAACGGCATACTCCGTTCAGCCCGGCTTCACTGTCGATCATTCAAATCGAATTTCCTGAAACAGGTTGACACCGAAAAAGTTTCCTGTTCGACTAGAGACTGTGCCAACCTGCCCGGCCCTACCTGCTTACATTTAGCAGCCACACAGAAGGTATACTACCTATCCTACGTAACCCTGTATTTGAAAAAATGGCAAAACGGGCACGCCAACACATTCGCTCCACGGTTCTCACTCGGAAAACCCGGACGCAATGGTACTGCACTAGAGAGAACGTCCCGGGACGTCTCCGACACCCGAGTTCTTAGCGAACGACCAAACACGCTCTAAAATATACACCAAAACTCACTGAAATCGGCTAACTACGAGTAGCGACCATTGCGTTCGACGCGATTTAAAGCACGTATATCTCGTTACAATTGTAATATATTTCGCGCATTCGTAAAATACTTTAATAGCAAACTTGGAAAGTATATTTATCGTGTACCAGTTTATCAAAGATCATCGATTTTTGGTACGATGATTGCAAAGAGTAAATTACGCGAGTCGTGATATTAAAATTAAAATCTAAACGACGCAAGTCCACAGACTAACACGCAGACGCACGCAATGTGGAAACGACGTCGCGCACGGTACGCTAAACAATAGCCAGCCGATAGACAAATATCAAAATACGAACGAGAAACATTTATTGTGCCACGTGCCTTTCACTCGCTCAAATAGCACCTGAGCACGTGAGCGTGATCCTGGCAATCGGCACAAAGAGACGCTGAAAATCCTATCTAGGAAATGTTATTAACATACGTAATCGACTATCGGTCTATGACTCTACCTTCTGTTCAATTTTAATGCAAAAAGACTCTACCAATTCAATTGAGAAAAACTAACGTATTTATGAAACAAAGAAGCAAAGAATCTCTAATGCGACGTGAATTTAAATTGAAGCTAATTGTTCGAATAATAAAATGGAACAAGTGACTCTAGTTTGAAGCGGAGAATAATACATTAAAACAAGTGACTCTAATTTGAAATGAAGGATAATAAAATACGACAAGTGACTCTGATTTTGTAATTAACGATAATAAAATGAAACAAGCGACTCTAAATTGTGAAATTCTGATTGTAATGCCTTGGGAGATTTCATTCTCAAAGCACATATTCTATAACATCGAACGTGTGTTAAAATTCGTGACTTCGATTTAGAAATCTACCCATCGCGAAGTGTCTTCTTGCGCAGTTTATTTAACATTTGTACGAGAAAGGAGAAAGTTACTATCTCTGTATTTTTAATTGCATCGAAGCCAGTACGAAACTTGAAAGACTACATTATTTAATACTTTCAATAACTACGAATCCAGTAATGAATTTTCATAAAATATTATTCATATTTATATGTACGCATGCATACGTAGACTGATAATATACATCTTCATTACGATTGTGCAATGAATACAATTATTAAAGGAAGGAACGAAGTCGAATGGTATCCGACTTCACACCGCTGCAAATTACAAGTTACGAATTACAAACTACTCAAATGAAATAATTCTATAACATTATATCTTATATTTGTTCCTACGAATATTCGACTTTAATAGATATTCACGTGGAACTTCTACTGACTCAACTTTCATATGCACAATTCGAATAATATTCGTACTAATTAACTTTGGTCGTGGATTCGAATTTTTCATTAATATGTTGCAACGTTTAAATCCGCGATGCGCAAGAAAACCTAGCCTGATCTAATAAATAAAATGCAGATAGGTGGTGTTACTACTCACGGGTGTAATGTATACCCGCGGTCACTGTACTCGTTTAAGAAAATTCTACGGATACAACCAATCATCCGTACCGATTCGGACCTTTCGTCCTCGGTATGCGTGGACGACCGGAGGGATTCAAAATGCATGCGACTCACCGTTAGACGACTACGCTGTCATCTGCCGCAGCCAGGCGGATGAAAACCTGATGCCATCGTCATCAAGCGAAGCCGTGAAGTCGTGAAGTCGTGAAGCCTTGAAGCTACAAAACCGTGAAACCGTGTTGCCGTGAAGTCGTGAAGCTGCGATGCCATGTCCACTGGTCCCATGGACAAGAAGATCTGTGGAAGATCTGTAAAAGAAAAACAAGAAAGCCAAAAGATTACAATTTATCCTTAAAGTTGTCGCTCATTCGTTATTCGGCAGTTTTGAGATTAAGAGAATTGCAAGTCTAATAGATTCTAAAACATTTAAATTACTCTATCTTGTTTGTTTTAATTCAGCAATGGAATAGAAAGTTGGAATTTTTTGAACACTTTCTAATAGCTTCTATATTTGTTAATTATTAAAAATGAAAAGGAGACGATGCAAAGATACTTACATTGCAGGCTTCTTGAGCCTAGCGAGATCATCTGCCAACAGCCGAAGATTGACTCTAATACCGTATAAGATTATTGTAAAGAGAAACGAAAGAAAAATAAAAGACTACGCTTAAATTAAATTCGACGAGCAAACACTGATTCTAATTTCGCGATTTAATTATTACTACTATATTTTATTAGAGCAGCTGTGCTCTTAAAAATATGAAATATTTACTTTTTCGAACAAACACCGACTTTACAACCGCATTGCGCGCGGTCAGTAAAATTCTGTGGAAGAAAAAAGAAAGAAAGTTGATTAGTAAAAATGTAAGAAGAAAGACAACGATTTCTTACTACTATTCCCCCTCTTCCGATCGAGCGTTTGTTATTAAAAATATCGTTAATATGAATTTTGCAAGCTATTTGGAAGTAAAATGTGAAATATAATATAATAAGAGTACCGTAGATTGAATAGAAGCTACGCGTGCAAAGGCTGTACTATGAATGATCGCTATCGAAATTCTCAAGTTCGTGCGCCCCACCAAAACGTAAACACGGCCTCGAGTCGCGAATTCCCGGAAGAGCTGCGGGAATAGTGCCCGAAATGTAAACACGCGCAAACGATGCGACCACGCGAGGCTCGCACCACGTTTTTTGTTTACGAGTTCGGACTCGAAGCGTTAAAAGAAATGTTTTGGAATACAATGACCATGAAAATAGCTACGTCCGAAATACGGCAAAATATTGAAGCAGCCTCGATTCTTCGTTCGATTTAATGCACCGTAATATAATCCAATGACTCTACAACAAATTACTAACTCGTAAAGAACACTAATTCCAAGATAAAACAAATAAATGATTCCATTTCTTCCGCTTAAACTTGGTATTGGCAAGAAGGCATGAATCAGCTATGAATTTTGAAAAAACAATTACTTATAAAACAGTGCCTTTTAATGCTCGAGAGAGCCTATAATTATCTATTAAAATAATTAATAAATATGCAGATATACCTAAATGATAAATGGTTTCTCCGACAATCGTGGTCCACAGCTCGATCGCTTTGCTTTCATCATTTATACGTCACTTTGAATTAAACTTCGTGCAAAAAATTGTTGCTTGCGTAATCTATTAAATAGATTAAATCACGTCGTCATTATTTATTTATATGGAACAATTTTACATGGAAAAGTTTTAAGCACACGATCCGACTAGACGCTACTGATGCAACTAACACCGGAGATACAGAAGCAAGATCGATTGTCGGTTCGATAATTAAACATGGCCGCGACAATCGACTCTTCCAAGTTTATGCATGCTGTACTAAACTCTTTGGAAGGAAATTGTTACTTGAAATTTAGATTCTGAGACTCAAATATTACACAATTCTGCAGCTAATTCATCGTATTCAAAGACTTTCGATGCACTTTTAGTAGTAATATAAGGGTAACAAAGAAACAGAACGAAATTAGCAAGACACTGAATTCACAGACGTCTATCTACCGGCGTGAGTCGTTTTCAATAGATTTTGTGTACAAAAAGCGTTTGTTTGTAATATATTTTTACACAGAAATGTCTCTAGGCTTATCGTTTATGATTTTAGGAAAGTTTTAGCACGAATTGTAGTTAAAAATCGTTAAATTTACCTAAATTACACGGAGCGAATCTTCGTACGATGCACTTACTGCGTACTATGCACCTAGACTGCGCACGCATCCAGAAAATCCCGCGCATTTTAGTTGCGCACGCGTCCAGAAACTCCTGTGCATTTTTTGTTGCGCGCGCATTTCTAGTTGCATAGTTGCATTCCGCAAAGCAACTGTGAATTTTAGCACCCTTGTCTATGATTTTAGTTTTATTAAATTTCGTCTCAGTTATTGATTATAAATAGTTGTGTAAATTATTGTAATAACCAAATATCACGTGCCTTTGACATAGAACAAGGGATACAAATGGAAATTAATTCGCTATCACTCCAAATGCACCAGAATCGCAAGTAAAACCCAATTTTACTCCGGATCAAATGCGCGAACTGCGTACATTTATCTCAGCATCAAATGACGCGCTAGTTTTTAAATAAACGCGTGATTACATTTACGTTTTGAGTTTTATTTTCTGAATTATTGTATTATGATATATATAACGCAGTATGCTACTGCCCGAGTAATGTTGCAAACATGTATACATATGTGGCCCGAGAAAAAAGTACGTTGAACATGGCTGCATTAGATCCTCGCGATTCATCATTAGTCCCTTTTGGACATTCGATGGTTTGCATAGATCGCTGATTTTAATATTAAAGCATAGTTTCGTCATAGAATAGTGCAAAAACAAGGGTGAATTCCGGAATCCTGGGACAGGAAGAGATCTGTTCTATCACCTGCGATTGGACATTGAAAGATTGATTTACAAGCAAATGTTCAAATAACACGGTAAGTTGTTTAACAAAATATTTATTGTTCCCTTCACTGGGCATTTATCATTGTTTCGTCTATAAATAACTTTATTATATACAATGCCATAAGAAAGATACTAGCTAGAATCAGATTCGTCGGAACTCGAATCACTCTTATTGTTCATCCTGTTATGCGATAATCTATTTGTATTTACAAAAAGATCCTTTTCATCGTTATCGTCCTCTTTATCGGGTGCTCCTCGATTGGAATTCGAAGTTTCATCGAATTCTGCGGGCCAACATTTTTGCTCGCGATACCATCTTTTGTGCTCCTAACAGATAAGTTCCTTTGTAAAAACATTACAAATTAAAATACATGAACGGTAGACTCTCGCTTGAACGGTTTCTAGGAGATGGAACCTTTAATTGACATGATATAATTACATTAAATAATGCACGCCAATTTTATTAAAAATGACATATCAATTGAGGAGCTTTCCTTTTATATCAATTGTGAATTAAGTAAATTGCATAGGAAGATCACATGTTACGCGAGTAAACGAAAAATACTGTTCTAAACTGAATTAGACTATATATTGAAATGAAATTTTGGCACAATATCGGTTATTGGAATTTAGAGATTAATTAATGACAATTTTCGAAACAAGGACCCGCAGATCTATGACAAACGTTCCTCAATTGTAGGGAAATATCTTGTCGTTTAACATCAGATTTACGGACATTGTTTTCTCGTCGAAAATGTGAGCGGTTAAGATGGAACCGAACAATCGAGAGTCCACCGTATTCACATTGTTGCAAAACGTACTCGCGTTAATATTTTAACGATCTCAGCCTTCACTTTGTCCCCTTCCAGTATCGGTTCCACCAACACGAAATCTCCTCGTTTCACCCAAATATTTCTCCTAAATTTCGTTGGCATAGATACAAGATATTGATCCCCAGCCGAATCTACAACCTCGTGAAGATTATTACCGCGCGATTCCACGATTCGTACAATCGATTGCGACTCGGTAGGAATGCTTAAATCATCGTTCACTTCTTTGGCGACATGCTTGCGCTTCGTAGCTTTGGACATTTCGATCTGCAAAACCAAGCGCAACAGAGATGCTAAGCCCTAAATACATCATTCTCTCGTGTCTCGTGTAATTCGTTATATTACAATTAATAATACTTTAACGATACTCGGCGGATTTCGACGCGTTTTAAATGAATCTTTGGTTCGATTACTGCTCGGTATTTTTGGTCGATCTTTTTACATCGTGCCATGCTCCTACGGAACCCTTAGATTTTTCTATCGCTGCCCATACATCCAAACTTTCTCCCGGCGGAATTTCATAGCCATTTTGCAAACCATGAGGATTCGACGGCGTGATGCAATCGTTCTCCGATTCTTTCCGCAAAACGGTATCCACTTCTACGGAAGTGAAAAACGCCACGGACATCGGGAGATCTTTCATTCCGAGTCTCGAAGCGCAAAAGGATCGCGTTAAGAGATTAGTAATGTGCATGGCAAGAGCCGCGTTGTATTTGTACCGCGACGGCACCAAGTATCGCACCTCGTCGTGAAACGACAAGCAAAATCTAATATTATCCTTCATCAACCACTTCATGGAAACCAGCATTAAATGTAGGAAGTCCACCGCGCCGCTCTGAACCACCCAGTTTACTTTCGTGGGCAAATATTTCTCGTTATTGGTCTGTTCTTCCAACGCACAGGTCAATCTAGAGTTCAAGAAGGGAGTAACGGGTTCAGGACTTTCGGCGATTTCCTCCAATCTATTGAACATCGCTGATTCCGAGCCACCGATCCATTTACCTTTCCCGAACATCTCCGGCACAGTTCTGTCGTGCAATTTCGAGATTTTGTACGCTTCGTATTTTGAGTATTGCACGTCAGCCAAGTTGCCAATACATTCAGGTTTCAAACTGTAAAATTTATTCCCCTTCGTCATGGCGAACATCTTCTGAGACTTCGAAGCCGCTTCGCTGTTCGTCATACACGGATTAAATTGTTTCAGCAGCCTCTCGGCGAACTTTTGCCCGGCACCATAAATTCTAGCGTAGTTTATGATCTTCGCCTGGTTCCTGGAGATTCCGATAGCTTTCGCGGTAACGCTGTGCATGTCAGTCTCGTTCGACTTGGTCCCGATCAAAGTCATCCATCCAAATGGCGTAGCTCCGTGAATCTTCTTGTAATACGCGTCTCCTATCATCGAGGAAATCCACAATTCTTGACTGTCAACGTCCGAGCCGACGATATGGTATCCTGCTGGGGCTTGGATCATCGCCCGCAATTCGGAACCGATGCGTTCGGAATGCGCGTTAGAGGCAGTCATCCAAGTTGGTTCCACCGCTCGCCTAGTCAACGTCCCGCAAACAACCACCAATGGTAAAATCGCTCCGTAACGCATTGTCTTTTTGGTGCTCCTTACGCTACTCGGCAAATGGCAGTTTTCGAACCAGACTGCGAACTGTGATGTAATCCTTTTCCGATTGTTTCGCCAATACGATAACATTCGGGCAATTTTCAGTATCTCCGCGGCGCTCGCGTCGGAGCCAGCTAATACGTTCTCCGAAACTTTATTGAGAAAATCTTTGGCCAACGGGCTGCCCACGTTGTAACTCTTCCCGTCTTTGTGCGGCAATTTGAGGAAGTAACAGCAGTTATCCATGTTCATGTTGCACCAGTGTGCGCTACCGTTGTAAATGTTGGCCAACTGATCCTTTGGCTTTTTCTTCTTATTGTACCAAAACTCGGTTTTGTTTAGATCTCTTTCTACCTCTATGTCTAAAGTCGACATCGCGAAATCCGTTCCGTCGGATAAGTTCTTCGTTTTATGCAAAGAAATGTGAGCCAAAAGCTGCTTCAAAGGTACTTTGGTTTCGATATTCGAATCATTACAATAGGGAACTAAAATACCCCAGCCATACTCTTTTGTATGATGCAAAGGATAGGACTCCCATGTTAGGTTCAGAAGTTTTGGAACAATTTGCATAGAAATGCTTATATTTTGAGGGCCTGCTGACCAATCTTCGTCGTTCAATTTGGGGCAAAGTTTTCTGTACCAAGCTGGGTATCCTGGCATATGCGGTAATTTCGAAGGCAAAAATTTTCTGGTCTCCATCAGATAGGCAAATTCTTTCTCTAAGGGATCCTCCTCTTCTTCCTCTTCATCGTCGTTCGTTAAGCACTTTTTAGCTTCTATTTCTTCTTTTTCTTCCCGCGGCTTATTTGGTCTAGGTGGACACTTTTGTCTACTATTTCGTTTTAAAAACTGTGACTTTAGTTTAAGCGGCTGCGTGCTCCAATCTTCCTCCCACATCCATAAATCTTCTTTGTACTTTTCGTCGTGCATAAGCTCGCAAACGGCGTTGGCTCTATTCGCGAGAACGACTTTGCTTTCGTAGTTTAAGTCCTCAAACGTGGATTCGGATTCGTGTAAGTACCTCTGCCAGTTAGAATTTATGGGCAGATAAGCTGTACCAAGCTCTAGCATTCCTGCTAAAGTAACAGGATGAGGAAATCTGTCCTCAAAAATGGGGAACATGTGGTGCAACAAGTTGTGAGTCGCCAGCACGTCGTTCGCGCAATACTTCATCAAAGAATTAAAATTCTCTCTAATATCTGCCAGAGTTCCGTTTACAAATATATCTCTCATCTCTTTGTTGATCTCAGAACCACAATAAAATTTGTGAACCTCTGACAAACTGTTCAATGAAGTGTGTACTTGTAAGTTGATCTTCTCCTCTGTATCCTTTTTGGAGTTTAAAATTGCCCTCTGATAGCTATTGATTCCCCCAATGCATATGTGAAGCGACATAGTGTCCACAAATCTCAAACCAGTTTGTTTCAACCAATATTGCTCTTTAATTTTGCTTCTATCAAACGATACGTTATGACCGACTAGGATTTTTGGCTTTTTGTGGTGAGAACTTAATCTCTCTCCATGTTCAGTTGCTGTACTTTCCATTGGGATTAGTTCGTCCGTGGTGAACTGTTTTCCTTCAAAGTTTCTGCTTACACCATCTGCTACAGACTTTGATACCCAACCGTACCAGGCTTTATTGGTTACCGCAATTGCAAGTGTAGGAGACTGACCCTCTTTCATGCAAACTTCCACATCAAGAATAATGGCCTCCTCTAAAGGATAATCTACTCTTTCTACTCCATCAGAGGAATATCTGGTCCATCCTTCATTCAATTCCCAGTGATTTGGCATTGGAATAATATCCATCATGATATCTTTTATAAGATTCTTGTAAGGTTTGATCTGTGCTTTTGCAATATTGTAAAAATGATCCTCAATGTTGTCTCCTTCCAAAGGAGGGATCTTAATGTCAACATCAGGTAGCCTACTTGCTTCTTCAGTTTTTATCCCATAAGAAAGCAAATTGTTTTTTATAGACTGTACTTCTTTCTCTGATATTTCCACCTGTGTATTAGAATTTTTGAATATTTGCCTATGTAACGATTTTGAAAGCATTTGCATATTAATTTCGTTAATCCTTATACCGTCATTTTTATTCATTTTGCTGTCGCAAATTTCTTTCTTTTCGCTTTCGTCTTGATGCTCGTTTTTTACTGAACTATCAACATTCTTTTTTTTCGTATTATTCGTGTACTTCGGTATGTGAAAGCATTGTTCAAAATGTTTAGGTATCAACGGTGAATTCTTGTACTCTTGATGCATTTGCGTTTCATTTGGCGAAACAATTGAAGCGTTAGGAATGTTATCTTTGTCGATGTTGTTCTCGTTACGTGCATCTGTGTTTACGGTTAAGGTTAGAAGCGACTTACGTTTTGCGACGCGTATAATTTTCTTTGTAAATTGCTTTCTTTCAATCCAGTTGGCGTTATCATTTACAGCGGGATATTTTTGCCCATTTGACATACTAATTAAATAACGTCTCATCGTTTAATCGTTTTGTATACTCTTGTTATAATTCTGCAACGGGCACAGCTAACACGTGACTTTAGCATTATGAAAATATACGAAAAGATGCATCATTAATGAATTATATTAAACGTAATCTTACCTGTTGATGGCAAATGTGTTAGCAAAAATAAACAAAATTTGGAATAAATGGATGGGTTTAATAAAATTAGTGCTTGTTATATTCGAAATGTTTTGAACATCGCCATGTTCGATTTTTAAACGCGCAATTTTGAAATTGCTCTCGTATAGCTATCGCTTACGACACTTGAAACAATAATACAATATATCTGTTACAAATATAATATATTATTGCATATATATATATACAAACTGTACTATATATTTCTCCCTTTCAAATGCAAATTGAATTAAATTCGTATCGCAAGTATTGCGAATGAAAATGAATACGTTTAGGAAAATATCAGCGATATAATTTTTCCCATTGTCTGCGTAAAATTATAGATTAGAGTTAATTTTATTATATTTTGCAAATGTACTCTATTCTTAAATGCTATAGTGATCACGACGACATCTTTATAGCGTCTACCAGTTTATTGTGTTCATCATGGCTTCGACGGGTTAGTGAAAATTTAATATCTCTATTATATAATTTTTACGAAAAGTATCATCGTAAAAAGTTGACAGACGCATTTAATGTACTTTGATTTCGCACAGGTTTCGTTATTTAATCGATGTATGTCCCAATGCGCCGCGATAGCATTGCGCTCTCGTACTTGCCACTTTTGACATTTTCTGTTGTTTCACGTAGAAATGTTTACGTATTTAATCGAGCACGATTAACAGTGGAATTGTGTTGTTTGTACAGAGTCCTTAGTATGCGAGACACTCGATTTAAGTGGTCAAGGTTTGAAAAAGCTACCCCGTTGCCCGTCGGATGCAGATATCAGCACACTGATCATAGACGATAACGAGCTTCAGCGTCTCGATAATCTTGATTCTTATCACAGAATTACTAAGGTAATACGTCTGTGGTAATAATTGCAATACGTGTGAAATAAAACATTTACCTTCCTATTGTATACCTTCACAATTTCCTATGTAAAATGTCTTTTAACTTATGTATGTCAATTATTGTACGTATGTATGTATGTATGTACTTTTCAATCTGATAAACTACAGCAACTATTTGCAATGTTTACACGTGATTCATTTCAGCTTTCCATAGTAAGGAATCAGCTGCTACGCATGTATGGGGTGTCAAAGTTACATAATCTTGTGACTCTTAATTTAGCAAATAATGGTATCTTAACTATAGAAGGGATAAAGGATATGATAAATTTGCAAACACTTTGTTTAGCTGGTAATAACATCAAGGTATGATAAACAGATATTTCTAATGTGTATATTCTAATATTTGTTTGTAATACAATTTTGTGTTCATTTGTAGTCCATTGAACATTTGCACACAAATACCAAATTGGAGCATTTAGATCTGTCTGAAAATAGCATCAGCCATGTCTCAGACATATCTTATTTAAGAAATTTAAAGGTAATTGATAAATTTAATTTCATCCAACCCTCTCTGGGTCACAGATGAGAAATATTGCTTTTCGTGCATATTTATTGTTCTCTTTATACAATACTTTTATCAATTAAACACAGCTCATTTTGCTTGTAATAAATTTTATTACTCTATTGTATGGCATTATTACATATATGACAACAATTTATTGGGCAAGAAAAACAATATTCTCATGGTGCACTGAAGAGTTAATGAAATTTTACAATTCAAGTTGAATTCCTGTTTTCTTGAAATGGGTGTGCAACAATGAGCAAATGTATAACTTTTAACTACATTTCTAATCGGGACTAATGGCATTTTAGGAACTCTTTTTACATAACAATCGCATAATAACATTAAGTCAATGCGAACGCTATTTACCCAGCTCCCTGGAAACATTTACATTGGCAAATAATAATATTACAGACTTGAACGAAATGTCGCATTTAGCTAATTTAAAGAACGTAGTAAATTTTTCAATTGCTAATAATCCGTGTGTCAGTATGGCAGGTAACAGTATGTATCCTTTTTATAATTGTTCAATTTAAATATATACATATATACATCTCTCTCTATATATACATATATATACACATTTTCATCTAGACTTTAGAGTTTAATTAGCTACAATATTACGAAAATATTTGTTACAAAATAATGTTTTCACGTTACTTTCGATGTCATCGCGTAGAATCGTTCTTCATCAATAAGGTATTATGCTTGTAGAATGTTAGATATATTAGGTGTATGTAAAAGTTTTCAAAAATTATGCAGAATGCAGGGAAATAGTTTGAAGTAGTGCACGTTTAATTGCCGCACTTTTTGCACCCATAAATGTCGCGAAGTTATCTTCGTCGATTTCGGGAAACAATTTTACTTCGATCGGACAAATATCTCATTTTTGTATTTGTTTTCAAGTAGAGAGAACGTAAGAAATAGAAAACTTCTTCCTTGTTCTTCACGAATCAGTGAAGCGAACGTAATCGTAAAGAAAGGCTAAGAATTCTCGAAATACGTACTGCCACGAATAACCGACGCATCGTAGTCCCAATTCTAGGTCAATTTATATTTTTATTTCCATAGTTAAAGAAATGCAACGTAAATATAGAGTTGTTTCACCCTCAAAACACAATAATTTGCACTTCAAAATGAATGTTCGGTATAATATTGCATCCACCGATTTAATGCACAAAAATTCGCGCATTAATTACGAATAAAAGGAAATTAAAAATGTTAAGACTAAAACTTTTGCGTGCACCTAATAAAAAGAAAATCATTCATACTAACTGTAGACTTCTAGCTATAGCTTCTTAACAAATAGCTTATAGTGGTTTTGACTATCGACCTTTTGTTATCAATTGGTGTATGAGCTTGAAATCAATTGATGGCTATCCTGTTGATCCTATTGAAAGGTGGGTGTCTCTTGGGTTATATTAGTTCAGGGATGGCAAATACTATTTGATTGATGCACCAAAAGAAAACGAAACTTAATGCAATTTTTCCTTTATCGATATCCATGTACAGTAATGATATTTATTTGTGTATGATAAGCAACATAAGTGCAATTAAGTAGCATAAGGAAGATGTAGTGTAACTGGAGGCCATTCTAAGCCGCAAGGCAAAGGATTATAATAATAATAATATTTATTCAAGATGAATTTAGGGTGCTGCCTAAAATCGCTCGCGTGCCGCTTATTTGCCATCCCTATATTAGTTACTTCAAGTATGATTAATAAACAGAGTTACGTTGAATTGAGAGAAATTAAAATTCAATTGAAATGATGGCCACTCAGTTTAAAGGCAGAGTGGCTGTATTCTCAGGGACGCGGTAGACAATTCCGCGTCGGCGAACACGCGCTGCTTGCACAGTATTTAGCGTCCGTCTGCCCACTTTCCGGTGAATCTCTAGAAAACGAAACCGACAGGAAGCTTAGGCTGATTTTAAGTAAAGCGCAACATCATCAGCAGCAATTAAATCAACAAAGCGATACTGGAAGTGTGCACAGCTTGAGTAGCGTCGGTATGAGTCCTTCGCCGGCTACTAGGCGTAGACTTAGTCATAACAGGACGAGTTCTCCTAGGCGTGCCAGTGAGTTAATTAATCCTTCATTTCATCTCTTATCGTTGCAACTTGTAATACGATTCGACCCCCGTATCCGCGGGATATCGGTTCTCAAGTCCATCGTAAAGTTCGTAAAGAAGCATTCTGCGACGATGAACTGTTCATTTTAAAGCTTGAAGCCTCTACTTTCGCATCGTTGAACAGACATACTTCGACGATTTTTTTACTTCGAGGAGTAGAGTGAAAAACTGAAGGTAGTTCTTTTTCTTCAAGTTTGACGAGTACCTGCGGAGCGTAATAATTTTTTTTGGGATTCATTTTGCAGCTTACTTGAAAAGGAAAATCTCCCGTTTGTAACGAGTCCCTAAAAGTCGACGTACGATATTTCGTTGTCGAGTTATTGCAGCTTGAATGAAAAGTGTGCCACGCGGATACAGGGGTTGAACTGTAGTAAATTTTCATAAACTTTCTCTCTCGTCATAATTGTAAAACGTGGACTAGTAGTGATGTACACTTTCCAGTCGTCATGCACCTATATGTTCTAGTTATAATGTATTTTCTCTAGTTGCGCCAATGTTGACATACTGTGAAGATAAATGCTTACAGTCACCAAAATTTTATGAAGCAAAATACTGTGTGTGCCATTCGCCTTGTAAAGGTATCGAAAGTCAAGATGAAAATTTATCATATACGGCTAAAACCGCATAATTATTATTATTATTATAGGCATGTGTAAAAATCTGAGACAAAAACAAATACCATCGAATGTATTTCGTATGCGTCAAAAACGAAAATCCTAATGATGCGCGAAATTATGAAAAAATTTCATCTTGGATTCATGCACATGTTTATGTCTTTTGTGCCTAGTATGTTATAGTATATTTTTACAGCGATTACGTTTTTTACGCTTATAGCGCAAATAACTTTTGAAAATAACAAAGAAAAAAAAAAAAAGAAACGAACAGTGTTATGACGATGATGCTGATTAGACAATTTTTTTAGCGAATTAGCGTTTGACGATTTGGAAATATATTTCACATAGTTCACAATTTTTCTATCATTTGTCCTTAGTCAGATATACATTTGCATGTTTCTGCTATTGAATTTAGTCACAGAGAATTCCAATACAATCAAATACTTAATCGTGCGCAAAATTAACAGCAAATATGTAAGATAGATGGACGGTTTAATTAGGTTCGTCGAGGAATTCGTTGAGAATAAGATCGCCGGATAGAATGGTGTCTAGTTGTCACACGGATGCTATGGTTTCTTCGTGTCACACTATATTGAACGAAGATCAGGAATCGTTGATGACTCAAAGTTTGGACCCGAATATGCTTTGCGGTACTCTTAGTAATAAAGCGGTAAACATCGCCCTTTCACAGGACCATCAAGGTAATTAAAAAACGTCGTTGATTTTTAACTCGTAATTACAGACGTGCGGCCTGAGATTGATCTGTAAATATAGATAGCTGAAATTTAATCCCGTTGCGGGTTTTAGGTCAATTTTGACTTAAACATGTTCCTGTTTTTCCGAAGCATTTCTCGGTTTTGAGGCAGATATGAAAGACTTGTTATTAATCTTTCCAAATCTAAGTATCGATCTCTATGTCGAAGATGCTTCCTCCCAGAATTATAAAACTTCTTTAAATAAGAATGATAATAAAATGACCAAGGTGGTCAAAATGATTCATCTGTAATTTGTTATAAAAATTGCGTAAACTTACAGGAGTGTGTTTCTTTAAGAGTTTCAGAGATTACCTGTAAATAGCGTGAGTGTAGATTAATTTTTCGTCGCATTATGAATTTTTGGCAAACGTTCCATCGTTTTAATCACCTTGCTGCAAATAAGTAGATTTTAATAGTCTGTAGTTCTAATGTTAATTGTCACGTGTTGAACAAAAAATCGATTTGCAGAAACATCCAGCCCGCTGCAAGCGGCGACAAAATTGGTACCAGTTCCAGAATCCTTGATGAGTCCGGATTTTCGACCACCGTCCGGTCTTTCTCGAGTTTTAGCAAAAACACCGCCGAGCAAATTAACGTCGCCGTGTCAGATCACGATGCCGAGTAAACCGATTTCCGACGGGGACGGCAAAGCCATTCCCATAATAAACACAGTAAATCCAATGGCAAAAACGAACCTTAGCGCTATAAAAGCGAACGCGCTTGTAAAAAGTAATTCCGCGACCAATTGCACCGTCGCCAAGCCAAATATCGCTAAGCCTATTATTACGAATACTAGTATTAAATGTCCCCATAGCGTGAAAATCAATAATTACGTTCAAAGCAAAACGTTGCCCGCGAAACGAAGTACAAAAAATTCGCCGAACTTGGGCAGAAGTATACATAGGCCGAAGAGCGCGAACGATAAGGTGAAATGCGGTGTGATTAAGAAAAGGGACGCAGACGGGGACGCGGATAACGCTATTCAAAGTAGCGACGAGGATAGCGAAGTGTGCCAAGCAAAATTGGATAGCATTCGACATAGAGCTATTCAAAGAAGACAAGAAGATAACAAAGGTGAACTGCTTTTCGCTTGTAATTCGTTTCTTTAAATTAATCCTTATTCTGTAAACAGGGGACAAATTGTTGATCCACTTTATTAAACTGTTGCATCAATTTTTCCTTTTCAACTACAATTTAGAATGTTTGAAGATGCTACTAGAATTTTTTCAGATTTTTTCAAAGTCTTCTATCCACTCAAAAAACATTTATAGTGCGAGAGTAGAATAATTACTAGACTGCGAATCTTTATGCAAATTCATACAAGTATTAATAAAATTAAAGAAATAAGACTTAATGGGGAGGGAGGGATTCTCAGCCTCCATTTTACTTTGTATATTTTTGTAGACGAAAGACGTTCCGTATTTTTTTTTGCACGTTTACGTTTCCGCAGTCTAATAATATTACATTGTTAATTAAAATAGATCAAGACGAAGCTGAGAAGGCAGCGATATGCATTCAAAGGATGTGGAGAGGATACCATACTAGAAATCTGAATAAAAAGGCAACCACTATTCTAAAGACCATCGAAATGATAAGGACGAATAAATACATCCAGTATGATTTTTATTTTCGCCTTAAAAAAAAAAAAGAAAAATGCAATTTATGGCCATGTAAGATCGAAACGTTATACAATTTGTTGCGCTTCCAGGAAATTGTCCACCGATATGGAAGCTACTAGAACCGCGCTTGAAAGCGAACATAAATTACAATTGTTACAAATGCAAGCGATTAACGCGTTATGGAAAAAAGTTGTCAGTCTTCAACCCACTGCTAACCGAGACTCCGCGAACAGTGACAACGAAAATATCGCACAAAATGTAGATGTTGTAACTAATCTAGCGCAAACGTGCAACTTGTTGCATACCCAGGTAAAAATGACACGTGTATCTTTTCTAATTTAATTAACCCCTTTGCCCTACAATTCGGTATTTCAGAGTAAGGGGTTAATATTATAATTCTTTAACCCTGCTGCTCTCCGCGCCTGCTTTTATCTACTTTATCACTTTACGATTATTATTGTTTGCATAGAACTTACGAGATTTTCAAATACATCGAATATCGAGATGAAATATTTAGAAATAATTATCGTTGTATAATTGTAATATTTATATATTAGGTTTAAAACTTTCGCGGACGAACTGTTGCCGGTTGGGCTAGCGCAATTGGAACTAGACACGATATCGGAGCTCTCAGTTCTGACGATGCAAACTGAAACGTTTGCGAAACGTCGGCGCAACGCTGATAAAAGACGCGGAATCCATCCGAAAGTCGAATGGTCTAGTTCCAATAGGACTAGCCCAACCAGCGACATTTATGTATTATAATATCTAGTAAATAATATTTATATTTTAAGTAACAATATTTAGTAGCAAATAAAACATAATCTTGATATCGGGTCGTACAGACCCGAAGAGTACAGCAGGATTAAAATTCTGATATGTGGCTAGGTTCAACAACTGCAAGATTCTATGTCGGAAATAAAACGATGCATGTCTAGTATGCAATCGAAAGCCGCCATGATCGATAACGGTGTCGGGACTCAGACGGAAATATCAGCGGTTCATACACCAGCAGGCGAGGAAAATACGTTCCCTTACGCGCGGCCGCACAGACCACAGAGTTTGCCGATTCATCAAACGATTCACGAAGGAAACGAGAATAAAAGCTTCGCGTCCAACCTAATCGATAGCGTGTTAAAAAAGGTTTCTCAGTCCACCGACACGACGGACGATGAAGTCAACACCGATATCTTGAACTCTAACGAGAATCCGGAGTTACTGAACTCGAACGAGCATCCCGACATGTTCAAAAGCTGCGAGGAGATCATCGAATCGGATTTCAAGGATGTTGTGGAGAACGATGCGAAAAATGGGTACGACGTAATCGATAACGCTGTTATAAACGGCGAAGTTTGCGAGGAAACGCTGTGCAAAGAGTTACACAATTTAATCGAGACAGAAATTACCACGGAAAGTTGCGCGAATTTAGAGAAGGAGGATAGCTCGGAGGAGATCGAAAAGGAATAACTTTAATCTGAGAAGACGCGATAATAATAATAATAATAAAAAAAAAGAAACGAATGAAGGTGCAAAGTTAAAAGCCTTGGACAGAAATAACGTGAATTCTAACGACGAATGAAATTAAGAAATACATTTGTAACTAAAGATACTCATTGTACATAAGTTCGAGAAGTAGTCTTAATTACATCCGGGTAAAAGGAATCAATGCTTTTAATTACACAACGTTTCGTACATTTTAAAGTAATGAAAATCGGATAATTCATCAAAATTCAGAAGTTTGTCATGCGGTACATTTTAAAAGAGAGCGGATACCAAAAGGAAACAATAAAAAAGCAGCGCGCACGATTTCGAGAAACCGCGCGGCTAAGTTCACTGACTGAGACTCGTCACGTAATCGTGCATCGCGGTCATTGAAAGAATTTTGAAAATTTTCCGTCCACGCATCTGGCTTTTAAAAAAGTTCACCGATGTACAAAGTGTGTATTACAGAAAGCTTTGCTCCTTCCTTAAAAGATCGTAACAAAGATATTACTGTACAGGAAGAATCATGCATTCGATGCCATAAATTCCACTGTTGCTCGTCAATTCTCAGATTGAAGTACTAAGTAAGGACACAAAAGAGAATTTTGATATATATAAATATATATATATAATATAGTAAGTCGCAAAAGTCTACGTATACTTAAAAATGTCAAATATTCAAAAGAGTACAAGAGTTTCGACCACTTCAAGACTTTTCGCAACGATTAATTTGACTATTAATGTGAATTGGATGGTTACTGAAAAATGATTCTATTTCTTTCTCACTTCACAAAAATTCAGATACGTGAATTAAAATGTACAAAATTTATTGTTACAACAATACTTGCAAATTCTTAGACATTTTAACGCACCTCTGACATGCTATAATTTGTTTATAAAATCTGATCTATTTATATTTTATGAATTGTAGCAGCACTTTTGCTACTCTAAAATATATCGTAAAATATGCGAATAATTGCAATTTAAAATGTGTACGCAGACTTTTGTGATTGACTGTGAATAGATTCCTTATTAATGGCAGAAAATTTTTAAGTTTCGCTAAAATATCTCCTGAATCGTGTTACATAGATCGCTATATTATTTTTATGCATTTATACTCCTATTTATTTCTTTTCTTTTTGTTTATTTATTTATTTATTCATGGAGAACTGCAAACATTAGAATTGCCCCGAAACGGTAGTTTGTAATGGAAACATTTTTAATCTAGTCACCGCAAAAAAGAAAAAAAAAAGAAAACTCCTACACGTAATTGCTGTAGATATTAACTGAATCTTGTTACATAGGTATACAGTGTTATTGAAGCAGATAATATCTTTCAACGAAAGCAAAAGATTGTTAAGAGCTGCGGGTTTCGTTTATAACAAAAAGTTGTGATAATTTTTCCATGTGCTTTTCTTGCTTCGATTTTATTACTCGAAACATTTCGATACGATAAATAATTGAAGCCACGAATTCCAAAGCGACGTAAATCCGCTTGATGACATTAGTATAAGTCAGTTCCAGATACAATCCCTTGCAACTCACTCGAACCAATTCAAAACTATTTGGGATAGCACAAAATTTAATCTCTAAACATACTTCATCGTAAGAGTTGATTAAACTAATGGAGAATTTAAAAAAATATTAGATGCACCGAGAAATAATCTACTATTTTTAAATAGGTCGATTAATTTATTTTATTAGGCCGTAGCATAATTTCTGCCGTATTTTCGGGTAAAATTTAAACCACCAGAATTTTGGTAAGACGCGTAAAATTATAAGCATAATACCCGATAATAAACAAAGAATTTAACACAAGTTCTGCTTAAATTACTTTAAGCGACTATTTCGAAATGTTGAGAATATTAAAAAGAATTACGATAGAAAGTATGCAACAAATGAATATCGAAAGATTAAGTTTTCCCTCGAAGTAGGAATTTCTAGCTTGCCCGAAAACAAAAATGTAACAAATAAAACGACAATTATATGTAAGATCGAGTAAGCATCTAATTTGTTCAAAAGAAGCGCTGAATTAAATAGAAGTGGATTATTCATTGATGCGCCTAATAAATATAGAGAATATTGTTCTTCTGAAAATGTAGTGGCTGGTAGATTTGCGCTATCTTGGAATCCGTGACTTTAATTGCTACTGTAAGGATATTATGGTTACAGTAAAAGAAACTACAAGTGAGCTTCTATTGGGACTACATATGTCTTTAACATTTATTTTGTGTGACATACTTCTCCTACGACGTGACACGCAACACACTATAATGCTCAGAATTGTTAAGGACTTAATATAAGTGTTAAATAAATAAGTCATATACACAGAGTAGCTGTACATAATAGTATTTACTTTTATGTAATTCACTTCTGTATATGATTTTCTCGATCGTATCTTTCCTTTTGTTTCATGTAACATATACACCGGGTGGATTGTTTAGCGAGACCATTTCAATTACTTTCATTACTAGCAGATCCATCGAAATTCATTTCGATTAAAAAAAGAGACAAAGAAGAAAATCAAACGATATACATAATTGAACTGCGGACTTTTATGCATTTATTGGAAATTGAAATATGCAAAAAGGAAGCACAGAACGCGTGCAATATGCGAGTGTAAAATTATCGTGTTTTCAAGGTGAAGCGACGGAATTTTTATTTTACTAATAAGAATATAAATTTGCATGAAAATTCGCAGTGTAGTCATTAAAGGATTTTCAAGCTGAATCTTATAATCTATAATAAAAGTTTAAATCGATATACTAATAACGAAAGTAATCGAGGTGGTCACGTTAAGTAGTCAACCATGTATATATATGCATTAAGTATAGCAATCTGTGCCTTCGCAAATTTGTTGGTATAATTACAAATTTTGTATTAAAATACGTCATTTTGAATTATAAGTTTGTAGAGGCAAACATTGCTATACTTAACTAGTATTTAATGTGACCCAAACATGCTTTACATGTTCCTTTCATGCTTAGCAATTTTTAATAAAAAAAAAAATTATATATATATATAAGACAGTATATTTTTAACACAACAAGATTCACAGTAAGCACATACGACTGCAATGTTACGTATTACGTTTTTGTTTTTTTCCTTTGTGCACTTTACACGAAGATTGTTATCGAATAATAAAAATACTTGAATCAAAATAAATATTTACAAAAATAGAAAAAAAGAAGAAGAAACATACACATACAGTTTATTTATATTTACGATTAGATTACGTTTAAGTTTGATCTCATTTTTACGCGAAACATCGTTTTTGAATAATTTCGGATGGCATTGAGAGTTGATTTACGATATTTATTAAAGAACGTCGGTATCGTATATAAAAAATGTTTTTACTTATATTATTTTTAATTTAAAGTATACGTGAAAAAATTGTTTATTATATTTACAGATTTTGTTATAAAATAGTTTGCCTTCACTTAAACATTCTTTGACAAGATGCCCTCTCGATAGCTAAATACGAATTCTTTATATTTTTTACTCTTTCGATTTCTGACAAAATATCCTTGTTATTAGGAGATTCTGACAATGCTTGCTTTAAATCTGCTAAACTTAAATCGTATTCGTTTAGTTCCATGTATGCTTTACTTCTACGAAATAACGCTTTGCTGTTGTTCTTATTCAACATTAAAACCTAAATACAAAATCGTTATTAAAGTAGCGGTTAAATATATTTGTAACATACCTCGGGGCGTAACGAACTGGCAAATCCGCGGGCCGTTTCTAATCCTTCTTCACAATTTGTTTGGCTTGCAGAGCCACAACACAACTCCCTATAAACCCATTCAACTTTTACACATACAATTCCACGCGATGTAAACTCTAAAGCAGAGGTCAACAACCTTTTCATTAAGAAGAGCAACCCGAATGAGTGGCTTATGTATAGACTGTGAATTTTTATGCATACACCAGTATTTGCGTGAAAAGCTAGTTGCGTGCTTTTAAGGAGAAATAAATGCTTTCTATGCCTGCTATCAATATAATAACCATTATCATCAATATCAAATATCACGTGCACGCGTTACGCGTGAAATTAAATCTTGAAGCGCGCGGACCTCCGAAAATTATTTAGCACTCGGAGTTAAAAAAAAAAGGCGTATACACGTGGATACCTGCGAGACTCGCGCTGTCGACTTCTACTCTAGAGAAAGATACATGAAGTGGTGACTAATTTATTAGCGGTGAGAAAATCGGCTAATTGAACACGGAGCCGATGCGACCCGCGGTGAGGATGAAGTTCGTCAGCCCTGATATGATTGAATCCAGCAAAAGCCAGACGAGCAGAACTTTTCAGAATATCCCGTTTGAAAGCAGGAGAAAATGAGCGAGAGTAAAAGAACAGTATAATAGTAGCGTCTGATAACGCGACGCCACCTGTGCGTCCGACACAGACGGGATATTGTTCCCATTCTCATTCTCAGAACAAAGTTGTAAAAGTTCTACTTGTCTGACACACCTAATCGAATCTCACCTCTGAACAGAGCTTTAAAACTTCACGGTGATTCTCCTCTTTCAATCTAACTGCTGCAAGATTAAGCAACAGGGCTACTTTAGTATTTGCCACTAATTCATTGCAAGAATCTGGTAAATTCACCGTTTTCGTCATCCATTTGTGATAACGTAATGCTTTCTTATATTTCCGGGCTGCATCTACATAATTTTTTCTTAAAAAATAATGATTTCCTGAATCTTTTATCTTCTTAATAACCTCCATTATATACTTGTACTATAAATATCCATGAATATCTATTAGAAAAGCAGTTCCTTTCGAGAAAAAAAAAGAAAAAGAAAAGAGAACTATATATGCCTAGAATAGGTAGATAGCATTCTTACATCTAGTCTTTTAATTTTTTTCAAATGATCCCAATCTTCCGGCCAAGGAGTGAACACATCTTCCGTACCATCGTTTTCCTCAATACCCCAATTTTGATTCTCTTTCAATTCACCACAATCACTTATGTATATTTTCTATGATAAAATACATTTATGCTGCTACTATCAAATAATTCCAAACAGAGAAAATGGTGTAAAATTAGTGCTTACTGCAACTGGTACATCCTTTACTGTTTTAGCTTGAGACATTTCAAGCACAACACCCATTCCTTTTAAAACTTTACCAAATACCACATTGGTGTTATCTAAATGAGCACTTGCAGCAACAGTGATAATAAATTGGGAACTGTTGCTATTCGGATATCCCTTATTTACCATGCTCAACAGTCCTCCGCACGAATGAGAAATTTTAAAATTTTCATCCTCAAACTGCGATCCATAAATACTTTCTCCTCCTGTGCCATCGAAATTAATTATATCTCCACCTTGGATCATTAACTGCCATAACACTGAACGAGGCAAAAGATCGTTTTATCGATTACTTAAGTTCGAAAAAAGAAAAAGAAAAACGAGCGATCCGGTTTTTTCGTACCTTTGTGAAACACGGATCCTTTGTAATGTAATTTCTTGCCATAAGTTCCAATACCTATTTCTCCAGTGCATAATGCACGAAAATTCTCTGCTGTTCGAGGTACAACATCTTTAAAGAGCTCTATCACAACTCTTCCAACTGTATCATAGTACCATATAAATTATTTTTAACATTCTAATGAAACGAAATGTAAATAAACGATAATACACACACTGAAAGTTGTAATTTGCTTTTTATATTTCTACTATCTACGTTACCTTTTTCTGCTTCGACTGATATGTCTAAGAAAACGATCGGATTATTTCTCGAATTACTATTTTGATTCGTTAACGAATCTTCCATATTTCGTTTAGTATGCATTCATACATGAAATATGTTTTTAAATTCTTGTTTTCCTGTCTAACCACTATAATTAATAACTATAGATTACACACCACTAACTATAGATAATGTAAAGCCGCAAACGAAGCGCGCAATAGATCTTTCGTCTTGCGGGAAATTGTGCCCCGCGATCTGCAATACCGAGGTTGTCTGCGTTTCTGCCACAAACGTGATCAAATATAGATCACTTATCCAATGTAGATCAATATAGATCACTCGCGAGCATAGAATAGATTGTACATTCTTATATAAAAGCATTGACTAAGAACAGGATACACCACTCATCCAATGCTTTTGTTTGTCACACGGTTTTGGGGCTCATTAGCCCCATTACCATTTTCGTGTCGCATTCAACGTTAACGGCTAAGCATGAAATAAATGTGCAGCATTGCAAGTGATAAGGATTAAAACTATAATATCAGTAACAATTTAAATATGGTCGGATATACAGTTTTATATATACGTTGGAACATTTACAATATCGGCGAATTAAAAAATCATTAACAAATTAATCCCATGGTGTATCTTGTATACTCTTTAAAATATATTAATATTACGCTGTTACACATGGCATGAACATGTGACACGAAGTCCCATAAGAAGATAGGTCTATCCTGTACCTCGTCTGTGTAAATAAATGTATAACGTGTTATATTTATAGTTGCAATAAATTCCTTAGAGCAAAGTTTCAATATAAATGAAACGTCTAGAAGCCGAGATATAAGTACTTTTCTAAACGTATCGAGATCGGCGTCTCAATGCGTCACACGAATTTCTTTATATTTCGCGAACCGACACAAATATCCGAATGAAACCTGGGATTATTATTGGATCGTACGCGTCTTTGTCTCGCGTACGAAGTGCGGCCTTCTGTTTGGTGCTGGGGTTAACTTAATGTTAACTTTCTGTTAGAAAGTTAGTTAGTGGTCTATTATGTACTGCCCTCGATGTAGAGAGATTCTTGAGATATCTCGGTTTCTGCACGTCCGATTCCGATAAACCAGTAGTCAGAATAAAGGGCCTGAATCCCCCTACAAGAGACACACGGTTTCATCGCGGTAGCACTTCCGGTTCGGATGTTATCAGCGAATCTTTCATTTTTTTACGTTCTTTATATAAACTTTCGAGCGCGGACCATGGAGAGCATTTCCAGGTGTTTAGCGACAGCGTGTGTACACGTTGCGGAAAAGTATTCATATCTCGGCTTCCGCACGTCCGATTCCGATCGGCGAGTAGTCCAAATAAAGGGCACGAATTCCCCTACAAGACGCATGCGATTTCATCGCGGTAGCACTTCCGGTTCGGATGTTATCAGCGATTCTTTCATTTTTTTACGTTCTTTATATAAACTTTCGAGCGCGGACCATGGAGAGCATTTCCAGGTGTTTAGCGACAGCGTGTGTACACTTTGCGGAAAAGTAGCCATATCTCGGCTTCTGCTTGAGTTCCTTGCTTGAATCGTAATTCGCAAAAGAATTGAGCAATATATTGCTTCGCGGTTCACAGTAGCTTCAATTCGATATAAGATACAGAGATACAGTAGATTTTTCTTTTCTCGTACAAAAACGATGCCAAATCAAATGCGCAAGAAGACATTTCGCGATGGGTAGATTTGCAAATCGATGTCGCAAACTTTAACGCGATGTTATGTTAAAGTTACGACGTTTTGACAGGGGAGTCGCCCAAGGGATTGCACTTAAAGTTTCACGTTAGAGTCCCTTGTTCTATTTTATCATCGTATTATTAACTTCAATTTAGAGTCTCTTGTGAAAATTTAATATTCTTAACATTAATTTAGAGTCACTTGTTCGCGTTTCTTATTCTCAACCTCGCGTATTTAAATTCATGTTGGATTAGAGTTTTCTCGCTTTCTTGTTTTGCAAGTAACGTAGCTTCTTTTCAATGTAACGAGTAGAGTCTGTTTGCTTTAAACGCATTGGAAAAGTAGAGTCACAGTCCGTTAGCCGATTACGTATGTCGACAAGTTTTTTAGCTAGGATTTTCAGCGTCGGTTCGTGCCGTTTTGCCGGGATCCCGCTCACGTGCTTAGGTGCTACTTGAGCGGGTGAAAAGCACGTGGCACGATCATTTTTTTTTATTATTTTGCTATTTGATATTTGATATTTGTGTGGCGGCTGATCGTAGGTAGCGTATCGTGCGCGACGTATTCTCCACATTGTGTGTGTGTGGTTAGGCTGTGGACTTGCGTCGTTTTTTCATAATCTTGATTAACTTCTCAGTCAATTTATTCTTTAATACAATAGTTCCAATAGTCTCCATTATGTTTGCAATAATAGCAATGAACCATTTATTGCAAAGACAGCTCTCGGTTTTCGTATTGAATTCTTTGATAAATGCTTAAAATATATATCGATTTTCACGTTTGCTATCGACGTACATTTCTTCGCGAAATGCTCGAAGTATATTCGAATATGCCCAGTTGCATACGCTTGAAATCATATAATACGCAATGGTCGCTACCCACGTTAGCCGATGTCAGGATTCTTGTTTACTTTAGAGTGTGTGTGAGATGTATGTTGAACTCGGGTGTCGGAGACGTCCCGGGACGTTACTCCCTAGTTTAGGTTTTCGCACCCGGGTGGTATGCGTGTGATCCGCTGGGTGGGGGTGGGGTGTATGCCTGTGTTTGTGTGCCTGTTTGCCATTTTTTAATATAGCATTAGGTAGGTAGGTAGCATACTTTGTGGAATGCGTGTTAATTTTAAGGAGGTAGGGCCGGGCAGGTTGACATATGGTCTCGGGTCGCGAGTTTCATATTTAATGGGGGGTGCGCGTGTCAACCTGTTTCAGGGAATCTGATTTGAACATCGACGGCGAGCTGATCTGACCTGGAGAATGCAGGTCATTTCCGGTCTTTGCCAATGTCGATCTTTCGAATGCGGCGATGTCGAATCGTCACGCGGACGCGGTCGCGATCTACACGAAACGAACGTATATACTCAGCCGAGGTTCGACACGTTTGCACGAACAAGGATGCTGAGAATTCTTAGATTAGTTTCTTAGAATTCTTAGAGTCGTTGGTCGTCTGCGTGGTATTTAACTTCTTCGATATGCATTTTTATTTCATTCTTCTGAGTCTCTTTCTGGGTTGCTTTTCGAGAACCTTGGGCTTAAATTCATGTTCCTGCGGGCATGGCGCCCGAAGAAAAGAAGTGGCCCGACAAACTGTCACGAAGAGGGCAGCAACGAATGGCTGTTCATTTTTTCGGTTTACGAAAGAATGGATGGTCATTACTCTTGTTACTTTGTCACTGTACTCGTTATTAGATTTGCATGCGTAGTGTTTTGAACTTCCACATCTGGGCTCCGCGTACTTTTTCACGTAGCGTTGCGAGAACGTACGCACGGGTTGACGTAGCGTTGCGGATCAAAGAAAGCGCGAGGTGATATTAGAGTTGCGAATGAAAAAGTTACGGGTTTGCATTAGCGTTGCGAAGATACGATTACCGCGATTGATTTAGCGTTGCGACGTATGAAATGTTGCGCGTATTCTTAGCATTTCTTAGTATCGCGTTCCACAGTTTCATTAAGATTAGCATCGTAATATATTTGATAGCGTTGCGATAATATCGATCGCGTCTTCTAATTGTAAGCACCGCGATTAAGCGGAGCAGCTTCCGTTACACAAAAATAGTAGCTTCCATTGAATGAATTAAAATATTAGAGTTGCGACACATTTGCATCGCGCGTGTTTAGCTTTGCAGTTAGCGTTGCGCCACGAAATGATCGCGTTTTGCACGTAGCGTTGCGTATATGAGATCCAAGCCCACGATGTTCCACTGAGAAAGTGGAATTCAGTCATCGATGGACCATGAACGACTCAACGGCAGCCGTGCATGGGGCACGCTGCACTTTCGCTATTAGTGTTGCGCTTTGAAAAAGAATAGGTGCATAGATTAGTAGTGATTTTTTATTAGCGTTGCGTTACAGGGTCAACGAAGCGTCCAGGAATGGACGCTTGCGCGACGTTGCTTTTTTCTTTCTTCTTTGATTAAAGTTAAATCGAGTGAAGTAGCTTTTGCAATAGAATGAAGTACCTTTCGCGATTGATTTGTTGAATTTGCTCTTTGATTAGTAAACGTAGTAAATTAGCATTGCGAAAAAGAAACAATGTTCTACTCACGGGTTGATCGGGTTTACGAGTGGATGGTTGGTATTTTTGAGTGGTCCTTCTGGCTACTCAATTCCGTTTCGTTTAGCGCTCTTTTTTCATATTTCTATTAGCGCCCTTCGTGTCTGCCTCGCGTTTATATTGCGCGTTGTTCATCGAGCGTTTGTTATAGAAAAATACCGTTACAAAACCTACATCGTTGCACCCGCGCGATTAGATCTCGAGATCTAATCATCTTTCTAATCTCTCACCAAGTTTCAAGAATTTTGGATTCGTATTTTCCTCAAAAGGAAGTTCCTGCACCCCTACGTTCTTTGTTCCGTAACTACGCTTGCGATCGTAAAAAATGGGGAGCCGATGATTCTGGAGATAGAAAAAAATGTGCCCTTTAATTTGCTTTCCGTTTCATGTCGATATCTCAACTCTTTCGCGAGATATGGCCGTTTAAAATTTACTATTATGGATAGCGCGCGCGGAGTTACGAATGACATAGAACCACAGTAAAACTGACCTGCGCAATACTACGAAGGGTGAGGTGGTTGAGAAGTAGGTCAGTGTTCGCGGACGCCGAGAATAGCAGGAAAAAATTAAACTTGTCTTTAAACGATGATATCTCGGCAACCGAAAGTCAGACTTAGGTGAAACAAAAAGCATTTTAAAGAGGAAGGTTCACCGATCATGACAATGCAGGGATTTTGATAATGTTCACGCAACTTTTCTAAACGAAGTGCTTTTCTAAAGCACTTTTTAAACGTATCGAGATTGGGCGTCTCGACGCGTCACACGAATTTCTTTATCTTTTACGAATCGACACACGTATCCATATAAAACCGACTGACTATTAACCACTGCACTCCGCACTTTCATTTCTGACAGATTCGTCCGAAGGAAACGATTAGAAGCCCAGATCTAAGCATTTTTCTAATCCTATCGAGATCGAAGATTTGACGCGAAAAACGAACTTCCCTTTATTTTGCCAACCGATGCAAATATACCAACGAAACCTTGGATTATTATTCACTGCACTCCGGACTTTCGTTTTTTACCAGTTTCGTTGAACTCGCGCACGTAGACCCCGAGATCTAAGCATTTTTCTAATCACATCGAGATCCGACACTTGACGCGTCGCACGAAATGTCGTATTTTTCACGAACCGAGGCACTTATACGAATGAAACCTTGGATTATTATGCATTTCACTCCGCACTTTCGGTTTCTGGTGGTTTCGTTCGCGTCGCGAGCTTAGATTCCGATATCTAAGCTTTTTTCTAATCACATCGAGATCAGACACTTGACGCGTCGCACGAAATGTCGTATTTTTCACGAACCGAGGCACTTATACGAATGAAACCTTGGATTATTATGCATTTCACTCCGCACTTTCGGTTTCTGGTGGTTTCGTTCGCGTCGCGAGCTTAGATTCCGATATCTAAGCTTTTTTCTAATCACATCGAGATCAGACACTTGACGCGTCGCACGAAATGTCGTATTTTTCACGAACCGAGGCACTTATACGAATGAAACCTTGGATTATTATCCATTTCACTCCGCACTTTCGGTTTCTGGTGGTTTCGTTCGCGTCGCGAGCTTAGATTCCGATATCTAAGCTTTTTTCTAATCGTACTGAGATTCGACACTTGACGCGTCTCACGAAATGTCGTATTTTTCATGAACCGAGGCACTTATACGAATGAAACCTTGGATTATTATGCATTTCACTCCGCACTTTCGGTTTCTGGTGGTTTCGTTCGCGTCGCGAGCTTAGATTCCGATATCTAAGCTTTTTTCTAATCACATCGAGATCAGACACTTGACGCGTCGCACGAAATGTCGTATTTTTCACGAACCGAGGCACTTATACGAATGAAACCTTGGATTATTATGCATTTCACTCCGCACTTTCGGTTTCTGGTGGTTTCGATCGCGTCGCGAGCTTAGATTCCGATATCTAAGCTTTTTTCTAATCACATCGAGATCCGACACTTGACGCGTCGCACGAAATGTCGTATTTTTCACGAACCGAGGCACTTATACGAATGAAACCTTGGATTATTATGCATTTCACTCCGCACTTTCGGTTTCTGGTGGTTTCGTTCGCGTCGCGAGCTTAGATTCCGATATCTAAGCTTTTTTCTAATCACATCGAGATCAGACACTTGACGCGTCGCACGAAATGTCGTATTTTTCACGAACCGAGGCACTTATACGAATGAAACCTTGGATTATTATGCATTTCACTCCGCACTTTCGGTTTCTGGTGGTTTCGTTCGCGTCGCGAGCTTAGATTCCGATATCTAAGCTTTTTTCTAATCACATCGAGATCAGACACTTGACGCGTCGCACGAAATGTCGTATTTTTCACGAACCGAGGCACTTATACGAATGAAACCTTGGATTATTATGCATTTCACTCCGCACTTTCGGTTTCTGGTGGTTTCGATCGCGTCGCGAGCTTAGATTCCGATATCTAAGCTTTTTTCTAATCACATCGAGATCCGACACTTGACGCGTCGCACGAAATGTCGTATTTTTCACGAACCGAGGCACTTATACGAATGAAACCTTGGATTATTATGCATTTCACTCCGCACTTTCGGTTTCTGGTGGTTTCGTTCGCGTCGCGAGCTTAGATTCCGATATCTAAGCTTTTTTCTAATCACATCGAGATCAGACACTTGACGCGTCGCACGAAATGTCGTATTTTTCACGAACCGAGGCACTTATACGAATGAAACCTTGGATTATTATGCATTTCACTCCGCACTTTCGGTTTCTGGTGGTTTCGTTCGCGTCGCGAGCTTAGATTCCGATATCTAAGCTTTTTTCTAATCACATCGAGATCAGACACTTGACGCGTCGCACGAAATGTCGTATTTTTCACGAACCGAGGCACTTATACGAATGAAACCTTGGATTATTATCCATTTCACTCCGCACTTTCGGTTTCTGGTGGTTTCGTTCGCGTCGCGAGCTTAGATTCCGATATCTAAGCTTTTTTCTAATCGTACTGAGATTCGACACTTGACGCGTCTCACGAAATGTCGTATTTTTCATGAACCGAGGCACTTATACCAATGAAACCTTGGATTATTATGCATTTCACTCCGCACTTTCGGTTTCTGGTGGTTTCGTTCGCGTCGCGAGCTTAGATTCCGATATCTAAGCTTTTTTCTAATCACATCGAGATCAGACACTTGACGCGTCGCACGAAATGTCGTATTTTTCACGAACCGAGGCACTTATACGAATGAAACCTTGGATTATTATCCATTTCACTCCGCACTTTCGGTTTCTGGCGATTTCGTTCGCGTCGCGAGCTTAAATTCCGAAAGCTAAGCTTTTTTCTAATCGTACTGAGATTCGACACTTGACGCGTCGCACGAAATGTCGTATTTTTCATGAACTGAGGCACTTATACGAATGAAACCTTGGATTATTATCCATTTCACTCCGCACTTTCGGTTTTTGGCGGTATCGTTCACGTCGCGAGCTTAGAGTCCGATATCTAAGCATTTTTCTAATCACGTCGAGATCGGAAAGTAGACGCGCCACCCGAAATTCCTTATATTTCGCGATTCGTTGCACGTATCCGATTAATACCACACGATTATGGTTCGCTACACTCTGTGTTTTCATTTGAGACCAGTCTCGACGTAAAGAAACGATTAGGAACCGATATCTAAGCGTTTCTTTATGCTATCGATAATGGCGTCTGAACACGCCACGCATCGACCGTTACTGACCGTTACTTAGTCGTTTCCCGCGTAAAAATTGCGAATGCGCAGTCTCGTGCAGTTGCGTGCGCGCGCAGTTCGGTTTTACGTTTTACTAGGAGCACGATTGTGTTGGACGACAAGAAGATTATTGTCGTTTATTGAACGAAATATTTTAAAAAAGCTGGGTTTCTGTTTCATTTATTCTAATCCTAATTCTACTATTAACTCTTTCTATACCTCATTCTTACTTCGAAATTGTTAACGGAGAAAAATATAACAATTTTCCTGTACAATTGACTCGCGGCATTTTCTCGCGCTTGTACGTTTAGATTTTTCAACGCATTAGAAAAATATATTTCGATGCCTGTACACGTAATGCCACGTAAGTGTGCAAAGCGTAAATTAATACGTTCGGCAGTATAATGTATCTCTATATCGAAAGCTAACACCGTGCTACTGCAAATGTGTTTTTTATTTACACGAAATGTATAACGTGTTGTATTCATTGTTACAACTTTATTTTATATATATATATTTGTTTATAACAAATGTACTGCAAGGGATAGCTACAAAATGCTATAGGATAATAATACTGGGACCTTCCCCTGTAATTCAAGCCAAGGGGCATCGAAATCGGATGTCTAGAGGCTGAGAAAATAATATTTTGTCACAAATTGAGTCACGCGAGCACGAAACTAACAAAACTTCAACGTAGATCATATTCGTAACAGTCTAAATCATACGATACACAGTTCTCTAATCGATATTAATACAATATTGAAGTAGAAATGCACAGCCTGTAAAATATTAACACGGTTAAATATACGTGTAACTTGCATTTGGAAATTCAAGTCGATCACTCTTAGAAACTGGTAGCTGTAAAATGTAATTCGAGATCGAAGCAAGTAAATGAAAGTCTAAGGTAAAATCTAAACTAAAATATAAGTGTTACAGGTTAATGCGTAGTTCTTAGCTTGGTATCGTTTTCCAGAGAATGAGAGTTCTTTGGAAAACGATACCAATTACCAGGTCTCACCACGAGGAGGTGACTACGCGCCGAGACCCACCGAAAGCCATTCCACGCCCTTAAAGTTTCTCGAAGAAACTTTGAGAGAACATAGAATGGATTTCGGTTCACAAAACTGTACAACGATGCTTAACCCTACTGTTGTATTCTGTTTCTAAGATACGCTTTTCTAACTTGGAGCCGACGTACGAATGATAAGAGACTCTACTGACACTTTGTTACAAAGTTAGTGTCTCGCAAAGAGGAATATAACGCGCGAAACTAAGCTCTACTTTACTGTACGCAACGCTAAGCAAATAGATAAAATCGCGAGCAAAGCAAACACGCACTCCCATGCGCAACAAAACCGTATACTCGCGCGCTCTATCATGCGACTCGCACCCAGCCGAATCGAAAGCGAAATTCGAACGCGACTTACACGAGTCTAAGGAATCGCTTTCGAGACCGAGATGAAGTTGCGCTGCTCCGCGGAGGAAATAGCGGCCTAATAGTCGGATCGCAAGAAACTAAACTTTGAGGGCAGTAGCGGACCACTGATGCCGTCTGAACGAAGACGTATCCCCTGCGACAAACAGAAGGCCATACTGCGTACCCGCGGTAAAGATGCTTACGATCCAGCCTACAGGGCCTTACACCCCTATCGGGCACTTTCGATAGGGGCTGCAAGTCCTCGCATTGCAAACGCCGCTCCAACTCGACTCGCAAGCGATCTCAAAGACTCGAGGCGCGAACGAACGTTGATCGCGATTCGGAATGAGATTGAAATCGTATGACAGAACGACTTACCAAGCATAGAGTTCGATCGTGCATGACTACCCTCGAACAGCGCGCCTGTTTGAGAGCGAGTGCGTGGAGAATGGATGTCGTGTACTGTAAAGAAAAGTTAAGGCTTTTTGGCTCCAAGTTAAGTAGTCGTCGTAGAACAAAATACATGCACAGTAATCGAGGTACACGTTACTTTGACTAGATGTAAGTATCGATACGCTTTTCCAACTTACAGCCATATTACGAACAGCAAATATAAAAATCGCGAGCAAAGTAAAAACAATTCACTATCTCTCGAAAGAACCAACGAGCTTCGCGACGCTCTCCCATGCGCAACAAAACTCTACACTCGCGCGCTCTATCACGCGATTCGCACTCACGTCGAATCGAAAGCGAAATTCGATCGCGACTTACACGAGTCAAAGAAAACGCTTTCGAGATCGAGGTGCAGTTGCGCTGCTTTGCGGAGGATCTAGCACAGGCTAATAGTCGGATCGCAAGTGCCCCAAACCCTAATGGCAGGAATAAAGTACAGAGCCAGCATTACCTAGAAACTACTGCAGCTGCAACATAGGGTTACCAAACCCTTACGTTCCAGCCTACAGGCCCTGACCCCCTATCGAGTACCTGCGACAGGGGTTGCATAATCCTCGCATCGCAAACGCCGCTGCACCTCGACTCGAAAGAGATTTCAACGTCTCGAGGCGCGAACGAACGTCGCGTACGATTCGGAATGAGATTGAGGTCTTATGACAGAACGACTTACCAAGCATAGAGTTCGATTGTCCATGACTACCCTCGAACAACGCGCTTGTTTGAGAGCGAGTGCGTGCGAGGATCTCGAAGGGATCGAGCGATTGCAAATTGATAAGCGCGAGCAAGAATGGGATGATGGATATTATGTACTGTAAAAGGGAAGTTGAGGCTTTTTAGCTGCAAGTTGGACAGCGATCGTTGAACAAAATTTACGTTGACTAGATATAAGTAGCTTATATGTACTTAAAATTAGACGCACGCATCCCACGATGAATCTTCTTTCGATGACTTCGTGATGAAAATTATTCTTAAAGTATTTCTTAAAGGTACTGAATATTCGCGCGAAAAGTAATCTGTTTCTCGAAGAAACTTTAACAGTACGTAAAATGAATTTCGGTTCACAAAACTGTACAACGATGCTTAACTCTACCGATGTATTCTGTTTCTAAGATACGCTTCTCCAACTTAGAGCCGTATTACGAAAAGCAAGAGACTCTGCTGACACGTTGTCAAAACGTTCGTGTCTCGCAAAGAGGAATTTAATACGGCAAACTAAACTCTACTTTACTTTGTACGCAACGCTAATTCGTTTAACATTCGCCCGGAAGTGGGTGATGAAAAGCAAATATAAAAATCGCGAGCAAAGCAAACACAATTGACTATCTCTCGAAAGAACCAACGAGTCACGCGACGCACTTGCATGCGCAACAAAACTCTATACTCGCGCGCTCTATCATGCGACTCGCACTCACCCGAATCGAAAGCGAAATTCGAACGCGACTTACACGAGTCAAAGAAATCGCTTTCGAGACCGAGGTGAAGTTGCGTTGCTTTGCAGAGGATCCAGCACAGCCTAATAGTCGGATCGCAAGAATCCCTCTACATCGAGGGCAGTACATAATGACCACTGATGCCGTCTAACAGAAAGTTAACATTACGTTAACCCCAGCAGCAAACAGAAGGTCGCACTGCGTACCCGAGACAGAGATGCGTACGATCCAGCCTACAGGGCCTTGCATCCCTATCGAATTGCTTCGATAGGGGCTGCAGATCCTCGCATCGCAAACACCGCTGCACCTCGACTCGAAAGCGATTTCAACGATTCGAGGCGCGAACGAAAGTCGATTACGATTCGGAATGAGATTGAGATCGTATGACAGAACGACTTACCAAGCATACAGTTCGATTGTCCATGACTACCCTCGAACACCGCGGCTGTTCGAGAGCGAGTGCGCGGCGAGAATCTCGAAGGGATCGAGCGATTGCAAATTGATGAACGCGAGCAAAAATGGGATGAAAGATATTATGTACTTTGAAAGAGAAGTTAGGAGAAGTTAAGGCTTTTTGGCTCTAAGTTGACGAAGCGATCCTAGAACAAAATGCTTGCACAGTAATCGAGGTACAAAATACTTTGGCTAGATGTACGTAGCTTATTCGAACTTAAAATTAGACGCACGCATCCCGCGATGAATCTTCTTTCGCTGATTTCTTGTTAAAATTCTTCTTAAAATTCTTGAATCTTCGTGACGAAGTTAATCTGTTAAAGTGAAATTAGTAGGCCACGTAATAAATTAATAAAAGACAAAAGTAATTAATACAATAGAATGTAGGTACAAGAAACGAGAAATAAAGTAAAATGTTAGCAGAATAAAATGTAAGCAGAGTAACATTTAAACAGAATGAAATATATAAATTATTAAAAGACAAACGTAATTAATAGAACAGAATGTTGATACAACGAAACAGAAACAAAGTAAAATGATAGAAGAATATAATATGAGAAGAATAACATAAATAAAATGAAACATAAATAGAATAACGTAATAAAAATTAGTGGTAGCACCTGCAATACAATCACACATGCACAGATATATGTGTATCAAATGTAGTGGGTTAAATTTAATCTTGAGTCTAAGAGAAATTAGTAGTAGGTGGGTGGTGGGTGGTGGGCGGTGGGCGGTGGGTGGTGGGTGGTGAGTGGTGTTTGGTGGGTGGTGTTTGGTGGGTGGTGGGCTACCCCACTGGTCATCTCTGGTCATCATCTAGCAAAAAAATTAAATCTATGATATGCAGATCCGATCTAATCCCTTCGGGATCTCCTGAAACAATAAGAGCGCGCGTCGCTCTTCCACTGCTTATATAGGCAAGGAGATGTCACGTGACTCCCCTTCTCCGGATAACTCGTGAGAAGAGACCTTTCTCAATTTTTCATTAGTTTTCTAGTACAATATGATAAGATTTATTAATTTTTATATCTTTATTATACGTTTGCGATCTGTGGAATTTATTGTAACAATAAGTACAATACGTTAAACATTTCGCGTAAATAAAAAACACGTTTGCTTTAGTTTTCGATATAGAGATGCATTATACCGGTGAAATGATTAATTTACGGTACGCACATTTACGTGACAATAGCCGTGCATGTATTGAAATGTACGTTGACGATTTTATAATACTTATATAGCGGTATGCTCCCGAGAAGTTGTTGTAACGAAAAGATACATTTGCAGAGGTATATCGTTAGTCGAACGTTTACGCGATGCATCTACTTACGATCTGTGTTCACCGCTAGATGGTGCCATTAGGGCGTTGCAAGCAACTATATAAATACGTATTTCTGTATTTTTTATTGCAAAACGTAAATTTTACAGTTATATTTATATACACATATAAATGGTTATTCTAAACAAATACACGTAGAATTAGTGTACAATATACAGTGACTCGTGAAGTTGATAATAAAAAAAAAAAGAAAAATAGTAACATTGCTATGGAATTATTTTGTAAACGGTTCTCGTAAATTGACAAATTCCACAATTGCCGATTACGATTTAATTGAATGCGAAATGCCGCGAGTAAAAATACTCGATGAATTTCCCGTGTCGCGATTACACGCGAGTTGACTAGGGTAGTAGCGGAAAACGGAAGTACTACTTGTCGGTTCGATTCGGTCGCAGTTTCACGCGAAGGATGTTAAACCTCGGTTCGACGTGATTGTCGAGTATATCTTTATCGAACATAAAACGCGCGAGTGCCTGATCGCCGATTCCAGAGAGCACGGCTACGAATCTTCCCATTTCGTTCACGCTCTTCATTTGATCCTCCATGAATCCGGTAACGATAAAATCACTTGCGTTTAAATCGCCGTGCTTCTCCGCTATCGCGTTTACCGCCACTAGCTTCTCCGTCACTTCAATTTCCAAATCTAGCGCCACCTAAAACGAATTCAATCGACCACGCAATTTTACAATATTCGCATTGTTAACCCTTCAGAGACGGCGCGATTTTCCGTACTTTTAGATTAAAGAGAAAAGGTTTCCGCATTTCAACGGCTTACGATAATACTTTAGTCGACTATTCATAAAATTTGGAGGTTAGCTAAGCGTCCTATAATCGCGAATAAATAGTTGCCGAATTTAACTCCTTAAGGAGTTAAATAATGGCAAAAAAAGCCTAAATAAGGAATTAAATAATAGCAATTGCCATAAAACTTTCTCTTACTATTAATGCATGCCACGTAAGTTATTTATCAGCTCTGTAATGTATTACGCGCAAACGGTTATATTATATGCAATCTTTAATTAGTGATCCTTAATCTTACTAATTAAAATTAAAAATCGAGGCAATATTCGAGTGCGTTACAAGCACAATCTCTTCGCGTTGAATCAACACAGTGTGATTCGTTATTGTACGGCAACGGGTTAAATAAACGTTAATCGTAAAGAGAAACTAGGACGCTGTCTCTTGAAGGTTAAGAATGTTTAAAGAGATTTACTTTGAACGCGTTTAAGGGGCATTTCCAATCTTGATCGGTGGGAGGTTGCACGGGGCACAATTTCACGCAGCCTCCGCGCATTTTTACGTAGCTTAGAAACCTGAGCGCGTGCTCGTGTTCCTCGTGATGCATTTGCATGAAGAACGATTCGCAGCCGGGCAAAGCTACATCGGCGCGTCCGAAATACGCAGCCTAATAAAAGAGTATAATCATTGACGAAGCATAGAATAGATTATCCATTTTTATACGAAGTGATCAGGGGACTATTTGCCTCCCCTTTACTGAAATAAAACAACAGCGTTTTTAAACCGTTAGGAATTGTAAACGAATACTGCGCGAACTAATTCTTTCTAATATACGCGATCTATAATAGCTAAATTAATAGTAACGCGTATAGAAGTATATCGTCGTACGTCTTGGACTTCTATTATTTAATATTCTGTAACGCGAACTTTATTTACTTTTGTGATACGAACGAATGTATAATTATATTTAATACACGAGTAAAGGGTTAACTTTCGCAAGTTTTGACGGTCGGATCGGATATAATTCTTAAACGAACCATTCTAAATCGGAAGGGTCATGAAAAACCTCTGCTATTTTGCACACGTTGAATTTCAGTTTGAAATTTACGATGTTTCTTATAAACGGATAATCTATCCTGTGCTTAGACAATGGTATAATTCATTTGGATAGAATTGAAGATAATATTTGTTAAGTAGCTCGATAAATTCGTGCCGAATTTTACAGCCCATGGATGACGAATAAGTGGCTTCTATTTTTATTTACAAACCTTGGAAATAATTGCTAATCTCGTACGTGGAAATTCGGTTCTTTTAAAACCCTCGATAATTACGGCAATTCGTCGATCAAATATACAATTAGAAATATCGTAAGGATTCAAGAAGATGACGATGTTGATATTGGAAAATAGATCTGCATAGTATCCACGAAATAAATTCAGGACAGCGCTAATCTCGCAAAATTACTTACCACTCAACCGGTTAATTAAACGTAACCGTACGGTAATAAGAAAATTAAGTACATACGTTTAAGCGATATAAATATACGCTTCGTAATTTCCAAGGTATACGAACCTATGCAGGGTTGATTTAATTTATTCAACGGGTAAAATTGTTACGAACAAAACGCTTATCATTTATGATACACGAAGAAGGAGAAAAACTTGTGAAATTCGGTATAAATGGATTACGGCGCGAACTTATCTAACGCGTATTAAAGGCGATCGTTAAAACAGCTACTTATTCATTTATCTCACCATGGACAAATAGTAATAGAAAGCTTTTAGCTCGGCGTTTATTTGCTCGTTCAATATCGCCTCGGTTTCCTCGTGAAACTTAAAATTCGCCGGCTTTCCGCTTGGCCATTTCATGGGTTTGTCGATGCAAAATACTTTGGACGTTTTTTCATCCGTGCAAGACGTGGACGAAAATTCGACCAGGCGTAGCCTCGAATCGCGTAGAGGTTCCTTGCGGGGTTTAATTCTCGAAAAATATTAGACGTTCCCTCGAATCGCCCTCGACGCGAAAGATTTTTTATCGATCGGATGGAAACTTACTCTTTTCTATAGGAATGTCGAATGTAGGGGCCGAAGAGGTTACCAAGAATTTTTCTACGATCGCACAGTAATTTGAACATGTTTTATTTTTTAGTTACGGACAATTTACATTTCTCGATAACCAATAAATAACGCTAGCCGCGGAGCAAAAATTACGAAGTTTTCGTCTCGATTCGCATCGCACGTCGCGCGGTATCGATTCGCAATTTGTTTTCGATATCCACACGCGCAGCAAATATGAAATTCGGAAAAGCAGCAACTCCGACCGTTCGGGATCGCTACTTAACCCCTCGTTCTGTGATCTTTTTATTTTACCGGCTACGAGTAGCTGCTTTAACAGCGCGCGAAAATGCTAAACACTGTAATACCGTAATCGATTTGTATTTATATATATTTTATATTTATTATATATATTTGGAACTATCGACGACTAAAGTATTCTCGTTCAACCACTTGCGCTGGTAATTATTTAACGCGTATCCGTAAATAAACCCGTTTAAAGTAATTTGCAGCGATTCTGATACTTGAAATTATTTCTATAAAATTTGTACGACCAATTTTCATCGTTAACGCGTGAAACGTACTCGTGATGATTCCTAATTCACCGCATATCTTTTTAATTTGCAAACGTTCGCAGTTTTTAGCAGATCGACGCAAGTCGCAACAAGTGGTGTTAAAGGGAAAAAACAAATATGGTAGACGTTTGTAAGACGCAATGAGATTTGAATTACAACGAAGCGTCGTTTACGTTTCGCACAGAAAATCTTGGATTATTCTGAAAAATGCACCGCTGCAAATTTATAGAATTTTTCTGGTCATTTCCACTGCTTCGGTAGTTCCAGTGTTAATAATCTTCGATCTCGCGTATCGAAGCGGCAAACAAAGTTGAAACTAAACTCGGTTGCAAATGCAGTGCATTTCCGCGGTATTTAAACGCGAAATTCATCACGAGTTGGACTCGTTATCGCAAGGCGAGGGGTTAAGTACTGGATAAAGTTCGTTAAATGCACTTCTGTACAATTTCTAAAAAAGTACCAGTCGGATTAGAGTAGCTATGAAAATTGACGCGACGTTACATTTCTCGCGTTTACGTTTACGCGTCACTCGAGGATAATAAATTCTTAGCAGCTTATTACGAACTCCTTTTAGAAGTATCGACGTACGTCGACGCAGAAGTTGGCGATACTTTCTACGATTACACAGGTGTTCTTTTTATCATCGCGTCGAATAGAAACCAACAATAGGTACCTTATTTGCTTCTCGTTTTAGCGTTACGTAAAACGCGATTAATTTTCATTTGACATCGTGTTAGACAGTGGATTTTTATGCTCTTTACGAGAAGTAACGAGTGAGTAATCAAGATACTCGAAGTAAAATAAGTATTATTTTATTTAATGGGTCAGGCAACACTTTTCTCAGATTCCATCCTTTTAACCCCTTGCCCTACGATTATTTTATTATTTCATTATACAAGAGCGTCAACCCGTTGAATAAACTAATAATGACAATAATTACCCGTTTTCATATCATTTCGCATGCAAATCATTTGAATATTGTAAGCAATATTTATTTAACAACCTCCAATGTTATAAAATAACGCTAGAATTAGAGTTCGAATTAAATTTCACCTCCAATAGTATTTGTTTCGGTTACACCTGTGCAATAGAACTCGTAGAACGCGCGTGACTCGTTATTGTAGGGTAAAGGGTTAATCCTGTTAATAGGAATGGGAATTTGCGTAAAAATCCGCAGCCTAATCGTCGCGCGTTTTATTCATTGACTCACGGTTTCGTTTGTGCACAGTTATATCAAGTTTTCGTTCTCCTTTTCGTTACGCTAATAACGCTCTATGTTCTTTAAGAAAGCTTTAGTCTTTGAGCTCTTGGTCGAACATATATACTCCTAGCCCTTCGCCAACCCTTTCTAATTTCGTTACGTGATTAGCGAGCTCCTTCATCGAATCCACTTGTTCTTGCAAATATTCGGTCTCGAGGAAATCTAAAAGGTTCGCGTCATTGTGCTTCGACGCTGTTCCGTGCAACGCCAACAGGCTCTGAAAACATATTACCAAGATTATATATGTAAATTATTATTTATTAATATAGAAATAACGTCAGCTAATATGTTGCGCTAGTATTGCGAGAAGTTACGTTACGAATTATGTTGAGATGAAAAAATAATGGGTGAAGCTTCCAATAGTACTAAAATATTTATTTATTTATTTATTTATTTAACGGGAGCAATTCTTTTACCGTATAAAAGAGAGTAACAAAATGTGGGTAAATAATATTAGAATGCAAGGTAAAAGTAAAAATGCGAGCGCAAGGTGATTTTACATCTATTTTAGTGTCGCAAATAAACGATGTTGCAAGTTGATCGAGACAAAAGAATGACGATTTTAGGAGGCTGTAACGAATATTAGAACATTTGTTTCGTTCAAAAAGTTACGCTAGCGTTGCAACAAATTTACGTTACGCAAAATTATTGTAGATTATAAGAAGTTAATCGTTGGAGAAGGCTTCGAAAAAAGTATTCAATTATTTCTGTCACCCGGGAAGTTATATCAGCGATGCAAAAAATTGCGTCGAACAAATTTGGGCAAAAAAAAAAAGGAAAAAATATGACACGATTGGAGGAGCTGGGATTTGAACCCAGGACTTTCCGCATGCGAAGCGGACACTCTACCACTGAGTTACACCCCCACTTGAAAGATGACGCACTAAAACCGTACTCATCGCGCAGCAGACTAACCGAACGCAAAACATTAGACCGCCTGTTCTAATTAAATTTGCAAAAGAAGCCTAATCGATAGTATCTGGTTAACGCTGACGAAGGTAAAAAATCAGTAACACGAACGTATATACATATTAATCGTACTATCGCGTCGTACTAGCAAAAAGATAAACTCGTACAGTTTAACTGTACTCGCGAATGTAAGTAAAGCGGTACCTCGTTCACTCTCCTCTCCAATTTTAAGGCTTCCGTCATAGCGTCGTGAGCGCTAACCCAGTCGTCTTTTTCCGGGCTTTCGATCGGTATCAGAACGATGCTGCCGCCTCTCTTGTTTTGATAAGTCATAAATTTCATCGCGTGCTCCCTTTCCTCGTCCGATGCTTCTTTGAAATATTTGTAGTGTCCCGGCAGGGCTACGTCGCATCTATCGAAGTAATAAGCCTGAAACGGACAGCGTCGAGGGCGCGTTGAAACACGCGAAAAAAGCCGAAATACAGAGAGAAAGAGAGAGATAGGATTTCGTTTTCGTCCGCGTGAATTTGTCGTTAGAAAATAGCCGTGCAATTAGATACGTTCGACTAACCATGGACAGATAGACGTAGCTGGCGTACAGTTCCAGGTTAATTTGCTTGTTAATCCCTTGCTCGCAGTCTTCGTGGAAATTTTGTCGGACAAGGCTCATCACGTGCGAACTCATTGCAATGGTTTATCTTGGTAGAGGTGAACGGAAGTAAGAAGGTACCATATAATAAGCGACACTGGTTCGACAGAGGTTCACAATGAACACGGTGCACGAGCGAACGGTACGGAATATTACGACGCGACGCAAGCGCGATTGCGCGCATTTTATCGATTTCGCGCTTCAAATCGTAACCTTGAACGCGAACCTAACCAACTAACAAACAGAAAATTTCATCGAATTTTTCCTCGTCGGTGCAATTTGTCGTTCGTACGCGACAGTTTGGATATCATTTTCACTTTATTTTATTTATATGCGGTGTAAAGTACAATGGAATCCGTTTATCGTAATCATTTTGGGACTCGCAACTTTGTATAGGGATAACGTAAAGCCTGCGAATATTACGCGCGGATGGTAAAAAAATGTTCATTCGTGAACCGATTTTATTGCAAACAGTTGCGACTAGACTGCGGATCGTTATGAAATTGTGGCAAATTTAATTGTGCGAAAAAGAACAGATTCGATGCGATACACGAAAGTATGCAGAATATTTAAAGTACAGTAGAATGCGCAACGTTTAGGGGATCAAACGAATCTCTATTAAAGTTCAATCTTTCAAATTTTACACGATTTTGCATAAATATCCGCAGTCTAGTTATCACATTTCTAAGTACACAGCTTAATGGATATACCGTCTTTCTTAAGAACATTCAACGTGTCATGGCTTCTCCTTTGTTTCATTTACGTATTTTCTAATACGTCTTTCGGCGCACTCGTAAAAAAAGATAAAAGCTATGCTTCGGTTAAAGGGAAGTTTTAAAGAAATGGTTCATTTAGTACGAACTTGTTAACGATTGTTATCGTTTGCCACCAAATTTAATTATCACGCGTGGCACTAGCAAAAGTTTGATTACAACTTTTCCGACTACGGATTGTTTTTAATCAACTTTGTATGGAGTATTTTGGGATCCATTGATTATGGTAACAGCCGCGTAATAACGTTATCCTTCGCTACGGTAACCGGATTCCATCGTTATACTATAGTTTTATACTATACAGTATAGTTTTGCGAAGCGTTACAAAAATTTGATTCGACTTCATTTCCAATAAGAAAACCGCATCAATTTTCTTTAGGTACCTAGTATTTTTGATCCACGATTCGCTCCACCTTTATTTCCTAGCATTCTCAATTAAAGGAACCTCTTTGTCATTTTGCACGAGCTCTAGTGCGTCGCGAATTTGTAATCCTACCAACAGTATATTAATAAACCACGGAATATTATTATTATTATTATTATTATTATTTTATTTCACCATCCATACATAAAGTTTTAGGATACAGTAATTGCACTTGAGTATACATTTGTGTACTTAGTCTACGACCTACTCTAACTTACGCTAATTTGTACCTACATTTCTCTGGTCCGCAATTGCTACTTGTTCTCTCGCTCTATATTCGAAAGCCCTACTATATAAACACAGTTCTCTTGTTGAATAAGACTTGGCTTCCGGGATGGAGCCGCGTTGGATGACGGTTTGTTGCCGACGTTTCGTAGACATTGCAGTTTACTTCATCAGGGCGAGAGACAAGCTGATACTGGACCAGGATCTCGGTTTCGGAACGCACGTAATTCGAACGATACGCGAACGTAACAAATGCAGTTGACAATATTCCGTGCTTCGTAGAAGCGGAAGTAGACGAATATGTAAAAGAAATAGCGCGGGAAATAAACTGGGATCAGTTTGTCTCTCGCCCTGATGAAGTAAACTGCAATGTTTACGAAACGTCGGCAAAAAACCGTCATCCAACGCGACTCCATCCCGGAAGCCTCAAAGACCTTATCATACTTCTCTTTTTATATTACCCATTAATAATTCGTTCATTTTCAAATCCCAGTTTATTTCCCGCACCATTTCTTTTACATATTCGTCTAGTTTCGCCTCTATAAAGCACGGAATATTGTCAACTGCATTTGTTACGTTCGCGTATCGTTCGAATTACGTGCGTTCCGAAACCGAGGTCCTAGTCCAGTATCAGGTTGTCTCTCGCTTGATGAAGTAAACTGCAATGTTTATGAAACGTCGGCAACAAACCGTCATCCAACGCGGCTTCATCCCTGAAGCCAAGTCTTATTCAGAATCTTACCGCGGAAGCCTCAAAGACCTTATCATACTTCTCTTTTTATATTACCCATTAATAATTCGTTCATTTTCAAATCCCAGTTTATTTCCCGCACCATTTCTTTTACATCTTCGTCTACTTTCGCCTCTATAATGCACGGAATATTGTCAACTGCATTTGTTACGTTCGCGTATCGTTCGAATTACGTGCGTTCCGAAACGGAGATCCTCTGCTGTTCGAAGAGCCAATGGGAAGAAACTTTCGACGCGACTCCGTTTCGATAGCTTTCGAAACGCACGTACACTGTACGCTATACCAGCCATAACTTTGCAATCGCATTCTAGTTTATATTTGTATACGCGCAATCCTCCGATCACTTTTTTATTCGTTCGAAATAAATGTTCTTTAGGTTCCCGGATCATGCATTGGAACGTTTGGTTAACCCTTTCGTTACTACTGCCTCCGAATATTGATAATATTATTATCATTGGCGCTCAATATCGATAATGTTAATATCATCGGCCCACAATATTGATAATATTGACGGTATTCGATATTATGATTTTCGTCGATTAATTTTGGCAATTAAAAACGCTGTTGGCGTCTTGAGACACTTCAAATTGTTTGTTATATAAAGGGTAGGGAAGAATCGGAAGGAGGACGAAAATTTAACGCGATGCAATTCGGTATTTCGACGACTTCTTCGTCGTATACTTCGATTAAATTCCGCCACCGCGAAAGGGTTAAAATGGCATACCTCTAAGTTTCCTTGCTATTGGATTCTCGCGTTGCGTAGAACGGGGCTTTCCAACCTTTTCGCGTCCCCTTTGGAAAATTCTTCGTGATCCGCTCTGCACCGTAACGTGTATTTTAAAAGGAAGGTGAATTGCACCTGACAATTTTCAACGTATAAAAGTCGAATAGGCAGTGACCGCGTTAATTATGTAGTCCTACGTTTGAATATTTCATGCGACCCACTATTTTCCCACATTGGGCTAGCGTATTTAGAATGTGCAACGATTCCATACTTTTAACGCTATTCGTATCGGCATTTTACACGTATTTATCCAATAGATCATTCCAATTAGAAAATAAAGGAGAAAGAAAAATAAAATGTGTGAAACCGATTAAGCAAACGATAAAAGAATTGTCATTAACTTTATGACAATAAGTCTACTTAACTTTAGTAGACGAAAGGGATAACGATGAATGTAGAATCTTAAACCAAATATTTTGAAACCGATCATTTGACCGGGCGTGGTGTGAATATTAACCGATACGGTGTACGTGCAAGTGCAGTTAGCTGCATCCGCGTTGCACGCGTAATTCGATGATCCCGAGCTACAATTAACGCTAGATTTACTAACGTTGGTAGTATAGTTCGGTAAGTTCCCCGAAAACGAAGTATATCACGTGTAAACACTCGAAAATATAAAATCTCATAATACGTACATATGAGAATCATGAATGTTCCGTTTAAGAGTCATATTTCTTATTGCGTTAGTCGATTTAGTAGTTCGCTATTTTGTATACAAAAATAAAAACTTATTTATGCTGAAAAACTATTAATTCTGGTGAAATGTAAATTCTATTATTAATAATTAAATGGAACATGTTTCCTAAACTGACAGTTACCGGAAGTGGAAAGATTCGATCGTAGGTAATAAAGGTTAGATGCGTTGCCGTTTACGCGCACCTTGTAATCTATCTCGTTTCATTCAGTGCGATAGGGCGTTGCGTACGAATCAGCTACACACGATCTCGTAACGTTTCCGCGCCAAGAGAGCTCTATTCGAAGCGTGAATATTCTCTGTCGGGAAATGTTCTCAAAAGGAGGCATTATCGACGGCCGATGGATAGATTTGAACCCTGTCATTAATACCGAACAGAATTTCTACTTAACGGTTAAGAATAATTGTCATTTCGCTAACGAATTGCTATCCGATATGAATCTTTATATAGGGTTACCCAAAAGTACTTTTAGAATGTTGAAACGCCATGTTTGTTAATGAAAAAGAGGCGAAAAGAAATAGAAATTGAAACGAGAACGAACGAAGATAATAGAAATAAAAAAAAAACAGATTAGAAAAGGGTAAAGCAGAAAGGGAAAGAAAACAAGTGAAGTTAGGTGTTCCTATAGTCTATTTTGAATAACCCTTTACCATTTTGGTCCTCAATAGTAGCTTTAGAGGAGTGAAGTAGAATAATTTATGGCGCGATCGTATAGCAGGGTATTATTTAGGGTAAAAGGGTAATTTTAGTATTACATGTATATGCATGTACTTACAATATTGTAACGACAGGATGTAATCAATGTTTTATTGTCACATTTTTACGAAATTGTTGCAATACATTTTTTATTGACTGACGATAATCTGTCTTGCATCTTCCCGTCGTTCTCTCGAGTTTACCAGCTATAGCGCTGAAAGCGATAGCTAGAATGAACGTGGATATAATCATACTCGTTCGATTTATGCATCTTTTATAGTTTCAATTAAGACGCTAGTTAACGCATTTATTAAAGCGATTACGAAACGCGTCTAAGCTTTGCTAGGCTTTCTAAAACGGCGTCGTTGCTTAAGGTTACGGAAAGGACATACATACAATTTTTTAACATTTAGCGAAAAATCATCGATCGTAGAATATTATTATTGACAAAAGATTTTCGCGATTCTTGCAGCACAGTTTTCGATTCTCGCATTAACTTGAGACTAACTAAGGGACGAATTGGGACGAGCTCACCTCGAACTAAAAACTGTACGCGTTATTTTTTTCCACGGCTAGATTCTTTAAAACGAGGTGACTCTTCGTAACTTTCCCATCATCGCTAGACTGCGGTTACGAGATATTTAACTGCGGCAAAAGCTGCAGGATGCGCGGAATAGGAGAGAATACATAAAATATCCAAAGTAAATGACTCATTGTTCAACGCGTGTCATTAAATATGCGAACTTTGTTTAAAAATCCTCTCCGCAGTTCACCGATTACAGTCGCTTGGAAGTTTTACGTCTGTTAGAGACGAGCGATGCTTTTACAAAATAATTCTCGTCCAATCGACTGACGTTGGTTGCATCGATGTTTTCATATTGGTCGCGTTGTCAGCTAGGACGCGACCAAAACATTTCTTTCGTTTGTTTTTCGTCGTACTGGCCGGACAGTCGGATTTGTCGCTTACGCGACCTCCAATTTGGACGTGGTCTTAATCGAACACGGAATATAGGAACTTTCTTTGGGGAACCAAATATGAATAAATACATAAATACGTTTTCCAACGTTTGCTCGTATCGCTGTAATTTATACTTTAATATTTCCTTGCTTCACGTCGCAGCGCAGCCCTTAATTTAACCATTTGCACTCGAAAGACGTCCTTCAGTCGCTATGATAAATCCCAATCGCCAGGTTTTCGCGAGAGTCTTTTCACGCGTACGTATTTATTTTACCGTGTTCCTTGCTTCGCGTTTGGCGGAGTTAGTCGATTTGGCAAATGAGTAGCTTTCGCGTTATCAGAATTTTGTTTATTTGAGGGCATACAGCCATCGGTGAAAGAGTAATTGCAAAAGAAATGTGGGGGAAACAGAGTATTTAGGGACAGACAGCAAACGGTACAATGTTAGATTCCTTAGATTATTAGAATATCGAGTATCGGCGTTAATAAACATTCCGCTGTAAGGATTAACCCTTTCGCTACTACGGACGTATACATAGTATACGTCTTCGAGAATTGCGCTGGAACTAGTTAAAAGCACACGTATATTCTTTTCTATAACGCAACATGATTTCTGGAATCATTCGCAAGTCGATATTTAAGGGTCGCTATGAATAATCGCCACTTTAAGATTCGCGCTTTGAGTAACTTTCGTTAACTATTTTAGAACGTCGTCGACGTAAAGATCGTTCCAGTTTCTCGTCATAATATCGTTTAACCGCCCTTTTATTTATGAACATTTTTCTTATACGTTCCATATAATAAATTCATTACCACGTAATTGAAACGGTACAACGAAGTCCACGGTCCTTCGTACTGTCCCTTGAAAACTTTTCATTTAAATGGAAACACGTTTTTACACGTCAGTATGCGTAACAGTTATTAGATATATGGTAAACGTCGCACCTTTTACCGAATTATGACACGTCCCATACTTTATAACTACGTATATCGGGGTCACGTTTCAATGTACAACAGCACGTTTACCACCTAACATTTCGTTACAAATATTAATCGTAAACGAATACGCGATGTCTATGCGTTGTTACCGTAAACCGAAGTCCAAATTTCGTATCAAAATTTCTTCACTCACAATTCTTCGTTACGTTACATTGCCATGAAATAAAACGAATTCGGGTGGCAGTTATAGGAACAGTGACGGTACGTGGATCATTTACCCTAGTCACTCGAAGTATCCAAATATTTATACCTACGTAATTCGTACATTGATAAACGTTATCGTTGCCCACGCTTTTTTAGCCTTCGGTTTGCGACGCGCCGCCGGCGAAAGGGTTAAAGTAATCGTACAACGTATGTACGTTGATGGATGTTCGAGATGAAGTAATTCGAAGTGACGTAGAAGCAACGTAGAATGGTATTTTTAGAAATTACTCGATAAGGGGCGATCGCTTCTATCGTCCCCCTTAGATTCGTCGCTGGTTTCAGTTGTCAGAGTATAAAAGGATATATGTAAGTTTCGTGGTGCCATCGATGCTGCGTGGAAGCCCCATCATAGCCGCTGTCACACGCACAAGAGTCTTATGTCTAATCTTGTGCAGTGGCCAGCAGCTGTACTGGGGTCCATTATCTATCCTCTCCCTTCTTTACGCAAAAAGCCCTCCTCTAAAACAATCTTTTTCCTCTTTTCCGTCTTCCTAAAGCCGTTCGCTTCGAGCGATCGTAAAAGGTACGGGACAAACAGTTAGCCGCAAAAATATCGCGTCGTAATAAAGGCGGACGAGTGCAACGGGAATCGAATGGCCAACTCTGATATTCGCGCAAAAGTCGTACGCGTCTCGATCGAGCATAACTCGACTAATTTCACTTTTCACCGTAAGTCGACGTCGCCTTTATTGCCGCTATTTAATCTCAATTTTCTCGCAGTTAATAGCGGAGTTAAGAAAGTGGGATACGAAGTAGTAAAGTATGCATAGGTGCCGCGAATGAATGAGTAAAGTACAACTTGCCCGCCACCGTCTTTTACCACGTACCAACAACGCCCTGCTCTATTTTCCCTTGCACTCGTCCTCCACCGTTACTTTTGCCATTCGTTGAACGTTTCGCGGATCAATCCAATCCTCTAACTTTGCTCTAAATATTCCCTCTTTTGATTCGGAGTTAGGTTTCTTCCCGAAAACATTTCGAATCGCTTCGCGCGTCTTCGCGAGGCAACGTTCGCGCGAAGCTAACGGTTTCGCGGTGCCAACGATCGCTCGCGGTGTCATTTTCCCTTCGCTGTGACTCGAATCTCCAGTGACACAATTTTCTAGCGGTGCCGTGAGGAAATAATGACGTACGCGGTGCACGTAAATACGCGAAAAGTATGTCCGTAGGAAGATAAGTTGTGGGGACCGGACATCTGGTGGTTCTATAGGTTGATAGGATAGTTCGACTCCAATGCAAAATTCAGCGTCTTCGATTTTCCTATCCGTACGCTTCTACGATGAACTTACCGTGGTTCGTCGTACATACCGAGGCTAAGTTTCCTTCCACTCGCCGTCGAGTTGCACCGTCCAGCATGGTCACCGTCGATCCGGATCAATTTTGTCCATTGGCGGCCGATTTTCAAGACCCTTCGGTGCGAAAGGCGAAGTTAGCTGCGTGGGTTGAAACAAAATTTTGTAGCTACATCGCCAACCAAAAGGTTGGCACCGTGACGGATTCGAAGAAATGAAATTTGGAAGTACATGTTATGCTTGGAAAATTGTTCGGGTAAACATCTGTGAAAATAAGGGGAACATTTTAAGATACGATTTAAGGTAACCGGACCGCGGATTTTTGCGCAGATTCGAGTTTTTGAGAGCACAGCCGGTAATATGGAACCTAAACGGAAATTACTTTCATCCGTGATTTACTTTTGATGCTTCATGTGATTTTATATTTATTACATTATGCGCATCCTGCCTTTTTTTTTACCATAGCTAAGCTTTTTCTTTCCCGTATGCGCGTAAAAATTCGCTGTCTACTAGCAATCGAAATATAGATTTTAAACGAATAAGAAAGTTAACGGGAGGTAGAATTTGGGTACAATTTAAGTTTTCGAAGTACAGCGGTATGGAAAATATCTCACCTATTTTATATAGGCAATTTGCGCGGTGGGATTGTTTTAAACCCGCTTAGAAATTTTAGAAGAAAAAGGGAACGTGTTGTGCCTCGAATGGTTAAGAAGTGGTTGAACACGTTTTGACTATAGAATCGCGAGAAATAATTTTGCCCCTCGAATTCTTCAACTTCTACTATTGCATACTATACATTGAGGTTCTTCGATGATCGCTTTAAAGTTTACTTTAAAATGGTAAGAAATTATTTTGCGCTTCCACTTCTTCAACTTCTACTACCATACTTTGACATTCTTCGGCGATGTTTGCTTTAGAGACGCGAGAAATAATTTTGCGCTTCCATGCTTTCGCAACTTCTACTATTTTTGCATTGGGAGTCTCTGAAGATATTTGCTTCAAAGTGGTGAGAAATTATTTTGCGCTTCCGTTTCTTCGACTTCTACCATTATACTGTGAAATACTCCAGGGAAGTTTATTTTGGGATCGCGTGAAATAATTTTGCGCCTCCAATTCTTCAATTTCTACCGCAACTTGTTTTACGGTTCTGCAAAAATATTTGCCTTCGAATTGCTTCCGATTCTTCAACTTCTACTTTTATACTTCGAGGTTCTTCAGAGTATTTCGCGTTAGAATCGCGGGATATGTAATTTTGCGCCTCTAATTCTTCAATTTTTACCGCAACTTGCTTTACGGTTCTGCAAAAATATTTGCCTTCGAATTGTTTCCGATTCTTCGACTTCTACTTTTATACTTCGAGGTTCTTCAGAGTATTTCGCGTTAGAATCGCGGGATATGTAATTTTGCGCCTCTAATTCTTCAATTTTTACCGCAACTTGCTTTACGGTTCTGCAAAAATATTTGCTTTCGTATTGCTTCCGATTCTTCGACTTCTACTTTTATACTTCTAGGTTCTTCAGGGTATTTCGCGTTAGAATCGCGGTTTATGTAATTTTGCATTTCTAATTCTTTCACTTCTCCTATTATTCTTCTAACGTTCTTCGGGGATATTTGCCTCAGAACTGCTTCCAATTCTTCAACTTCTACCATTGTTGCTCTAACATTCTTCAGCGATATTTTCTCTTACAATCGTTAGAGATAATTTTGCACTTTAACTTGTTCAACTTCTGCTATCTTCGTTTCGTTCTTCGTTAACATTTGCCTCGGAGAGCTGCTTCCAATTCTTCGCCTTCCACAATTGTAGCTCTAAAATTCTTCAGCGATATTTCTCTCAGAATCGCCAGGTACAATTTTGCGCCCTCGATTCCTCAACTTCCACCATTCCCTCTCTGTAACGTTCTTCCGATTCCGTTGCTTCGGAATCGCTTCAAATTCATCAGCTTCTACCATTATTTCTCGCAATATTCTTCGCGTACGTACGTTTGCCCTGAAATCGCGAGTGCGCGAGAGCGTTCAACGTTGTCGCAACATTGCAAAAGGGATCTCCGGTATCGGGCAGTTTACCGCGCAACGTTATCGATGTACACCTTTCGTTGCGGCAGAATTTCGCCACTCACTCGGTCCTCGGTGCCTCGGTGCCCTCCGTTTCGCGACTGAAATACCAAAAATCGAATCGGTGGCAACGGCGATTTGCGTTTGTTCACTGAGACGGTGTCGAACGTCGTCGCGTGGTTGAGACGAGAGAAAGTTCCGAGCAATGGCACTTGATCGATGGCTCCCTTTGGGAATATGCTGTTCCGTTATCCACTACGCGATCGAAGCTCGCCGCGAGTTAATAAACAATGATCTTTGCACTTCTGTCCGTGTTCCGAGCACAACTGCCGATACCTTGTTAGTTCACCCTTGGTTATATACCAGGACACCACGTGGTCATCTAATCCATCGACCAATGAGGGGGTGGCTTTAGGCCGCGTCGACCAATCGACGGCCTCCTTTAAGGCCGCAAGACACGTGTTTCTTGGGAAATAAGGGCACAGGCATTACGGACGAAATCGTATTTGCGTTACCGAAGTTGCACGATCGAATGGCACGCGGCGGTGCGCTTTGCTGGCTCGACGTATTTTCTTCCCTTGCATCGGCGATGTTTCGCGCCGCTTAACAGTGCAACGCGAAACTCGATCGCGCCTGACTTTTTCACGATCTTTCGCCTTTACGCGGACCTTCCTCCACTCGGCGACTCGAGATCTTCTTATTTTCGATGTAGAATTCGCTCGGATCGCGCGGTCCTCCGCCTCGGTGGAATTCCCTAGACTTTGAAGGGAGACACGCGCGACAAGGGTTCATCTTGAGTTACGAGTCTCGAGTAACGAAACGAATCTGTTTTTCCCCTTTTTCGAACCTCCATTTTACGCTCCCAGCGGTTATATAAACGCCTTTCGTTTCGTACGAGGTAGACTATGGATATTTATGCATTTATTTAGACGCAGAAAGTAAACGGTATTCGAAAATACCGAAGGTATTGAAGGTAAGGTACAAATTGTAGTATCTAGAGGATGGAACAACCCACTATTTAGATCTCGTTTCTTTAACTTTCGTAAACAACCGTAATCTAGTTACAGGTATTTAATGGTTGCGTGTGAAATGGCCGATTTTACGCAGCTTAATGTCTTCCATACGTTAATTAATTAAAAAGTGTCCTGTTAATATGTATACGATATGCTGCATTATTTTTACAGACATCAGATTTAATTGAAATTCGTATCTAAGTGTTATTAGGTCGTCATTGTTAGTAGCTTCGTTTAGACGACAACCAAAATTCATTCTTTGAGGTTCGTATCTTTGGCGCAAAGTTTTTCAGACAAATATTATGTTTTTCAGATAAAATTAAGGAAGTGGATTTTAGACGTAGGGTTGTTTTATCTTCGAAATATAATAATTCGTGCTTTACTTTAAATATTCGTTACATTTTCTAAATACGTTCCTGAGCACGAGCGTAGACGTGTCGTGCGTGATCCTGTAAATCGTATTTCACCGCTTTATAATTCGCACGTGGATGGAAAGCAAATTTTCAATATATCTTTAGCCATTTTTAAAATGAAAGTGCAACGAGTTCTTCGACAATAGCGAAGGTATACGTATTAGGCTGTCGCATAAGTAATGTCGTTTCTTCGATATCTTTAAAGTGATCCCGTCTAAAATTGTTTGAAGAAGAAATTCAAAAGGTTGTTGTCAAAATGCTCGATAAAAATGGACGGTCGAAAGCAACTACAAGTATCAATACTCGATAGACTACTTCCATTGGAATTTGGTCGTTTGGTTTCCGGATGGTTGCCGCGTTTTTCTTCATCATTGCGCCATTCCAACGGAACTAGTTTATCTAGTACTACTGCGGTCTGCGAAAGTCTAAAATCCAACAGGTATCAATAGTTTACGCTTAAAATTAAGTCGCGAAACAGCATTACTTTTGAGACGTCCTAATATATTGTAAGAATTTATACTTCGTACGACGGCGGACAAGACGACGCGTGCAACGTGCACTTCGCGTTATATTGAAAGGCGTAGGTAATGCGGCGGGCCTATTCGTCCCCTTTCTCTCCTCGGAAACCAAAACGGTCAACGCCGTTTCGGAAAGGACAGATCAGTATTGCGCGAGACGTCGAACCGAAATAAACAAAGAAAAGACCTTAGCGATGCTGCGTTTCCGATTGTTCGTTACTCATCCATCCTTGACATTATCCGTTACAATATTTCTTAACTATTAGGCGTACCAATAAATAATCCACTTCTTTCGTTAAACCTTCATTTATTCTTAACCAAATCAGATACTTGCTTCATCTTAAATACAACTGCTATTATCCGCTATATTTTTCGAGCGAGCTACTCAACGGGAAGCTAATTCTTTTCGCAAACTAAATCCATTGAATCATTTAAAGGTACCACGCTAATCTTTTATCGGTACATCTAATATATTTAATCGTTCTCGTCGCACCGTTGTATAAAAATGAACATTGCCCGCGAATCTTTGTTGCTCGTTGAACAATCATAACGCGATGTCTTTGCATGTTATTGCTCGTTTAAATTTCCACACAAATGGTTAGAGAAATGGCGTTAGAAATGAAACTGAAAATCCTCCGCCGAGTTATGTAAGTGGGGTTCGCCCTGTGACCTGGGTTGTTGGCGTCTGTTGGCAGTCTCGTTGTTCGTAGTGGTGTTTAATGATATTGCGAAGAGGTGAATCCTTAAAATGTATCCCGCATACCGAGGCAAAAGCGAGCCGGGTACCCCGTTAGGTTAAATAGCTGAATCCGGCATTAGGACGACCTAATTTTTACGCGTTGCATTGCGTCATCATTGGCCGTCGCGCTAATTTCAATATCCATCATCCTTTAATAAATCGTCCTTCTAAATCGTCCCTCGTCTTCTTACCCTACTTACCGAACCCTCCGATACGAATTCTTATACCACCTTGGTCACCAATAATAGCTTTAGAGGAGTCGAGTAGAATAATTTGTGGCGCAATCGTTTGGCAGGATATTGTTTTAGGGTAAATGACGATGTTTTTTTTTTCAACGGCTCCTGGAACAAAAAGCGAGTCGCACCCGCTGCTGCACCGTGTAAGAAAGAAGAGAAATATAGCTTCCTCGAGTGCTTGGTTCCGAAGTTGATCACGAGAGGATTTAGATAGACGTAATCACGGATATATAGAGTGAAACTAACGGATGCTATCAGCGGAGAGCGTCGCGAACTTTTGCGGCTTCCCGCGAAGCGGGTCACGTGATAAAGGACGCGAGATGCATGGCTGCCAGGTGCGAATCGAGCCGTCGTTGCTTTGTTTCAGCTTTTTGTTGCGCAACGCGCCGCGCGAGCATCGCTAGATCAGTGTTTCCCAACCTTTTTTCAAGCCTTTCTAAAATTTGTATGCCCCAGATGTAACATATACATACGTTTTAATTTTCAACAATTCAATTGTTCACTAAAGATACTTACAAGGATAGGTTTTAAGAAGAAATCACTAGGAAATTGTGTTGAGGAAACGCACTAAGTAAATTTTCAAAACATACAACGGAGAACTGATATTCAAGTACAAATAATATTAATGAAAGATTTTTCTATATCATTTTAATTATTACCACGTGTTTCGTTTTTTTTTTTTTTAATTTAGGGAGACTCTTGCGTCTGATGCTTGCCGCAAAGAGATTTTATGTTAAGTTCCAATTTAGTTACGAGAATTATTACCATATATGTTTATTGTGGCGGCTCTCTTGCATCTACCAATAGAGGGACATACGAAATAGGACTTTCTCGAAACTCGAGACAACTACCTCGTCCATATATATACCCGTCTTTAACCTTCCTTCCAATATCTCAACGTCTACAGCAGGATCTGCTAGGTAGCTTCACTGATGAGTCCACTAGCAGGCTCAGGACCAAACGCAATACCCTTCCTTTTTCCTATCATATCCCCTCTCTACAACTCAACAGTATTGTAGGATCCTGCGGGCCGTATCGCCCTTGTATAGCCGAAAAAGGAAACTGGGGGGATCGAACCCAGATCTACGGGTCACTAATCGATCACGTTAATCACTATGCCACAGTCCCACTGGACCTTATAACTGTGTGTTAACGTTCTTGTTCGGCATATATTGTCCTTTCTCTTCGTGTCTATTAGGTCTAGAAGGGTCCACCATGCTACAGTATTAACGGGTCACTAATCGATCGCGTTAACCACTACTCCACAGTCCCACTGGACCTTATAACTGTGTGTTAACGTTCTTGTTGGGCATATACTGTCCTTTCTCTTCGTGTCTATTAGGTCTAGGAGGGTCCACCATGCTACAGTATTAACGGGTCACTAATCGATCGCGTTAACGACTACTCCACAGTCCCACTGGGCCTTATACTGTTTGTTAACGTTCTTGTTGGGCATATACTGTCCTTTCTCTTCGTGTCTATTAGGTCTAGAAGGGTCCACCATGCTACAGTATTAACAGGTCACTAATCGATCGCGTTAACCACTACACCACAGTCCCATTAGGCCTTATATTGTGTGTTAACGTTCTTGTTCGGCATATACTGTCCTTTCTCTTCGTGTCTATTAGGTCTAGGAGGGTCCACCATGCTACAGTATTAACGGGTCACTAATCGATCGCGTTAACGACTACTCCACAGTCCCACTGGGCCTTATACTGTTTGTTAACGTTCTTGTTGGGCATATACTGTCCTTTCTCTTCGTGTCTATTAGGTCTAGAAGGGTCCACCATGCTACAGTATTAACGGGTCACTAATCGATCGCGTTAACCACTACTCCACAGTCCCACTGGGCCTTATACTGTTTATTAACGTTCTTGTTGGGCATATACTGTCCTTTCTCTTCGTGTCTATTGGGTCTAGAAGGGTCCACCATGCTACAGTATTAACGGGTCACTAATCGATCGCGTTAACCACTACTCCACAGTCCCACTGGGCCTTATACTGTTTGTTAACGTTCTTGTTGGGCATATACTGTCCTTTCTCTTCGTGTCTATTAGGTCTAGAAGGGTCCACCATCCTACAGTATTATTACCGAGAGTCGTCATACGGTTAAGTTAAACTCTGGACGAGTCCATTTTCGACGTGCCCCCCTTTAACGATCAAATTCTCCTCCTGTTGAGGCCCCACGTTGGGAAACACTGCGCTAAATCTCATATTCGATCGCGCGATCGAAGAAGAAGCACCGAAAGATGGTCAGTGGTACGCGCGAGGAACATCGATGCGGGGTAAACGTTGCAGGGTGCCGTGATTCCGTTTCTAAAGACTCTAAAAATAAGCCGGAGGCAAACGAAAGATTCATTGCTGCGGCGCATATTTCTAACGGATCGTTAGATACGTGTTGTGAATCGTCGCGTAACGTGTAAACGCGTTACATCGTAACGTCTTGTTAGCGAAGGGATAACAAATCGACCTTTAGATACTTGGTTAGGGTACAGTATACAGTAATTGACAATTTCCTATGATTTTAATTATCGATCAAGCTTCTTCTAATTTAAAATTGATGTCATTCACGATCTTTCTTAGAAGCTTCGACTAATTATGTTGGGTTTGTTAACGGGAACATCCGGATGTTTTTAGGATACGCGTATTCGCTTTACGGCTGTACGTTTCCGATAACTATGGCGACGTTTTATATCCGGGCGTTGAATATTGCGTTTGTATCGTTTGAAATTTATCAGCAGCAGATTTAGGCGCGCAGAAGAAATATCCGTAATGCATCTGATACTCAAGAATAACAACTCAAGAATATAAAATATACAAAGTAGGATAGAGGTTGCAATATTTAGAGAGAGAGAGAAACAACCCCTTCTTCGCGTCTCCTTTCTTCGATCTTAATTTGATAAACGTGAATTTCCATAAAAATCTGCATCTCGTTACGAAAATCCTTGCTCCGTAAAAAAAAACAAAAAACACCTAACGAAAGGTACGCGATCATTTCCACGCGTAATCGCAAAAGATCCTACTAAAATGTAAATTAAAAATCTCTCGAACCTTCCAAATTCGAGTGCGTTTTACTTTACCGGGAAAAAAGTTTCGCAAGCTTTCATCTAAAGATCCTTTGCATTTTATTTCTAGTATCCCGTATAATTAAATAAACGTGAATTATCGATGCCCAAAATTATAGAAAGTTGTTAGCTATACGCGGCCAAGATGCAATGAAGTAATATCGCCGCGAAATCGTAAATACATTCGCAGAACGCGTCGCGATAAAATCGGGGCGTGCGTCGCACATAGTTGCCATCGAGCCTGCGTTAATCGACCGCTCGTTTCCCATTCGACCGCCCCTGTTTTAATTCGAAACTCGGCGAAGGGACGAATAGCCGCGGGTAGGGGTTATTTCGGTGCTCGAAGGAGCTGGACTGGTGATGAGGGTGGAATGCGAGAAGCGGATGAAGACGAGGAGCCATCTAGCGAACCTTACGCCCCTGGCGTAGCGTTCCCTTTTGCGTGGGGAACGAGGAGGAAGAAAAAGAGGACGGCGACGGTGGCGGGGGGCGGGGTAACACTAGCCGAGTAAGCTCCGAACACTTCTCAGGATTCAGGGCTTAGCACCCCTGGATCCTCAGGCTTCTTCGCGTCTGCCTGGCCCAACCTGCGACTCCTCCACTGACTCCGCCGATAAACGTTGCCCCGCTTTTCTTTCCATTCTTTCGCCGATCAGCAACTTTCTTCTTCGCGCTCCAATTGCAATAGCGCGCGATACTCTTCCCACCTGCGCGATAGCTGACGCGAGACAACGCAGAAATAGGTAATTCCGATCCAATAAATTGCTTAGGGTGGAATATGTACCACTTACTGCCACTTTAAGGTTCGCGATTTAACAGCCTTACGCTGCGGCGATTTTTAATAAATATGTATGCCGAAGTCGTCGGTATGATGAGGTGCATTGCGTTTAATTCATAGCTTTCTTCTAACTCTTTCCAATTCTTTGGGTAACAAAAGTTGCGAGCGTTATGAACGGAATTTTTCGTAGCCTATTAATATTAATCTATTAATTAGCGAAGCATTCAAAAGTATTCGAACTAATTTAAATTTTCAACTTCGAATTGCTCGCGTTAAAGGGTTGAGCAAGTGAGCCACGCTTTGGTCGTAGAAAGAAGATTAGAATCGTGCGTACAATCATGCACATGCGTCTATGATTGCGTGTACAGTGTTGAAAACAATTAGAGGATTACGCGTTGCAGCCATTGTTCTCCTGTCTCGTTGATTCCTGGTCTCGAACTCGTGCAATAAATGTCAATCTATCATTTCTCTCCGTCTTTTCGTTTGAAACTAGTTCGAGCAATCGGTAATCGTCGTAAATTGCAATCCCCTAATTGTTTTTTCAAATATCTCTTACCTTCGGAGATTCACCGAATTCTTCGCGCTTCGCTTGCGGATTCTTCGCTCTTCGTTTATCCGTTAGATTTGCGGAACGCTGTAAGGGTTTCGACGAGTTCGTTGATCATATAGGTACCCACCTTAAGTTTATGTCATATTTCATATCGCAATTTTACAATGAAATAAGACAGAAACATAAGACGGCTTTCCTATGTTACATCCGTTTCTTCCTTGGCTGATTCTACTTCTTCTTCTTCTTCTCCTTCTTCTTCTTCTTCTTCTTCTTCTTCTTCTTCTACTTCTTCTTCTTCTTCGTAGTTGTAGCAATCGAAAGGGATAGCCGCGTTAATGTTCGCGTATATTTTTGTTTGGAACAGTGACGAAGTAACGCTACTGGCGCCATTGTGCAAAGAATTTGTTATGCGATACAGTGGTAGAGCTAGCGAGAGCCGCAGTGTCAGATTGGTATTACGTGTCAGAAGGGTGGACCATCAGTTAGGATTTCAAGCGTTGGCGAAAACACTCCAGACTTGCGATTTCCTTCCCTCGATATCCCCAAAAATCAAACAAATCCAACTTTACGAATCATCATCAGCCCTTTCAACTACGACTGCTTGAATATCGCAAGCATTTCTAATGCACGGATGAGGATCATTTTTATTCGTTTAGAAATAGTTGCGAGGGTAAATATTCAGATACTCGGTGTATCAGTGATTCCATTTGGGAAATAATACGACGAACAATTTACGTATTATCGCGATGTAAAACGAAGTATACGTAAATACGTTCTTCGTAGCGAAGGGGTTAAAAGTGAAACGTTGTTATTATTAATTTACTCTAACTGGTTGACGCTGTTTAGCGTAACGATATAAAAAAAGGAGTATAAGCGAGGGAAAAAGAGAAGGAGGTAAAAGAAGTAGAGGCAGGGTTAATGGACGGAATTAATTAGGAAAGAATTGCGGCGATTATTGGATTAAGAGAAATATATTTGGGAAGAAGGAGGGAAGGTTGCATACGGGTACATAGACGGTTGCGTACGAATATACGCGCGTGAAGTTGCATAAGAAGCCTTAAATCTGCTTGAGGTAAACGGGATTAATCTCATCCACCCCACGCGAAGCCTTGTCAATCTCATTGGCGTAGAGAAAAATAGAGTTCTTCTGTGAATTACAATTTTTTTGGCTCTAACGAGATTCCGCTCTTCCTTTTTACGACTTCCAGCTTTTCAAAATATCGCCGCGCTGCTCTACATAATTACCAATGTAATTATTCTTCCATCGAGACGTGAAACCCCAGTGCACTCTAATTGTCAGCGATCGAAAACTGTTCTATGCCTTTTTCGTGTTTTACACACCTATTGTAAAATAATTCGATCTTCTATTGGTATTCGTAAATTTCGTCGCTCTACTTTCATTGATAATCGGATTCGGTAATTTTGCACGAAATCGGGCGCTTTTCTCACGTCCAATGGATAAATAAACAAACGAAATGAAACGATTTGAATAATTCTCGAGTGCAAAGAGTTAATACCTTGCAAGTATTTCGTAAACGCGAAAGAAAAATATGTTTAGATACTAATTAGGCAATCATTTGTCTGTTTATTTATTTAGGCACGAGAATAAAAGGAAAAGAATAAAAGTATTTCGTACATCCTTGAGATTTACGAGAATAGAAATCTAACGCGTGTTAAAGAATGATGGAAAGGTCATTTTTGTACGTACTGCAGTGGTTAATTGCGGCTTCGATTAACCCTTTTCTTTATGAACAAAGGACAATGGAAGGCTAAAGACAAACAGTAATAAATACCCTGCGGAGTTTTATGCAAATTCGTTTCTCCGTAAACAAAACTAATGGAGCGGAAGCTGAAGAGAGTTTCACTCTCCAACTATTAAAATATCTTCCCTGATTTGACCGTTTCATATATATATTTACACGCTGCGTACATTACGTTTAATTTCCCCACAAAACGCATCGAAATCCGCAGTCTGGTAATAAATTATTCCTTCGGCGGTATGAATTATGTATCGCTTACTATTTCGAGTTCAAACGAAGACTATATAATAAGGATTGCAAATTAGTGTAATATCATTGTTATCAATTTATCCTCCTTGTATCCGTTTTCTCTTTATTTTTCTTATTCCTAGTCAAGCAAACGTTTCTTCTTGCTCGCGCAGTTAAATAAGAAATAAACCTGCTATATGCTTATAAGCGCATATTGTTTACAACGTAAAGGGATATCCAATGTGTAGATATCATCAAGTAGACTTTTTCTCCATTTATTCCACCTTCTTACGGAACGTAGATAACAACGTTGGATTAATTACAATCTACTTACTAAAATAGGACTATTATAACTTATGCGTCTGTTATAAACCGTAAAACGTCAACACGGTAATTTCATGTTTGCTATTTAGTTTATAACATATATCTCTCTCAGTTGTAATGATTTTTCCTTTATAAAGGGTTATCCAAAAGTACCTTTAGGATGTTGAATAAGAATATCTGTGAAACGACACGTTTGTTAGTAAAATACAGGTGAAAAGAATAAAAATTGAAAACGAGAACGAACGAAGATAATAGAAATGAAAAACAGATTAGAATACGGTAAAGCAGAAAGGGAAAGAAAAAAGAGTGAAGGTAACTGTTCCTATAGTCTATTTTGGATAACCCTATATCTTGTTTATATGAATTTAACGTGCATGGGGATTCAAACCCGTGAATAAATAAATAAATAAATAAATAAATTTGATATTTTTGAGCGTTCACACGGGTGAATAGTCTCGATATTTAACGAAAGCACTGGTCCGACGGTACATGGCAACGCGAGACGCCGGTTCGCACGATTTCACGCGACTTTTCCGCGCCTATTGACTGCTACGAATTTGTTACTGCAAAATGGTGAACAAAACGCGCGACGAACGCCGATCGTGCGTGACGCGTTCGCAAAATAACTGGCTGCTTTCTCAAAGTTTAACCCGCCATCTGGTATGCCGCAGAAATACTAATCGACTCGCTTGATTTTTGCCACTTTTGCGCGGCGGATTTTCGGCCTATCGCAAAACCTGCAGAAGTTGTAGCATTTTCAAAGGCACACGGAGACGCTACGGTAGAGATGTAACACGTACTGCCACTTTAACCCTTTGCGGACGACGAATAGTAAAACTTGAAAGAGTATCTTGACTTTGAATTCCAAGCCTTTAAATTTCTAAGCTTTCGAATTCCAGGTTAACGAATTCTCAATACTTTCAAGCGTTCATCAACAATATTAATTTAAACTTTCAGCTTTAACAGTGAACGTACGTCCACGAAACCGGAAAAGTGGCGATTATTTGCAGACACTCGTCCGCAAAGGGTTTAAGGGTAACCATATAGACGGTCATGGACACTTAGCACTCCGGGAAAGAAAGATAAACATTAAATCTTAAAAACATTTAAAGATAAACGTTAAAAGAAGGGAAACGAAAGAAGTATACTTGTTAAACGTTACAAAACAAGGAGAAATAATAGAAATAATATAATACGGAAAGTAGAGGGTGCGCCTCCTCGTGGCAGGGATGGAAACAGTAGAGGAATTATGCCCTAGTGGCCAAGAGACCCAAAAGAAAGATCTAATTGTCGAACGAAAACCCAAACCCAGAAGTTCTAAATGGTATGAATTTGATAGAAAGCAATATCGTGATGGATGAGCAAAAGGCAGCGATAAGCAGATGCTCCTAAGCTGCATAACTTCAAGAGGTTAAACAATGAATGAATGAATGCCACTTTAAGGTTCGCGCATCAAGTAACTTTCGTTAACTATTTTACAACGTCGTTAATCTAATAATCGTATCAGGTTGTAGCGCAACATTGTTCAACCGCTCTTTTATTTGCGAACATCTTATTTTTTTTGTATACTCGATATAATAAATTCATTACTACGTAAAGTATTCATAGAATTGCACTCGTATAATTGCGGCAAGTTGGAATTTGTAGCTTCAAACGTTTCTAAATTACAGCTAATTTTAATGTCTAATAGAGAAGCGATTTTGTCGTCTTGGCGTATTTTGCGTGGCACTGTAGTCTTGAAGAATTTTGGTAGAATTTTGAGCGATCCAAATGTCAATTGATTTCAGAGCTCGATGAATAATTGCTAGTAATAGGAAACGCTGCGTTTATAAAGCAACGTGATAAACCATCGTTCTAGGCCACGCATGCGATGCGTCGACGTGTAAAAAAATGCATCAGCTGTATGCAAAGACTTTAGATTTGGTTAACGAGTTCGTTGCCTCTAAACTAATTTAAATCTATCGCGATGGATTCGAAAATTCAGCACAGTAACCAGAAACTTACACGAAACGAGGGGAAATATCAAGAAGATTAACTTGTAATACGTGCAACACTTTAACAATTAAAAATTAAGAATACGTGCTAAAGTTTGCATACACCTAATATTAACCCCTTTGCTCTACGATTATTTTATTATTTGCTTAAGCTAACGTTAGTCGACTACTATTCTCACATCGTGTCACGACACAAACCGTTCGAACACCGTAGGCACGATTTATTTAATAACCTCCCTAATCTTGTAATACAACGTTAAAATTCCAGTTCAAATTAAATTTCATCCCCGATAGTAGACATTTTTGTTGAATCCGTACCATGATTCGTGAAACACGAGTCCGACTCGTTATTATAAGAAACACAATTTGTATTCAACAAAGGGTTGAATCGTGTAACGTTGGAATTACATACGACGAGTATTCGTTCCCATTTCGTAGCTTGCTATGAAAATCGCGTGTAGCGTTGGAACGAAGCGCGCGAGTATGCCAATGGCTCGCAGTGGAAGTGTCCTGCGCTCGGTCAGACATCTCTGGCCGAGTAGCAGTCACTGTTTTCCTCCGTAGCAACGCGATGTTTCGCAATTTCGACACGAAAGCAACCGTACGCGTTCCTATCGGTTCTCACCACCTTTACCAGTGGCCATCAAACCACCTGTTTCCCTTACCAACCCTTGCACCGCTAGTTTACCGATGCTTCCATACTCTTATCGACCTGCCTCGGTAGTGCAGTTTGTCCGACCACTGTTTATCCGTACCTCCTTTCTATTCTTTTCTCCGACGATCTATTCTTATATCAAATATCAATTATCTCGTTTCCCCTTTCAGTTTCGAATCCGCGATCCTCAAACTTAATAGAGATATTTAACGTAATTAAGATTCGGGGAAGGATTTGAAGAATTGTAAGTGGCTGTAATTTTTTAAGGCAAATAAAGTGGTATAAGGCGTAGTTTGGCGCGACAGATTATGAAAGTCTTGCGAACGAAGTTTGACACTAAATTCGGCTGCACAGGAATCTATAAAATATATATTTACACTGGGTTTACGGTTCCCGTTCAGATTTCATACCTAAACGTATAGAGATGATAAATATTATTTTTCAATACTTTATGTTAACTTTAATTATTATAATGGTGTGGATATGTATTCTACGTGATTCTCTTCATCCTCACGTTTCTACTTTCGAATATTTATATGCAGTATACGTAGTTCTCCGGAAGCCTGTCGAATTATACACGTAACGCCCGTAAACCTAGCGTTAAATACATTCTCACCACTCTGCAAGTTAGTATTTGCAACTTGAATTCATGTTGAGTTCAATTTGATAAGGTCGCATCTTCTTATTAACTTTCTCTGTTTTTAACGGTGCACCGTTAAAATCGCGCGAACTAGGATACGGTAGTCCCGAGTTATATTAATTTACGTCACAATTAGTCATGCCAGATTAACAGAACTTCTCAAAATGTTCCCCTTCGTATTCAAGTATTCGAGTAAATGTTTCGCACGGCTATTGCCCGTGGCTGAAGCGTTAAGTTAGCCCTTTGCGGACGGGACAATATAATATTAATCTAATTTTCGTTGAATTATTAACCTTTTGAGAAAGGTATTTAATAAATTCTTGTCTAATTATTAACAGCAGCGTCTTTGAATGATGTTCGGTTAAATTTGCTGCTCTAAAAATTGATATTATGTCGAAGAAACCAAAAACTTGGGCGTCTATTTGCGACACTCGTCCGCAAAGGGTTGATACTGCAATCCACGAGATATGCATTCTACTGCGAGTAAAGTAACTTACATACTTACAGTTGCAGCGTATTTAAATTCGCCGCAACGTCAACGATAACGTCACGCTTGTGACGTGGATATTCGATGACGTCAACGAAAACTTGGCTACGTCGGTATGCTGAACTCGTTTCAATCTACGTCCGCAAAGAAGATAATATTTTTCACAGTCGAAATTAATCGGCAAAAAGTCACCGACACTAAATTACTGGTGAATTTATCGAAAGGGTAGTTGTAATTGTAACGCGGAAGGTTAATTATTTTGCATTTGGTAAATCGCGATTTCTTCGAAACAGAAATCACTTCGCGACCAATTTTTTCGGGTTAAGTAAAATTGTGCGTAATTTTGGCACGCTTAAGAGTCGACAGGGAAGCATTGTCGATTAAAATTGATCGCAAAGAAAGCCGAATGAGGTTGCCGGAGAAATGCCACGCCGTTGGTCGAATATTAATAGCCCTGTATCACGTTGAGAATTGAAATTTCCAAGTTGCGTATAAATAATCGAAGCGTGGCATGTTTTAAAGGTCGATTAGCGCAGCGAAATATGTATACGGATCCGTCGGCCTTTTAACCCTGGATCTGGAAGATGACTCGCGTTGAGTCTGTTCTCAATTTTCGTTGAACGAAGCGGCGAAACATGTAAAATCTACGTGTCTTTATTAAACAAGTTTAGGTATTGAATGGAAAAAGGGGAGGTGCACACGCCAATGATCAATTTCAAAGTTTTCGTTAAGCGGTACCACGTGCAACTACTAAAAAAAATTTCGTAAAGCAAAGGGCTAACCCTTTGAATACTATTGGCATTTCTGGGAAATAATTGTTAGAGCCGACGAACACTCGGAAAATCTTGTCAGAATTATTGCAAAGTTCCTCGCTTCTATCAAACGTAAGCGAATTTTGACTGAAGATGCGTTGACGACCTTCGTATAGAGTAGATGTCCCGCGTACTGTCTGATTGATTTATTTAATAGCAAACGTAACGTACGAAGTATCGCGAGCAAACAAATTTTCATACCAAATTTCGACTTCGGTTTACGTAACAACGCGCAGACGTTGTACATTCGCGTACACTTAATATTTAAAAACCAAATATTAGGAGGTAAACGTGCTATTGAATATTAAAATGAGATCAATGTAATCGTGAAGTACTAAGCGTGTAATAATTCGGTAAAGACGCGACGTTTGCTCTACATTTTATATCTGTTACACAAAGTGACGCGTTAACATATGTAAAACGTTTCAAGTGACGGTACCAGTGACGTTTTGTTCTACGTTATCAACTACGTAGCAATTAATTCGTTACATTCAACGTGCAAGAAAATGTTCACAAATGAAATAGCGGTTAACTAATGTTGTGCTCGAAACCGGAACAACGATCAATTTAAACAGCTTCGAAAATAATTAAACAAAGTTGCTTAACACTAGGTTTACGGAACTCGTTACGTTGACGCTTTTCAGATTTCCTACCTTAGAGACGATAAATATTATTATTAGTATAGAGACGTTAAATATTATTATTAGTATAGAGACGTTAAATATTATTATTAGTATAGAGACGTTAAATATTATTTTTCAGTACTTTATGTTAACTTTAATTATTACAATGCTATGAATATGTATTCCACGTGATTCTCTTCATTCTCACGTTTCTACGTTCCATTATTTTTATACGTTATACGTTTTTTTCCCGGTAGCCTGTCGAATTACACACGTAACGTCCGCAAAACCTAGCGTCAACTCGATCGGGACGTCTACCCTACTTTTCAAAAGAGGCAAATATCGACGAAAAGTTTCGTCGTTCGCATCGACGGAAGTTACACGCGCGGTGCGTCAACAAAGTCTGCCCATAGGCAAACGGTTAAAGACGAAGCGTTGGTAAACTGGACGCGCCGCGTCGCATCGAACAAAACCAGAGCAGCGATGTTTTTTTTCCATCGAATAACGTTTGCGTATTGTCCACAGGGATAAAGCTAGTTATCCGCGGCGGGGATTTTTGCTTTGCAAATTGGTACGATATCGCGCGTCACGGCGAGACGCAACAAAGGAAAGTGCAATTATTTCCTTGTCGGCGTTTAGAGGCGGGCTTCTTTACGTCGGCCTGCTCGGGGTCGTTCATCGGGGGTGGCTCTATAAATAGCGCGCCACCTGATATATAGGTATTCGGGTCAGTAGAAGGCAAGCCAAGGGCGGTTTGTTCAACATTTTCAACGATGCGTGATTTTTCCGTACCCCGCTCGCTTTATCCGCTGACATTTATTGCTCGCAGTTTTTCTTCGCATTTTCATGCAAATATCCCTACCCTCCCTCTCTTCCGCGCCAATCTTTGGCCAGAACCGGCGAGGGGTGGCTTTGATGTTCGCGAACGGTGAGATTTTTAAGCGGACGGAGTCTTGGATTAAGTTTTGAAATTAAAACCGAAGGGAGACGTGACAATTTACGATCGGACACTGCGGATTTTGTTGCATTTTATTGCGACTTTAAAGGCATACGATAAACAAAATTATACAAATATTCAAAGTGTAAGAAAAATCGTGATACTTTAGGGGGTAAAGTAACCCTCAATTTAAGTCCCATCCGTACGCGCATGAATTTCAATAAAAATCCGCGGTCTATTTGTGATCGTTTAAAATTTTTGATGGACGTGACTTGGAAGTTACGTAAATATCCATAAATCGTTCGAGAATCAAACGATCGATGATAATGTATCGCGTTCGTTAAATGGACAAAATGAATTCCGTTGCGATGCGCAAAAGTACAAATCGTTAACCGTTTACAATCGAGAGCTTTGAAAGGTAGCTCGGTTTGGCGATTTACAGTTGCCAGCCGCGTGCAAAGGTTTAATATTAGTTACGAATCTTTAGCGAGAATAATAATCGGTCTTCGAGTTACAGCAAAATAATAAGAGCATCGTTCGTATGTTCAATAGAGGGATTTCAAAGCTAAGTTCATTTCGGCGACTTCGAGTGCAAAGGGTTAAATCTGCGACGATTCTCGCGACTAGACTTACCTTCCGCGATCGAATGATCAATGAAACGATGACGCAATCGTTAGACGCTCGAATAAATTTGTGCGTCGCGATGCGGCGAACATTTCGTTGGCCTCCGGTTCTTTGTGCGAAAATTCTTCGTGCAAAGAATGTCGAGTTTAGTAGTTGGCTTAGCTGAACGAGGATGGCGGAGCACCGCGCGTATCTTTTCAGCGGAACAACTTAAGGAGACACCTAGAACATCTCGTGGGTTGACCCAATTTCTCCCCTGAACGCGTATTCCATTGACCCAAGATGGTTGCCAGGCAACAGCACACCATGGGCCTTGGACATTTTGGCAGAAGTGCAACGACTTCAATCCTCCACCAGATTTTAACTTCTTAACGCTGTCTTGGCACACCGATTCCTATGTTACGTGCACGAGCAACTTTACACGAATCCGCGGAACGGAGCACCGAAAAAACGCGAGCGACACCGAATCAAAAGCTTCTCCGCAGACTTTGCTACGCAATAGATCCGTCATTCATCGTTTTCAAGCTAGACGTTTTCAGGTTGCTTTCGTTTATTGCATATTAAAGTAGCTTAGAAGCGCGCAGATTTCGTTTAACCCGTTAGCAGAGTAATTTCTCACTGAGATTCTTTTTTACGCGCGGAGATAAAAATGAATAGAAAGGAATTAATATTGTTTAGGGGAATTTTAACCGCCAAGAATGTTAATACGAAATAACGTGTCTCTGACACGAATATAAAGATGCTTAAGAAAAAAGAAAATATTTCTCGAGACAGTAGAGTCCTGCGTTCAAACTATTGACAGTTCGTAATAAGACGAGTTAACTCGTCATCCACTGGCTAACAAGTTAACGCGATAAAAAGGAAGATATTTTCGCGAAAATTCTGATTCCCTTCGAACGCGTTTCTTTATTATATTTATCGTTTAATCAAAATTGACATTCTCGATGCTTCGCTGATCACCTTTAAGAATGAAGCTTCACGATCGGTTTAATCAATTCTATCTGGCCTCGAGTGAAGCGAACATAGTATTCTAATCGCTACATCCCTTAAATTGAACAAACCAAAGAATTCACTCGTCGACCGGAGAACTTCGCAGACGTACGTATTTGACGCGCGATTCGAATTCTTACACTTATCCCACTCGACGGCGAATCGCTCGAAGAAAGCCACGCTTTAAATAATCTTACAACCACGAATACTATTCGACGAATTTCGCGAGTCCCCGTGTTTCAAACCACGCGACGCGAACTCCCACAAGACTATACGGCCTGTTTTCCTTTCGCGATCACTTTCAGTGGAATAGGCGAGGCCTGCCAGCTTCGGAGGGTCCGACTAAAACGGCACTCGATCACTGTTGTCCGCGTATCCGCTCGCAACCGTTCACACCACGTTTATCAATGAGTCGAATCACGGATGTGGCTCTGCACGTCCTTGAAAGAAGCGCGAAAGTGGTTAGGAAATTCGGAGGTTGCTTAGACGAAGCCGAAGCCGAATCCGAATGTGTGCACCCTCTGCTTGTGTTTGTCGTGCTCTCGCTCGCTCGTTCGCTCGCTCGCGATAAATCCGATCTCGTCCCTTTTCACTCATCCTCCTCCTGCTCCCCTCTCTTTCTCTATTTCAGATGCATGTCGTTGCCGTAGTACTTGGTGGGGAGAGATTGTGAATGACGCAAGTCATGGGAAATCTGGGTCACCGGGTCATGCTACTCCATCCCCTGTGAGCTCCTCTTCAATGGGGCTTTATTTATGAAACTCGATGCCGCACAATCGAAGATGTACCTTCGACCACCTTCCCCCTGGCTTTCGTCCGCGCGGCGATCTTTCACCGTGCCCCGTAACATCGCCGTTTCATTTGCCGCCCGTGACGATTCGGGGACACTCGCGCGATTCGAGCACTTCCGGTTAGATGAGGGTGAGATTTTTCACAGGCATTCGCGACGAGGTTTGCTCGCGGCGAATTTACGCAGCTTTCGCGTGGATTTTTGTCCGCGAAATCTTTGCATTCGGGGGATGGAAACACTTGTGATCGGACGGGGTGAGATTTTTTTATAGGGTTTTCTAACGAGGGTTGCTTGGAGAATTTTGACAGCTTTGCGTAGATTTTCATCCGCAAAATTTGTGGTCCCCGCGCCGCGTGTTCTACTCGCAGGATTCAACGCTTCCGATTAAACAGGGGTGGGATTTTTGGTTCGATTGAGGATGCGAGTAACCGTTCGGTAACTAGAATATTTATAACAATGCTTCGTTGGAGTATTTCGATAACGTTGCGTAGATTTTCATCCGCAACATTTGCGATCCCCGCTTCGCTTCTTCGTCCTCGCGAAACCCAACACTTTCGCGATCAGACGAGGACGAGATGTTTAAATGAATCATGGATCACCGTTCCGCAAAGATAATTCGCGACAAGAATTACCTCGTACGCGTGAAAGTTTCTTCAAAGGAGAAACGTCTCCAATTTAAATTTCGCGCAATCGACGCGCCATCGAAACACGGGAAAATCTACAGGCGCGACGAGGTACGAAAAAGAATAGGGAATAGGAGTAAGTTGTGAAAGTAAGGGAGTAGAGAGGGAAGAGAAAGAGGAGCAAAGTAGGAGGCGGGAAAAGAAGGAGGAAGGCGAGGGTGCGAAGGGTTGAGGAAGAAGGTGAAACGTACGGCGACTTCTCGGTCCGCACAGCCTTGGAAAACTGGGGCTTTGAACTGTCATGCACCATTTCTCGATGCCTATTGCAGCCAGCATGAGAAGAGATTCGGGGTAGGGGGTACAAGCGCATGTAGTCGGCTCCTATGACGTCAGCGAGGTAGCGGCCAATCCTGTGCCCGCATTCTACTGACGTCACCACCTCCCCCGAGGTGACGTGCATTCCAAGGAAAAGAGGGGAACAGAGGGTAGAGGGTAGAGGGTCGAGGCACAGGATTGTCGAGGGACAAACGGGGTTGCAGGAAGGTGCAGGATGACGAGGATAAGTAGTGCACCATATTTTGATCCAATTAACGCGGCCAAACGGCCGCCCCGACCAAATTCCTCCTTCTTTTTTTTCCGACACCTTGTTCACCGCCAGCCGATTAAAACCCTTTCGCCGCGGACGAGGTACAGGGTATACCGATTCGCTTACGAGACTTGGTATCGCACAAAAAATCACAGTTTTTTCGGAAGAATGTCTTTGTCTAGTAAGTAAACTATTGTCTAGCGTGTTGTCTTGTCTAGTATGTAAACTATTCTGAAGTATTTCAATGTACAACGTGTGTAAGAGCAGAACGCGAAAGTTGTACATTTTAGACTATGAAAAGGTAGAAAAGCATTGGATGAGTAGTCTTGTTCTTGGTCAATGCATTCACTAGAAATCACGTATATTAGAGTATTGCATAGTTTATTGGGATAGAGAATAGATGCGTGGACGAGGATGGTAGCGAATGGTTAAGGAGAAAGTTTTGTAAGCCAAATCCAATTTCATAACTGGAAAGCTGAAATTAATAAATATACATGCACGCATACAAAGGACGTATAATATACGCCGTGAAACGCTGCACCATTCGTTGCTAAGAGAATACGTGGTCATTTTTTGTAACTTTGAGTAGTAGATGTCCCGCGTACTGTCGGTGTCCCTATTATCGTCACTTGAATTCGTTTTATTTAATAGCAAAGTAATGTACGAAGAATCGTAAGCACAGAAATTTTTATACTAAATTTGGACTTGGATTTACGTAACAAGACACGGACATTGTATATTCGTTTGTAGCTTCAAACGTTTCTAAATTACAGCTAATTTTAATGTTCAATAGAGAAGCGATTTTGTCGTCTTTGCGTCTTTACGCTTAATATTTGATACGAAATGTTGGAAGGCAAATGTGCCGTTGAACATTAAAACGTGACCGATGTACGTAGAAAGTATGGGACGTGTCATAATTCAGCGAACGCAATACGTTTACCATACATCTTGTATCTGTTACACAAACTGACGTGCCAATATTACGTAAAAACGTATTTCTATTTAAATGACAAGCTTCCAATTGACGGTAAGAGGGACCGTGGACTTTGTTTTACCGTTTCAATTACGCAGCGATTAATTCGTTATACTCAACATAGTATAAAAAAATGTTCAGAAATAAAAGAGATCATTTTGATCACCTTATTGTTAGCTCAAATAAGTGTTGCTCGGCTGTCAACAATTCTAGAGTTAAAAATAATGTTTCGCGATTAAAGTAGCCACTCAATGGATTTGCAAGATAAATGTCGAGCTACTATTCGTTTCGCTGGCGCACGATAATTGTTTAAATAAAATTGATTCAATACCCGAAGTGGGTGAATATTTTTGGTAATTAACTGTATTTTCAACGGAGAAGACGCAGAATTTTTTTTAATAGTGACAACGCGTTATTCGTTGGGCGAAATTGATATCGGAATCGGGAAAGGTTTAGGGTTGAGCTAGGAAAACGGTGACCAGTTGGCTGAATCGAATGCACCGGCTGAAAACTAGGGCAATGACGCTACTACCTGCTAGAGCTGCGTCACGCTTGCAGGTCCGTTGAATTTTTTATGAATAACTTTAAAATTAACTGACTAATCGAGCGTCGACGAAAAACATACCGAACCAGCTATGTTGTACGGCGAACGTGGTGGTGGTGGCGACGGTATTGAAAAGCTAACCGCACAAAGGGCATGTTTACCCATCGAAATGACCTTTAAATTCTCCTCCGCGGGAGAAAGTGTTCTTTGCCGTTTAAAAACAGAACAAATCCGATAGACATTGTTGAACGTTGTTAAAGTGTCGAGGGCGAACTGCGAACTTGTCGAGGAAAATTTGTTTTGCAAATTTGGGCAAGCTCGACGTTCGAATTTGTAGGCGTTTCGTGCAGGTTTACGGAGAATTGGTAAAAGTGCAGGAAAAAATGGCGGCATTTCTGTGTCGAGTGAAAGCGAAAGTTATGCGTAATTTTCTAGCCATGGACTGACTTGCCTATCGAGAATTTTGCGTGGGTGTGTGTTTGGGTTCCTCTCTCGGGCCACGTGTTTGTTAGAATAGCTTCGTTCGAATCGCTCTTTAATTTGTTAACCCTTTCACCGCCAGTGTAACAGATGTGTTCCATTATATTGGGTAGCCGAAACGGTATTTAATTTATCTTGGAGATGAATTGAAATCGGATTTATCCCAGAAACGAATTAAAACCAAATCTCCGGCGATATATTCCATCGAAATAGAAAAACAATTATGATACTATTGGAAGGTTTGGTCCGTTCTTTACTTTGCTGCTTGAGATTGTAGTTGAACGAAGTTCAGATTACTTGAGCTTTACGGTTTAATCGTGAAATCATCTAACAAAATCTCGATACCGAGTTGCAACCCTTTACGTTCATTAGAACACACGTGTTTCGTGAAATTCTACGAAATCAGTGACGGTGCTCTATGTTAAATAAACATTCGACTAACCATTTTAATGCCTAAAATGTTTGGATTAAGTGCAGGAAAAAATTCGAATTTTCCATAGCTTACTTATTTCGTCTATTTCAATTTTATAGATGCTGTACACTTTTTCTTTCCTTGAATCGTATTATTTATTCATTTTGACGGGTAACTCCTCATTAGAATACATAGATAATTAAAAGAGCAATTCTATTTTAAAGAAGAGGCTCGGGGAGTTTGAGAAAAGAATGCAAAATCCGGACGAGAACGAATTAGCGGTAATGCAGAAGCTGGTTATTGGGTCAGAGTTAACATATTTAGAGACACATTTCACGGGAGTTCGGATCGTTTCAATTCTGTATTACCTAAAAGCCGCAGGAACTTTTTCCCTACACCTGATATTAATTCACAAGTCCGGAATTATTCCGGTCCTGAAAGGGTTAAACGGTAACAAAGTTAAGCTACAATCCTCACCCCCTATCTTCGATTAAACATACGACGATTTAAAAAAAGAATACCGAAAAAAGTCGATTGAGAAACTTTCACCGTTAGAAACGAGTACTCGATGTTAATTCACGAGTCCTGAATTATTCTGGCGCTGAAAGTGTTACTACTTTAAATCCCCTTCGTCTTCGAATTAAATACACGACGATTTAGAAAGAGGCACCGAAAAAAAATTGATTGAAAAATTTCCACCATCGGAAACAAATAACTCGATATTAATTCACGAGTCCTGAATTATTCTCCGGCTGAAATAATTAACAGCGGTTCAACCTTTAATCTGAACGTTACCTTTAACGACCGAGTATCGAACGATTGAAAAAAAGACGCATGGAACGGAATCGATCGAGAAATAACCACCGTCAGAAACAAGTACCATCCATTGCCATTTACTTGTCCGAAAACCATAAACGTGCCGCGAACCAAACGCACTATACTATCTACTTACGACATTCTGCGACGAACGAAACACCGTTCAGCCAAGCGGTACACTTGCCGCCTATTCCTTTCGACGATCACTAGGCGATTCATTTTCAAATCCATGCCCGCGATACAAATTAACTAACTCCCTTGCGACGTTTCCCGATTACACGCCGGACCGATCACGTTTCCCCGTCGTTCTGATTTAAAAACTTGCGCGTATCCTTCGGCCGTTTCGGTTGCAACGGGATTCGAAAGAGTCGCGAGAGGCTGTGCGAGTCGATTTCTCAATGAATCCCGATGCTTTTCTGTGACGATAAGCTACGCGCGAGGAAACGGGAGCGAGATGCGTTTCGGGGGAACGGGTCCAGCCTCGAATTCGCGCGTCTCAGTGATCGAGGCCGAACTGCAGTCGGGCTAAAGTCCGATGGAACTCGACGACTTTCCACTCGGAGGCCGAGGCTGGCAGCTTTGAATGGAGCCATCCCGCGATTGGTCCGACAGACAGTGACGTCACCGCATTGATTGTCCCGCGCACGCCGCACCACGTGGCACGTCCAACCGTTCTCCTTCCCTCTCTCGCCCTTTTTCATTCCCTACCCTCCCGGCCCTTTGCCCCGCGCGCCCTTTTCCACTAGCCTCGTTCTTTTTTCCCCTCCTCTCGCTCCCCTCGCCGACCCCCTTCTTGCTCCTAGTTTCCGTGGCTCGGTTGAAAACTGCTTAGAAGAGGGTTGCTTTGCCAACGGGATGGACGAGAGAGATTCTTGCTTGGAATCTGTCTTACGTCTGGCCCCCGAGCATCCGCCGCCACTTAAGGTCTGCCTCAAGTCTTCCTATTTTCCTTCGGATTACACTAGCTGCTCCCAGCACGCCCGTCTATCTTTCGGATCCACCTATCACGGCTCTCTTCTCTCCGGTCCACCTTCTCTTTCACTTTCCTTCCTCCCCCCGCTATTCTTCGAAACGGATTAGCCTCGCTTTGCCGCGGATAACAGCTTTCTCGCTACTCGTGCGTTGCAAACCTTTGCGAATTTAGTCGCGGACGATGCGCGCACGTCTTGAGACGAGTTAAACGATATTCGCGATAGGGTAAAGTATTTGGCGATCATCGACGCTTTCTAGGATTTTCATTATTAATACGTTTAGGTGTTGTTGATCGGGTGCAGCTTGTAGGAACTAGAACATTGATTTACAATTCGAAGCGACACGATATTCGTAATGGGGTAAAGTATCCGGCGATCGACGCTTTCTATGATTTTCTAGGATAGCATAATCTATGATTATGCTAGGAAATAATCGATGCTATGGCGGATGATGGACAAAATATTATCAGGTGTAATTTTGTACGAATATAGAGCCTTGATTTATAATTCGAAAAGACGGTACACGTAATAGGGTAAAGTTCCCGACGATCGACACTTTCCTCGATTTGAATTGTTAATAAGTTAGGTTTGATCTTATGGCAAATACTAGACGAAATGTAATCGGGTGTATTTTGTAGGATAAATCATAGATTATTATTTATTAAAAATCATAGTTAATCGTAAGCTAGAACCTTAATTTACGATTGAAATCGTAAGAAGCGTCGATAGCTGGTTTAGAGTTGTTTCCTGGCTACTTTGCCACGGTCCATAATTTGTTGTACGGATGTTTGACAAATTTGAAGCGAAGGGAAATTTGCGCGATTAAAAGATTTGGGATGTTTATTCGCTTATAGGAAATTTGGATGCCTGAAAATGTATAGAATATCGACGACATTGAAGAATATCGAATATGGACAGAGCAAAATACTAGTCACTATATTTGTAATAACTTCCTATTTAAGTTTCACTTATTCAATTCTCCCCACAAAGCTATGAATTCGCATAAACATTCGCAGCCAAACTAAAGCGTGCACTTTTATGCATTTCAAAATTTACGAAGATGTTTATTAACCCTTTGCCTTACGATAACTAGTCACGCTCTTTCTATAAATTATATGGAACGTATTCAACGAACGCGCCTGCTATCGAGGACGCAATTCGATTCGAACTGTAATCGTAACTTTGTATTAAAAGACAATGGAGATTATCAAATAAAAATTGCCTGCAATATTCGAACGATACAACGTTAGCACTCGACTAACGCTAGCTTAAGCGGGCAGCAAAGTAATCGTAGGGCAAAGGGTTAAGGAAAAGATACGCGACCGGAGAACTCCGTTTGTTTCGCGCGGCATTTTGGAATCGCTGACTTCGATCGGAATTGGCCGCAGCGGCGTATTTTCGTTCGATATCGATCGGCGTGGCGGAAAATAAAGCAACATCTATCGTAGCCGCGTCCATTTTCGTCCAAAGGTTTCTCGAGTCGAAGGTCAGTGACGCGATCGACCTTCCTAAATATTTTCCAATCGATAATCGCTTGCTTCGCGAGCAACACCCCTTCCGACTCGAAAGATTAAGGTCGCGTGGATCGTCGCGTCGCGCGAATTTCTTTCGCTGCTCGCGTCTCGCGATCAGGGATCCGGACCCCGCGCGAACCTGCGCGTGCCTCGTCCCGGATGCCTGATTCGACGATTCCAGAAATATCCGGTCGAAGAGGCAGCCGCGACGGCGACGACGATCACCACCCGGTTGCTCTTCTCCAGCAACATCGTTCGCCTACTCAACTTCAATCGTGGTTCGAATTTTCCGTTTCTTACGATAGACGTTGAATTTAGGACACGATGGAAACGAACGGTCTACTCAGGTTGGTCTTTGAATTTACTAATCGTAAGCGATAATTACACTGCGGGATGTTTGTGAATTTATGGGACGCTTTTAAGGATGCACAAAAACCGCAAAACACGTGCAACGTTCTGTAGAATGGTGTACGATCGTTCTAGACCCAATAGAAGAAGAGAAAGACAGTATATGCCGAATAAGGACATTAGAGTTATTGTCATCTAAGCCGAGAGAGTTTAATAAGCTGGCTTGCGGTACCCAGGATTTGACCTATATACACGCAGATGTTGGGAGCGAAAGAACCATTGCGAAGGGTCACGCATGTAGATGTTATATGCGGCGGTGCTTGGAAAAACCCCTCATTCACCAGTTAAGGATCACTAGGAGAATAAGGACATTAGACACAATAAAAGGCCCAGTGGGACTGTGGCTTAGTAGTTAACGCGATCGATTAGTGGACCCGAAGATCTGGGTGTTCGATCTTCCCCGTCGGCGACTCAGTTTCCTTTTTCGGCTATACAAGGCGATGATACAGCTCGCCACGATACTACTACAGTTCAAATCCTAAAATCCAAAATTGCGTGAAACGTCTAAAAAGATAAAAGTGTTGTTCCGAGTCTTCTAAATATTTAAGGGACGAAATCAAAATTTCTCTGCCGCCCATAATTTTCCCCATTCCTTCGCGTATCCCGTGAACGATTAAATAAATGTCCGCCGCGTTTCGAACTCCGATCACCACCCTCTGTAAATTGAAAAAGAGGAAGAAAGTACACGCGCGTAGAGCGCGCGTGATTGGTAGCCGGAGGAAGTTTTGGATGTCCTGCGATTCTCGGCAGGAGGGTGTCCGCGTTCTGGCGTGTTTCTGGCGAAGCGGAGATGCTGGGGGTTGATCGGGCGAGAGAAAGGGACGGATAGATGGGCAGCCAGGCAACTAGGGGGGAGGGTTTCAGGTCGATGCACCCCTTCGCTCGCTTGCCAACGAGGGTTCGACGCCCTGCGTCGTCCCCTGACGTCATTGCAACCCCTTCGGCCCACTTTTCCCCGCGTCTTCCGTTTCGCCGGTACCGATGAAAACGCCGCGACCGAGAGCTCGCCTAGACCAAGTTTTCGTCCTTCGGAGAACTGCGCCCTCCGGCTCTCCTTCCTTCTCGTTCGCACCCCTCCATTCGCGCTTGCTTTATAGGTCACGCTTTACCAAGCCGATCGGCCATTCTTAAATCCGACGCCATTTTTAATTGGGCCTTTAACGCTGCAACTATCAAGGCCGTCAAAATGGCGGCTGGCTGATTTTGCGGTAAAAATTCTATAGACAGGTGAATTAATATGCAGCGGCGTGTTTCTTTGGGGCATTCGAAGATTTAGCATTAGAGTAATATATTACTCTATATATATATTGCAGGCAATTTTTATTTGATAATCTCCATTGTCTTTTAATACAAAGTTACGATTACAGTTCGAATCGAATTGCGTCCTCGATAGTAGGCGTGTTCGTTGAATACGTTCCATATAAATAAGTATAAATAAGTACGCTCTCGTTTGACTAGGTAACATTGTACGTATCGTAGTAATATATTCCTTAAAGCTGCGTCTTGTGCAACGCAGGTACTAAAATTTTTCTAAATTATCTTATTTACTCGTTTGTATATCTTTGTATAAAAGGAGCTACTCCATTAATATATTAATATATATTTTCTTCAATCGTGTGCCGTTTTTATTTATTTGGTACAAGTACTTAAGTAGATTTCGCTTTAGAGACGATAGTTCTAGCGTTAGTATTTCTACGTATCCTACTTTCGGGCTTATAAATGATTCTTACTTGTGCGCAGTATAAATGATTCTAACCCGTGCGCCAAGGCGCTTTCAACGCTGAGCTTGTCGTAGAGAAAGGGTTAAACTGCCCTGTACTGTTGGCCGAAGGAATATCGGAAAAGCGGCGAACAATGTTGCGAATAAACTTAGACGTAGGCTAAACGGAGGCGAATCGAATTGCAAGAAGATTACTTTGTATCCCTTTCGCGCACTTAACTCAATCCAGTCTATCGTTTTATCAGCTGAATTTTTATTCCATCCGCTACGAAGAAAAGAATTTATGATGCTAAAATACTAATAAAATCTATAATAAGTGCAATTAATAATCGCTAACACTGTACTCAGGCAGATGTCGTAGCTAACGAATGAAATTTCGATGGGCGATTATCGTTCCCAAGTTTAGCAACGGGAAGGTTAACGATCATTTGCCCGAAATATTATTACCACAAGCGGAACGTCTGTTTCGACCGAAACCTACGAGACGCGTGTCGAGTAGGATGTCGTTGAAATATGCACGAGTTCCTTGCAGCGTCTCCAGAGGTTCTCGGTTAACCCCAGAACTTTCAAAGTATCGGGAAATTTAGGATCGATGCGGAGGAGCGACAAAAACTGGAACCTATTATTACGTTAGATACGTTCTAAAATAGTTAACACTGAAACTACCGAAGTGGTCAAAACGACCAACTAGTGATTCGTTACAAAAATTATAAAACCTTTCAACGACTCATGTTTAAAAATATCTCGCGACTCTCTCCTTGGAAGATAATCAAAGATTCACGTCATCTGCAACGCTTTTATTTCTTCGATAGAAACGATGCGTAATTTAGCCAGTTTCGGTGTCGAACAAAGTCACGCTTAAAGATAAGCTTAAAGCTGCGGTACGCGATACCGCTACACCCTGGAGCTTAGAATTTGGCCGGATATTTCTTGAAGCAACGGTGCGGGGGGGTGGAAGGGGTGGTCGCCCGTAATTCCAGGGACCGCCGCGATTGGTGTACGTGTTATCGTCCGAATTTTCAATCGATGCGGCGAATTAATATTCTCGGCGGTGCAGTCGATAACCTGTCCCTGACGTAACGCCCACGCGATGCAGTGGTGGTGGGAATCGAGGGGGATGGTTGGCCGAAGGGTGGCAAGAAAGGGGGCGTTGGGAGGGGGGGTGACGCCAGGGGCGGTCAACAAAAGTGGGTCACTGGAGCTTCATTCACATTACGCGGCCATTCATGAGATTTGCCAACCGTTCGGCTTTCATGCTTTCCACGCATTTCTTGTCTTTTTCGAAAACCTTTATCGCCCTTCCTCCCCCCCCCCCAAACCAATCGCCGCACTCTTTTTTTTTCACCACTTCAGCCCCGTCTTCGTCCGTGAACTGCCTCCTCGATTCGCCTGATATTTTCTAGGTTAAACGAATGTATCGGGACAATAGAACCTCTGGGACATTTTTGCCCACATTTTTACCTCCCCCCTGCGCGCACGATATGTTAATTAATTATCACGAGCGAGTCGGTTGAACTTACGATGTCTTGTAGGAGACTCGCGCTCTGCCTCTCTTTCGCGTGCGAAGCGTTAAATCTCTTAATCGTCCGCCTCGAAGGCGATCCTTCTTTTGCCCTGTGGCGGCTCTCCTGCATCTACCACTAGAGGGACATACGAAATAGGACTTTCTCGAAACTCGAGACAACTACCTCGTCCATATATATACCGCCTTTAACTTTCCTTCCAATATCCCAACGTCTAAGGCAGGGCCTGCTAGGTAACCTTACTGATCAGTTCACTAGCAGGCCCAGCACGAAACGCAACACCCTTCCTTTTTCCTATCCTATCCCCTCTCTACAGCTCCACAATATTACTTAGCAGATGCAAAAATGTATCTTTACGTTGAGAAGCACTGCTTATTAAACAACAGGCCTAGCTCAGTCACTGAAGCCGATGGTCCTTTAGCCTAAAGGTCCGGTGCAATAAATATATGGAAGGCCCGGGGCCGTCTTTTCTAAATATCGGCGCCAGTTTTCCACGCGCGTATTTTCAAGAGCGTTCGAAGTATTTGTGGCGCCTCTCCTGCACCTACCACTAGAGGGACGTACGAAATAGGACTTTCTCAAAACTCGAGACAACTACCTCGTCCATATATATACCGCCTTTAACTTTCCTTCCAATATCCCAACGTCCAAGGCAGGGCCTGCTAGGTAACCTTACTGATGAGTTCACTAGCAGGCCCAGCACGAAACGCAACACCCTTCCTTTTTCCTATCCTATCCCCTCTCTACAGCTTCACAGCCCGTTAAGGTGTTTTAAACGCAGCATTTCGTTAGCCAAAGACGGCGAGAACTTTTCGTGGGTGGTTAACGTTATTCGCGTAAACGGGTATCGTAGGCGAATGAACATTCTCCTGAACGTTGCGTACGGCCGATGTCTATCCGTTGATATTTGAGTAGATTCTGCGGAAATCGAGCTTACACGAAAAGATAGGAGCAGTGAATCACGGGGAAAGCTAGAAGAGTATCGAATCTTCTCGCGGCGCATCTTTATCTCGTACAAATTTGAGGATTCTTGAGATTGGTCGGTGACGATCGCAGGGAATCTGTGGCTAACCCGAGAGAAACGTTTTGGAATCTTATCGGCGAAACGAAGGCGATTGCTGCTCAAGTTGCAGAGGTTTCGGGTCGTAGCGAGTTATTGTAATATCGATAAATCGACTTTTATCGGTTCCCTGGTAAATTTCGAAGAGTAGCATGAAAATTTTAGCAGCAATTCGCCTCTTTCTACATAATAATAGAGTTATATAGTATATGCCTTTCATATACGAATTTAGACGCATTCCTTTAATTTTGGCGATAAGAATCCAAATTTCGACGCGTTCCTCTAATGTTGGCGATAAGAATCCAAGTTTCGACGCGTTCCCTTAACGTTGGCTTCTATTTCGGCGAGAGAAATGCCAAATTGCGCGAAAATTCGCGATCGGCTAGTGCACTGCAGCGACCGAATGTAAACCCGAAGAGAAAACACATTTGTCTTTCAATGATGGATGGTCGACCGCCACTTCCGCGTCGGTATGATCCGTTATTGTTTGTAATGGCACGTGCGTAGACTTTGGTACGGGATAGACCTATCATCTCGCGGCACTTCGCGTCACACGGTCTGAAATACGGATAGCCTAAAGAATCGGAGTTCTTGGAAGAATATCGTTCGTTTTATCATCCGACGAAGAACGTAAACCCTTGCGAAATATGTTAACAAACATAGCAAACGGAAATGTAATACGCATTTTAGATGACCGAGAAGGTGAAAATGGAAATAGTAAAAGTAAAAGTCTCAAGATCTACAAATCGTGCGTTAGAAGAATACGTTGGATAATAGGTTTATTCTGTACCTCGTCTGCGGTTGTCGGTAACGTTAACACGTTGACCGCTACGGCGATTTTATTTGTTTCAGTGGGATGCATTATAATTACGCACGTATTGCAATTATTTTATTGAGAAATGTAGTTACTTAACTCTTCTATGATGCTATATATTGCTGGTGTAACATCGAACGCAGCGAAATTTCTAGAAATGCGATTGTTTATTCGATTGGAATGCTTCAGTTAATCACAGCGTAACCGATCACCGGTGACCCCAATGGTAGTCAACGTGTTAACTATTCGATTATCGAAATTTTACAAGCCACCGTAATACGCGCCGTTCCACATTACCATTGATTGTCCAAGCACAAGACATTGTACATTTACAGGAGGCATCGTAAATTACAACCTCAAATTCGGCGTGTGCAAAAAAGCAAAAGCTTCGTACGCCTCTTGGGATATAAAAATGGTCCCTTTAACCCTTTGCGGACGAGAAAAAATAATACGTAACAAATTTTCACTCAATTACAAATCCATCACGAACATATTTAATAACGCTAAACGAATTTTCGCTGAATTATTATCGAAAGTGCATATTAGTGTCACTAATCCAAATTTGCTGCTTTGAAAACCGACATTTATCCATAGAATCGAAAAAGTTTCGACGGCTATTTGTCGACGCTCGTCCGCAAAGGGTTAAGAATTACATTCGATCCGCGACTGTCAAAGTTGCGGAAAGTTAACCCTCCCTCCACGTGTTAAATATAATTATGCGTTTGTCGAAAATTTCATTACTTACGATTCTTTGCACGTTACCTTGCCGTTAAGTGAACGAATTCAAGTGGCGGTTATAGGAACGGTGACAGTACGCGGGTCGTTTACCCTATAGCAGCGGCCAAACGAGCAGTTTAACGAATTATGGCAGGGGGAGATGAAAAAAGGTGGGCAAATTTACAACGGCTAGTTGTAGAGGGAGGAAAGTTGCCACCCCGGCGACAGAGGTGTGAATAGGTTGGAGCTCGACCAGGGAATTTCTCAATAAACTTTCGAAAGCGTCTTGAAGCGGTCCGGCTGGGTCCGCCCGACCTACTTTCGCCCGGGCAATGACGTTGGGTATGACGTCACGGGAGCGGAAACTGGGTCGCGAGGTCGAAGGCACCCCGTCGATTTCCCGTGGATACTTGCCTTCTTGCCTGATGGCTCGATTCATTGAAAAAAAAGAAGAAAAAAAAGAAGCAGTGGCATTATTAATATTATTACATCTATCGAGTTGCTAGCCACTTTTCCTCTTCCCCTCTTTATTCACGCTTCTGCGTTTTTTCCTCGATTCTTTCTATTTTATTGGCAACTTTGCTTTGCGAGACTCGAACCGTCTGACTCTGAGGTAGCGATAAATAGAAAAAGGGTAAAGTGCCTAGAGAAATCGACACTTTCCACGATTTTAATTACTAATAAGTTAAGTTGCTGTTGCGACGGATACATAGTCGGTTTTAACCCTTTGTTTGACGGACGCTGGGAAGCGAAAATTCAACGGAAGATTCAATTCTGTGCTGGCTGTTCTACGATCAATTAAAGAATGGCACGTTGCTGCTTTAATACCAAAGTGTTTTGGTAGCTCGATTTTGAAATTGATAAGCTAGGAGGAAATTAGTCAGACAAAAGGTTTACGTTCTTGTGCGTGAATGCGTGGTCTTTACGAGACACCGATGTCGTCGTCGAAGGGTTGATTTGTACGAAAAATCATACGCGACGTTAATATTAAACTGGAAGCTTAATTTAATAATTGAAGTCATAGAAGATGTCGACAGCTGAGTATCTAAACAGAAAGGGAGGCACTTTAACTCTTAACTATATCCTCATACTATAGGGTTCAAGTTTATCAACCCTTTCGCTACGGTGACGTTTAATAAAAAAATATTCTGAAGTCGTCAGAATACTGAGTTGCCGTGCATTCAATTCGTAGTTTTCTCCTAATTCTTTAGTATTCTTTAGGTAAGAAAAACGTGCAACCGTTTCAGGACGCCAACGGTGTTTTTAATTACCAGAATGAATCGGTAGAAATCGTCAACAACGCGCTACGTACGAATTTGTTGAGCGCCAATAATAACGAAAGGGTTAAACACAAATCGCGTATAGTATACACCGTGGTAGCGATAAATGTCCACTCAAGGCGTAGCTTTGTTATACCAATAACATAAAGAATCCTTGACAATAGATGCCCGCTGTACAACTGCATTATTCTACGCTGCCTCAAATCACACTTAAAAAAGAAGATTACAAACAGAATTACGACCAACGGTATCAACGTTCCCCATAGAGCACATCGGCTGCATAAATATTCAACCCGGAACACCTCTAGCGGTATTCGAAAGACGAATAAAGCAGGGGGTTAACCCTTTGCGGACGAGAAGTAATGACACTTATGGGAGTACCTTAGTTTTGAATTCTACGACTTTGAGTTTTCACGCTTTTGAGTTCCAAACCATTTAATTTCCAACGATTTCAAATGTTTATTATTACGTTGAGTATTCATTGCATTAAGTTTCGTGCTTTAAAAGTCGACATGGATTCGGAAAGCCAAAAAATGATTAGACGACTATTTGTCGACGTTCGTCCGCAAAGGGTTAATTGCAACCACCGTCCGCGGCATATTAATTTCGAATCGATAAATTCGTATCGCCTGGCCGGGGGTTTAATACGCACGGCAAGCTCGAAAGTGATTCGAAAGTTTCGCACTGGCCAGTGGATAACGGTACGTGTACGTAGTCGGGATGCGGCGAATAGAAAAACAAGAGGAGAATAGGATAGGAGTAGAGGAGGAAGGGAGGAAAGGAAAAGGGTGCGAGTGGAGTCGGTGAGACTGGATAGGGTGGAAAAGGGGGGGGGGGAGAGACGGGGTCGGTGGTTGAGCAGGCGACACTACTCGGGACTCGGGGAAAGAGGAAGAGGTGGTAAAAGCGGCGCGCAGGGTGGAAAGGGGTAGGTCGGTGATGGCTATTTTTGGAATGTGGGTCACCCATAAACCCCGGCTTGTCCCGTGACGTCACGGGATCGTCGTCGTGGCAACAGGGACGCCGGGTTAATCACCCTTGCTTCACAGTTGCCTACCGCCCTCCCTCGCACCTATTCCCACCCCCTTTTTCGAACAGTCGATCCACTCCGAGCATACCTGTGCTCTTCCGTCTAGATGCAAACGCGTCCGTTGCGCGACGCGCTCTCTCCGCCGAAACATTCCGCGATCGTCGAAGAAATATCAGTAGCGAGATGGTTCATTGGTTCCCTTCGGGATTACAACGTTCCGATTACCTGCCTTTACAATTTCCCTCAGTATATTAACCCATCGCGGACGAGTGTCGCGAAGAACTGCACGAGTTTTTACTTGACCTCTTGGAAACTCGAGTCGACTTTTGATGCGAGAAATTTGAATCGATACGATTGATAGACGTCGCTGTTAACATTCCTTGCATTACGAATTTGTCATGGATTATACTTCGTAGCGTTACCTATTTACTATTGTAATAATGCGTCACGCGCGAAATATTGAACGGTTTTACGGAATTTATACTTGGCAATCTTCAACCTCGCGAAATGAAATCGTTGTTGCAATTGAAGTTAAGATTTATTGCGACGGCGGAGAACGTTTATTGCGATTAGGGAATAGTGTACACCACAAGTGTGACTCGTTATTATAAGGGTTGGGGTTAATAGTCGTGCAAGTATTCCTTAAGCACCGCCCATAAAAGGTTGGTAATTAGGACGAAACTATCGAATAATATTTCGTTCCGTCCGCAAAGGGTTAATTAACGTATATTTCATTACTTATAATTGTCCCCTCGTGTAATCGACGTAACGTAATAGACGAATGATATAAGTACTCTATTAACCTTAACCTTCGATATACTTGAAATTAAAATTAACATTTCTCGTGCAAATGTAACGCAAATGCGACTACATTTTATCGATGGAAGAAATGTTATTGGAAAGGTATAATTTTAATTAGGCCACGATTCTTAGTTGTAACGTATTTGAAGATTTTTCTTTCGCAATTTTAGAATTCGCTGGTGGGTTTAAGAAACCTTACCGTATAAGTTGAGTATAAAAAAAGAATGATAGGATTAAGAATGACCAATCTGATGTACTCGAATTTAATTAATCTGCTCGAACTAAAACAAACCAGAGTCCGTTTACGCGAATTAAATAAATGAATGACTAGACTGCGAACGTTTATACAACATCCCACTTTCGTGATCAGAATGAAAGGAATCATGTGCAAACCGAGGGTCGCTTCAACCCTCGAAATAGAGCAATACGTATTTTATTTTGGATATCTTCTATATTCGCAACTTTTCGCATTTTAATGTTTCCCATAAATGCGTAACGATCCTTGGTGTAATAATTGCCATTAACAGATTACTCCAATGCAGAACGAATCCCTCGAAACTGATAGCAGCTAGCGTTATCGAGATCCAATGCGAAAAATACGAGACCTGAAATTCTCATTACTGTGCTTACTCTGAACTGTGCTCCAAATGTTTCGAGAACGTAACGAAGTTTCCGATCTTTTTCAATATCGGTATTTCAGTTCGCGTTGTATACACAGTGTGCCCTGAAACGTTAAAACAGTTGCCAGCGTTATTTCTCGTGGCTGTATCAGGGATAGAAGCGCAGGGTTCTGCGTTACCAACCTTGCCGTCTGACTAAGCGTCGATACGCACTACGCGTCTCTCGAAACGGGACCATTCTACTTGACCCACCGTTTCCTACTTTAACCGTCTACTTTTAACTTTAACCCCGACGAATGCTAACGCCTCGCGTACGTGCGTAGCTTCGACGGTGCGTCAAGGAAACCGGTTTCCCCAAATAGACTCGCCACTTTTAATAGAGTTCGCGCTATTTTACTGGAATTTTTCAGCCGAACTCGCAAACATCGATTCGACGTTTCTTTCCTTTGCTTTCAATACGAATAGAAAACGTGCAGCTTGTTTAAATTCGATAAACGAGGGGATGATTTTTAACCCTTTACCTTATGATTATTGCCATAGCTACGCGTGTCAACGATTCGTCGCTTCAACTTTGGTATACTCATTATTCGAGACTTTTTTCAGGAAAAAAGTAAAGGAATATTAACAAGATTTCTTTTGTAAGAAAGAAATCGAGTAATGTTTAAAGAAAGAAGTTGAAAGAGATAAACCAAACTTTATTATAACTGTTGCATATATTTGTCGCATTTAGATTATAGTTTACGTTACGAGGGTGACTTGTGGTTATAGAGCAAAGGGTTAAGTAGGTATTCGGAAGGGAAGAAGTTTGGAAACAGCGCCTCTGGAGAAGCGTAAATGGGCACGATTCGCGTCATGGTTCCCATTAACTCTAGAACGTCCAAGAATGGATCAAAAAACTGTGCACAACACTCTTAAACTTCCATTCATTTTCGTAAAAGTGTCACGTAGAAATGCTGACAAGGTAACCTGCGCAACGATTAATTGCATTTAGTAATTTAACCCTTTGCACTCGGTTGGCTTCGTTATGGAGACACGCGTAAATTCGATCAAAAAGTAAAGTTCCTTCGAATGCATTTCTGTAAAAGTGTCACGTAGAAATGCTGACAAGGTAACCTGCGCAACGATTAATTGCATTTAGTAATTTAACCTTTTGCACTCGGTTGGCTCCGCTATGGAGACACGCGTAAATTCGATCGAAAAGTAAAGTTCCTTCGAATGCTTTGCAATTTCCATTCCTTCGAAATCAAGGGAAATTTTTCCTTTTCGAAGTAGATAACATATGAACCCTTTGCACTCCTATATCGAGTGTGACTCGATATCAGTTTTTATCTCAGCAGCTCATGCGCTAGAATATTACAAAATACAACAATAGAGTAAATAAAACGGGTATTTATAATTGAATTCGTTTCTTCCTTTATTTACTTAAATTGCCTGATCTTTTAGTTAAAGTAAATTTCAAATAAAACGCTTGAAAGCGTTGGGAGGTGCTGGTAACAAAGTTGAAATATAATTCCGGAGTGCAAAGGGTTAAGTTCTCACAACGGTCAGAAAAGTGTATCGCGCGTATTAAAAAAAGGTTTCGAGAGCAAACGAATCTCTCGGTCTGTCCTCGAATCATCCCACTATTTCGAGAGTCGCGTCGTGTTGTTTGAAAGCGAGGGAAGATAAGTATAATGTAACATTTGGAGTCGCAAGCGTTACGTTCAGGAGACGATGTTTCCATCGGCGTGGCTGCATTCAGCGTCCCACAGCTGGCACACCCGAAATCCAGAACGATCCGTTAATAATATCTTCGTTCCGCCTCGACGCGTTTCGAGCTACTCCTACGATCCGCGGGTCACTTCCAAATTCCAACCGCGCTCTTTACCCGAACTCTCTCCTATTCCAACGATTAATCGATTATTATTATTATTAATAGAGAGCAGGCTTCGTGACGCGCCACTCTCAATCAGTGTCGGCCCCCTCTTTGCTTCTCCATGAATGAATTCTAGATGAAGCCTGCAAACGTGCATATGCGAACACGAGAACATAGTTTGCCGTCGGTATTTTCGGTATTACGTCGTAAAGATACGGTTACACGGTGTTGCGAGATCTCTATCCGGAGACAGATAGGTTTAAGCGTCGTTTGTAGAGTACAAGAACAGCGGCAATTAAAACGGGGTTAACAGTCGAAGCGATCCTCGTCAATGTTAACGAACTCGGCAACGAGGCGGGGAAATTGACGATTTTACTACTTAGCGCCGAGAGTTGTTCAACGTTTAGCGTTACCTGTGCGTTTACGGGTGACAGCGTAAGCTCGTTGCCAAATTAATTTCATAACTCGTCGCTATACTCGAGTGTATTCAACGTATATTCAACTCGGCTACTATTTTACGCGTTCTATTCGAAGAAGCGAGTCGTGGTTATTTTCTTAAGGTAGTGGAATAGTTGCGTTACGTTGCTTGGCCACGCAATAGCACACGTTTACGTGAAATAGTATCGACTACTCGTCTGACTGGATTCGAGAATCATCGCTGTACCAAACGCTACTCGACGATATGCTCTTAACCGAGATATTGTTCTGCGTATTCTATTCTGGAAACAAGGCGTCATTCTTTTTTTTTCAAATAGTGGAATAGCTGCCTTGAAATTTACTTCCATGCAAATATTTGCCTCTCGATGCTCAAGTTCGAGAGATGCTAGGCATCTAACGTTCACCGTTCAAGCCACCATTTAGTTTCCGTGTTTCAAGCAGTCGTTCAAGAATTACTATTCCCCGTAATTCCGACTGAAATGAAAGTTGTAACCAATTGTAATTGCTTTCATTGTGCATGCAAGTTAAGTTCGAGTTACAGAGGATTAATCAGATATGATTCTTCCGCGATACAGTTACAAGTAACGGCCGCAGTTACTTGAAATCCGATGAATAGAAGTAACGTAAGCCTTAGCCTGTCTGCGGACAAACGAAAATTGAAAAGGATCGTTTTCACGATTAACTCTCTTCGATTGATCGTTCGATCTTCGTTAGCGGAAGAAAAAGATTCTTCTTCTAAACGTTTCGACGCATTTAAACTTGCTTCGACCTTCCAAATTCTACCCACGCGTTTTCTACGAGAATGTTTGACAATTTTTTTAATTCGTTCCCGATTTGGTATTATTCGTTTGCCAGCGCACGCCGCTTCTTAATGCACATTAACGTACTCTACTTATTGTTATACTGCGAATCTTTATGCAACTTCGTTTCTCTGTAAACGGAAACGACGAAAGGGAATCCAAATAGGGACTATCTTCTCCATCTGGATCATTAGAGTGTTCTCTTCAACTCGATCGCTTCTCATATTTTGCTTACATTTCATTTTCCCGTAAACGCGCAAACATCGTCAATTTAGTTATCACTCGACGGATAACTTCGTGAACGTACCCTTCAACGTACAATTTAAAACACGAATCTGCAAACAATCCATATAGCGATCGTTTAATATTCGCCTCGAATCTAGGAAAGGTTTTCGAAAAGAAACGTGCGGTAGAGGAGCGGAGGAGAACGACAGGAGGGTTAATGAAGTGCGTTGGAAGGCGAGCGAGAGATTAAGCTAGCGAGCGACGAGGCAGCCTCGGCTCCGTTTTCAGTTTCCGATTATTTTTGGCAGCAAGCAGAGCGGGCAGAGCTCTCGCCTAAAAATGCTTACGGCCAATGGCGAGCGGCGATTGGTCGGGCTGCTAGCACGTGAACAGTCCACGGTGGAGGTTCACAACGTCGACTAGAGATCCACGATCGCACAGTCAGCTGCCTAAGGTCCGGTTGGCCAGTCGCAGCCAGCAATAGTTCTTCTCAAGGTAAGCCTAACGTGTAAGTGATGTTCGACCGTGTTCCTGCCGAGGACTCGTGCCGGACAGCCACGAAGGATTCTCCCGCTTCGAATCGACGCTTCTCGGCCGCTTCTGCCGCGTTTCGATCGCTCCTATTTTCGCCGTTTTCGAGATCTAGTGTCAGTGAGACGGTGCTTGATAGACTCTTTCTCAAGGTCACCAGTGTTGCTCCGCGTTTCGCATCCTCCGCAGGACTTGTGAGACGAGAGCCGCGAGAATTTGCGAGTGAGATCCTGCGTGTGACGCGAGTCTTCACAGTGACAGCAACACCTCTCCGTGTTCTTCGTTCGCCTTCGATTTCAAGGCACGCCCGAGAAAAGGGTCTCCGTCTTTTCCAGGGGGCGACGTGTGCTGGAAAACCTCCAGAGCAGCGTTTCTCAACCCCGTAGACCGAACATTGCCGCGCGAAGTAGTTAATCGGGGTACCCAGAAAGGGTTAACCCTTTTTTTTATGGGAAGGAATTAGCTTGCTCGTGGGAAACATATTTCGCGTTGAACGCGTTTTTAAGCGCGGTTCGAAGTAATGGAGAAGTGTACGAAAGAAACGAGACGCGGTTTCTCGCGCGTTCGCGCAGATCTACGTAAACAGCCTTGTAACAGTATTCGCCACGGTTACCGATATCTCCTCGACAAATATAACTTGAGACGCTTCTATGCAGTCGCAATTCATCATCCGTCTGTTGCGAGAAAAAAGCTCGCGAATCTTCTGACTTCGTTCCAAGCTTCGCTCGCGAATTCTTCGACGCGGTTTTTCGACTTTCTTCCCTTACACGACGACGTTCGATTTTTTTTTTTTTTTGGGTTAGGGGGGAATAGGTGAACGCGATGGGAACGGATGTCGATTCTAGCGATGGGATCGAGACACGTTTCACACCATTGATACGTTTTTGTTTCGAATGAATATTTGCGTATCGATCTCGCTTTGCCGTACGTTTGCAAACGATTCGAGATGCATCGAAGCAATTATCGATTGCGTTACGTTTCATATCTATTTATGTATAATTACGAATACCCGAACAAAATCTGCATCGCGATACGTGTAACGAGTAAGCGACCAGATCAACCTTTTATTATCTACCCTCGTGTACATCTGTATATCGTTTCCATTATGCTTCATCATTTACACTGAAATCCGCCGATCTTTTCTGGAAATGAATTCGTAGATTCGTGTTGCTGCAAATGCGAAGATTTCGTTTTCTAACGGAGAGTTTAACGACGAAATCATTAGCGACGGTGCAATTAAATTGTATTATTTTGTCGGCGATTTTGGTTTCTTTAATTAACTCGAGTAGATTGTTGATTTCGATGTTAACATTAATCGTGGTTCCAATTTAGCGTTTGTTACGATGCTTCAAATTGGCTATAGAAATTAGTTAACCATTCGCGTTGGATTAACGCGCTGCTCGCGTCGATTAGATCTACTAAAACGCTGCGAAATTTTGGAAGTTGAAAAAGTATGCGGAATTAAGAAGAATCGTCGCGAGTACGTTTCGTGCATCGACGTTAAAAATCGGCCTGAGATTTGTATGGATATTAAATCGCTGCAAACTGCTGTGGACAATTTTGTCGCGGCTAAATAATTAACAACGCCGCGAGTGGTTAAATCATACGCGACTCATCATTACTGAAAAAGTTTGCACACTTTTCTTTTACCTTATTCGTATTTACCATGAACATCGCGTAATTGTATTGGATCAATGCTTCGTTAGACGATCGCAAATATATTTTTCAGTCTAGTTTCTTCGATTTACGGTGTATACCCGTTAAAATGCACATTCGCTACACTTGAGCTGAGAAGAAAGGAAGAAGAGATTATTTAACGAACGGCAATACAAAGTAACAAAGAATTGATTAAACCGATCGAGAAGCTTGATTCTTAATCTGGTTAACGAAACGCCAAAAAAAAGTCAAGCGTAGGGTTCGATCTGTTTGCTGAAGTACACTTTGATATTTATTTACTCATTTCTACGGGGAAAACCCCATTTCATATAAACAAAGATAATATAAAGAATTGTTTAACGTGAAGAAAAGAACGATAGAGTTCGGACTTAAATACATTGATATTCGAAGAAAGAAAAAAGTTAATGTTTTGACAAATATTATTAGCAGATGTGCATACGCGGCAAAATGGATCTAATTTGTCTTAGGATCGGAAGAGTAGAAGGAAGGGTGAAAGAGTAACGGATTTTTACTGAATCTAGAAGGGTTATCGAAATGAATAGAAGATGTAACCAGTGTGATATGAGAAATCTTCGAAATTAGTTCGATAGCGCACGAAGGTATCGACGAATCGATACAGTTATCGGTGTATTCATAAGTGAGTAATACACGCCTGTGAATTTTGTCCCACTACTAGCGCGAACGGAACACGGTGCCGCAAGGTATCGTAGATCATCCGAGGTAGACTCGGCGTGTTTTCTATTTTTACGGTGCCGGGATCCTCTTTGACATCGGAGACGAGACACACATCGGCAGTGTTGCTGGGACGTGTCTTGGAATGGTTCGAGCGAGAAGGGAATCTATACTTAGCGAAGGCGATCGTCCATTACAAATATATAACGCCCTCTTGCCGTCGCGACCAATCAAATTTCTCTAGGCCCCCGATTTTTCCATATTTTCCTCGCCGTTTACGGAAATTTCCCTCGCACACCGACGGACGATTAAACGATCGGGTGATCGTTGTTAATTGCTAGGAGCCGAATGGCTGGGGGAAAAGAATCGTGGAATTTTCGGCTAGAAGAATGCTAATTTTGGAATCGAAGAAAGCCAACTTTCGCACAGCGTTGCTATTATTAGACCGCCGATGTTTATGCGAATTGGTATTTTCGTTGAGAAGTGGAATTTGAGGAGGGACTCCTTCCATCGGATAATATATCGTAACGTTCAGTTTACTTTGGATATCTTGTATATTAAGTGAAATTCGAGTAGAGAATTCTCCCACCGGATAAATATTGTAGCGTATATTTCGCATTGAAGTTTGTACACGTTGTTGCACATTTTATGGAGATTATTTAACCCTTCGAACGTTACGGTTGATCACTGAAAGTAGACTCCACAGAAGCACGAATTTTTAGATAGCTACATAGTGCATGCGAAAATATTCGTCGTTCCCACCGTGCATCGACATCGATTGCCACGCGTATGTACGACATAATCGTTTAAGGGGTTAAATTTCCATTTAATTCCATCCCCGTCTGCCATTTAATTATTTATTCCATTATGTATTTAGTATTTCGTCTTCCCATAAATGCATAAACATATTCGCAGCTTGATTGTTACGATATTTTTCCATATTAATGGGGACAAACGTTTTCTTAACCCTTCTTTCGATGTGCAACTTTTAATTTCGATCCTTCGAAGGTAACAAGTGCGAATCGAATGCTTGGCAGCGGAAAAAGAATTTTAAATTCAAAAATATTAAATTTCACGTTATTGTACATTTGTACATATGTATATTTATGAAGCTTGCTAGCTCGAATTCGCGCCGAAATTGTGGCCTGCGCAATTCTAAAAAGGGTTAAGGATAGAGAGTTCTGCGAAGAAGCAGATTACACAATTTATACGCGCAATAAATTTCGTATCTATTTTCAAACATTGTTTCTGACTCACCGCCGCCGCAGCCGTGGCGGCGCGTAAGATCTTCGCCAACAAAGCGAATTACTTTGCATCTTCGTATCCTCATTTATCAATGATTTCCTCAACGTTTCGTCATCTCCATTCGTTTCACGCCGCCTCGACGCGTGCTCTAATTTAAGGGATCGTAACAAAGGCAACTTTTATCGGTTCTTGCCTCTTTGCGGCAAACCGAGTACTCCAATATCTCAGATCAAAGGAATACTCCAATATCTTTCATTTTCATTCGGGAGATTTCGATTCGTTTCGACAAACGGTGCATCGTATTACGCGATTGCTGCGTGGGTGTTGCTTCTAATTATATCGTAGAATAGCGTTCAATTAAATCGTGAAATTATGATAGCGATTAATGTGCGAATATTCGACGAGGGTTGCTTTCGTTATCAACCCCTCGATTTTGGTAGCCAAGCATTTCTCGGTTTATCAGGAAACATTTTCCGCAATCTTGTCGATACTTCGTTTAATAATTCTTCTTCTACTTTATCTCCAATGTAGAATACTTTGTATCCTTTTGGATATTCAATCTAAAATCTAATCTTTAATTTGGTTCATCGGGAACATCTTTCAGAATCTTGCGAATCTTCGCCTCAACGATCCTTCTTCTACTTTATCTCAAATATAGAATACTTTGTATCCTTTTGGATATTCGATCTAAAATCTATTCTTTAATTTGTCAAATTCCACAATTCTTTACGTCTCGTGGCACGGTACATTAGAGTTAAAGGGAAAGTTCGTGCATTTTCATCTTACCACGTCTATTTAACACATTTATCACGTTTCATTAGAATTCTATTTTTCCGTACACCTTGACAAATTTAATCCGCGACACGATTTGCATCAATCTTCGCCGTTTTCTTCGAACATTGAGCGAAATGAATACCAAAAAAAACCGAACGATGATACGTGCAACGAATTCCAGATACGCGTACCAAAATAATACAGAGTATTATTCAGAAATAATACAGGTATTATTCCTGAATAAAAACACGCCTGAATTTTCCCCGGTTAAGATTTTCCCTGCCATTCGCGCGAAGATCAAATTTTCGACGAAGCCCAAGTTGGATAGGAAAGAAGGGGCAGCATTTGCTCGGCGATTCTCGTTTTCTCCAGCTCGATCCGGCTTTCCGCTTTCGACATCGAATCGAGCCGGAGTTCTCGGATAGACGGAGAGATGTACCCAGGTCGTTGCATCCAAATTTGGATCGTCGACTTAGCGGACGTCTCGGCGACGCGGCTCGAAAAGTGGGGACGGTTCGCCGCGCGTCTATTTTCGAGCACCGGATACTCTATACCGTTGGAGGTTCGCGCGGCCAGGGGCGAAATTTACGTTCAGAAACGTTGCATTCAGGGATCGTGAGAACGTACTATTCGTCCGCGACAAAAAGCCACGCGAGTATTTACGTTCCCGTTCTACGTGCAATCGAAAGGGTTATCCAAAATAGACTATAGGAACACCTAACTTCACTTGTTTTCTTTCCCTTTCTGCTTTACCCTTTCCTAATCTGTTCTTTTCGTTCTATTATCTTCGTTCGTTCTCGTTTCAATCTTTATCCTTTTTCACCTCTATTTTATTAAGAAACATGGCGTTTCACAGATATTCTCATTCAACATTTTAAAAGTACTTTTGGATAACCCTATACTAGCTTCCCTATGCGCGCGTGCATTGTTCGCTATTAACCGAGGTCGATAAAGATCGACAGTGGTTTAACCCTTTGCGGACGAGTGTCTGGAAATAGCCGCCTAATCATTTTGTGGGTTTTGCAGACGCAAGTCTATTATTAAAGCAAGAAATTTAAATTAAAATCGTTAATAAACGCTTCAAAGTTTTGGAAATTTGACGGTATGGAAATCGAAAGCTTGGAAATTTAGAGGCTTGGAATTGAAAACCAAAATACTCTTTTAAGTGACATTATTCATCGTCCGCAAAGGGTTAACAACGAAGAGTTCGTACGGAGATATGGAAGACGGTAGACCGTGTCTACAGTGGGGATGCAAAGACTCGTCTGCCTTCTTTTCGCGGACAGACGCGCAGTAACCCGTGTCGCTTTCGCTTCTGAGAAACCTATCACGACATGGCTCGCCGTCGAGAAGCAAAACCGATACGGGTTACGGTTAACCGACCATTGCACGTGCAATACGCTTACCGACGAAACTTAAGAAACGTAATAAGTATAATAGTTTAAGTATTAACAAGTATAATAAGTAATCGTTCGCAACGTTGCGTATATTCTTCGTCCTTTGAACGAAATAGCTTAGAATAAAAAGGCAACGTTACATACATATGCCGATGAACAATAAGTTATACTATTTTCAATTCTAATCTATAATATACCACGGAAAGTAAAAAGAGTACACAAGATTATGGAACGGTTTACTTTGTTTCTTAACTTTTGTCGGTAAGCGTATGCGCGGTACGCGCGCAAAGCTCGGTACAATTGTCGCCCTTTCCTTGGAATCGCGAATCTTTATACCGATTTCGATGTCAGGCCTTCCGTCTTTCTTCGAATCGTTTTCCCTTCCGCGGCGCTTATATTTAACTCGCGCCACGTTCGCGTTCCCGTGTCACGAAAAGCGAACGCATTTAAGCGGCTGACGTAACGCGACGGTATCGTTATTTTGCCACGGACACGTGAAACATCCCCTTTTATGCTTTATTTTTAGGTAGACGGGTGTAGCAGCCAGCTTCCACGATGGCGGACGATGAGGTTAGGTGGGTATCTCGAACACTTCCTTCGGAACAATTATTCGTAATAATCGGTACACCGCTGATCTTTGCAAATAGAAATAAGCATCCAAGAAGTACGCTTCGAAAGTCTAAGGACGATTATCGTATTCGATGCAAGTTTTGGAAGCAATACGCGGTTCAAGCGCAGAAGCGAACGTAATTCGATACTTTGCTAGTAATTTTAACCATCCAAAAAACCTGCTTGGAAGATCGTAATCTTTGCCGAATCGTACGCGTCTATGATTGTAGTCTAGTCTAAATCTATTCCAGTTTTCAAAGCCTCGAGACTTTTGAGCGTGGGCGCAAATGAAAGCAAATCGCGGGATAGTTTTACCCTTTAAATAGCCTTACCTTTAAACATTTGAATCAATATAATAATTTAATAAGAATGATAATAAAATAATTTAATTTTATAGAATTAAATTACCCTTTAAAGATTGTACGCGTTTGAATTTACCGTAAAGAAGTCGCGTTCCGCGATCCAACTATTCGTCCGCGTATCCTGAAGACTACGACAGCATTTATGCTGTTCGAGATATTCTCGCGGACGGGTGCTAATATATTATTTTTCTGCAATTTCATGTGCGCGCTCGCGCGGACCACTACGGTGCACCTGATTCTTGATTTCACACGAAAATGGCGAACTATGGATGCTCCCTCTGCTTCTGGACCTGCAGTAAAGTTAAGGAGATTGAAAGGTACGCATCGCGTGTGAGCTTTGTGCTTGTGAAAACGCCCCTCAGATAGTTGAAACCATCATTAGTACAAACGAAAACCGTGATTAATCCATGAACACAAAAACCACACCTTAGTCTGTGAGATTTTTTGTACGAACCCTTTTTCGTGTCTTTTTGGTAGAATCAGTGATTTTTTCCCACCCTACCTTTCACCTGTATTTTGACGACCGATTAAGTATTTTTTGAACGATACTTAATAGTTACGTGTCGGGAAATTTCGTAAATTTTTGCCCCTCTTGCGGAAATTCTGTACGCGAGAAACATTTTTCGTAACGCGCAGCAGTCGAAGTAATCGTTACGCGTGTCGTCTCCAGTTTATAAATTAACTCGCGAAGATTGAACGAAAGAAAAAAAAGGGAAAGTAGATGGTAAACAATTTCAAGGAATGGAGTATGCAAAAGTTTACGAAACAACCCGATAGAAGAAGCTTCGAATAACTGGGAAGCTTCGATCGAAGCGGGACTTTAAATCGACCGAGTCCTGCGTAGTTTTTTAAGAAGTGGTTTTTTTTGGAAAGCGGTCGACAGAAGACCATTTTTGGGTCTCCCGGAATAACTAGAAGACCACACGTCTGCCCTCCTTAATTGAAAGGCCGTACCCTGCCAATTTCTTACTTTTCACGATGCTCACTTCGAAATATTTGCAGCTCCACGCGTTTTTTGATTTTTCGCGCAAAGTTAAAGCTTCACAAAGTTCTACGCGATGGAGCTTAATTCTAAAGACAATTATATTGAGGAGGGCAAAGTAGTAGTTTTATTCCATGTAATTTTTCTATTTCATTCTCGTTTATCCTGTACATTTCTATTTTATTCTCGTTTATCCTATATATACCCCGTTCCTCTCGGATTTTTCTCAATATCGGTCCATCCCCGCGGACGAAATTCTCTTCGATCAATTTCACGCGGTTTTGGGCTCCCCAAGATACCGCAAATAGAATCTTTGCTTGCACGATTTTATCGACGCTGCTCGCGAATCGAAATGGGCAAGAAACTCGAAGCTTTATCGAGCGTGGAAAAGTTAAATCGATGCCTTTTTTTCTGAGCTCCCAACATCGTGTTACAAAATCGAAGGTTATTAACAACACTGGGTTTACGGAACGCGTCGCGTTGACGCGGTTCAAATTTCATAGCTAAAACGTATAGAGACGATAAATATTATTTTTCAATACTTTACGTTAACTTTACGCGATAAAATCGTATGAATATGTATTCTAATTCTTTATTTTCATTCTCGCGCTTTTACGTTCGAATATTTATATACGGTATACGTATTCTTCCGGAAGCTTGTCGAATTATACGCGTAATGTCCGTAAACCTAGCGTTAAATAAAAATAGCCTCTTATAGCCTCCTTTTCTTATCCCACCGCGTTGCTTTTATCAGAGATGGCAAAATCCTCTACTCTTGGCAAGATTTTATAATCTAAAGCCTAAAATCTAAATCTCTAAAGGTTTTACCCCTGTCAATAAATAAATAAATAAAATTAAGCGTTGTAAAAAACGAAGAAACGTTCTTCTTTTTTCGCTCGAAGAAACGCGTCTATTTTGAAGATCGAACGCGTGAAAGAGAAACGTCGTAACGTTGGTGTCGCGTTTCGGCGGTGGAATTGGGCGAGCGCGAGTTCCAAACGCGGCAACATCTTTTCGTAAGAGCCGCGAAGAATAAGAGAGGGATCCGAAAGTATTACTCGCGTCGCGGGATGGACTTTCTTCCTGATTTATCGTCAACCTCTGCCCCTTATATCAACATTATTTACCACCGCGTTTCGCGTTTCCCTCGGTCTACGATCCACCTTTCCCTTTCCACCTATTTCGCAGTCCCTCGTAACTTTTCCCTCCCTCCCTCAACTCTTTCCACCCGTTTGTATTTCTCGTCGCGATTGTAAAACTATACCATCGATATTTCTGTAACTTATATATTTCTCGACCCTCCCCCCTCCCACTTTCTAGTACTCTTTCCCTGTTTTGCATTCGAATTGGCACGGAAGATAAGAAAGTCTGCGTCAGACTTTCCACCATGTAAATCTTGGCAGAAGTTCCGTCTAAATGTAAATCAAAGATTACGTATTCCGGGGCGACGGTAAAAACACGCGTCTACTCGTCTCTGCCGCAATGAAATTTACGAACCCGCCGGAGCGTTAAACAAATTGTTGCTGTTTCAACGGGGACAAAATAGAAACTAGCTTTTCGCTCGTGACTCGTACGATTGGTGGTCGCGTTAATACTTTCGTTACGTTTTCAACAATTCGAAAGAGCACACGTATCGTATCTCTAAATTATTCTCAATTACTTTCATTATTTTCTTAGTTATCGCGTCTACTTTCGGTTGGGCGGTGAAAGTAGGATCATAGTTGACGATATTCACACGTTTGTCTCGTTTTCGTATTAACGGAAGACGTTCGTTACTTACGGTTTCAATTTCGAGTTTCGAGAAGACGTAACGAAAGGATTAAAGCATCGAAAAGTTACTAATTGAACAATCGGTAGAGAAATCTTTTTGCAACCCTTTACACCTTGAAAACTACGGTTTTCGAGTCGCATCTACGATATGATAGATATTATGAGTTACGTTTCTTAACACTATTCATACCACGCCCGGTCAAATGACAGGTTTGAAAATATTTGGTTTAAGATGCTACATTCATTGTTATCCCTTTCGTCTATTTAACTTTATGACAATACCTTTATCGTTTGCTTAATCTGTTTCACACATTTTATTTTTCTTTCTCCTTTTGTTTTTAATTAGAATGATCTGTTGAATAAATACATGTAAAATGGCGGTACGAATAGTGTTAATATTTTGACGAGTATCGTTAGCAGACGTGCATACGCGGCAAAATGGATCAATCTGTCTTATTGTTAGATTGGAATAGTAGAAGGAAGGGTGAAACAGTAACGAATTTTTAGTGAATCTAGAAGAGCCATGAAACGGTTATCTTAATACAAAATGCAACCAGCGGAATATTCAAACGATTCGTACACAAGACGAACGAAAGATTATCCAACGTTAATACGCATATTATTGTCTAAAATATATGTATAGTCTAAAATCCAACACGCATATCATTGGTTAATAAAATAATCGTAACGGATTAAACGCGTCTCTAAGTAAAACACGAATTTGCACAAACAGTCGTAGCCTTAGTTGCAACTGCAGCGACGCGACTTTACGCGTACTTCCGTGCCATTCGATTGTTTCTCGCTGTGTATCAAGGTCTAACAATCGAGCTACTATTCCATTAATTAGACTGACGATGAGAATAGTCGGTCGGTAGTAAGATTACGCGTAAGCAGTAGAATATAGCTGCGAGTACGTGCCACGTAGTAATCAGAAAGCCGAGGTAACGTAGCTGCTACCGTAATCGCAGAAACTCAAGGGTATTTCTTTGCGTTCGTGTGTGTGTGTGTATGTACAGCGAACGTAAGTTTCGCGTGTGCCAGCAGCATGCTATTCACGCTTACCTTTCGTTATTCCCCGCGTACTAAACGTTGCATGCTAATCCTCTTCTAACTTACGACAGCCGCGAATAAAGTACACGCGGATTATTGCACGCCACTTAATGCCACTTTGTATGTGTACAACGCCACGTTCATACCTAAAAGATTTCATACTTAAAATTATAGTGACCATAAATAAAGGGTTATCCAAAAGTACCTTTAGGACGTTGAATGAGAATATCTGTCGAAGTTTGTTAGCAAAATTGGGGTGAAAGAAATAAAAATTGAAACGAGAACGAACGAAGATAATAGAAATAAAAAAACACAGATTAGAAAAGGGTAAAGCAGAAAGGGAAAGAAAGAAAGTGAAGGTACTTAGGTGTTCCTATAGTCTATTTTGGATAACCCTATATTATTTTTCAGTACTTTATGTTAACTTTACGTAATACAATGGTATGAATATGTATTTTACGTGATTCTCTTCATCCTCATGCTTCCACGTTCGAATATTTATATGCAGTATACGTATTCTTCCGTAAGCTTGTCAACGCATGCTCGTAACGCCCGTAACCTTAGTGTTAAACAACAACAAACACACACTTCTTTCTTTTTTATTATACACGCTATCGGTTGAACGTTTGCGACCACTATTATTTAAGTTAAACCCAATATTGTTCATACTTTGGCTATTAGCATTGATTCCTTTTATTTTCGTACATTTTCATTCCTTTCTTTCGCTTCTTTAATTATATACATTACATTGCTCAACCCTTTCGCCGCGACAGATTTGCAGGATTGCATTGAATTACGTTAGCACTATTCTATCGATTCTTTCGCGTTCCACGGGTGGCAAATAATTACACGTGCTTCAAAGCGTCAACAGCGTTTTTCGTATCGCATAACCAAGATTAACTCTTTAGGGACGGAACTTTAGTTTCTACATTTATTCGGTACAAATTACGCATCGGTATTTGTAGCGAATAGTTGCGATTAATGTCATCGATGGAGACTGTTGCTAACAATTGAACGCGGATTCGTTAAATTCTATTGAACAACGGTTTCAATATTTGCGCAAAAATATATTCAACGCTATTTCATTCTGTCCTCGAAGGGTTAATCGTTAAAAGGTGTTAACAGCACGGCTATGCGGGAATTTCTTCGGCACTTTTAAATTCTAACAGCAGCGAAAGGGTTAATATTAACAGTGGATCGCGATCTTCAACCAATAGCGTATTACTTTCGTCCACGAATCATTGGACCCTTGTTAATTTTCAACCCTTGACTACTATAGACGTTGAAACTGAGTAAAAAGAGGAAATCTAAAAGTCAAACATAACAACAACAAATTTGTTATATCTTTATCATATGCTTGTTACATTTTACATACTGTATTATTATTTTACAATATACTTTATTGTATTCTATATCCTTTTACAATTATCCGTATCTCTCTTTAATTGTAACTTTTACATACGGATTATCAATTCGCCTAGCAATAGCGGAAATGATTTTCCTCCGCTCTAAATGAATTCGTCGAGCGTCCAATGAATCGTGAACGTTCGCGCCAACGCTTGTCGTGCGACGGAAATGATTTTTCTCACGATCGTTCTCTGTTTTCCTTTACAGAGGAAACGTCTCGAGGATGTACGTAAGAGATGGGTCGAGCTATCGGTGAAACTTAAAGTCAAGGAGAGAAGGACGGCCCAGCTCGCGAAACTTTTTCAATAACTCGTCGAGTGTTCGCTAATCGAATGGCTTTCGCGACGGTTCTCGTTTTATCGGGGCTCGCCGCGAGCCTACGGCCGTCCCAACTTTACAAATTATTCTAACTTCTCTCTTACCTTTTGCTTGACTTGTTGCGCGGATATCGGATTCGGCGCGATGAAACGTCGTTCGGGATCAGCTTTGAACTTGCCGTAACAACGTCGTCAACGCTTTGCCGCCCAAGAGCGTATTACCATTAACTAAGAACAAGATGGACCAATCATCTTACGGGATTTCGTGTCACACGCTTTGAAATACCGATAACCTAAAAATTCAGACTTTTCGGAAGAATATCTTTCGTTTTATTACTCGACGAAGAATGTAAACACTTCTAAAGTATTTTAACCCTTTGCAGACGAGCGTCGACAAATAGCCGCCGAAACTTTGTCGATTCTATGGATAAATGTCGCTTTTCAAAGCAGCAAATTTGGATTAGTGACGCTAATATGCACTTTCGATAATAATTCAGCGAAAATTCGTTTAGCGTTATTAAATATGCCCGTGATAGATTTGTAATCGAGTGGAAATTTGTTATGTATTATTTTTTCTCGTCCGCAAAGGGTTAATATATAAACGGTAAGAGCAAACGCAAAAGTTATACATTTTAGACAATCGAAAAGGTAAAAATGAGAACGGATTTGGGGCTCATGAGCCTCAAATCCGGGTGACAAAGAAAGGAATTGGCGAAGTGGTCTATCCTGTTCTTAGTCAATGCTATTACCATTGACTAAGGACATAATAGACCACTTATACAATGCTTTTGTTTGTCACCCGGATTTGGAGCTCACGAGCCAGCGGATCGAAGTAAAGATTAAAAATCATCCGAAATTGGTTACCATTGTAAATTTAAAGTAACGAAGCTGGTTGGTTGTATCATTTTACAATTACGTTGCACGGTAGAAACAATATGAATCAAGTATCCAATGTTTCAAACGATCCACTCGCCTTTAAACTTTTACTTTAACCCTTTCGATATTGAGGATGGCTATAATTGTCCATAAAGAAGTTTCACATAAAGAAGGGGTTAAAAACGACGTTTCGTGTGCGCCAATCTGATAAGAAGCACATTAACCCTTTGACGAATACTACTAAGAGAAATATAGGATAGGTTATTGCAGAAAAACTGTAGGATTATTTGGATATCCATATTTGCACTCGCTGATCCTGTACTTTCTCTGCATTGGAACATCTATAAAAAAAATTTCTCGGCTTTCAGTGGGCCGATTTCGATGCTCCTTAGCTGAAATTAAAGGTGAATGTTCCGAGAATATTATCTTACAGTCGTTTGCACCTGGCCCTTGCAGTTCATTTGTTATAAACAAATATATCGCGTCATGATAAATAATTCGGACGATATCTGAAGAAAAATATTCATTTCTCGGCTCCTATATGTCCGATTTCAATGCTCCTTGGCTTAAATCAAAGGGGAAAATACTGCTCAATAGTAGATTTAAATATATGCCCACTTTTGAGAATTTTAGATTAGTGGTTCTCTTTTAAAATATTCCAATAGTTCACCACGTCTTCGTCGCGTACTTTTTAACCACGTAATTCATATCCGACTGTACGGACGCCATTGTACTTTGAATTTCCTTGCGAAAAAATTCTCAAATACTCTTCGATGACGGATTCAACCATGCGCCAAGTTTGGAGATGTTTCGATTAATACTTTCCGTCAAAAAAATTCCCAAACTTCACCATCCTCACGCACCGTCATTTTTCCAATAGCGAAACGCAGACGCTATTGTTCTTCGAATTTTCTCGTGCAAAAATTCCCAACGTTTCTTCGACCACAGATCCAATCTCTCACCGAGTTTCAAGAATTTTGGTTTCGCAGTTTCCTCAAAAAAAATTCCTGCATCCCCCGCGTTCTTCGTTCCGCAACTACGCTTGCGATCGTGAAAAATGGAGAACGGATGATTCCGAAGATAGAGAAAAATGTGCCCTTTAATTTGCTTTTTATTTCACGTCGATATCTCAACTGATTCACGAGATATGGCCGTTTAAAGTTTACCCTTGAGGTTGACGCGCGCGGATTTATGAATGGCATAGTAAACATAGTAAAACTGACCTGCGCAATACTACGAATGTTGAACTGCTTAATGTGGGTCACTTCGCGGAGGCCGAGAAACGCGGAAAAACATAAACTTGTCTTTAAACGATGATATCTCGGCAACCGAAAGTCGGACTTGGGTGAAACAAAAAGCATTTTGAAGGGGAAGGTTCGCCGATGATGGTGGTGCAGGGATTTTGAAAACGCTCCATCCGTTTAAAAATGGCGGCGAGTTGAATTTTGGGACGTTTTAATGTAGGCGTTTTGGTGTGTTTTCGGGAATAGTAAAAAACTACTCTTCTCTTCAGACGACGATATCTCGGCAACCGAAAGTCGCATTTAGATGAACCAAAAAGGGTTTTAAAAGGGAAGGTTCGCCGATTATGGTGGTGCAGGGATTTTGAAAACGTTCACGTAGTTTCAAAATGGCGGCGAGTTAAAATTTGAGACGTTTTAGTAGATGTTTTGGGGTTGGTTAAGAACGAGTAAAACGTACTCTTCTCTTTCGACTATCATATTTTTCCAATAAAAAATGGGATTTGGATGAAACAAAAAGGATTTTAAAGAGAAAGCTTCCCTATTTCTTATACGCTGAGGCGAATGCAAGAATTTTAAACTGCTTCAAAATGGCGGCGATCTAAAGATTGAGTTACTTTAATAGGTGTTCAAGTGTAGTTTAAAAAATAATCAAACGTCGTCTTCTCCTTAGACAGACGTTCCAATACAGGCGAAGTATAATTTATCAGAAACATCATAAATTGCGCGACTGGTGAAACTTGGACCGAACTTATATGAAAAAATTGTACAAAAGTTTACCAAATCGTATGCGTGAAGTAGTAGAAAATAAAGGACGGTATACTCATTATCAACAGATTTGGACAAAAATGATACTTTTAATTAGCTGTGTACATTTTTTTAATTACCAAAGATAGCGTCTCATAGCTATGTCCAAGTGAAGCCTTTGTCTGATTTAAATTGTATATTTGTTGTAATATTCGTTTAATTTACGGAGTCACTGGTTCCTCCAACCAGTGTAACAATGAATATCCAAACAATCCTATAATTTATTTATAATAACCCGCCCTATATTCCTCGATATAGAGCAATACTATAATATACATACACGACTTGCGTTGTTAAACCGGAACCACGTTTCTCCATCCCTATTTAATAGATGAATAAATTTCTCTTTATACCGCGAAACGATGTTTCGTTCTCGTCAAAGGGTTAAATGTCCTTCCACCGCGAAAGGGAGACCGTGTTCGGGTATCTCCGTTGAACGAAGCTCGAAGCTGTTGGCCAGATAAGATGTTTTAAGGGAGTTTCGCACGGGAAATGTAGGAAAAGAAGAGGAAACAGGCGGAGACCGATAGAAAGAGGGCGGAGGTCCGCGCCCGCCTCGAAGAGGCTTCCAAAGCCAAGAAGGCGAAGAAGGGTTTCATGACCCCCGACAGGAAGAAGAAGCTTAGGGTAAGTTTGCATTCCGTTCAACGCTAATTTCTTGCCAAATTTAATTAATATCCAGACAGCCTGCTCTTTGCTTCCCCCTCTACCTTACCGTATTTTATCCAATCCCGCTACAAACTTCAAATTTAAAACTTCCCACGGCTGCGACGTAACTTCGCCGTCTCGCTCTTTGAAAACTTTATCACGGTCTTACGTTCTCGTTTCCAGCGTCTACGCTTAAAGTCTCGCGCGTTCTACCGCAAATATTTTCCCCTCAAAGTCCATCAACTTTTTTCTCCGGCCTCCTTTGCGTAATGCTTTTTTTCACCGCGAGTACGCTTTTCACCGCCTCTGTCCCACTGTCCGATAAAAAGAGTTTCTCTACCATACGATTACTTTGATCTCCCGCTTGATACTCATTCTATCTCTCGGAGAATTCTAGACATCGTATCTCTCGCCGGACAAGTTTCAAAAGCCGTACCGAAAGCGACGATGCTTCCACGTGAACAGGTTTGGTTACGTGTAACTGTTGCGAGCGATTGAAACGTTTTCCGGCGACTGTAACTCGAAATTTAATTTTGGCGAACGGTAAAAAATTGAACGGTAAACGGTTAAAATTTTAGTCACGAATGCAAATGTTATTCGCAATCGGAACACGTAAACCTTTGCCTTTGCGACGTGCTTTAAATATGATAATGCTCGCGATAAGACCCGTTCCAAAAGATACTTTCCTGTTTTCCAAAAACACTTTGCCCCGTAGAAATGGTTACTGTTCGTACCCGTTTCTACCGAGTCGCGCGCCTTTCCTGACGATCACGTTTCGTTTCTGCGGACAGCTGTTGCTGCGCAAGAAAGCCGCCGAGGAATTGAAGAAGGAACAAGAGAGAAAGGCAGCGGAGAGGAGGCGCATCATCGAGGAACGCTGCGGAAAGCCGAAGAACGTCGACGACGCCAGCGAAGGTACTTTCAAACTTGTCCATAATCGCGCTAGTTTAACACCCGTAGCCGCGTTCAACGGCGCGCGACAGACCGTTAATAACGAAATTCGGTTAGGAACGAAGCTCTACAATCCACACGCAATAAAAAGATCGCCTTGTTTCGCGTCGCTCGAGAGCCACGCGAACAGAAGCAAGGGCGGAAAAATCTCGCGATGTCGTGCGAGAATTTTTTTTCGTTCGCCTCTGCGTCCGCATCTCTTTGCAGACCACACATATATACACACACACATACACAAACAACTCTCTCTCTCTGTCTCTCTCTCTCTCTCTCTCTCTCTTTGTCTTTGTTTTTTCGAGCATAGGATATTTTGAAGCTCGTCCTTTCACGAATTACAGCCCACGGAAGATATCGTATCGTTACACGTTAATCGTGGCGCGCGATTTGACGCGATTTTGATGTCCGGCTCGCAAGCGAAAATCGATCGCTTGGCCTCTCGCTCTACCTCGTGCGGTTGCTTCTACACAATTAAATATTGACCAACTCTGTCCGTTCTTTTTCACCTTGATCCACACAGAAACCGTGAAGCGCGTGCTGCGCGAGTACCACAATAGGATCACAGCATTGGAGGATCAAAAATTCGACTTCGAATATGTTGTTAAGAAGAAGGACTACGAGGTACTTACGAGGAAACAATAGTTGCGAGAAACATTACCAGACGTGCAAAAGAAATACCTAGGCGTTCTCGCCGATATCGTGCAAGTTTCTGCAACCTGCAAATGGGCCCGTAATTACGAAAGCGATGTATTTCTTGTTTCGAGATTATAGATCACTTTCATACGTAACTCTAAATAACATTCCCTATAATGATGTACGAACAAGCGCTATCTAACGATTCATTTTTCACGATAACGCAAAAATGACATCGAATTAATTTAGTTTAAAATAACGCGATGCGAAGTAACCGATAAACTTTAAACGTTCACTTTGACCACTTTCGTAATTATGGGCACAGATTAACGCGCGATCGCTACAAACGTCGCGTTTCGATAGTTGATGACCGATTTTACGGGTACGATCTTTCTTCGACTGTTTAAAGTGGATCGAATTTTCTCGCTCGAATAGTTTGCGACGCTTCGAGACATTTAGTAATCGCTATGCGGCGCGGTGTCGCTCAGAAGTCTCGCGCGTATTATGGGGACGGTAGGGGATTAACTCCTTGCCCTACTATTTACTTGCCTTATATTTCCGAGACTATATATCTCGTAACATCAGCTACTTGTTACTTTAATACCGTGTCGAATACACGACACTGAAATATCGTAATTAATTTGCACTCGATAATCCTTTAGCTTGGATATTGGAAGGAAACGTGCTATTGAAACTAAACATTATTATAGACACGGTGTGCTCTCGTTTTACTCGAATTATAATATTCACCACGAGTATAGCTCGTCGTTATATGGCAAGGGGTTAATTCGTTTTAAAAATGCATTAGAATACGCGTCCGGTGATTACGAAAAGTATTGTTCCCGCGTTTAGGTATCGATCGAGTAGATCCATATATATGAGATACCGTGCGGGATTTAATTTATAGCTATAGAAACTATAGAAACTAAACCTGAACCATAGACGGAAAAATTAATTTCGGTACTTTGCTATAAAGGACGAACGTGGTTCGAGATTTATCGATTCGTCGAATCGAACGAATACGGTTCGTAGCCAGATCGAATGCTGTTAACTTTAGGACGTACAAAGTGTTGGAAAATTTAAGATGAACACGAGAGAATGTTACATCGAACGGTGAAAAGTTTTAAGGTTGCTCAAAAGACAGTTTTGTCGCGTCAAAGTTGACAACTGGTTGGTAATTTTGCCAACACGACGTTTAACTCGTTTCTTTAACCCTTTATGGACCCACGTTGCATCGGATCAACTTTTCACTCGCAACTTGTTTAGACTTTGTAAAATAGTAGCGCTAATATAGGCGAGAAAATTGCCACGCGAATCTCCGTAATCCTCTTTGATAATTGCAACATTGAAACGTAGAATTCACGCGTGCGAATTGATCGATTAAAACTTGCCACGAAAATGTTCCGTTAAATAATATTGCTCCCCAAACGATTAAAGCTACTAAAAGCACTCGCTTTCGAATTCAAAGTCGGATTACCGGCAACTGATAGAAATTGCTTCGCGAGAGAAGCTAAACATCGGAGTTTCCCAACGGGCAATATTCGATCCACCTTTGGACGTCCTAAAATTAGAAGCAACGATTTCGCGCGGTAAAATTACGAAAAGTTCTCCATCGGAACGTAGGCGAAGGGAGCGTCGGTCGGCTATCGGAATTCGATGCTTTTAGCGATCGTTTGGCAGGTTGCACGCAACCGAACGATGCTCGATGTTGTTGCACTTGAGTAATGCGCCGCGCTTGCCCGGTTGCGTTCGCTTTCGACCACGACGAACAGCCTCGGGTGCTGTTTGGCAAAGAGCTCGTAAACGGTGCCTCGGTCACCCATTTCGCAATCCTAACATTGCCAACTATTTATAAACGATCGCGATATATTTTTGTCGCCGAGATCACAGCGCGATTCTTCTACCAAACGAACGAAAAAGGGGAAATGCGTTCGTTTTCTCCGTTCGCGAAGCTCTTTGCCAAATTCGATTGGTTAATTCAGCGTTTCTCAACGCGAGGCGCACAATTTGAAATAGTTTGAATGTTTTGGGGGAAGTTGGAGAATTATTTTCAATTGGTTAGGCTTCGGCAGCGATGTAGAAAAAAGTCGCCATTATTTTTTATTCGCCTTTCTGAAATCTTTGGGGGATTCGAGTGGGACGTGATTCGAAGAGGATTGACGAACGCTGGGTTAATCGATGTACCGAAACCTCGATCGTTGCGTCAACGCTAGAACTACCTGCGACTTGGATACCTATTTGTACCGAGGAAATCAAAATTGAGAGACGATTGAAAAACACGTACGATGCAACCGAGACAAATCTTTGTTCGTATCTTGCACGGAAAGTCACGGAATGTTCTCGAAAATTATAGCGGCGTGCAAATGCATCAGACCACAGTTTTTATCGGTAATATATTTTAAAGACGAAAGTTTCGCACGAAACTGTTCATTTCCGATAAGAAAGGTCAAGGAATCGTTGTATAGGAACAACAAAATTTCCGAACAGAATATAATGCTTGATTTCAGTTGCTATCGAATACATATGTACAGTTACTCAACAGTTACAAAATTGAGCGTACACCTTGAAACTCGATGAAAAATATGGCTAAGAAATGGTTACGTTTCAATGTACCCAGACTATTAAACTGATCGAACGTATCTTGAGAAAAATTGAAATACAAAATGATAACGTATACGTTTACAAATGGAGACGAATTAAAAATGAAATTACAAGAAGAAGGAGGACAATATTTCACCTTCTTTATGGAAAATTAATTAATTCTATGCCATGAATATTAAAGGTGATTAACGAAATAGTAATCTATACGTATCATAATATGCGTATAATTACGAAAATGTCGATGATTAAAGTGTCGACAAAAATGTTACACCTTTACGTTTCTTATTAAATACGTATAAATAATTTGTTTTCGCAAAAGGAATTTTGTACGTACCTTGTGTTAGAATATACGAATGGAATACATACATATGTATTGCGTTTCTACTTTTGAACGTGTGGGTGTATCGTCACTCTTTAGCTATTTTTTACTGGCAACGTAGGTGTACTCTCAATTTTGCGAATACTTGTACATATATTTCTCTTATGGTATCCAAAGTATATTTGTAACAGTCGTTTCGAATCGTCGCTTTAATAGTTCTAGCGTTAAACGAGGCTGAAAATGCGCGCAGAAATGACGAAGGGGGTAAACGAATAATACTGGATGCAATCGCGATAACGAAGACGGTGCGTAGTCAGGATTGATAACGCTCCTCGTGTCGTCGATCGTTTTCGGTTTTCATCGTCGTTCTTATCGCGCGTCGTCGAAATGCAACGAACCAGGTTTTCGCGCAACGATCGAGGAACCAAATCGATCGATTACCATATCATGTAATCGGTAGACTGGGGATGTTTATGCAACTATGCGGGACTTAAATTTGCAAACGAATACAGAGATCGCGCGATAAATGGAATCGCGGTAAATCCAGAGTAAGGTGCAACGTAATAGCGTTGGATAGTTGTGGAAATTTTCATGGATTCACGATCCCGAATTTGAACCGAAGAAGCTTTATTAAATGAACTCTATGCGAATCGTAAAGATCGTCCAATTAATTAAGTAACATACTGTTTTCATTAACGTAGCTTACTATTCGTCTATAGTAAAATCCACCGCAACTTTTACAGTCTTTTAATAAATTTAAAGCGTGGAACTTTAATCGTTAGTTGAAGAAATCCATCGCGATCTTTGCAGCCAAATTTTGTTTAGCTTCCGTTTGCTCGAATCCGCTTCCAAAGATACGCAATTTGCATAAACGTCCGCAGTCTCGAACGAGACGAGACAGCAGACAGATCTTTCTGCCTCTACTCGTCGACTATTAACTGCTCCTCTTGAGAAGCTGGAAAAATACGTTGGCTCTATTCGTCCTACCAATAATGGACGTGTCTATGAAATAGCTCGCGTATGAATGTATTCATTTTTAGACGAGAAATGCCGATTACGTATCGTAATTTGCCTGTCTTCCAAAGGTTAGGTTAAGCATTCGTTCAACGTCTCGTCTCGTCGTAGTAAAGTATAGGAATCGATTGAACGCAAGTAGGGCAAGCGTGGCGGGGCTTCGCATTTCGTCTATCTCCGTGTTTCTATAATATTTATCTTGACTTTCTCACTCTTTTTTCATAACACGACTGTTCGCTCTCTCTCTGTCTCTATCCGCCTTTGGCTCTCTTCTTTTCTGTTGGCATTTGTTTCTGTGCGCGCGATCTTTTTCACAGTCTTTTTGCTCTTCGTTTAATGCTATATTATCTGGTTCGTATTTTTTCGTATGGCGAGCCTGAGCGCAATCGTGGATTACTCGCGGCGTTATTAACTTTCACACCTTGTGCTCTCACGCAACTTGTCGCCAAATGAAACGCTATTCGTGTATGGTGGAGTAATTTGCTACTGTTCACTCACGGTAACACAACGGTAACTCGTTTTATTTTATTTATTTTTTTCTTTCTTTTTCATTTCCAGAGATCACACGTGGCTTCGTGTTACGAATTACTTGATTTCACGCGTGTACACGTCCAACGTTCGACGTCTAAAAACATAATCGTGTCTAATTTGCTTTCTGTGTCCACGCCTATTCTACTAGCTCCCTCCCATTCTCTCTGTCTTTCTCTTCGAGTTTCAAGTTTCACGTCGTACGGATGCTCTTACTCGCCGTTGTAAGCGAAAACACACACCGGATAGGGTCGATCCACTCGAAAAGCAACGCTGACACTTTGTAACGTCGTTCGCGTAACGTTCGTTCAGCTTTGATACCAGACTCACCGCCACACTTCTCCTCCGCTTTGACACGTTATCTCCCCCCACGTATAAAACCTCGGTTTCAATGAGAACCAGAGAAATGCCGAAAATCAACGAAAACGACGAACCGTGAAAACTTTCCTAGCGCTACCCCCCCGGCAAAAAGTTTTCGGTCGAACGCGATGATATAAACGGAGCTAAAAACGCCAAGGCTTTTGCGGCACGAAGTGCTTCCGTGTACCCGTAAAAGTTGACAAAGACTGTGGCGATGACGCAGAGCGTAATTAGGTAACGAAAGCGTCCGCGAAAGTGAAAATCAGCGTGGAGAGGAAGTAGTAAAATTATTCTGATGAAACATGTCCCATTTACGCGTTTCGAAAGTCTCGTAATAATAATGCTACGATTCACAGTAATTACACGTGCACGTAGAAGTACGGGAAAATATTAGGGTAAAGTACCGTTTATTTTCTTCGCTGATTTATTCCCCTCGCTGTTCGGGTTTTTAACCGTTTGCGGACGAGAAGTAATAACACCTATGGGAGTACTTTAGTTTTTAATTCTACGTCTTTGAATTTTCAGGCTTTCGAGTTCCAAACCATATAATTCCTAACGATTTCAATTGTTTATTATTGCGTTAAGCATTCATTACGTTCAGTTTTCTGCTTTAAAAGTCGACGTAGGCTGAGAAAGCCAAAAAATGATTAGGCGATTATTTGTCGACACTCGTCCGCAAAGGGTTAATACTGGATTTACGGAACCCGACGGTTTATTTATCCTTAAAGTTACAGAAATCATAAGTATCATCTTTTTATTAACTTTGATGCAGCTATACGGATACGCGTCGCAATTCATTCCGCTCCGATATTTGAACTCTTTTATAGAATCATTGACTAAGTACAGGACTCATTTATATGAAACGTCACAAATTTCAAACTGAATTACCGAAGATCAAAGGTTTTTTTTTACATACATATATCCCTTACGATTGAAAGTGGTGATCTTAAGAATTACGTTCGATCCAACCACGAAAGTTGATCGAGTGACTCGGAATTCATCGCAAATTAGAATCGTGTGACTTAGAAGTTGTACAGCCGTATACACTTCGTGACAAAGATTAAGAAACGTGGTACGTATTTGCGAAGCTTTACGTCGTCGTTCGCTTTTCAGATACATGGATTTGAATTAAAAGTAGAAGAACTTACTGTTTATTAATGTATGTAATACTACTACATACTTTTATGCTATTGTAAATTCTAACCAGTGAATCATAGAAGCGAAAGGATACGCAAAAATTCGTAAGTGACTACTTTGTTTCTTAAGTGTATTTTATTACGCTTATTTGCATTCATCGTCGTTCTATTTATATCTCGATCGTTGTACCGATGGTAGGCAATTATTCTCGTAGTTTCAAAAACTCTCTGTTGCCTTTACTTTATATTTATCTAGCAATGGACGTTAAAATAGTTTTCGATACGAATTGGAAATGGATCGTTATCGCTGCAAATCGATTCCATACACGAATAGACTATCCTATGCTTCGTCAATGATACAATGTTCCAATTCATCGGGAAACGAAGTCGCGAAGTTGTACCATCGATATCCGTAAATCTAGCGTTAATAATAAACGTTTCTTTTCCCAATTTATTTCGCGTGAAAATCCAATCTTCCCCCGCGTATTTCTCTATTTTGTAGAGCGACGCATTGCACCTCGAAATCTTGAACGTTCTTAGCGTTCGCCTCGCGTTTGACCGTGAACTTGTTGCCAGGTGTAGCATTCGTTTACGTTTCCTGGTTACGTTTGCGTGTACATATATATATCCACGATTCTGCTGCGAAGTCGGCTAAAATCGTCGGCGCGTCCCCGACCAAAAGGTGCGAAGTAATGTTTCAAGGTGACTTGGAATTTTGACAGCTAGCGTGAAGTCCATTCTGATCCAGTATCATAAGAGGATCATCGCTCTCGAGGGGGAAAAGTACGACCTTGAGTACGAAGTCGCCAAGAAGGATTTCGAGGTCGACAAGTTTTCGATGCGCAAAAAAATGACAAAAATTACAGACGACGCACCACCGCAAATTAACCAAACACATAAAGAACAGAATTTTCATTCCACCGTCTTAATTTTCTACCGTGTTCTCGTTTTCTTTCTTTCTTTTTTACCGATCCCTTTCTTTTGAGTCTTTTTCTTCTTTTTTTTTTCTTTCTTCCATTATTATACAATTAGTACGCAAAACGACTTTTTGCTAGCGCAGCGCTATGATCAGTAATAATAATAATAATAATAATAATAATAATAGCGATACTTTTTGTCTTTTTTTTGTTGTTGTTGTTCTTGCTGTTGTTGGTTCTTCCAAAAGAAATTGAAATGTTTTAGCCGGCTGTGTATTGTTGGAATTTTTTTCCTTTTTAACGTTGACACGTTGAACTTAGGCATCGAGGCTGAAATCATCTAATCGCTCCAACTCTAACTAGTAGTACTCGCAAGATTTCTTTTCTCACTTACGCGTGTAGCTAGCTTAGAACGTCTTCATAGAGCGTACTTACGTCACGCGTAGAAAGAGAACGAAAGCCAGGCACGCGTGATTCGTAGAATCGCAGCCAGTAGATCTCAAGTAATATACAATAATATCGTAACGCTGATTATTATTCCCAGATCCCATCTTGAGCGATTTCTTTTTTCTCTTTTTTTTCTTTTACAACAGTAGAACAAACAATCTTTCCCTTCTCTCTTTCGTTTACTTCCGGCGTAGGCAATTTAGACCTTTCACCGAAGCGACGTTTCCTCCAAGATCTTCCCCCCAACAGTTTCCCATCTTTCACGTGTCAGGTTAACGTTCACGCAGAGTTGTCAGCTTCGTGCTTTTTGCTTCCAAAACACGAGAATCTCATTCTCTTCTCTGTCTCCTTTGATTCTTTATCCCATCCGCGATTAACCCTTTCAGCGCGGAAACGTTTCAGTTGAACGCGTTGTTATCGGCAACGTTTCGCTTAACGCTAGCCAAACGCTCGAGCATTTAACTGTTTTGTTCCCGTGTAGAGCGAAATTGGCTATTGTTCCAATTACTCGCTGAAAGATCGGACGAATAGATTCGGCTCTATTAAATATTTTATTCGGATAGACATTCGGTATTCGTCGTATTATGTAATTTATTCAAGATGTTTACCACGAGTAGACTGTGGATTTTTCATGCGGATACGTATCTTAAAAACACCCTCAGAAGAATGAGATTCGGATACAAATTAAACTTGTCATATAAACGTAACAACTTCTACTTTGCTTTAAATATTCGGTATACTTTTATCCACTTTCAGCTAAATTTTCTACGAGTACACGATAATCCATAGTCTACTAATAATACGTGGCGTGAATAAGTTGTTCGAACAAAAATTGCAAAATTACTCGAACGATCATTTGCCTTCGTTTACGATTAATCTTCCGAAACTGTCTCTGTTACATCCGTGTCTTATCTCTTACCGTTTCATCTCTATTCGATCTTTTCGAGCGCTACTTTCTTTGATTTTGTACTGGAAACAATACAGCGATGCAATGTTTAAACTTCCGAGAAGCTTTACGCATATACAGATGTGTTTTCAGCACCAAACGTGTACTCGGGAATCATTTCTTATTGGTCACTTCTCATCTACTCGTTACTATTTTACGTAACCACCGACGAAAGCGCTTCGAGCTGTTTCAGCTTGAAATTTACGCGATATGCAAATACTGTTCGTACTCGTTAAAAGCTCTCGATCTGTCCCAAGTGCGAAGCATCGAGCGAAACGTTGCCGTGGTCGCGATTCCCGACGGAAACGACACAAATAGCAACGTGAATGGTAAGATTTCATCGATGGTACGACGGAACCTAACTAGAAACGAAGATCTCTAGTTTCGCCCTTTATTTCGTTCATTTTTTTCGCCTCTCTTTTCCGTAGAGATTCGAAAGTAGCCGATGTTTAATCGCGCGACAAACGATAAGACGATCCCCTGGTCTCTTGATTTTCTATTTCACTCCATCTCGCATATTCGCCGTTTCGATACTGTGAAACTTTTGTTCTTTTAGCCGAGCTGCAAACGATCTGTACGGCATATTGGAACAGGGTACACGCGCTCGAGGGCGATAAGTTTGACCTCGAGAGGCAAATTAGGTTGAAAGAATACGAGGTAAATACGATCGGCTCGCCTAAAGAAAGCCTAACGAGTCTCATGCTCAGATTACGTTCATCCGGCCTCCCACGTGATTCGTTTTTTTTCTTTTTCTTTTTCTTTTTGGATTTCACTTAACTTTGCCACGCAGCTCGACCACCGCCATTGGTCGACGTTCGAAATTGCCCCTCGAAATTTCACTCCCGATTCTTTACTTTACTTTCTTCTTTTTTCTTTCTTTAAAGAGAAACACTCCGAGCAGCTTTTCGTCGCCACTTCGCGATCGAACGCGTTTTCTATCTCGGTTCTCGATTGCAACGCGATCGATTTCGGTTTCCTTCTCGAATCGGCGAACGACTGCTGCGGACTGAAGTTTCGAGGGGAATCGAACCGTACGCGTAACCCGGTGTATCGTTTCGATACGGATGGAGGTCGATAGGGCACGTTCCGTTTGAACGGAAAGGAGAGATTTCAGAGCAGGTCACGTTCGCGTCGGTTGCGTTTGGCGGCGAACATCACCGGGATTTAGCCGGCCAACGCGATTAGGCATTCGGCATTCGCGCCACTTTTATTGTCGCACGAGCGGAACGAGAGAGACGACTCGTTTTCGGGCGAAATCTTTCGCGCATCCGGCTACCGAACGGAATCCCGCGATCGCGTATCACGGATTCTTCGTGTTCGCTATTCGAGACTCGCCGCAGTGGCTACGAAAAGTGTTGGCACGTCCCGCGCTTTCTTATAAAAGGACCTTAAGTATAATAACGTAGCGTACTCTTTGGAGAAACTTTCTTTCATCCGTTTCCGCGTTTCCGCGAATCTTTCCGATCGCAGCGTTGCACGGATAGCGTGTTTCAGGTTGAGAAGAGTTGCTTCGTCGTTTTTTTGAACGGTTCCTTTTCGTTTGCTCGATCCTTTTAGGCGAAACAGCGTCGCGATTCGTGGAAAATTACGTCAACGGCAGGAACAAATTAGGGAGCATCTTGAAAGCAGAATAGATATACATTTAGTTAATGAACCGTGTCGTTTACTCAATTTTGCGCACTTAGTATCGAATGATAGAAAGAGATTAAGAAAGCAGGAGCGTCGTTGGGTGAATAGTGATCCGAAGATTGCAGTACGGTTAAGCAGAGAATCGTGTCGTTTTTCAATTTAACCAACTGTAGCATCTCTCACCAACTTTTATTTCCATTTAATTCGCGATATCTTATTTGAAAGCATACTTCTCTCGAATGGTAAAAACGAAGGGAATTCAAATATAGCAGCTTCAATTCGATACCTTGAATTATAGTATCCACTGCTACGATTGCTATTAAAATCTATTGCGTATAAGCAGAATAGGATAGAGTGGTGTAAATAGGATTTTTTGTATCAAAGACAATGGAAATGTCGAAAATCTTCGATAGCTTAAACAAACTTTCTTCGTACAACCTTTTCCTCCAATGTTCATCGCTTCGTTGTATCGTGAAAGGGTTAAAGTAGGAAGAAGGTTAGCTCGTATTATCAACACTATGATTCTTAACTCGCCATTCGAAACCTAAATAAAATACAAAGAAAAAAAATAAATCAGAAAGTAAAATTCAGAAGCTTTCTGGAAAATGCTCCTCTAAATCTTCAACTCTTCTTTCGGTAAATTATCTTTAACTCTACAACAATATATAGCCGACGTTTCGATAATAGCAGTAGCGATAGCATCTAAAAATCTCGTTTCAATGTTGCGCCAATTAAGTTCAGGACAACATTTATCGTTCGACTCGCGAAAGCGAGTTTCCAACGCAGGTTACTCGATTCACCATTCTATCTCGTTGGCCGTTCTTCGAACGAGCTCCGCAATTTAATCACACCTCGATTAGACGGCGGATAAACAGCGAAGTAGACGCAGCGGAGTGTGTCGATAGCTTTCGGTAGCCACTGCGCCGCAAATAAAAAAAGAAAAGAAACGAAAAGAAACCCTTTCTAGCGTCTCTCTCTTTCTCTCCGTTAGCCTCCTGGCTATTTAGCGAAAGTAACGTTACCACGAGTGGATGATATCTGAGAAGACAACTCCATGTTCTTTGTAGACGATTTGAAGGAGATTTGCCAAATGTATTACAACCGCGTCTACCTTTGTGAGGGTCAGAAGTGGGATTTGGAGCGTGAAGTTCGGAAAAGGGACTATGAGGTACAGGAGATAAATAAAAGAAAGCAGCAAAGCAAACCAACCCCCCCGCTCCCCGCCCCCCCCCCCCCAAAAAAGAGCAAACAAAAATTGAAAAAAAAAAAAAAAAAAAAAGAAAAGAAAAATAATAGAGGGAATGGCGAACAATGCGAGGAGAAAGAGAGCAAGCATCAGTGGCACGTTTCTTTTGTGCAACCTACCCCAACCCCTCTTCTGTTTCGCTTTCTCTCTTCGCGTTGTCGCCCCTCTAGATTTTCACCCTCTTTTCCGTGTACAGAAAAAAAACAAAATACGTCTCTCTTTCAATTCTCTTTCTCTTTCACGATGTCTCTCTTTGAGGACACGTTGAGTGGCCTTTGAGCAGCCAACGAATCGAACAACGAACAACAACGAGCGACTTTATTCGTTCGTTTTACCCTGCCGCGTGCAGCGCGAAACGAACGTCGCAACTATTCTCTTTGCGTCTACTTTTGCGCATATTTTTTTGTTTTACACTCCATCTCTTGGTCAGTCCTGCCTCGATCTGATTTACCTTCCCCCCCTCTTTTATCCGTGTTTATCTTTGCGTTTTTTTTCTGTTTTTTTTTTGTTTTTTTATCACTCGACGGGACCCGAGTAAAACGAAATATCCCAGCGAACGATTTTTTTCTTTTTTCGGGGTGGATATGAAGTGCCGCAATTGAAAGCATTTTTTTGCCCTTCACTCTCTACTCTTTTTCTGTACTCCTCTTCTCTCTTTCTCTCTTTATCTGTTTTTCTGTTTTTCGTCTATCTTTTTTTTTCTCTCGACCGCGCGTCGACGCCTCTTTCTCATCTTCTACCCGCCTTCACAACAAATTCTCTATCTACTTCTCTGTTCTCTCTCGTCTTCTCTTTGTCTCTGTTACTTTCTATCTATCTCTCTCTCTGTCTAACCACGTAACGCAGACATAGGCTTTCCGAGCTTTCTACTAATAACTCGCCAAAAAAAAAAAAAGGGAAACGAAATATAATAAAAGCTTCTCGCGAGATTCGAATCAGGGCTGGGCAAGCTTATGGAGGAGACGTTTTTATTTTTTGTTCCTCGGCTCGCGCGTCACTGACCGGTCCGACTAATCTTACTGGACGATCACTGACTCTCTCTCTCTGTCTGCTGCGCCGCGAAACGCGTTCTCGCCCGGAGAAGAATGGAAATCGTGAAACGAGAAGGTCGCGGTGTGTCCCGAACGACTGAAACAGCTCATCGTATACCCTAGACTTATATCACTCGGAGTTTTTACAATCCAATTCTTTTTTCTTCCCTTTTCTGCCTCTCTATATCTCTTTGGATTTTTTTCTTCCAATCGGACGAAAGAAAAAGATCGAATAGACTCGGTGAAGGGAAAAGGGCTGCGAAGTGAAATGGAAAAACCCTTTCGATCTCACGCGAGACTTGAAACGTGTGTGTGCGCGTGTGCGTGCGTGCGTGGGTGTGCGGTGCAAAATCGGTAAACGTCACAAGGATAGAGGAAAAAGAATCGTATCGAATACGTAATCGCCGATCCTACACGATAATAGATCGGATACCACTTGTACATTTCACGTCTTCTTCGTGCTTTTTTCTCCGCTCGCTTGATTACTATTACTGTTTTTCTTCTTCTCCGCTGCATTTTCCCCCCTCTCCGTTTCTCTTCTATCTTCTCTTTTCTCTCTTTCTTCTTCTCTTTCTCTTTGTCTATTTCGATCTATCTATCTGTCTCTGTTTTTTTTTTCTTCGATTCTCCTCCTCTGACGCCTTGCGAGCTTCTATTTGCCAAGTGTCATTAAAACCGCTGCTTTTTGTTTCTTTCGCCTAACAAAAGAGAGTGCATGGCTTGAGATACCTACTAACCACGGTAAGAGATTTTTAAATGGTATTTAGTTTGCGTATGTAAGTGGTTGGCCGGTGAAATTGCATCGCCCTTTAATGTGAAATCGAAATAGAAGCCTATTTGTTTTTAATTCAATTTTAACGCAAGGATTTAGTACGAGTATATTGATCTCTAATTGAAATTGCACAGCGAAATTGCCACGCCCCTTGTTGTAAAATTAAATAAAAGCGTATTCGGTTTCAGTGAAATTTTTGTATAAAGATTTAGTAAGCGTAGGTATATTTATCTCTAATTAAAATTGCATCGTGAAATTGCCGCGCCCTTTATTAAATTAAATAAGAGCGTATCTGTTTCTAGTTATATTTTAGTATAAAAATTTAATAAGAGTATATACTCGTCTCTAATTGAAATTGCACAGCGAAATTGCATCGGTTCTTTAATATGAAATGAAATAAAAGCGCGTTTGTTTCCAATTAAATTATAATATTAAAGTTTAACGAGAGTATATTTATCTCTGATTAAATTTCGATATGGGAATTCAATAGAAGAACATTTATTTCTAATTCAATTTCAACTCAAGAGATTTAATCGAGTGTATTTGTCTTGAATTAATTGGTAATTTATTCCGGCAAATTGCGGTGCGAATGAAATTCGGAGGATTGCTGGTTTTTCGAGAGAAAAACCAGAAATAACGATACTATTAAGCCGGTGCGATTTTTAAGCTGCAATTTCGAACGATTTTTAATTAAAAAAGCAAATCGATCGAATCCTGATTCAATTACAACACTTGAAATTAATAAAATTCGTATGCAGCTGAAAGTGTTGCACTGTGAAAATCCGGCGAAGCGTTCGTATATTTTTTTAAGCCAGCGGTATTTCCATGGCGGTCGTTTTAAATACAAAGTAATTAATTCCCATATATTTTTCATCGTAAAATGTTTCGTTTCAATTGTATCTAAAAGCATAGAGCGTTTATTCGAATCTTCGCGTATAACTTTTAACTTCACGCAGCTTCTGTAACCACGATTTTAAAATACAAGGCAATCACGTTCGAGAGGCTTTTAGTTACAAAATGTTTCACGTGTATTCGAAAGCATAGAGCGTGCATTGAAATCCTCGTATAGAATTTCGAATTCGATGCAATTTCCATGACCGCCATTTTAAAATGTAAAGTAACCAATTTCCGGAGGATATTAGTTACAAAATATTTCACGCCTGTCTAAAAGCATAAAGCGTTTCAATTAAAGTCTTTGCATATGATTTTAAATCCGATGCAATTTTCGTAGCCACAATTTTAAACGCAAATCAATTAATTTCGAAATACTTTCAATTACAATATATTGCAATTACATCTAACGAAAGTTTAAAGCGTTTATTAATGTCTTTGCATATGATTTTAAACGCAAATCAATTAATTTCGAAATACGTTCAATTACAAAATATTGCAATTACATCTAATGAAAGTTTAAAGCGTTTATTAATGTCTTTGCATATGATTTTAAACGCAAATCAATTAATTTCGAAATACTTTCAATTACAAAATATTGCACTTACATTTAATGAAACTTTAAAGCATTTATTAGTCTTTGCATATAATTTTAAATCCGATGCAATTTCCGTGGCCACAATTTTAAACGCAAATCGATTAATTTCAAAATACTTTCAATTACAAAATATTGCAATTATATCTAATGAAAGTTTAAAGCGTTTATTAAAGTCTTTGCATATGATTTTAATTCCGATGCAATTTCCGTGGCCACAATTTTAAACGCAAATCAATTAATTTCGAAATACGTTCAATTACAAAATCTTGAAATTACATTTAACGAAAGTTTAAAGCGTTTATTAAAGTCTTTGCATATGATTTTAAACGCAAATCAATTAATTTCGAAATACTTTCAATTACAAAATCTTGCAATTACATCTAATGAAAGTTTAAAGCGTTTATTAAAGTCTTTGCATATGATTTTAATCCCGATGCAATTTCCGTGGCCACAATTTTAAACGCAAATCAATTAATTTCGAAATACGTTCAATTACAAAATCTTGAAATTACATTTAACGAAAGTTTAAAGCGTTTATTAAAGTCTTTGCATATGATTTTAAACGCAAATCAATTAATTTCGAAATACTTTCAATTACAAAATATTGCAATTATATCTAATGAAAGTTTAAAGCATTTATTCAAATCTTTGCATATGATTTTAATTCCGATGCAATTTCCTTGGCCACAATTTTAAACGCAAATCGATTAATTTCGAAATACTTTCAATCACAAACTACCGCCTCTTGATTATATATTTAAAAGCAAACAGCGTCTATTAAAGTCTTCGTATAGAATTTTAAATTTGACGCAATTTCCATAGCCATCGTTTTAAGCGTAAAGCCAAGCTATTCGAAAGCATAGGAGAGCGTCCATGAAAGTTTTCGTACATCGTACAACGTTATTTCTAAACAATAATTCGCCGCTGAATATCGAAAGGAGTTAAGGTCGTCGAATGAATTAACCGACGCGGCGTTACTGGACGATTGTTCGTAAATTTTTGAAATTTTGAGAAACGTTCCCTGCGTTACACAGAGGCGGGGAAACATTCTCTTTGTCTGGGCTGGTATCTAAATTAACAGCATGGTTCGATTTTTCACGCTGCAGCCACGCCAAATACGCATCGCAGCTTTTCTATCAACTTCATTTCGGCCGATCGCAGATTCAATCGCGGCCGAAACCATCGGCCACTCTATAATACAGCGAATCTTTTCTATTTCGTCGAAACGTATAAGCTTTTGCGTCGCGACAGGGAAGTATGGCACTTCATATTCCCCGCGAGGGAAGTCGAACGAAAAAAAAATACGCATCACCAAACTTTATCGTAACGTACGTACATATATTAGTAGCCATTAAATATTCAAGCAGATTAGCGTCGATGCTTTGATTACTCTTCGTATCGCGCGCGCTGCTCGCCAAAAGTTTGCGATCCCTTTCTGGATTTTACCGCTAAACCGCAAATAACTTTTATACGAATTCGAAATCGGTGCCTCTAAATATTTCGACAGCAATTTCGCTTTACTTTGAGCCGAATACACACCGTCTATTATATTTAACTTTGTTATCAACGCAGGGTCTATTCGTACGTTTTTTTGAGTAACGATTCATTGGCTCCGCAATTTTCGGGCCGCAGAAGCGAAGATAATTTTGATAAATAAACCTCGCGTGCAAAGTATTGCGACGATAATTATTTAATAATTGGTATAATTAAAGAAATATATTAACCCTTCGACGAGTACTGAAATTTGTTTGTGTATCAATTGTTGTTTGCTTATGTGTCAAAATGTTTATGTCGATTACACGTATTTATATCGAAGACTGAGAAACGTAACAAAGTTAATAACGGAACATCGTAAAGGCAGTTTCCATTAAACGGAGCACAAAAACGTAGCTCCGATTAGGTAATAAAAACCATATTTGTACGGAGCTACGCTTTTGGGCCCAACAATTTTTAAGCGTACTCGTCAAAGAGTTATTAAATAAGAATTAAAAATAGGTGAAACTTAGAATCCCATTAACTCGGAAGATTCTTCGGTTGAGAATTCGCGAAACTAAAAAGGAAATTAGTGTATTAATTTCTACGATATCATCTTCGAATCGATGAGAAAATTATCGCAGGTTTCAACGCGTGTTTGCAATACCGAAAATGATCGCAAACTTTTGGCTAGGAGTGAACGATACAAGATGCTGGGAAGCGTCGAAAACTGTTTAAGAAAATACGGTATTATCCCTTTGCAGACGAGTGTCGCCAAATAATCGCCCAATTCTTTTCCTAATTTCCGGGCACCTCGAGGTTCAATTCTTAAAAGAAATAATATCAAGCTAGTAAATAATCATCGATTAAACGGCTTTGCAATTAAATCGTGTTGTACATTTGATAATTAAACGGGGCTTAAGGAATCATCCCTTTGTTCGATGGCGAAATATTCATTAAACGTTGTCCCGTTCGCAATGGTTTAACCCTTTGCACTCTAATGGCGACGTTTAATCGTGAGAAACGAAGCTGCTGAGTGCAAAGGGTTACGCGTCGAAGGATGGTAAACAAGTAGTACTTAGGTACGTAGAAGGAAAACCCGCATTTTGGAACTTTTGTTGCCCCTATTTTCAAACTGTGCCCCCCTTCACCCCTCACGAGAACTTTTTCGTCACGCGTGTTTGAACTTTGAACCGAACATTCGTATTCTACGCGGTAATAATTCCGCCAACCCCCCTCAACCCCTCGCCCCACGAAATTGTAGATAATCAAACGCTGGATGTATTTATTTGACCACCTTTTCCACGCTTTTCTATCTCTCTGTTCCACTGTCAACTCTCACGAAGGTGGACCGTATGCAGACCGAGTGGAAAAACATCACCGGACCGAAGTGCCATGCTGTGAAAATTTCTCCCCCTATCTTCCCCCTTTTTTTATATGTCGCCCCTGTTTTCTCACCTCGAATCAACGGCCCTTTGTAAATTAGCCCCGCCCCCCTGTCTATCTGTTCTATACGTCTGTGAATGTCCTCTGTAAATAGTTAAAAAAAAAAAAAAAGCAACAAGACGATACGAATTCTTTTACTGTTCTGTTCTGTTTTTCTTTCTTTTGTTTTTGTTCTCTCGCCTCCTCTATATGTTGATGTTGTTGTTGTTGTCGTTGTTGTCCCGCGAAAGAGACGTGAAAGCGAACACGCGCTTAAACGCGTCTACGATGTTCGAAATGGATTTTTGGACGAGCGAAAGTGATTTTGCACCGACTCGCACGCACCACCACCCCCCCGACTGTCAGTGTCCTCTTGTCATGGTGTTCAATTGGGCCTGTAAATAGCGGATCCTTTCTGACGGAAATCTGCTCCTCCCTTTTAACCCTTTCGTCAAATTATCCGTCCTTCGTTCAGACGTTTTTCTTCTTTGTTTTTTTCCGCGCTACGGTTTAGCGATCAATGGAAGTGTGATTAATTTTTCAAAGGGTTAAATAACGCTGCTCTAAAACCCATTGCAATTACTCGACGATCGGAAGGTAAATTGTATTTTATTTTATTTTTATTCACGGTACCGCTCGTAATTATTCGCAGTCGAAAAGAAGGGGAAATATTAAATTAAATTGAATTGAATTATAAATTAAATTTATTATAAATTCAACGGGTGTAAGAACCCTTTAGCGTGCATTGAAAGTATACACAGAGTAGCAGTGCAATACGATGTAAAGAGAAAGACAATATTGCTTGGATAGCTTAGATTCGATCTGCTAAATCGCGAGGCGATTGTCGGAGATTTCGCTGCGTTAAAGTAATTGGAACGATGCGAGACGAAGAACGATTTGTACGCATTGTATTCGTAGAACGAAGCAGAATAATTTTTGGAAAGCTTCGCGAGTGTATTTAGCATTTTTTCTAGCCACGCAAAAATGTATAAAATATCCGAAACGCGATATTACGTTTACTGATATCCGTTTAGGTTCCATTTCCCCAGCTGCGTTTTTAAACCTACGAATCTGCATAAAAATTCGCAGTCCATTTGCTAATACGCGAGCTCAACTTATTTTCTAAATTTCGCGATACTCGGAATTATTTAAGAACGCAACGCGTCGTCATTTTTATCAACGCTGAAACAATGAACCCTTCGTCTAAATTAGATCACGCTTAAAACCGGTTAGAATCGCGACGCGTTGTCACTTTTATCCTGTATATTTTTACGAATTTAATTAAAGATGTGGAGCTTAAATAAAGGATAATTTCGCCCTGCAAAATAATGCAATATCTGCTTTGCTTCGAATACTTTGCATATCTTTGCATATTCCGCGTGTCGCGTTCCTTTTTCCGCGGCCAAATTTCTCGCGAATGCCTAAACATTCGCAATATATTCGTTTCAATCAGCAACGAAAGGTATGAACTAAATTGCCAAGATCAATGTACGAACGATTTGTCATCTTATTCAGGATTCACCCGTTTAGCAGACTAAAAGTATCTAAAATTGCAATCGTCGCGATCTACGCTTTCTTCGATAATAATTAGCAGCGAGTTGAATCGTTGCTACTACAACGATAACAAAAGTTAAAATCGTGAAAAGCATTTGAATACGATTACTTTGATCGTCGGCTACTTTACCGTAATTGCCGTGCAATCGAAAACAGTAATCCGTGCAAGCAATAGCCCAGAGAAAGCTGCCCCTTTTTTTTTCCACGACGAATCGTGAAACAAAGTGTCCGCCGTTGGGATAATTAAGAGCGGTGCTGTATTGGCAATTTACACGATGGAAGAGGAATAATGATCAGAGGTTGTCGGGGAGCAGCGAGAGGAGCAGAATTCCAGCAGCCCAGAAAAGGGATTGTAGTGGAATTTTTCTCTTTTTATTTATTTATTTTCTTTTTTTATTTTCCTCTCTTCACCCTCTGTGAACAAAGAGCTGATCGCGACCAGCTCTCCCCTGATTGGCCAGAATGAAATTCACGTCCCATCATCGCTGATCCGTTCTTTCTTCTTCGTTCCTTCAATTCTCTTCTTCTCCAGCACCCCTACCATCTTTCTTTCTTTCTCTCTGTCTGTAATCATTTTCGTTAGCCTTTCTCCGTCTTCGTTTCTCCGCCTGAGATCTCGCGTCTCCCTCCGTTTCCTCGTCGACGATCTTCAAAGCGAAACGACAGACGCTCGACGAGGAAGGGAAGATGTTAGGAGGGGGGTGGAGATCTCTGGCGGAGGAAGGGGAGAGAATCCGACAAGTGGCTTCCGGTGGAGGTTTCACCGGAAGAAGCTACTATTCGAAGACACTGGAAAATCAATTTGTTTAAAAGACCCTTAAAGAGAAATAGAAGCGGGTACTTTTGATAAGGGGAAACTTTCGACGGTAAGATGTCACCGGTTGAAACGATCGACTGGGAGCAGAATACATAGACTTTCGTCTAATTGCGCGTACAGATTATTCGGTCGCGTCGTGTACTACGTATAGATCTCGTTTACCGATACCGTTCGCGTTAAACGACGAGATTTCGAATGAAACTTGTCGCAGTACATTGTGGATCTCTTACACGTTTTCTCGCGTCTGCCCTGTTGTACTTCGTCGATGCTGCCTCCCTTAACCCTTTCGCTACGTTATCGTGAAAATTGAAAATTAGGAATGGGAATAAAGGTGGAGACGTACGCGTGAAATCGCGTGCTACGTTGTAACGCGTTTGAAGCGAGGCAAACTCGTCGGGTTGTACTTTACTAACGTCACGTGAAATTTGTTTATTCATTTATTCTCTAACCTTTTTACGCGGAAGGATTATTTGTTACGCAATAGCGTGCGCTTTCGCGTAAGACGATATCGACGAGTTTTGTTACTATAAAGGTGGGAATTATTCGTATATGTATGTGGAAATAATACAGGTGGAAATATTTCGGTACTCCGTGTAGTTAATTATAACGCAGCATTGTTAAGCAAACGATAACAGCAGTTGCAACGAAATATCGTGCTATAGAACAGATGTCTGTCTAATTTGCAAAAGAGTATGCGTACGTTTTTAGTAGCGGAAGGGTTAATTAAAATGTCCTATCTACCAGTTTGCACTTTACCTCGCAGACACTTGCAGCTCCATGTATTTTTCAACGTTCAACGCGTTGACTGCCGCGCAAATTTTAATTATTTTTCGTAATATTGGCGCAGCTATAAATCGATCGAAATAAGAAGAGAAACGCTGGTCGCGAATAACGTGGCAGTGAACGTGTTCAGCTGTACATAACAACGAGTCTGAATATCCTCTGTGCTTTGCCGGGGCCCTACGAACAGGCTAATTTAATTCTTCTAACTATTTTACTAATTTCAAGCCTCGCTCTTTGAACGTTCAAAAATGATAGCTAGGACAGTCAAAGGGTTTGTACCAAAAACAACCCCTGTCGATTTTTCTTTTCTCACAGTGATACGTTTAACTTTTACTCGACAGAATTCAATTGCTATTGCAAACAATTTTTAGTAATATTCAGTATTCGTCGTATTACATACGCACATTGTCAATGTTAGTTGTAACTATGGGTTTACGTCAATGTTTATATCAATGTTATATACTATATGTAATCGTATTCGATTACAATTGTACCTGATTACAATTTCTATGGGTATTATTTGTAATCGTATTCAATTACAATTATACATCCATTTGCGATTGCTGCGGGTATTATTTTCAATTCTATCTGATTACAATTTCTATGGATATTATTTGTAACCGTATTCAATTATAATTATATATCCATTTGCAATTGCTGCGGGTATTATTTTCAATTGTATCCGATTACAATTTCTATGGGTACTATTTGTAATCGTATTCAATTATAATTGTATATCCATTTGCAATTGCTGCGGGTATTATTTTCAATTGTATCCGATTACAGTTTCTATGGATACTATTTGTAATCGTATTCAATTATAATTGTATATCCATTTGCAATTGCTGCGGGTATTATTTTCAATTGTATCCGATTACAGTTTCTATGGATACTATTTGTAATCGTATTCAATTATAATTGTATATCCATTTGCTATTGCTGCGGGTATTCTTTTTAATTGTATCCGATTACAATTTCTATGGGTACTATTTGTAATCGTATTCAATTATAATTGTATATCCATTTGCAATTGCTGCGGGTATTATTTTCAATTGTATCCGATTACAATTTCTATGGATATTATTTGTAATCGTATTCAATTACAATTATATATCCAATTGCGATTGCTGCGGGTATTATTTTCAATTGTATCCGATTACAGTTGTTATGGGTGTTATTTGTAACTGTATTCAATTACAACTGTATATCCATTTGCTATTGCTGCGGCTATTATTTTTAATTGTATCTGATTACAGTTGCTATGGGTGTTATTTTTGTAACTGTATTCAATTACAATTGTATACCTATTTGCGATTGCTGCGGGTATTATTTTTAATTGTATCCGATTACAATTTCTATGGATATTATTTGTAATCGTATTCAATTACAATTGTGTATCTATTTACGACTGCTGCGGGTATTATTTTTAATTGTATCCGATTACAATTACTACGGATGTTATTTGTAATCGTATCCAATTATGTATGCAATCGAATCACTAACTCATTAATCCTGTATTGGACCACGCGTCTAAGATTCGAAACTTCGACAAGGGTTGCTTTCGGTATGAAACCGCTCAAATAACTCTGTTACGTTCCTTAAAACGTGTGGTCGATCCAATCGTACCCTCTGCTTTCTATCGAAAAAGAAAATTCAACTTCAACGCGACTGTCTCGTGTTTTTTCTCGAAGCTAGGAAATATTTTACACGATTCGATCGAAACCGATTCACGGAGCGTAGCAGGGTTAATCTAAAGGTTCGCACGGATCGAGATGCGATCGCTGGAAACACCGTATCCCGAATCCCGCCGGCAAACCAATTCGAATCGGCCAATTTCTAGCAATTGTCCGCGTGTCTCTGCAAATTTGGCCGACCGTCGGGCTACGGTATTTCCAACTATTGCAACGCACTCTGTGCGACCTTTAAAGGGGGGCAGAACGCGTCGCGAACCTAAAGCTTCGAGCTAAATACGAATTGATCAGTTTTCCCCTAAACTTCTCTGTTTTGTGCTCAATGTTCAAGGAAAATCGTGGCTTTTAATTGTCGCAATCGAGGCAGCGTGTTTTAACGCCGTTCATCAGCGTTTAACCCTTCGACTGCGTTACGCGTCCATTAATACAATAAAGAAACGCGTGCGTTGTTTACTCGTAACCGGATGTTACAACTTACGCGCGGTGAATCGGGTACAGGCGAATAAATTACCAAAATCGAAGCCGCCAAAAGTATTAAAGCATCGTTTCTAGAGTCTCCAAGTATCATTGCGCGATGCGAAGTTAAGAAATGAATGTACCTACGATTCAGGTATCTTTTCGCGTTCTTTCGAGACACGTTTTACTTAGATATCGATGGATATCCGCGAATTTCGCGGTCAAAGGGTTAACATCGAGTTGAACATCCTTCAACGCTTAACCCTTCGGAGACGGCGGAGATACGAACAGAAAAGACGTTCGTATTTCGACAAATTTAGCCCACAGTTCGCTATCTATAAAATGATAAACACGGAGAGCAACAAACGCGTCTCTTAATCGCCGCTAAATAGTTCTCGCTTCTCTAAATCGATGTTAATCGTTTTTCGTGCCAATGGTAAAAAGGAACATACAGATGCCGTCTCCTAAGGGTTAACTTTGCCATTCATCTTCGTTCAACCCTTCGTTGCGGGAGGGGTGAACGTTAAGAAGGCTACACGTGTACAAGTTTGATCTACTCGCTAAGTCCAGTATTCACTCATCTCTCCTCTCACCTCGCCAATTTTTCTCCGCGTGCGATCACGCAACGCCCAACGTGAATATATTTCCCCGCCGCAACGCCATTCTCCATCCGATCTCCGAACAACGAAGCACACTTCTCACTCCCCCGTCCGATCGCGGCGTTGCAGTTAATCAAGCAAGCGAATTTACCATCGATCTCGACTCGTCGAGTGGCTCGCTAACCGAACATCTCTGTATTCGCTGCGAATCCGTGTGCAACTCCTTCCTTCTCCCGCCTGCTTCTGGCACGCAGGTCGCATGCCTAATTTCTGCTCCGAACCGTGTGCGTTTCTTCTTTCGTCCGCTTAACCGATTTTTCTTTCACTGTATCACGTTCTTTTCTCGCGCCCGTGAAAAGGCTTGCCTTTTGTTTCTCGGTTTCTCCGTGCAGTGCCGTGTGACGTGTGCCGTGTGCGCGTGTTCTTTTCTCTGTGTTCTCTTTCGCGTACCGTTCACTGTGATTAAACGAAACACATTCGACGCTTCTTTTGTTTTTCGCGTTTGCTATCCCAAAGCTTGCCTACGGACGCTGATACGCGCGTCGATGCCGGGAATCGATGCGAGCGATGGTGTCGAGCGAAATTAGAAGCGCGTAGCCGCCTGCTGCGTTTCTGCTGTTCTTCCGCGGAAAGAATGAACAGCGTGTTCACGTTCCCACTCTTGCTGCGGTCCGTTGATTGGCGTATGATCACGGACAGCGATCGCTATTGGTCTAAGACGCTCTGTGCGAATGTGAACACGCTGTGCCTTCTTTCCGCGCGAGAATAGTACGCGTTTCTCCTTGTTTCCAATGGAAAACAACAAAGACGTATAAGATGAGGATTCTAGGTATCTCTATCTTCGTTGCTTTCGATCGTCGAACAAGGAAAACCGTACAAACGTGACGCTCGCGTGCGGCTAGACTTATTGGCTCTCGCGTCGTTGGAAAACCACGGCGAAGTCGCAGCATTTTCTGAACCGTCGACTTAAAGGAAACGCTTGCATCGATGCGTGCATTAGCGTCCGTAAGAACCTTAAGAGAACGAATGTCCTTTCCGTGAGCACGTGTTGTCCCGAGCTCGTGGATACGTCCTCTGGAAGCTTAGTCTCGTTAATTGCAACGCAATCCCGTTTAATCGGCGCAGCTTCGATTTAAAAACACGCTACGTATCGATAGAAGTCCAAGGAAAGCTTCCCGAGGGCGTTCCATAGATCTCTCCTAAGTGTTTCGCGATCGGAATACGCATGATTATAGTATTTTTGCTGGACCGAATCGAACCGCGGACTAATGCAATGTTTAATGGCTGCAGATCGCGGACTTGAACAGCCAAGTGAACGACCTTCGAGGTAAATTGTAAGTAACCAGCTTCGCGTTACTCGTACTAGCGTATATGACCCACGTATTGTCATTGTTACCACGACTGCCACTCGAGTTCGTTTTATATAACAGGAAAGTAACGCGCGAAGAAATTTTCATAACAAATTTTACGCTTCGATTTACGTGACAACGCATAGACATCGTATTTATTCGTTTACGCTCTATATTTGTAAATAAATATTAGGAGGTAAAACGTGCCGTTGAATATTGAAACGTGACCAATATACAACGTATAACGTATGGAACGCGTCGTAATCCGGTTAAGCGATACGTTTACTCTTATATCTTTTACGCAACTGTCGTGTTAATATATATACGTAAAACGTGTTTCTACTTAAATGAAAAGTTTCCAATGATACATTGAATATTATTACAATTCGATTAGATTGTATAGATATTGTGTTTCGATTTATGTATAATATAAAAAACTATACTAATTGATACGTGAAAAGATTAATTTAGTAACTTTAGATACTTCCAAAAAAAAATTTGTATACCAGTTGAATTCCGATAGATTTGATAGTATTGAGAGAATACGTCAAATATTATTACAATTCAATTAGATTGTCTAGATATTGTATTTAGATCTATGTATAATATAATAGAATTATACTAATTGAAACGTGAAAGAATTAATCTAGTAATTTTAGATACACTTTTGTTCTACCGTTTCAATTACGTAGCAATGAATTTATCATATTGAACGTATAAAGAAAATGTTCATAAATAAAAGAGATCTGTTGAACAATATTACGACGAGAAACTGGAACGATCTTTACGTTAACTAAGTTCTAAAATAGTTGAATAAAGTTACTTAAAGCGCGAATAAAGTTACTTAAAGTGGCAGTACGTGGTACTTACATTTATTCGTCCGCGACAAGAAGGCACACGCAAGTATTTACATTCTATGTTCTTTACATTCTTTACTATGTTCTTTACAATCTACGTACACACTACTAGCCCTCCTACAAGCGCACGAATTGTTCGCTATTAACCGAAGACGTTGAAGATCGACATTGGTTTAATACTAGTTTTACGGACATTACGTGAATACGTTGATAGACTTCCGGAAAAATAAGTATACTGCATATACATAAATATTCGAACGTAGAAGCGTGAGGATGAAGAGAATCGCGTAGAATACATATTCGTACCATTGCATTAATTAAAGTTAACGTAAAGTACTGAAAAATTATATTTATGGTCTCTATCAACGGCGTGAACGTGACCAATTCTGTAAACCTAATGTTAACCCTTTGCGGACGAGAAGTAGTAACACTTGTGAGAGTACTTTATTTTTTCATTCCACGACTTTGAGTTTTCACGCTTTTCAGTTCCATACCATTTCATTTCCAACGATTTCAAATGTTTATTATTACGTTAAGTATTCATTGCATTGAGTTTTGTGCTTTAATAGTCGACATGGCTTCGGAAAGCGAAAAAATGATTAGGCGACTATTTGCCGACGCTCGTCCGCAAAGGGTTAATAACGAATACGTCGTGTGGCTATAAGGAAGACGGTAAACCGTATCCACAGTGAGGACGTAAAGACTCGTTTGCCTTCTTTTCGCGTACAGTAGTGTTCCCTCGCTGCTATTCGGTAATAATAACGTTATGGTTCATTCGAACAGCATGAAACCCACGCTGAAGAAAGTCTCCAAGTACGAGAACAAGTTCGCGAAGCTGCAGAAGAAGGCGGCCGAGTTCAACTTCCGTAACCAACTTAAACAGGTTAAGAAGAAGGAGTTCACCCTCGAGGAGGAGGACAAGGAGGTAAGAACGATCGTTATCGATTACGAACAATCGATGATCTAATTTTTTTACGTAGACTTTTTTTTCCCCCCTCCCGTCGACGGCTCGATAATTTTGGATTTTTTCCCCGGTCGCGAGTTGCGTGTTTATTGTATTATTGCGCGCACGGATAAAGTCTGAAGCGAAAGTACAAGATTTCGGGTCGAACGTCGAGGATTCCGTTAAATCCATTCGGAAAGTTCCGTCGTTTCCTTTTTTAAATAATAGAATCGCCAGACTGGGGATCTTTATGCGAGTACGCATTTTTATTCATGCAATCGAGTGATCGAAATCCAAATGGAAACTTGATTTTTCTTCTATATATTTTCGTCGTTTTATTCACGCGGGATAACCCGTTTGAAAGTTGTTGGAAAAATTGTTGCAGTGTGGGGTAAAAGATTATTGTGGTAACGAAGAGAAATATATTATAAAGAAAAATACAAAGAAATATATTATATAGAAAAACTCAAGAAAAAAAAATGTATTATAGAGAAAAATACGAGGAAAAATATTAAGAGATCGAGATCGCTTTCGATATTTGGAATATTTTTACGTGCTATTTGTCCTCTGTCTCTTTTTGCACATTTAAGTTCCCCATAAATTCATAAAGATTCGTAGTTTAGCAATTGATATTACACGAGTAATTCGTAATTAAATACGTACCTATTTCGTCGCATTGTAATTTAGTTATTTCGTTGCCGTAGAATTGTTCGCATTCGCGATTGAAGCGTGGCTAGATTCAATTTTATTCGTTACTTCAGCGAGAAAAGGGTTGGCAAAACGATTCCTTTCGATACCTGGACCGTGAATTTTCTGTACATTTATGGGAAACGCAAATATGCAAAAAGTTACGGAATATTTATGGCATTGAATACGTACGCGAGCTGTCCAGAATTAATAAACCAAACGCGAATTATTATATTCGGGGATCGAAACAAACTCCCTCTGTTTAATTTTTCGCTCTTCGATTTCGTTTACGAAAATCATTTCTGCGTAAAAATCCTCGATCTGGCAATGAACAACGATACGCGGTATCAAATGTACGATGCATAGCATTAATTGTCGACGGAAATTTCCACTGGGAACGTGAAATTTTTATTAAAAAAAAAAAAAAAAAAAAGAAAAAAAGGCAATGAACTTTCCGACAAATCTAATAGCTTTTTCGTTTATTCGTACGTGAAATGGAAATCGAGGCAGGCCTTGTATTTCCGCTGGCTTTTATTCGTGCTACAAAAGCGGTGCAATTTTTACGATATTTTTCAACGTTAACGTGTTTTCATTTTTCGCCGCCGTGCGACGGGCGGGTTTTGTATTCACGTATTTTTTTTCCAGCCATTGAGAAAGACAGTTTTTGTGGCTCTGGTTTTCTTTCCGTGTATAAAACCCAATTGGCAGGTTTTTTTCCTTGTACCAGTAGTATCTTGTTCACTTATTCGGAACTTCTCTTCCGCGAAGATCGATCGATTTGCCCCGCGTTTTCTCGTCGATCCAGGCGAGTTCTATTCCGTTTAAGAAGCGGAATCATATTGGAGAAGTCGAACGCTGATTATTCTCGCAACGAAAACGGATAACAGACGATGAAATTGAAAAGTTTACGATTCTTCGAGTGTTGGAATTTTTCGATCGACGGGCTAAAGTCACTTCGTCTGTTTATTTCGACGAACAATCTTGTTTGAGGCAATACAAAATTCGTAGCTTATACCTAGCTATAATATTCTTACGGAATTAAAATAGCTACAGATATATTCGTTTACTCGCGTTATGCATTTAAAGGTAACGTTTCATAATTTTGTTCGATCGACTTTCCATCGGCACCAATAATAGATTTCGAATCGTTCCTTTCTTTGCGGACTGAATAATTTTAAAAAAATATGTCTCACGCAGTTGAATGCTTTTGCGATCGACTATTTTCATCTAATAGCTAGACTGTGGATATTCATGCACTTGTGGAAAATTGAAGTGCAAAAGGTGTGTCGTAATTAATATTAGGTGTGCCAACGAATAATCTACTTAGTTTTTTGAAATTCAATCTTTGCTTTCAGGACAATCGAACGCTTATTCTATCTCTTATATCGCCATTATTATTATTACACAGAATTACCATTATTCTGTAATGCTTGATGAACTTTTCCAAGCTACTAACGAGTTTCCTTTCGAAAGAATCCGCTTGATATTTTTAGTAAAAGCAAAATTCATCGATCTATTTACAATTAGTGGATTACTTATTTGTACGCCTAATAATTGCACAGCTTTTATACTCAAAGGATGAAGCAACCTTCAATTTAAGAACCTTAAAAATGCTTTCAGTTTCACTTATGAAAACGTGAATATGCACGAAGCATCCGCAGTCCGCTAATTAAAAAAATCACTCGATTACGAGAACTTGGAAGTCGAGTCGTTCGATCGAGATTAACACTAAGTTCACGGAACTCGTCACTTTGACGCCGCGGCGTCAGATTTCATCGATAAAATTATACAGACGATAAATATTATTTTTCAGTACTTTATAACTTCGTATATTCAATACTTGTTAACTTCACGTAATGTAATGAAACGAATATGTATTCCACTTGATTCTCTTCATCCTCGCGCTTCTACTTTTGAATATTTATACGCGGTATACTTACTTTTCCAGAAGCCTAACTTTGGATAGTTTTAATTTTACTGTTGATACTCAACGTATCAACGTAATGTCCGTAAACCTCATGTCAAGAAACGTATAGAATACGAAGTGGCTTAGCTTAGTCGAATTTGAACGCGACGCGAATGTTAATGAAAAATGGCAACGATTGATCTCGGAAGAGGAATTCCACATTTTGATCCTTTTTTTTCGTACATGTAAAGTTGCCCAGCAGTAGCGATAGTTGACTAGGCAATTGTGTTCTCCACAGCCCAAGAAGTCCGAGAAGGCAGAGTGGCAGACGAAGAAGTAGATTTAAAGAAACGTGAAAAGATAAACAGAAATCAAATGAAACGAATCACAACACGCGATATACAGGCAGACGATAAAATAATAATACAATATCCAAAGAGCTTTGAATACGTACACACTAAATGTCACACGATTCGACGCGGAAATTCCGCGCGATCCGATCCAAAATGTTGCAACCGGCGAGAAAACGGGAGCAAACGTTCTCGCTTTGTTACTCCCTCCAATTATTATCCGCTGCTCGAAATCGAAATAGGGGATCGCAATCTTCGAAGCCTTCGTTGCGCTAATCGCGCGAGAAAAGTTTTCTATGGTTTTCGGGCACGTTTTTCGACACGATACCGTGGAAAATAGCCACGAGTGGCTGCAAAGATGCGCAAAGCAATTTTTCGGGAATTATATACTCTGGCGATTACAGAAATAATTCACTCTACTTTTTTCCCCCATATTTTTCAGCGAGACTATTTTGCGGTGAATTTCGCGTTTCGATCGCGGAACGATACATTTTTAAAGTCGCGTACTCTCATTTTTAAAAATAAGAGATAGGACATTTTTGATATACTTGGGCTTAATTAATCGCGAGGTGTACGGAAAAGTTTTAGTCTTGGCTGGAACAGTTTCTCGTTTACAATTCTTTCGCGATGGAATTCAAAAATTGCTAGTCATGAAAACTTGGAGATTAACCCCTTGGCTTACGAATTTTTCAAAAATTATCCACGGAAATATTGACTATTTGTTACTGTAATACTACATCGAACGCGAAACACTGAAATATTGTACGCAATTATTACCTAGTAATCCTCCATCTCGCGAGCTTACAAATTGGAATAAAATAAATTCAAATTTATTGCGAAATACTGCATGTTTTAATTGTACGTGGTCCATAGACTAAACCACGATTGTAGCTCGGTGTTGCAAGCCAAAGGGTTAATACGCGATACTTTATGTTACACAATTCCTCGTTAAATTCAATAGAAATCGCAACGCAATAATTTATTTAATAAAATAATAACGCAATACAATTTATTAATACACGAAAGTGGAACTTGTACACGATACGTCGTAAAAAGAAGTAGAAACAAAATTCAGAATTCTATAACCAATTCTCTATTTACAGTCGATTACGAAAGTATAAATACTCTTACAAAAATTCATCTGTTAAAAAAGAATACACAGGAGTTTCGATCACTTTAACAACAGCAACGTGTGTTAGACAAATTTTCACCGAATACCGACATCCTTTCTATTTGTTTTCAACACTTGAATTCACAAATTATGAATTTTCACCCCATTTCAATTATTCCGTAAAGTATGCAAATATTTGTCTGACTTTGTATCTTAGGAAGGAAAGAAATGAATAGTCGACGAAAGTTGGACGTTACAATTAATATACAAAAATGGAGATGAAAACTTCTCGCATGCACCTTATTTACACAACACTTAAATTATTATTTGTGGAATATTTAAATGGAGAAATAGATACGAACAGCGGTATGCGAATACTTTTCGTAGCCGGTGAATTGGATATCGACAGGCGCAACGGTTGCGACCATTGCATCCCTTAATCGTATCGAGCAGCAGAGTTTCACGTTGACGAACGCGAGCAGGCCTGTTCACCACTTTCCCTCGAACCGTTTGCAAACGCTTTCGACAGTCGTCCATTTTATTGTATCCGTAATAAAGTATCGTGCCCTCGTATGGTTTCGCGAGACACGAGCAAATAGTTGATTGTACGAGTTACCGTTAGGTTTGTAAGCCAAGCCAAGGTTCTTTCTCGTCTCGATTGATCGGCAGTCGACCAATTAGATCTCGAGTTTTCGCGCACGCCATTCGACGAGAGCAGAATAAAAAAAAAGAAAAGAAACGCCAAACGAATGCTGTGTCAATAAAACGATCGAAGAAAGTGCACGTTGAAGGAAGGGAAATCATTTCTCTCGATTATCACCACTTCTTAATTTTTTTTTTTTTTTTTTTTTTTTCTTTTTTTTTTCTCTCTCTCATACTCTTACCCTTGGAGGCAGCTCGTTATTTTCTCGATACTTTCTTTCCTTTTCGTTCGTCCACGTAGTCTTTTTTTCGTCCACTCGTTAGCTTGGTGCACGCTAAAAACGCGGATGGAATTTTCTCGCCATTGTACACGCGATTTAAGCGATTTCTATACAATTTTGCGTCCCTTTTTCAACCGGAAGAAATTAGTTTCGTTACTCTGCAGCTGTAATAGTAATCAATTTTTAAATCTCTGCAGTATCGTGCAAGTTACAAGTGGCAAATTAGGACGTTTTAACCCTTTCGCTGCGACGATGAACGTCGATGTACACGGGACAATTTAGCATCGAGTTTATAATTGTAACAGCTACTTTACTTGCAACTTGTTAGTCATTTTAACGAATCGGTATTTAACGATTACTAAGTTAACCGCAAGCCCGGAAACGTCGAATTATTCGTTGCTAATTTTAGTTACGCGTAAATGAGAGCACCTTCTATTAACGCGGAAAACGCTACGAGTATAAATATTCGAATTCTGTTAACAATTGCACAGTACGATATACGCGAATGACGATAGAAGTACTATTGTTCCACGGAAAGAAGGCACAGCGTGTTTACATTCCCACACTCGCCGCGGTCCGCTGATTCGCCTGTAAACACGGCCAGTGACCGTTATTGGTCGAAAACGATGTACGAATGTAAACACGCTGTGCCTTGTTTCCGTGGAACAATAGTAGTACCAATTCTGCCCATAATTATGAAAGTGGTATAAGCGATGTATTTCTTGTTTCATTATAGACAAAATGTAAAATCGTTGTAAACAAAAACAGATATAGGACCACTATCATAGGTAACGCTAAACGAATTCCATATAACTGTTGGATGACCAACACGACCAGTCACACTGTAAACACCGTAGACTCATCTTAAACCAAATTCGTCCGACAAACACCCGAATCTTAGTTTCTAGTCATTCTGTACTCCGTACCTTTCCTAGTTATCCTGTACTCTGTACGTTTCCTTAGTTACCCTCTTCCTCGATCACTGTCCTTAGCATTAGTCACCCCCAACAACAGTACTTAAACGCCCGCAAAATCATAGAACCGGCAGATTTCCGTATTCACTAGTAGTCGAGTGCAGTAGCCGTATTAACCCTTTGCGGACGAGTGTCGGCAGATAGCCGACTAATCATTTTTTGGCTTTCCGAAACCACGTCGACTTGTAAAGCGCAGAACTTAATGCAATGAATACTTAATGTAATAATAAACGTTTGAAATCGTTGGAAATGAAATGGTTTCGAACTAAAAAGCGTGAAAACTCAAAGTCGTGGAATTGAAAACTTAAATTACTCTCGCAAGTGTCATTAATTCTCGTCCGCAAAGGGTTAATAAAGCCTCTAAGAGTTATCTTCTACTTGTTGTCAATTCTCCAGGAATCCAACATAACGTTCAACGAACAATCACTATCCAACGGTTCATTCTTCACAATATCGTAAAGATTACGTCGAATTAATTTAGTTTGAAGTAATGCGATGTGAAATGATAACCGATAAACTGATTTCTTTTATACAATTTTCACTTAGACCACTTTCACAATTATGGGCACAAGTTACAAAAAAAGTATACGTACACAAGTTACAAAAAAAGTATACGTACACAAGTTACAAAAAAAGTATACGTACACAAGTTACAAAAAAAGTATACGTACACAAGTTACAAAAAAAGTATACGTACACAAGTTACAAAAAAAGTATACGTACACAAGTTACAAAAAAAGTATACGTACACAAGTTACAAAAAAAGTATACGTACACAAGTTACAAAAAAAGTATACGTACACAAGTTACAAAAAAAGTATACGTACACAAGTTACAAAAGAAGTATACGTACACAAGTTACAAAAAAAGTATACGTACACTTTTTAGCAAACGATAATGGCCCATTTATCCGATCGTATATATATGCACGTGCTTTGTAGCGAAAGGGTTAATTTATTCCTGTTAATCGTCGAAGGAAATTAATCGAACAGCATCGGCTCTCGTGTGGAAAATATTAAAGAGGCGACGTTTCGTGTGCACCAACCTAACGCTTTGCACGCGGAACCGCGTTCGATCCTCGATCCTCGATCCTCGATCCTCGATCCTCGATATTTCGAAAGTTTTCGCGCACGAAAACTCATCGTTTATCCGGTGAAAAAAAGGAAACGAAGAAAGTGGATGACAAAGTGGGATGCTGATAATTCTATAGAATCCCCTGGAAGAATAGTTGGAAGGTTATCGAGGATCGTTCGGTTCCACGCCACTAATTTCTTTCTCTAAGCTCCTCCGATCTCTTCTCTTTTATCCGCGGCGTTGTACGACAACGTATGTTACTAGCCGCCTTCGACCGTATCTTAATTTGCTTTTTAACGCGCGTGTCCACTTTCGTTTTCTTCTCTTTCTCTCTTTCTCTCTCTCTCTCTCTCTCTCTCTCTCTTTTTCTCTTTATCTTTCTCATCTCTATCGCCGTTTCGCAAAGACCTTGGTTAACTGCGCGATAAAAAAAAAGAAAAAATAGAAAGCCCGCACACGCTCGGCGTAAGAAAAAGAAAAAAAACCTAACGAATTAAAAAAAAAAAAAGAAAAAAAAGAAAGAATGAAGCGAAATAAAAAAAAATAAAAGAAAAAGAAAAGGTGAGAACACACGGCTTGCAAAGTATATTTAAGACTCACACAGACTTTCTTCCTCGTTTCGTACGTAATCGCAGAAGCGCTTTACTCACAAGTGCCTTTTTTTCTCTCTCTCTCTCTCTCTCTTTCACTCTTCTCTTTCTGTCGCTCTATTCTATCACTTTCTCTAATTTTATTCATCCATTCATTCTATCTCTCTTTCTCTTCCTCTTCTTCTCTCTGGCTGCATTCATTTCGTTTATCTACCGTTCCGTTTGAACTCTGGTTAATCGCGCTCGCGCGCGCGCACAAATGTATGCAGGCTCCTTCGCGCAAAAAGTAACGCGTATCCTCCTCGTCTGGGAAATAATTTGTACACGCGCAACCCGCAGAGAACACATCCAAAAACGATCGCCCGCTTTGTCAAAGCGTAGCGCGCATCACTTTCAATTGGAGAAAAAAAAAAACAAAAATAAACAAACTTTCGAATACGCGATAAGCTCTTCTTTTGCAGCTTGCCTTTTGCCGCCATCGTTCGGCTGCCATGCTTCCAGGCTGTATATGTGTAGGATTGTTGTCCCGTCTGAATTTGTCTCTCTCCGTTCGCGCATCCATCGCGAGCCTCTTTTCTAACCATTCCCCTCTAAACTTTGAACAGATCTTGCAGATTAAATGCACGGTCGTTGGCAGAAGAAGGGTTAAGATATCCGATCGTAGATTACGATAGAAGATTAAAGGGAATCGAACCTTACGATTTAACGATAAATACAAAGTATGAAGGAGAAATGTCCGGTTGTAATTCGCGTGTCAGAATTATTAATAGACTCGTGCAAGTTTGATTGCGATTGCGATTGCGATTAAAATGGAATAGAAAAGTATATCGGTGTAATAGCTCGTGAAGGCGATCGACTTTGGCAATTTTGCCGATTGGACTGCGAATTTCTATCTATTTATATTTGCTCAGCAATGATAAACGATTGTTTCCAAATTTCGAGTGAATACAGTAGTAGTTAATCGACGTAAAACTTTTACTTTTATTGCTATTATTTTTTTTTAGCTACGTTGCGTTAAATCGCGTCCCCTGCGAGACACTGAAATTACCGAGATCAAAGTATACTTATTTGTGCCGAAGAGAAATAAAAAATAGATAGACGTACGTGATTTAATAGTAATAAATCTGTTATTATATTTTGTATAACGGATCACGGGATACACTGCGAAATGAAACAGTTACAAGTTCACGCGATTTTGACGGGAAATTGGCAAGCAGTTATTTTGACCACCTTGGTAATTCTACTATTAATGTGGTTTATTGCGCGTAACGATCGATTGGAAATTCGAAGCTCGGGTTATGAAATCGTGCAATATCCCGATTATTTGTGACGCGTAATTTCTGACGATATTATCCCACTGTTATGCGATTAACAGACCTGACGGCAATAAAGTAATACTCGACGAAACAAACTAAATTATAACAAAACACTTGGGGCGTTAGATAAAAATAAATTCAGTAGAATTTAAAACGAATGAGATCTAAACGAAGACTCGTTTCATCGTCGAAATAGAATAGCTTATGTTTTGTTACGAATACTTCGTATATTTTTACACGATGCTTATCCATAAATGAAATTCCACAATTCCATAAATAAAATAAGCGCACAAAAATTCGCAGTCCAGCGATAAAAATAGCCAAAAGAGGGAAACATCTGCGCTTTCGAAAGGAGCGTGAAATTATTAAATGAACCGCAACGAAAACGTGCTTGCAACATTCACAATATTAACCCTTTCATCGCTACAAACATTCGAAAAGTTTATCCGCAACGCGTTACTTGCTTCTTCCGTCGCTCAATTTCGATTATCGAAAATCTTATCAGTGTCTCGAGATAATGGAAATATTTTTTCTATTTCAAGGATAAAAACTTAATCGATGGAAGTTTACGAATATTCGCGAATCTCAATTCGCAGAACTTCCGCAATTTCCTCGTGCTGTTTTATTAAAACGGTGAAAGGGTTAATCCACCGACGTTTGCTGGAACTTTTTTCTTCCAATTAGCGATCGCTATTTATCGTTACGACTCACAGAACCTTTTCCCTGTCACGCCGCGCAGAAGCGCGAATAAAAGAAAATATTTAATCACGTTCGCATGCGATGGACGCGCGGATCAATTACGCTATGATCGTCGAACGTGATTCATGCCGCGATCGAATTGAAATTGGGTTCGTCGCGGCGTATGAATCACGGCCGACCCCGTTAATCGTTAAGATATTAATTAGTATGTACGCTCTAATAATCGTCCGTGTCTTATCTGTTGACTAATGATTTTGCTCTTGCATTATGTTCGCAGAACGCGTCAAAAGATAAGGTAAAGCTTTAAACGATCAACTCGTAGATCGGCATGCTTCTGTAGGGAAAGAGTGTGCGTGTAATTAGAGAGAACATAGATTACAGGGATGGTGTGAAGGAACGAAGCACAGGAAATTCTAGGACTAGATATAGAGAAAGCTTTACTTCCCTTTAACTTAACGACCACCAGTCGCGACAATCCTCCTCCCTCCCCCAGATCGTTACGATATCTTTTTTCCAATATTTTTCGACGTTTTTACAAGCTTTTGACGCCGCGAGATTCGAGGCAATCCGCACAGGGCACGGTGCGATATCTCTACGCTCGTAGAACTCGTCCAATTTTTTTTTTTCTACCTCTTTTTCACTTTTTTTTCCACTCCCCTTTACTCCCAGCCCCATCGAAACGAGCTCTTCTCTCGCCTCCTTTTCACTAACAATCTGCACGGCTTTCTGGATGACGTTAAAGAGAGAAGATCGACGAATCGTGGCGTAGTACCCATCCGCGGACAATCGAATCGGCAAAGCTTGCTAAACGTGCGAAACTTTAAATCGAACGAATTTCCAACTACGGATTAAACCTTGATGCAAATGAGCGACGATTTAATGCACGATCGTACACGTATACGTACGTGTTTCGTTATTTTTGTAATTGAAAGTAACGAAGACGAGGGTGTACGTTGGTGCAGTGAAAATCCACTCGTCCGCATCGAACTTTAAAGTCGATTATTCGTGTTCAGCGATGGGCGTTCGAATCTGAACTTCGAAGCAAATTCGAATTTTTCGACACTGTAATGATTTCAATCACTTCGAATCCGATTCGAAGCTTTAAAGCTCATGAAAGTCTTGATGGTCTTAATAGTGTTGCATATCTTACAAGTCTTGAAAATCTTGAAAGTCTTGAAAATCTTCGAAGTCTTGAAAATCTTGAAAATCTTTGAAGTCATGAAAATCTTGAAAGTCTTGGTACTCTTGGTAGCCTTGACTGTCTCAATAACTTTCTATTCGCCAACTCGTAAGTATTTTGATTATTTCAAACAATATTATTGACATGCAAATAGTATAAAGACTTTCAAGAATTCCGAGGATTTCAAGACTTCCAACACTTTCAAGACGATCAAAATGGTCAAAACTTTCAACACTTTCAAGACTTCCAAGACTTGCAAGACTTTCAAGACTTGCAAGACTTCCAAGACGATCAACACCTTCAAGAGTTTCAAGGCTTCGAATCAGCTTCGAAGTGGTTCGAATATCTCGTCGATTCACAGATTCGAATCGGTTCGAAGCGATTCAAATGCTATCGTTAATACGTTTACGGCGGCACTGGTTTGCTTCGGACAAAAGATTCGGATATCGTTTTCGCGGCGATTTATCGCGCCAGTTATCGTGGAGCCCGAAATTGAATTTCCAACCTAGTAACACGAATGGACCTTCGGGCGATTAATTGCCGGCGTTCCCCGATAGAAAATATCCCGTGTGAAGATCCGACAATCAGCCACGCGTTAGCCTGCTTTGCGAAAGTTTACCCCTGGCGCTAACCCCGGACCTGGCGTGTGCAAATTTCACCGAATTTACCGGATGTTATACCGCGACGTTCTCACGTGTGTCCTCTGAACTTTTGCAGAAGAAACCCGACTGGTCGAAGAAGGGCGAGGAAAAGAAGGTAAAGGAAGAAGAGGTGGAGGCATGAGGCGAATCGAACTCGTCCTCAGCACGTTTCCGAGAACGGATCGTCCATCCATCCATCCGATAACACCTTCACGCAACGAACTTCCTCATTGCTACTTTCTTTTATCGCAATTTTTTTCTTTCTCTCTCTCTCTATGTCTATTTGTTGTTTTTCTTCTTTCTTTTTTTTTATCGTTATCGCCTCGAACTATTATTAACTTGTGTAAGAAACTCCCGAAATTGCACGCAGGACATTTTCACGTATACGTTGTCTATGTGTTCTCGCGTATACGACGATTCCTCCTCGATCGGATCGTCGACAATTCGTCGAGCATCTTTCGTGTCCGAGTTCTAATCCAGAGTTCCAGCGATCTTTTGTGACTGACATTCACTCGTCTGGTAAAATGTGTACATATGTCTATATATTTTTTTAAAACGAACAACAGACCCCGCAACCGTTCACGTTTCCGTTAATGTCGATGTTTATTCGTTTTCTTTTTTGTTTTTTTTTTTTTTACACGTCACACGATCCCACTGTCACTGTAATTCTCTGTGAACCGGATTTAAGGGAGAAATGAAACGTAATGGAGTAACACGAAAGAGAACCCTTACATAAGGTTTATTGTAAAAGGAAAATATTTAACGACAATCAAATACATTCGCCTGTGTGTGTTCATTCTCCTACATTCCAACGAAAATCCAACCCTCCCCTTTGCCTCTGTGATTTTCTATGTTCTGTGTTTCGCGATTAAGCCACGAATGTTTACGCGTTTCCAATCGAATCAGGTGATCGAAACGCTTTTGCAGTTTGGGAATTGTTAGCTGATCATTGGCACAGCGAATGCTAAATTGACATTCGCTTTTAAACACGCAAGTTTATTCATTTTTTAACCCTTTTCGCTTCGTAGGCGACGCGCATAAATTTTTTCACAAGCCAAGATTCAAGATTTTTATCCTACTTCCGGCAACTCGGGTTTCATTTGTTTCGAAGCAGAGCAAATTAGAGGCAACTTTTTCAAAAGAAGAGTCGAGATGTTTGACGACAAATTTTAGAATTCGACGATAAATTGAAAGTACCGTAAAGAGAAACAAAGCAAATCAGGGGCAACTCTTTCCCCATTTGTAAAATATATACAAAATGTGTAACACGTTAAATTCTTACAGGAGATAGAATTGAATACCATTAGAGAGCAAGTAGTTTAGTTTATTAACTTATTTAATAGTTTAGAGAGCAAAGGGTTGAACACGCGAGCGTTTCGTTAGTTGCCGAAATATTAAATGCACGTAATATACAAAAGTACCCAAGATAGTTATTTGGTAAACGTATCAATTTTCTATTTAAGCTAAAGGGTTAAATATAACAAAAATACCAGATGCACGTAATACGCAAGAGTATTTAAGACAGATATTTGGCCAACAAGCCAAACCTTTTATTTAGGCTTCGTTCCCTTTGCAAAAATAGGGATTTGCGTAAACATTCGTGGCCCATTTACGATCGAAGACTGAAATAAACGATTAACCTGTTAGCTGCGGAATTTTTCAATCAAAATCTTCTTCGTACTCGGAGATAAATATTAATAAAAAGGAAATTATATTATTTAGCGGGATTTCAACTGCAACGAATATAAATATATATATTTACTGCTATAAATATAACGTAATCTGTTTCCGATACGAATATAAAGATACTTTAGAAAATAAGGAATTTCTAAGAAAGTAAAATGCTACAAAACACTGTCCAAAACATTGGTAATCCGTAAGACGAGTTAACTCGTCGTCCTCGGTTAACAGGTTAACGCAGGAGTAAGACGCCAGTCTTTATTATTATTATTAACGGGCAAAAGCCCGCGAAGTACAAGAGAAAAACGATATACATTAACGTTGTCACAAAGTGAAACACGTCTTATCGAGAAATAAGTCTCATTGACTCGTTGAAAGTGGCGCCTTCGATTCGATTCGGCAATAAAAGAATCGTGACTGCCCCGCAGTTAATACCGTTGTTAATTACGCGAACGGCTCAATTACGGCTCCGATAATCAGCTCTCGCGCGGGGAAATTCATTTTCTTTTTTTTTACAAGCTTCCGAAGCATTGCTCGTTGGAAAACCGTGTAAACCCGTCGAAGAGCCAATGAGGCGTGTCGAATGGTAGAGCGAACAGCGAAGCGTGCACGTTCGACCAGAAAATTTTACGCCACGTCTTATAAATATCCGCGCCGCTTACCGAAACTAAATTCTTGCATTAAGCCTCGCGTCGTTGGAAAGGAATTGCCGATAATTTATAGGCACGGTTTTACGAGCGGCGAAAAGGTAACGAGACTGCTGAATCGTCGTTGACACGTTTCGCGGCGACAATTTTCTACGGGTTACTTCGTAACGGATACACCGAAGAGTAACTCAAAGGGTGAAATGGTTTATTAACCCCTTGCCCTACGATTATTTTATTACCGATATATGTCGGCGATAGCTGATTACTGCTTTTATTTTATTTCACGTATGTACAATTAATTGAATTATTCGCGGCCATTTTTATTTAATAATCCCCGGTCGTATAAAATAAAGTTCAAATTACAGTTCAACATAAATATTAGCATAAGCAATATTTGTTTTTGTTGAATCTAAGCCGTGATTCATGGAACGAGTGTGACTCGTCATTGTAGGGCAAAGGGTTAACGCGTATTAGTTGATATATCGTCTTCTTTTGGTACGAGAATACTATACCTCGCTTATTTTATTCTTACGCGTCGTTTAATTCGTGTCGTTTGCAATCATTCGCCTGCGTTCTGAATTTTTTAAGTCACTTGTCCTGTTAAACGTGCAAACGCTTTAATTTCGATTCTACTTTGTTAAAGTTATTAAAGTTAGGAGACTTCGAAGAGTAGCGCGAATATAATTTTTGTAAATTCTTTAAATGCTTATAACACTGGAAGAAGAAGCTTCGGTGAAGATAAGTGACTCGGATTGTTATCGACGTTAGGAGAACAAAATTAACAAGGTGTCACTGTGCTTAACCCTTTGCCTTACGATATTTTAATCACCGTACTCGCGTAAGCTATTTATTAACCAGATCGCAGTTCTGACGTTTCTTCGAAATATTAGAATATTCTACGCAATTTGTATTTAGCGATCGACAATCTTCTGAATCGAAATTAAAGTTAATGTAAAAGTAACACCGTATTGCAATTAGAATTTATCTTTAATATAATTATGTATAGTGTGACTCGTCATTGTAAGTCAAAGGGTTAATTGCTCGTCCAATTCGGTCTCAATTAATCTTCTTCTAGTTTCAAAATTGCAACTAAAATCGGGAAGATCAGTGTTCCAATTTCGACGCCGTGAATTCCAAAACGTCACGAGTTCAACCAATGTTTCGAGAGAACGGAAATAAGTTCCTTCCACGTTTTATTCTTCCGAATATCGTCGATCATTTTCTTACGAAATGAAATCCAAGTTTATTCGAAATGCTATCGGATAAGTTGCGATTGAGTTAGAAGCAATCGTATCAGCAATTATTAACAAGCATCTATAAGCTCCAGAAGTGGACTCGCGTCCTTTCTGAATTCCTAACTTCGTTTCCATTTAATCTGGAAAGGAATTTTGCGATAAATACACGCGGGATTAAATTAGAGGAATTTTCAAAGCCTTCTAAACGATCATCGAGTCGTATCGAGTTCCTTGCGGATTACTTTCACCCGACTCGTGATAACTGAAACAAATTTTTAACCGTACCCGTGCTCGCGTATTTTTTCTGCTTTTTCCATTCTCGTTACCTGGTTGCCGCGGCGCGTGTATTTCGCAAACGGAATGATTGAACGGATTTAATTCGCAGCGAAGGAACAAACAGGACGGTAGGTGCAATACAATAGTCTGATCGCGCTTTATACGGCTATTTTTTGCTACGCAGTGGCGCCCACAAAATATATCCGCATACATTCGCCGCATTGTTTACGTTTCAACGAAACGCGACCGAATCGAACGCGGATTATCTCCCTGCAAATTAGACGCGCTTGGAAAAGTAACATCATTGACTAAGCATAGAATAGGCTACTCGTTTATACGAGATATCGTCGATTTGAAACAGGAATATTGATCGTGTAAACAAAAGTAGCCTTACGATTTAAGAATTACAAGTATTTCGTGCAATCGTCGAAGTTGATTAACCCTTTGCGGACGAGAAGTAATAACACTTGTGAGAGTACTTTAGTTTTGAATTCCACGACTTTGAGTTTTCACGCTTTTCAGTACGAAACCATTTCATTTCCAACGATTTCAAATGTTTATCATTACGTTAAGTATTCATTGCATTAAGTTCTGTGCTTTAAAAGTCGACACGGGTTCGGAAAGCGAAAAAATGATTAGGCGACTATTTGTCGACGCTCGTCCGCAAAGGGTTAATGCAGGCGACTTGAAAATTTTTTTTAAATTCGCGACTTTAAATTCGTTAACGTTTATCGCGTTACTGCATTTAATTCTTTACCGTTGTGAGATCGATTGTATACGTGGAGAACAATTACGTCGCGCAAATATTTAGCTACGATTCTTGTCATTTTAAATGCTCTCGTGTCTTATTCTAGTCTGAATGAATTTCTGAATTAAAGTCGCATTGTGACGTTAAAATCGATAAGGGGACCAGATAGCATTTAGATGATTCTATCATTGACGTAGAATAGCATAGACTATCCATTATTATGTAGAATCATTTGGAGGCTGCCATTTTAACGTAACACATTGCTATAATAATTTAAAGTAGATCAAGACAGCAATGGAATTGTGATTAAGAGTTGTTTTCTATAATAACGTGTATATACTTGTGGACAAACGTATAAGACACGTTGGCAATTTTACGGATCACGGCTTAATCTTTATATTTATATTAAAGAACGTAGCATGTGAAATGAAACTATTGTTAACCGATAGCCTCGTAAATTAAACAAATGTCCGGGCGAAATCAAACGAATACGCGTTCGACACTCGCTTCTCTAATTAAAAATATAATATATGTATATATATATACATATCTAATCAGAAGTAGGTTTCACTTGTTTCCGAATGTTAATAATGAGTAAATCCTTTATTTCTTTATTTCATACTACTTCGCGCACTGGATTTGGCAAACTTTTGTACATTCTTTTTTACATACACTTCGTGACAAAAGTTAAGATTTAAGATTTAAGATTAGAAGTAAAATTAAAAGTTAAGATTAACATGGTACGTATTTGCGAAGCTTTATATCGTCGTTCGCTTTTGAGATGGACATGGATTTGAATCGAAAGTAGAAGAACTGATTGTTTATCGATGTACGTAATACTATACTTTTATGCTACTGTAAATTCCAAGCTGTGAATCTTAGAAGCGAAAGGGTACGCAAATAATAATCGTAAGTGACTACTCTGTTTCTTAACTTTTCTCAGGGGGTGTAAATTTGGTCCTAGATTATTCAGACACGCACTTTACGATGTTTTCTATAAATGGGTAATCTATGCTGCAGTTAGCCAACGATTCTATATAAAAATGGATAGTCTATACTTCGTCGGTGACGTAACATCGTTCGCGATACATTGCCACGATTACTTCGATCAATCGATTCGCTCAAATGTTGTGTGGCGCTGTAGAGAGGGGGTAGAATAGGAAAAGGAAGGGTGTTGCGTTTCGTGCTGGGCCTGCTAGTGGACTCATCAGTGCGGCTACCTAGCAGGCCCTGCCTTAGACTTGGGATATTGGAAGGTTTTTTTTTTTTTTTTTTTTTTGTCATGTGAGTGGGGTAAACCGTTCCTGGGGGCAAGATAGCGGGCCCCCTTACCGGTGGTGCATGATGTATTGAAACTGGTGTTACCGAAATGAAGTTACAAATATTTATGTGAAAAATGGTGAGGGGAAAAATTTTCAAAAAAACCCCCTAAAAAGGATGCATTTGCAAGTGCAAGATGGGAAAGTATAGGACAAAAGAGTCATCAAAAGCAGTGCCCCCAATCCTCGAGAGGGATGCGGGTGTTGAGGTCATGCAAGACCTAGAAGGAAGAACGGGGGGTTCGAGATGTAGAGGGACAGGGATTTTGTGTTTCATGCTTGGAGATGGCTGCGTTAAGAGAGCGCGTCCAGAGAGGAAAGGATTTCTTGATCCGGTACGGAATACAGACTTGGGATATTGGAAGGAAGGTTAAAGGCAGTATATATATGGACGAGGTAGTTGGAGCGAGTACTTTCGAGAAAGCCTATTTCGTATGTCCCTCTAGTGGTGGGTGCAGGAGAGCCGCCACAGTTGCAATGACCGCGGAAAACCGCGTATCTCGAGATATCGGTGTATTCGTGAACGAGAAAAAGCCGCGACGCGACGCGAAGGGAAAACTGATTGGCGAGGACGCGCATTGAAATTACCCGGCGATGTTTGTCATCGCAACGCCCATTGTTTAATTATCCCGACAATATTCGGTATAGCAAATAGGCATTGATTTACGGTGCGGACGGGCACGCGTCCGAAAGAGGATTCCGGCGCGTCGAGACCTCTTGAACGTTACAATAAAGCATTATTATCGTACGCCGGGGCAAATGACGTATCTATAAACGGCGCTTTAATGCGACTGCATTTGCGAAATGTGCCCGGTGACCGTAAATCACCGGATTTAATGCGCGTGTCGCGGACGTGAACGCGAACGTGGACGTGGCACGCGGCTGCAAATGTAATTTTATCCCGTCATCGTGCGCTGCGCGTCCTGTTGAATTAAACAGGGCTATCCGCTCGTGCAAGATAAACGTTGTTACGCTTTTTCGCCGCGTTTCCGACGCCCGAATCGCCGCGTTTCCGATGATTACGCCAACACCGCGCTTTTCTATCGAAACGTAAGCGATGCATTGTAAATGCTTGCTTGATCGCCGGCTGCTGTTCCAATCGAGTAAAACGATTATCATCGTTCGAAGCTGGAACGATATCTCGCCTGTGTTGTCTCCTTCCTTTCCTCGTTTCGTAACACCTTCACTAATAATGCAAATTTGTTCCACCTCTATTTAGAATCGAGGCGTTCAGGGTGGCAAAGGTAAACTCAACGAACACGCGTTTCGCAAAATGCTCCTTACTTATTATCCATAAAGTCTGGCAGATCTTTTCTCTATCAAAACGTGACGTTTGCAGGGAAAAGGGGGACCGAAAATCCATAAAATAGATTACCAGAAATACGCGTTAAGTGTGTTTTAATCAATTTTAAAGCGTTTAGTTTGCCTTTCCTACCTTCGATACTTCACGTGGCCCTCGAAGCAAACGCGTAACCAATTAAACTCGCATTTTGGCGTTGAGAGTTCCTTCTAGCTTTCCGCAGTACGCTCCGCGGAACGTAGCTTGATACGCTGCTTTTGCGCAGGACGAACCTCCTCCCGAACCTACGCCGGAACCTGCAGCCCCGACACCTTCGCCACAGCCGGAACCAACGCCGTCGCCGACACCTGCACCTGCACAACCAGCAGCAGCAGCTCCAACGCCGTCGCCAGAACCAGCAGCGCCTCCGGCCGAAGGCGCTCCACCTGCGGAAGGGGCGCCGCCTGCACCTCCTGCGGAGGGTGCCGCACCCCCAGCTGGTCAGTACACCCGTTCCAAACATCCCTATACCTGCTTTAAAATATCGTTTCAACATCACGGAAATCGCTTTCGCACATACCGCGCGCATTGCTCGCGGAAAGTTTCGAATCGCTCTCCTATTTCAAGTTGCGCGTCTTCCGGGGAATCATTTTGGCGGTCGGACGACAAAACGCGACGCGAGGCTTTCCGATTCTTAAGACTAAAATTGTCGAACGGTATGGGAATTTGAGAAAGTTGCTTAACCACGAGAAGTCGCAATATTCTCATCGATGATACAATATCTCCTATTGACGGTTAAGTTAGGGTTAGTTAACTTATCCGTACAGTTTCTTCGCCGTTTCGCATTTTGGCGCGAGAAATATTCGGCTAAGCTGCCGAATTTAATAGTTTAAATTTTATACATTAAATTACGTTACACGGGACATTGCTGTTTAAACGCGTTGCGTACGGCTAGCTAAAATTAAGCAGGTACTTTCCGCATCTGGTAATCGGAGCATCGAGAATGTTGCCGATAAAGGAAACAAATATATTTCATACCACCTTTTTTTCTCCAATATTTATCGCTGCTATTGCTACGCTACAATAAGAGTCCGATGCACCTGGGAAAGTATTCGAACACTGCTTCGTATAATTCAAAAGTTCCCTCCTACGCTGCAACCGTTTTAAACAAATGCAACCGAAAGAAATATCCATACCTAATTTTCGATAAAAGTTAATCGCTCCGTATTTTACCGCCGGACCGCCAAACGATAACTCTCCGAAACTTGGAAGAGCGCGACACGATTCCAAACTTTTTCACCCACCGCGTTATCGCTGTATAATCTTCGACTGTTTCCATCTTTCACGACAACACGCCGGAGCCAACGAGGAAGAGGAATCTCGAACGAACAAGCCGCTCTCTGTCGCCATTTATCCGTTTCATCGTTAGATTAGCCTAGCATTAGTAACGCGAGGTGCATGCCTGTACATGTTCAGAAGGTGCACCGGCAGCTGCACCTGCGGAAGGAGCGGCGCCACCAGCCGAAGGTCAAGCACCAGCAGCTGCTCCCGCGGATGGGACAGCACCGCCACCAGCGGAAGGCGCGCCGGCCGCACCTCCTGCCGAAGGTGCACCTCCCGCTGAAGGTGCGCCTCCCGCTACGCCCGCGCCCCCCGCCGAAGGTGCACCCCCTGCCGAGGGTGCACCTCCTGCCGAGGGCGCAGCCCCCGCCCCAGCTCCGGCTGAGGGCGCACCAGCGGCAGCTCCTCCGGCGGAAGGAGCACCGCCAGCGGAAGGTGCGCCAGCCGCGCCGCCAGCGGAAGGCGCGCCTGCGCCTGCTCCACCACCCGCAGAAGGTGATCTTCTCGCAATTCTTACAGTCGTTTGCGAACGATTCCACAAGCACCGTCTTTACCGTTCTTCGCTTAACCCTTCGCTCGTCCGTGTGACGACTAACCTTTGTCGTGAGCCTTGCTTCCCCGAATCGAAACACGTCATCTCGTGGCCTTGCAATCGTTGAACAGCGCTTGAGCTTGCAGCGCTTGCAGAGACCCTAGACTGCAGATTTTTATGCGAGTTCCCATCGCGTCGAATGGAACGCGTTTAAGCCTTTTAGGTCGCAAAGGGATCGGTAAAGATCCCACGAGAAGCGTTGTAGAGAAGAATGCTGTGGATATCACGACGACGGAGTACCTTCGAAAGATTGCGAAGAAACTTAGCGCAGTGTTGCTCCTGGGAAAGTGAGCAATCTGTAACGATATGCGCCCACTTTTCTATATGTACTGCAACCCTCCCTTTCATCCTCTTGCAAAATCAGACGCGCTGGAAGTTCTATTCTTCGTAACCACGCAGCGTTACGTTTAAATTGAGTACCCTGTAAAAACATATCGCGACACGCTTGCGAATTCCACTCATTCTTGCCGCCTTTCGATTACACTCGTCCAAATTCACGCGCATTCACACCTTCGTGCTACTAAAGGGTTATCCAAAAGTACCTTTAGGATGTTGAATAAGAATATCCGTGAAACGCCACGTTTGTTATTAAAATAGGGGTGAAAAGAATAAAAATTGAAACGAGAACGAACAAAGATAATGGAAATGAAAAACATATTAGAAAAGGATAAAGCAGAAAGGGAATGAAAAGAAGTGAAGGTAGGTGTTCCCATAGTCTATTTTGGATAACCCTATACCTACTAAATACGTGCTACATTCGTGCTACACCTACATACAATTATACTTCTTATTGACTACAACAGCCGAAACAAGAGTAAGCGAGACGCGTTACGCGTACAGGCATGCCTGTGATGCCTAGAATGGCACTTGACTACAGTACTGCCTTGGATATTGTGGCCTGGGTTTTGCCTTGGATATTGGCCGATCGCTATCCCCACCAGTTCTTGTAACTGGCTTCGGAACTGTCCCGGTGACCAAGTACATATGTTTTTACACCTACCGTAAAATGTCTCGATGAGCCCTGCTGTGTATCTCTATCTCACTAGATTTCTATGAACAATGAGACACTCAGGATTTCCTGAAAGATTTACCTGCCTTCACCTTTGGCCAGATTCGGTCCCAAATCCTCGGCCAATATTCAAGGCACCACTGTATATTTAACCTACTCCTTTCTTATTACTATAAGGCACGTCGCGATTGCCATGCATCGTTACGTTTTAACGATACCAATACACCAAACGCCGCAAGTTTTTGTGCTTTGAGAGTGTAAACACCTCCCCTGTTTAAATCCTTCGTCGATAGGAATACAGGTACACGAATTCGCATAAAAATGCGCAGTCTGCTCGTAAACGAAATCGATGGAGATCGAAATCGTTTCGGAGTTGAGAATTTGGTAAGAAAGTTGGTTGAATTTGCAAAGGCGCACCTGCAGCAACGGAGGGAGCTCCAGCAGCACCGCCCGCCGAAGGAGCTGCACCAGCTCCCGCGGAAGGAGCCCCAGCTCCAGCTGCAGCTGCACCAGCCGAGGGTGCTCCAGCTGCACCCCCAGCAGAGGCTGCCCCACCGCCAGCGCCAGCACCCGCTGAAGGTAATCCACTCTTTTTTCATCCCATTAGCTCTTTCGATTACGTTTTGTTCATTGCAGGATTAATCATCAGCTCTCGCCATTTATCATAGCGAAACTGGGCTACTTCCGGCTTCCCATGTTTTTTTTCTTCTTCTTTTTTTTTAATTCATTTTTCTTTCCCGCGGAAGCCCGCGCAGCGTTTCTAGCGTCTATCCGCGATAGAAATGGAAAGGCGACGCGCGCTGTTCGTTTCCATCGTTCATCATTCGTATTTCTCTTTCGCACCCACGTTCGCTCTCGATTCTTTTTTAATCCCTGTCTTTTCTTTTCTTTCAACCCCATTTCTAGCCAAGGTAGTATTGCTTAAGTTGAAAGTTGTACTGAACGTGAAGCCAAATCCTCGGATAAGCGGCTCGAAGTTCATCACGTACGGTATGTTCAAATTGAGAAGGTTTCGCGTTCTAGTAGAGGACTAAAAATCTAGTCGCCGGTCGCGAGTAACCATTCGCTAGTATTAGCCGATAGCGGACTAATCGTATCATCGATCACAGCGGTGCGGAACGTTTGCACCGATGACGTTTCGACGGCGAAGCGATCGACGAGAATGGAATTGCGATGCCTCGTCGCCTTCGCACGCGCTGTAACGCGGATTTTTATGCGCCCGTGGAGAATTTAAATGCGGAGGAAAAAACCGTAAGATGCGCGCGATAGGCAAAAGTACATGGAATACTTAACGTTAGAAACGAGTTGGATGCAATTTCTCCTAAAAACTGTACAAACTTACCGTGGTGCATTTTGTATTCGGTAATTTAACTCTTTCGGGACGAATATCGCGTAATAACCGTCCAATTCTTTAAGCTTCTGGACGCGTGTCAATTTTTAAATGACAGTATCGCTAATAGACACTTCTGGTAATAATTAGGCGAATATTCGTCGAGCGTTATTTCGTCTCGTCTGCGACGAGTTCATAATTCACCATAAAATCCGTTAAGCGTTATCTGGTCTGTTCTTCAAAGGGTTAAGCAATCGAATTAAACATGGTGTTCATTTTATTAGAATTAACCCGATAAATTATCGAAATTAACTTCGATACGATTGTATCATTTCCTTGAACAATCTTAAATTTCTTCGATATCTTGAGCGTTCCACGGTTAAAGAATAAAATCGGTGGTTTAACCCTTTGCGGACGAGCGTCGACAAATAGTCGCCTAATCACTTTTTGGCTCTCCGAACCCGTGTCGACTTTTAAAGCGCGAAACTTAATGCAATGAATACTTAACGTAATAATAAACATTTGAAATCGTTGGAAATGAAATGGTTTGGAACACAAAAGCGTGAAAACTCAAAGTCTTAGAATTCAAAACTAAAGTACTCCCATATGTGTCATTACTTCTCGTCCGCAAAGGGTTAAATCACGGTTACAAAAATACGCATACGCATAAGAATCCGCAGCTTCGCAGTAACCAGACTTCCACATCTGAAGCGCATATAACACGGTTCGCGACGATCGCATTCCGAGTAAGAGCATTAACTCCATCGCTTAATTGCATCGCTATACTTCCGCTCTGCGAAGTTTCCGTAACTTGGTTGAATAGCAACCGATAAAACAATAGTAACAGTAATCGATTCATTAGCATTAGTTATTAGTTGTAATAACGGAGTACGAGGGTCCGCCGGTGCGGCGAATCCTGCAAATTTCCACGGGATCCGGCGACAAAAGGACGATGAAAGAGCGAGGCAACTTTTCCGCGCCAAAGTAACGACCGCCTCTAATAAAAAGAAACCTAAAAAGACCACTAAAAAAAGAAAACGCTCGATTCCTTCCGCGTTCCGTGGGAGGAATTTAACGCGTAACCGGAAAGCGCAGTTTTCTGTAATCCCTTTTTTCTTTATTTTCAGCGCCGGCCTCGTAACTTCGTCGAAATTGCAACGGACGAATGGTCACCTCGCTATTATATGATTTCCACTCGTTACACCGTCAGAATTCGCATAAACCGTACACGGATGATCATTGAACGTGTACGGATTCACGCACACGCGGCCAGCCATATTATCCTCGACGCGTCACTGTCGTCGTCATCCTCGTCGTCGTCCTCATCGTCATCGTAACCATTGCTTTCGTCATACACACGCGTCAGCTTCAACGTCACCGTTATGCGTCACGCGCGCCTCGAGGAAACGAAGCAAAACGGGAGTAAGAATAGGGGAATTCGAGAAAAAAGGGGAGGGGAGAAGATAAGGAAAAAGGGAGGTTTACGGTTGACGCGTTTTTCTTCGTTCCTCCGCGTGCCGGATTTTACCACGCCTTGTCATTGAATAATCAAGAATGATCGCACGGCTTGCCCGCGGGCAATTTATCGCTTGTCGTTGCCTAATTTTAGGGGAAACCAATACTAATGAGCCGTGTTGTCGTTCTAAGGGAGGGTCTTGTTTGCGCGACGCGCCGCCGCAAAAAGCCTTCGTCACGCTTACTTACGATCCTACGAATTTTTCTATCGACTGATTTGAAATCGAACGAAATTAACTCACTCGCCATAACGCACACGCGCATGCATACGTAGTTGTATACGCTATCGCAATATTTTTATGTAAATAATTCACGTGTTCCGACGCGTTCCGTCTTTATCGACGCTTCCTTGCACGAAACGATTGATTGGATTTCGTAATAAAAATCTTTTCTGCGACTGTCGGTATCATTCGTCAACGGACGAGTTCAACCCCTCCTGATTAATTTCAGTTTCGACTACTCGCAGCGCTTCCACGTGGCTTCGATCGTTCCTCGGATTTCCAGCTTTAAGTCCGTTAAGTATTTTAGCTTCGCTCGAATTGCATCGTCCCATTGGTAAGTGTGATTACTTTGATTTAACAATTTAATCCGTCGATGATGCGGCAATGATTACACGAGTACGAGTTATTAACCTGCGGATATGTACGCGGTTATGGGAAAATTAATTAGATAAAAGAGTACGGAATTATACGCAATTGTGTAAAGATACGTACGGTAGTCGAATTGGAGAAGATATTTTAATATTTAGAGGACGATACTACCTTCTGTTTAGCTTCAACTTTCTCATTTTTCTTTGCAAAGAAACAAATTGGCAGAAAAATTCGCGGTCTACTTGTAACAATTAGTTACACTTGTGGAGCAAAACTACTATGATCCAATTGCAGCAGGAATGCCCTGCACTTTTTATTAAACTTTAATTTGAATTCTAACTAGGGTGGATACCCCAACTACTGTCACGTCAAGCTCATCGCGCAACTTCATTGAATTATTTCAGAAGTTCTTTTAACTTACGAATCGTTCCAGGTCGGAGCACAACATTAGTTAACCACTCTTTTACTCATGAAGATTCTTTTTTATACGTTGAATACGATGCAGTACGTGCCACGTGATTGAAAATACACAAGAAAGTCCTTCGTCCTGTCACTCGAAAGCTTTTTTATTTAAATAGAAACACGTTTTACATATATTAATAATTTAGTTTGCGTAACAGGTTCCAGTTTGGAGCATAATATTCTTCAACCGCTCTTTTATTTACGAACATCTTTCTTATATGTTCAATATGATAAATTCATTACCAATTAATTGAAACGGTACAACAAAGTCCACGGTCCTTCGTACTGTCGCTTGAAAACATTTCATTGAAATAGAAACACGGTTTACATATATTAGCACGTCGGTTTGCGTAGCAAACGATTACTGACGTATCGTACGTTCCACACTTTTTAATTATATTATTCACGTTTCAATATTCAACAGCACGTTTACCTCCTAATGTTTCGTTACAAATATTAAACGTAAGTAAATATACTATATCTATGTTACGTAAACCGAAATCCAAATTTAGAATGATTCTTTGTACGATTACTTTGCCATTGAATAAAACGAATTCGAGTTGCAGTTATAGGGACAGTGACAGTACGTGGGTAATTTACCCTATTCTATGTTTCGTCAATGGCAAGACGTGACAGATGCGGAATGTAGAGAGTCGTTAAGCCGCGCGTGATTCGAAATTGTCGGCGGTGTGCGTAGCGGTAAGCCGGCCGGACGTGTAGCCAGTCGCGCTCGAGCCGTCGTGGCGGAAGGTGCTCCGTTTCACTCGCTATTTCTAACCTAAGCGCGCGCGCGCCGCCGCGCTCCCTTCCTTTAACCTTCGCTCCGAAACAAACGGATTGTCCCCCCCCTCGTGCCGCGCGATACGTTGTGCAAACGAATCAGTGTTATCTGCTGTGTTCCGCGCGCTAGATCGAGTGTTTTACATATACTTGCGTTGCGTGGATCGTCGTAGCGGAGCAGCGCGCGTTCTCTGCGAACAAGTTGCCGCGTTACGCAACACGCATAGTTGACTCGTAGCACGCGGGAAACTCGATTTGCGGTGCATCTTCTTCTTCTTCTTCTTCTCATTCGCCTGTGTCTTCGCGTTCTTCTTTGCTGCCACGCGTGGTCGTCCCGAGGACGTGCTCGGTAAGTCAACTATGGTTTATTCCATCGCGAATACTTCGATTCTCTGTAGCCACGCGATTCGTTACGCGATGGACGCGCGAATTTGTAACCGCGCAAAAGAAGTGTGAAAAATGGCGGCCAATGTTTTGATACGCGGCACGTTAATTCGAGCATACCGTCGTCTTCGTCGATTCGTTTCTATGCTAAGTGTTGAACTATCTTTGACTGCGTTAGACGGGTTTAACCCTTTCGCGGTTTAGTAGGAGATAGACTCGAGCAAGTTGTCGAATACGACGCTATAAATTTCCGTATCCCAAGTTGCGTTACGCGTAACGCGTGTCGTACGAAAAGATGACGTTACGTGTCCTTCGTATCGGACAATCGGAGCGCAAAAGTCGTTGAGATAGAGTAATATTGTTTTTCTCCCCCGTTTTTCGTCATCTATTGCACTGTGAAAGACTTTAAATGCTTTCTTGGAACGGAATACTTTTTTTGCTTCGCGTTCTTTATTCGACTCCTAACCTATCACACAAGGTACAGTTAAATTGCTATTTGTTTCGATTAATCCTTGCCCGTATGATTGTTTTATTACCTACGTATATTAGAGTTAGCCGCGTTGCTGCTTTTATATCGTTTCACCTACAAATCATCGAAATATTCGCGGCTATTTCGATTCAATAACCCCGAATCCTACAAAATAAAGCTAAAGCTAAAGTTCCACGTAAATTTGACCGTCGGTAATATTTGTTTCAGTTGGATCCAAATCATAATTCATAGAACGAGCGCGACTCGTTGTTGCAGAGCAAACGGTTAATGAAATCGCTCCTCAATATCCATACTGTAATATTTATTAACGTACCATTTTTCTTCGCGACCGTCTGAAACGTTACTAATATCTTTAATTTGCGTCTCGCGTATAATATAATCCTCAAACGAATATATCCGTCCATAATCCACGCCGATAGCTTCCGTTAAACGCGTAAACTCCCGCAGCAGTCAAAGGGTTAACTTTAAACGTACACTTGAAAGCGTTTGCAATTGCAGCGTGTATCGGCATTTCAATTAACAGAGAAAGGGTCAAAAGCTAGGATTCCTACGGATTCGAGAGTAGCTTTCGTTGACCGATGCGCGGAGAAATATATTTTTGGTAGATGTCAAGAGTTCCCAGTGCACGAATAGTTTTTTTTTCCAGAAATCGCGTGGTAAACGGATATTCGAAACTCTCGCGTTGCCTACAAAAACTATTGACGCACACCTGCGTTTATCGGTGGGACGTTTTTTGGCCAGCCTTCACGCTTCGCTTATAACGCGTTGAACTTTTTAGTCGCAGAAAGAAATTAAACGATAAGCTGGGAAATTTATAACGTATGCGGTTTGAACGCAAAAGTTGACGGTTGCGTTTTCGCGAGATAATTCTCTGCGTTATTTCGCCACGCGATTTACTAACGGTTATTCCCCTGCTTTCATTCAGCCATGATACGGTTACTATTTATTTGTTTGTTTATTTAATAAACGGGACAACTCGTTAGTATACGTTGGGTAAATTATACGTTAAACGGAGGATCAAGAATGCTTGCAAATAACGGAAATGCAAAGTAGCGTAGGAATATAACGTGTAGCTTATCGTATATTGTTGTTATTCAGGAAATGCAAATTATAATATTGCTGATTAAACGTGTCAGTTCCTACAAAAACGATACAGCACGCTGCAATAAAACGACAATGCACGGATTCTCCGTTCGACCCAATATCGGGTGTAATATTGAATCTAATTAAACGACGCGTAAATTCATTGATTCGTTTAAAAAATAGTGCTCTACATAATTACATTGCGTCGTAAAGGAAATATACGTATGCTTTCGAAAAATGCCAGTCCAATTCTTCAATTACGTACACGTACGTCCATAGCAGCGAAAGGGTTAATAAAAAGCATCCTTATTTATACTTTGAGCTCTCAAATTCAAGGTACCGTAACGACATGGTAAATAAAAATATAAATTTGCATAAAGATCCGCAAGTCGGCCAACAGTAAAACGTCCACGTCTCTCTCGATACTTTGCATAATTATATTTTCATTCCGTTGCAAGTAACTCCTGCGATTTTTCGCGCGTTTAGAGTTTTTCATGAAACGTATCGAATATAAGAATCCGCTATTGATCTGATTATCCGATACGCAGTAATTTTCTTCTGTACAAAGAAAGTCTGTTTGGCTCGCTGGCTGCGTGGCCTTCTCGCGTTTGTTGACGTTTCGAAGGTGCTCGCGTGATACGGCGAAACCCTATTCGAAGCAGGGCTACGAAGAATCGCGTCCAACGGTTCGACGAACTGTTTAAAAAAGTTTGCCACGGCGCTGGTTGCCGTCCTGTATCGCGTTACCTTGAATATCAACTGTTTACAAATTTCTCGCGTTACCGAATTCACAGCTATGCACACCGTAGCATTCTTAGCCTATCGCAGACGAATTCTATTGCCGTTTATATATATATATATATATATATATATATATATATATATTGATATATATCATACACGGGTATGATTGATCGACTGTACAAACTCGAAGCGCCGTGCATCTAGCGACAGTCTCTCAGCAGACCGGAATAGAACTCGATCGTTTAAACGTTCGACGAAATGCAGATAGAGCGTGCACGATCGATCAACGGCGGACTAGGCGAGTTCGTTAAATCAACGGATCGCGCGACAGACTTGTTTTGACAGTCATAGAAAGAATTCCGCCTGTCGGTGTGTTCCGGTCATACCGGTTCCCATCGTGTAACGCCTATGAAGGAGGCGTAGGATAGGACAAACGCGAACGAAGGGGGACACGAGCACGAGTAGATGCGTGAAAAGAGAGCAACAGGGGATACGCGGAGAGAACGGGTCAACCGACGCGACAAGAAATTCAACACTTGCGAAGAACCCGGATATTCGAAAAACGTCTGAAACATTTGGCTATATGTAGGGCGCGCAGTGCATCAAGTGTATTAAGCAATTACTTTCTTGCGTTAATTCACGCAGAGGAGTGGAAATTAACCCTCGAAATATTCGACTACTTTTTATTTCATTGCTGTAATTCGCAAGCTGTACAAGCGAGGGAAAAGGTTGCTTCTTTTGTCGAAATCTATCGCGCGGTAAAGAAAATTATCGCGTATTTGTTTACATCGTTTTCGTATTGTTTGAACGATTAACGAGTCGTATATCATACGATAGATTTGGACAAAAGAGGTAACTTTGTTCGAAGACTTTTTCCCTCGCTTGTACAGTTTGTGAATTGTAGCAACAAAGTAAAAAATACCCGAATATTTGGAGGTTAATTTCCACTCGTCGAAGTAAATTAAAGGAAGAAAAAAATTGCTTAAAACATATCTACTACATGTGCCCTGAATATCCCTAAAGTTTCAGGTGTTTTTCAACTTGTTAGCGGTGAAACAAATTCGGAGACGTGCTTATGAATACCGATACCACGTATCACGTCTCGAATACTCCAATATGGTATGAAACGCGTATGAAAATAATTTGCACTATTGCAAAGCGATCGACTCGACTGAAGTTTAATATTTGCTTCGAGAAAAGGCAGGAAAGAATGAGTTAACCCTTTACAGCGTCGCGTGACTTGCAAGTTGAATGCTTCGAGTTTCTCTAAGTTTCCTTTTTGTTCCCGTATCGGAGTATTCGTTGTATGGAATTGTATTAAGCGTAGCAACGAAGTCCACTTCTTTTTGTTAAGTTGAGCATTTAGTTTTGGCACAATGATGTGTCTTCAAAATTCCTACTAAGATGCAATATTGATTATTCGATAAAATAAATTCGTTGGCCTATTTTTACGTGGCCATTTCCTTATGTACACATATACGCGTACGGTATAAATAAAAATTGCTCAAGCTTCCTCATATGGAAGAAGAATCGAAAAGGCAATTCGATCGGAAACTTTTGCGCGTGCCCGTATATTTTTGCATATCGCGTTCATTCCGTTCTTTCTTCCATATTTAAGCGTCCCACAAATTGCGTTACAAACATCCACGGCCTAGCAATTATCGTTAACCTTCCCAGAAACGAATTCGAATCGCTTCAAGTAGTTAATCACTTGGAGTTCCGAGCGGCTCGCGTAACTTGCTACGAATTCTCATCCTAAACGAAGGTTTCCTGCATCCGCGAACGCGAAGCTGAATTTTTCGAGCTCTTTAATCGTTCCGTCGCGTCGCTCGGCTTGCAAATGGCGGCCACGCTAATGTCTCTCGCATAATCGCGACCAGTTAGAACTCCCGTCTACTCTTGAAATCGTTCCAAAAATCTTGTCGCGTAACTTATAAAGTTGGTGGAAGTTGAAGAAGCTATTTTGTTACGGTAAATTAATCTGAAAAGCGGTTGCGCGAAGTTTCTTTCGACGCCGTGGCTTTCTCTCTCTCGCCGGCGTTGATGAAATGAAAAACTCGAGGACCGTTTCCTGGTGGACGAGGATTCTCTTCGCCGGCATCTGTTCAGCTGCGAACGTCTCAGGTAGTTTGAATTCCAAACGGATAGTTGCGGTTCCGCGACGCGACGCTTAAGTGAATCGCGAGTGGAACGGTTCACCGAAGGTTAAAGTACTTTTCTCGTTACGGAAAGTACCAGCCGATGTCCGCCGTTCGAAGACGATAATCGATATTCAAAATCATACGCGCGAGTCATTCGTAAAGTAAATCCACAACTGCTCCACCTTCCCAAAATTCTTTAGCATTCGAAGGGTTAATAACCCTTTATAAAGTATTTGTAAAATAAATCCATTACTGCGCCACCTTCCCAAAATTCTTTAGCACACGAAGGATTAATAAATCTACATAAGGTATTCGTAAAATAAATTCAGAACTGCACCAGCTTCCCAAAATTCCTTAGCATTCGAAGAGTTAACAAACCTATACAAGATATTCGTGAAATAAATCCATTATTGCGTCACCTTCCCAAAATTCCTTAGCATTCGAAGGATTAACAAACCTATACAAGGTATTCGTAAAATAAATTCAGAACTGCACCACCTTCCCAAAATTCTTTAGCATTCGAAGGGTTAATAAACTTATACAAGATATTCGTAAAATGAATCCAGAACTGCGCCAGCTTCCCAAAATTCTTTTACACTCGAAGGGTTAATAAATCTACATAAGGTATTCGTAAAATAAGTTCAAAACTGCGCCACTTTCCCAAAATTCTTTAGCACACGAAGGATTAATAAATCTACATAAGGTAGTCGTAAAATAAATTCAGAGCTGCGCCACCTTCCCAAAATTCTTTAGCATTCGAAGGATTAACCCTTTGGGGACGAGTGTCTGTAAATAATCGCCACTATCCTGTTTTTCTGGACGCACGTTCACTGTTAAAGCAAAAAGTTTAAATTAACACCGTTGATAAACGCTTCAAAGTTTTGGGAATTCGTTGACCTGAAATTCGAAAGCTTAGAAATTTAAAGTCTTGGAATTCAAAGTCAAAATACTCTTTTAAGTTTCATTATTCGTCGTACGCAAAGAGTTAATAAATCTACGAATCTTCGTAAAAATCCTCGATCAACTATTAGCGGCTGAAGTATTTGCCAAAGCCGAATAGAAACTTTGCGAGGCAACCGCGAAACTACGCGAACCACGTGCTCTGCTTATCGCACTTTTTTTACGCGCAACTTGACGCGCATTATCGATCGCTTCGGTGGCACGAAAAAAAAGACTATGTTAATATTTCCCTTGATACGCGAGCATTTAGACCAAGGTAAACAGAGAGCCGCTATCTTGCCCGGCTGAAATGTATCTCCGTTTCGCGTGTTCCATCCGAGACGATGTCGCACGGCACCTGAGCGGTAGACCGTGAGAAAGCGCGGTGTGGCGTTTTTTCTTTTTGCTCGGTCGAGTAGCGGAAGGAAATTAGGAAACGACGAGGTCGCCGTACACTTGTCCACGGCGCTGCCACTTTCAATTTCGGATTAAGAGGGCGGCCTGCGATAGACGTTGCGGCAAACGTTTCGAGGTTACAAGCAACGTCGATGGTTCTCCAATTACCCGAGGCACACGAGAGTCTCCCACGCTGAATATGTATCGCCGATAGCGCGGCAAAAATCCGCCCGATGAATATTAATGCGAAATATAAATAGGGGGGGATAGTGGTTCGATCGCGGATTCCATCGATGCTTTTCGATAAGTAGACTGCGGACTTTTATGCAAATTAGCAGGGTTAAAAAGAATGGACGCGAAACGGAGGGACGCTTGGCTGTTCGAATGCAATAATTTCTGCTTCGCTTTGGATATTTGCGTGCAATTTCGCGAAACGGCGTGCAATTTCACGTGCATCTAAACCTGTTAGCTGCGGATGACGAGTTGACTCGTCTTGTGGGTTACTAATGTTTTCGACATGCTTGTCTTCTTTCTCAGAAGTTCCTTATTCTCTAAAGCATCTTTACATTCGTATCGGATACACGTTACTTCACGTGTATATTCGCAGCAACTAAAATTATCCTGAACAATATTAATTCCTTTTTGGTCATTTTTCTGTCTGAGTATAAAGAAAATTCCGACTGAATAATTGCGCAGCTAACAGGTTAACGTTAGCAAGAAAACGCGAATCTACATCGGATTACGTCAACGAAGAGAAACACTAGACGACGCCATTGCTACATCTATTATATCACGCTATCGCAATTAACGTGTTAACGAAACGCGCAAGGTTCGCGTCTGGTTATCAGCGAGGAAAATCGCGAGGACGGCGAGACGAATCAAAGCGAAAATGTCGCTGGTTTGCCGCGAGAATGACGCGAATCCTAATTTTAACGAGCTCGAGTCTATTGGTACGAAGAGAACTATGATACTTACGTTAATACTGTAACATCTTTGCCTTCGTTTATCCCATTAAGGACTAACGTCGCGTTACCGCAACATCTCCTTTGAAATCACTTCGAAGCTTATCGAATTATACGACTCGAGCACGGAAGACGCCGGCACCTGTTTCGTAACCGCAATATTGAGAAATGGAATTGAGGACGATGGAAATTGGCTGAAACGAAGTTGCAAACGAAACGTTGCATCCTTAACCCTTTGGCTACGGCTGACTTTGATATACGCTGCGCGTAATCCGCGGTGACCAACGCTATGAATGACGAAATTTTTCATCAATTGGCCACTTCTTTTAAAAAGTGTACGGAGATCGTTAACACATCTTGAATCGGAATTCACTTACGTCTGATAGAAGCAAGGAACTTTACAGTAATTCTAATAACATTTGTCGAGTGTCTATTAGCGCTAACTATTAGTTTCTAAAAGTGTGAAACGAGTACATATAAGCGCCAACCGTTTGTAGCTAGCAACGCGAGCGAAGCTCTTATATGCGCCAACAGTATTCAAAGGGTTAATGGGATTCGTATTCGATTCGCCACTTCAACGAGATATTCTTGCAAACGAAAGAATCGCACTGAAAGTGTTAACCCCTTTGCACTGCGTTAAAATCGCCCTGAAAGTGTTAATCGAAAAATTAATGTTCAAGGTTTTCGTTTATTTTTGCTGACTCGAACTTCGTTTCTTCGAAAACAAAGAAAAGTAAAGGCAACTATTCCCCTTTCCCAAATACAGAATAATACTTTACTCTCTCGCGAGAGCCAAAAAGATAAGATTATATTATTAACCCCTTGCCGTACTATTATTTTGCTAGCTACTTAAGCTAGCGTTAATCGATCACTATTGTTATATCGCGTATCGCGTAAGAATCATTCGAATATTATAAGAAAGTTCGATTTAACGATCTCGCATTATAATGCAAAGCTATTATTGTAGTTTAAATTAAACGTCATCCTTGATAATAGGCATTCTTCTTTAATCCGTGGCATAATTCATTGAACGAGTGTTTTAACTCGTTATTGTAATGTAAGAGTTTAAGATATACGTAGCTTTGAAGCGCAAAGGGTTAAATACCATCGCGTTATTTCCGTTTACACAAATACAAACTTGCATAAAAATGCTCGTAGTTTATTAATCGATTCGTCTCCCGTATGTCATAAACTCGACATCGTTCTCGTCCCCAAAAATTGCGATGCAAAAATTCGGCCTCCATCCCTCTACTTTAAATTGCTCTTCAAAATTCACGAGTCGATAAACGCGGTATGTTATTATTATTATTAACGCGTGGATCGCGGGACTGGCGAGGCACTAAAGAGCGTTGAACGGGAAGGGCGGAGGATCCAACTGGAAACGCATTTGTACCTGTTGCGAGTAAACGCGAAAACGAGGCAGCGTGGCAAAAAAAAAAAAAAAAAAAGAAAATACGACTACCCAAGGCGGCGAACGAGACTGTTAGCGCGATTATCATTTTAATCGAGGGTGGAATCGTGTTCCCCCGGCCAAATGGTCCGTTCATTTGCGAGCGAAACGCCCGGTAGAGGTAGATCCCACGCGAAACGAGTTCCGTGGAGGCAGAGTTCGCGGAGTAGACGCGGCGTATCGTCGCGAAAAAAAAAGGGGAACCATCCATTGAGGGTGGCGGGCTTCTTAATGAAAGCATTAAAATTAAAAACGTCTAGTTTCGTCCGGGGAAACGGAGCCCGTTCCAATTTCCTCGTGGCCCCGTTTGCACAGCGAAATTATAATACGCGCAGCGCGAAAGAAAGGTAGAAAAATGGCGTACAAAAAATATATTCCCACCGGCTGGAGCTTTTCAATGAGACGTTTTTTTTTATTCCCTCTTTCACGGGATCGTAGGATAGATGTACCAACTAATGCCACTTTAACCCCTTCGCTACAGCGGATTGTAATCAAAGAATGTACGGAAGTCGTCAAAATACTGAATTGCGTTGCATTGAATTTATACTCTTCTTTCAGTTTTTTATAATTCCAGTTAATACATAACGCATTGAGTGGCAATATGGAGGCGTGGAACGGATATTGGTTAGAGGAAGAGAATTATGTAAGGAAGGGTGGGGCACTTTAAAAGATTTGATAGAAGAGTGTATGAAACTGGAAAGATGCGAATTCAGATGCGAAGATGGTAGTGTCGGGAGCAACAGATAAGGGAATTGTAAATTGGTTAGTCGAGGTGGAGAGAAAAAAGAGAGAGAGAGGAGTCAGTTGTGTGATATGAGTAAGAACGATATAAAGGGATGAGAGTGGGTTAAGACTGAGAATGTAAACCAAGTCCATTTTCAAAGCCGAGAAGGCTGAAAATTGAATAAACTACTACTACTACATAACGCATTGAGTTCTCGCAAAAATCAGAAAAGTGTATTGCAGCTGCTGTTATGTCCATATTATTAACCCTTTGCGGACGAGAAGTAATGACACTTATGGGAGTACTTTAGTTTTGAATTCTACGACTTTCAGTTTTCACGCTTTTATGTTCGAAACCATTTCATTTCCAACGATTTCAAATGTTTATTATTACGTTAAGTATTCATTGCATTAAGTTTCGTGCTTTAAAAGTCGACACGGGTTCGGAAAGCCAAAAAATGATTAGGCGACTATTTGTCGACGCTCGTCCGCAAAGGGTTAAAAATAGTTTCGAGTGCAAAGGGTTAATGCAAGAGAGACTCGGACAAGTAGTCGAGCGTAGCACTTGGAATTCGACATCTTCGATTATGTCACGCGTAACATTGCCATTGGAATGCATCGCGCATAAATCAACGAGATTACGTACGTACGTATGTAGCTATCTTTTCGTATCGTCGTTCTTTTGCAATGCTGGTCGCTTCGCCGCGCTGCGAAAGGGTTCGAGTTTTATCGCGCTTCTCTATCCCGACTTAATGAGACGCGCTTAGCCATTCACGAGATGAACGATGGCGCGAACGTGCGTATGCTTGGAACGCGCGTTGCGATAGGAAGTGTTACGGGGCAACGATGCATATTTAACGCGCGGCGTACGCGAGAAACGTCGCGAGCAATGATGTAATCTTCGATTGGTCGCGGTCGGGCGTAGAAAAAGCAACGCCGAGAGTATTTATAAGCGAGCACCGACGGTGGACTTTGCTGCGTTCTTTTATGTCGTACGTGGTCGCAGCAGTGTCACGGCGTTATCGAACAACCGCAACGGCGAAATCGAACGCGTTTACCATGGGTTTCGCTCCCTCGGGAAGTTTAGACATCTTTCTTATCTTTTTGCCTGCTCCGCGTAGCCGCGTACGAAAGAATGACACGTATATTTGGCGACGGTGAATGGGTTTGCAAGCCGTGGCTCGCGAGAAAGAAAGGAAAGGAACGGAACGCGATGTATATGTAACTCGTTCCACATAATTTATTCCGTATTAATCTCTTTATCTCGTGACACACAAAGAGACATCTGAAACGCGTCACTTGTTTATCGTGCAAACTGTAAACAGTTTCGCATCTGGGTCGACAACAGTTTCGCGTTTACTGTTAACGAATTCGCTTTTCGTTGAATATTTAGTCTATCGAATCGAATTTAATTTTACTCTAATCGTGGGTCGGAAGATTAATACTCGACGATATTTAAACAAATGATGAAAGAAACGTCGCTTCCTCTCCTTTGTTTCTAACAATAAGTATAATTTACGGAATACGGTTCGTATCGTATGATACAGGGTTCATTAGTAGCTCAGGGAAAATCGTCGAACAGCGCGCAGCCAAATTTGAAGAACGATATTTTTCATTCTTCTTTGATTGCGCGTCGACTTCCTTCCGCAACGAGTTCAGCACATTCTAATATATACACTGCCTACGCGTTTTTCGCTTTATCGCGAATCGAGAGGCGGACAATGCTTGCTAATTACGAACGTAACGAGGGAAGATAGCCGGCTTGCAAGTAGCATGGTATACGCAACGATGCGCGAGGTCGTCGGGCACGTGTTGCGAAAGTCACGCGGCGACGGATAATCAAAAATTATATAAAATCTTTCATTGTTCCATCGGAGTTTTAAATGCTGCAAGTCTCTTGCGTCTGTTGAATAATCTCATAAATGATGCGATATTCTTGGATAGTTTTCTAAAACAAAGTAGCTAGGGTAGGCGTAAATACCACGTACTGCCACTTTAAGGTTCCCCGGTGGATCCAGAGTGACCAGAGTGAACCAATATTAATTCGATGTTCAAACCTAAACCTGTCTAATCCTCACGTAACCCTTTCTCAACCGAATCGTTAAGAAGAATTTATTTTTACACCGTGTCCCTATAATATAATTAATCACCGCTGGACGCTAAATTGCTATCGATTTCTGGACCCTCGAGCGAAACGCGTGCCTTCCATTGGTCACCAAAGGGTTAACAAAAGCTGCCCTTTGTTGATCTTTTAGTATTCGCTTGCAAGATGCCGTGGCGAAAGGTTTAAGCTACGTGGCGGCTTGAATATGGAACGAAGGCGCGCGATCGGTTGAACGAATGGCCCACTAGTCCGTTAATTACGCTAATAAGTCTCTATATCGAGCGTGTCCGCGAGGCGGGTTCGCCTTAAATCTCGCCGATTCACCGAGCATTGCCTTAAAAAGCTGCAGTCGTGCCCTCCCCTCCTCCCTCTTTCTCCGCCCTTTGCCAAGCCACTCTCGCCTTTTCGCTGAATGCAAATTTGCCGCACGAACGAGCGGACCAGTTCTCTTCTACCTATGCCGCCAATTAAAACGCTCCTTTTCGAGACGGGGCAACCGCACAACTTGGGATTCGGCGTGCACGCTGCGCACAGAAACCGACCGACTAGCCCCCGGCTGCACGAAAAATAAAGAACGCCGCAACGGCAGAATGTTACCATTCGAACGAAATAAGCGCGCCTGGCTAGGCTACGTTTCGCCAGCCAGCGCGCGTAGTTTTACGAAGATTGGGCGAACGCGCTGGATTAAATCGAGTCGGTCTATCGGCGGGACGAAGCGTATTCCAAGCCTTTTCCAATTTCCAATGCTTCGAGTTCTCGAAGCTTAGGATTCCTAGTGCTTCGAATTTTCTTGCGCACGATTTTCATACGATGCGAGTGCTGTCTTAGGTTAGTCTTCGCGTACTGCCTCCGATGTTGACCACGTTGTTTGCCACTCGTTTCAAGCGCACAGCAAAGTTTAGCTAAACGCTGGAAAAGAGCTCTCCGCTGAAACCTCGCTCTCTAATATCGCGACCAGAAGGATCCCCTTTGGACCGTGCGAAGCGAGGAACGCGACAGGTCGACGGGGAAAATCTCATCCATATGTTAATAAAACTCGCGTGACAGAGATCAGCTAAAAATAGACGGGTTTCATCGCTTCGTTAGCGCTATCTCCGCGATAAACGCGAGGTTACAATTTTTCTCTCGCCGTCGGTGTTCGCCTTTACTCGTGTTCTTCCTTTTTCGCAGCTGTCGTAGCTCTGACAAATTTCAAAGATTAGCTGCCGAAACTCGTATCTAAATTTACCGTCTTACCTCCCGATTCCTGTCCATTGTTCGCCGTTCTTCCCCGCAGCACACTCGTCGTCGACAAATTTCAAAGGCCAGGCGTGAAAGTCGAACTGCAAGCTCTTTGCGAAGCGTGGAAACGGCATTCGCCGCTCGATAAAAGTTCGCTACGCGTCGAGGCATTTGGTAAAAATCGCGGCAGGGATTGAACGATGAATTTCCGCTGGAACACTTAATACTCGCGGTGTCCGGTCCGAGAAGCTGATAAATAATTCCGCGCGGGGTTATTGAAAGGGTGCGGGGCACGGGAGAAGGCTAGGGAGCGCGTGGGTGCGCGTTAAACGAAAGCAAAGGCCACGCTCTCATTCGCGAGCAAACACTGATGAACGCCGTTGTAATTGATTCGCTTGATGGATGTGACATCGACTGGAGCGGTGCGCGCACCGTGATCCGGATCGCTGGCAACCAGTCCGGCCTTATAAGTTCCTCTAAAAATAATTATTTAACGAGCACCTCGTTCGTTCCCCTTCCTGCGGGCCGCGAAATTAACACGGAAGCTGGTTTACCTGCACGATGCACCCGTGCAACCTAATCACTGATTAAGGAGTTCCTTTACGAAGCGGAGGGATGAGAAATTTGGTTAGGAAACGCTTCCGAGTTTTCCGCGACTTTTACGGATCGAATACGTGTAATCCTCGTCTGCTCCTCGTTTGTCCGAAATTTAACCCATTAACGGTGTAATGATATTTCACGTTTCGGTCAAACGTACGTTCAACCGTTTTATCATCCTAAATAATTCTTCGTACGATAATAAGTACAAAGAAACATGTTTTACTCGGATGCTTTGCCCGAGTCTCGCTCGGAATTCGATGTTAAAACGGTTAAACAGTAATGTGTTATGGAAAACGAATACGTACAATTTTAGCAAACAGATATCCAGTGTTTCAGGACGTATATATACGTCCTGCATAGCGAAAGGGTTAAAGGTGTTAAAGGATACGCCAAAAAGGTGTATATAAAGTATATAAAGAAGCCGAGATATAAGCATTTAACAATTTTACTCTCTTTCATTTTCATCGAATACAATAAGATTTTTAAATGGTTATATCTCGGCTTATATACTAACTAACCATCCTATACTAACAAACCTTGACTCAAATTAAAGATTAGAAGGTCAGAAATAAGCTCCAATAAGTTCAATTAAAGGCGATTCTATTTGTAATTCGCGAGTTATTCCAAATCGAAGGAAATAAACGCTTGTAAACGTCTGAACCGGAAGTCCTGTTGCGATGAAACCTACTGCATCTTGTGTAAAAGTCGAGTTTCGAACGGGAAGTATTGGCGACGTTACGTATCCCGTTAACCCCTTGCCCTACAATTATTTTATTACCCTCGCATGCTAGCTTAAATTGATCACTGCTTTTATATCGTGTAAAGTACAAATCGTGGGAATATTCAAAGCACCGTATTATTTTACAGCCTCCAAGCTTGTAAAATGAAGCCAAGATTAAAGTTCGAATTAAATTGTACCCTCGGTAATATTTATTTTTGTCGAATCTGCGCTACAAATCGTACAACGAGTGTGACTCGTTATTGTAGGCCAAGGGGTTAACAGGATCCAAGCTGCGCAGCGATTCGGTCGAAATGTTGAAACGATAATGAACGCGCGAGTATCGCAAGAGTTTTGCGAGTCACTGTATTTCCTGCAATTGGCGTTATTGTCCGGGGAAAATGTCGATTTTGCGTTTGACTGCACTTTACGCTCGCGTGATCGTATTCTCGCGAGCGATGCGGCAGCATCGTGAACGGGTGCACGTCGACGTAGCCAAATCCGGCCACGTACGAATGCGGGAACACGTGCTTAGGTCACGTGCGTGCCACTCTTTGTGCGTTGCTCCGTCGTTCCGACGATATCTCCTCCACCTGTCCGCCGGGCATTAAGCTAGATTTATGCTATCCGTACGGGCATGGACCGACATCCAGACGCTTCTGGTCATCCGAACAATCTTCTGCGATTTCGTGCCGCCATCCGTATAAATGTAAACGTGGCGAAAGATTTGATCCAGTGTTTCCCAACCCGTTTTTGTGCCATGCCCCACCTGAGCCTTTCTAAAATTCTTATGCCCCCTGTGTAACGTATGCATACGTTTTAATTTTCAAACTGTGGCGGCTCTCCTGCACCTACCACTAAAGGGACATAGGAAATAGGATTTTCTCGAAAGCACTCGCTCCAACTACCTCGTCCTCATTTAACCTTCCTTCCAATATCCCAGTGTTTAAGGTAGCCTTACCGATGAGCCCACTAGCAGGCCCAGCACGAAACGCAACACCCTTCCTTTTTCCTATCCTATCCCCTCTTCACAGCTCCACGAAACATTGAATTGTTCACCGAAGAAACTCGAAGGATAGGTTTTAAAAAGAAATCACTGGGAAATTGTTGAGGAGACACACGTCTCGTATCTATAATCTAACGTTTATCCAGCTGATTAGTATCAAACGATCCTTAATCTTCACGAGTGAAACTATAACTAGACGTAAAGTAATACTGTATCGAAAATAGAGCTTATCTTTAACGAATCTATGTATAATTCGTGCCATGAGGGTGACTCGTCGTTGTAAGCGAAAGGAGTTAACGTTTTATCCGAGAGCCGACATTGAGAGATCATCTGGCTGCGCGATTATTCGGAAACTCGCGCGCATCGTCCTACGAATTCCTCCTTGGATGGAAAATCGAGGAAACGGAAGTCGATAGGAGTGGGAGCGCGCGAATGGAATAACTCGGTCGGCTTGAAATTTCAATTAATTCGGAGCGGAACTCTTGAACGCGAATATCCCATCAATTTTCACGGATAAAGTGCCGCCTGGCGCGTCTCACTTTGCCGCGTTAACCCTCTGCTTGCAGTAACGCGTTACGTTCGCCGTAGAAATTATGCTTTGGTTGCGCGAAAAATATATCCCATTGTATCCTTTGATAAATTTCAATTTTAACTCTTCATCTGTGATTTCAGTTTCTAAGGTTGAGCATTGCAAGCTTAAATTATGTACAATAGTGTTGCGTTTTGCAATCGTCGCACCGTTGAAGTAATAAACGGTTAACGTTACTTGCTGTTAACCCGTTGCGGACGAGAAGTATTAACACTTGTGAGAGTACTTTAGTTTATTAATTCCACGACTATGAGTTTTCACGCTTTTGGGTTCCAAACCATTTCATTTCCAACGATTTCAAATGTTTATTATTACGTTAGGTATTCATTGCATTAAGTTTTGTGCTCTAATAGTCGACATGGATTCGGAAAGCGAAAAAATGATTAGGCGACTATTTGTCGACGCTCGTCCGCAAAGAGTTAAGTGTTCATTGGAAAATTCGTATGACAAGGGGTTAACGACTGCGCGTTAGGGTAAATGTACCACGTATGTACTGCGACTTTAAGGTTCGCGCGTAACTCTATTCAACCCTTTGCGGACGGAGCAAAATAATGTTTAACGAATTTTCGTTCGATTGTTAATGCTTTTGAAGACGTTATTAAAGAAATACTTGTTCGCGTATTAACAGCAGCTTCGATTGTTAATCATTTTGAAGATGTTATTAAAGAAATACTTGTCCACGTATTAACAGCAACTTCGATTGTTAATCATTTTGAAGACGTTATTAAAGAAATACTTGTCCGCGTATTAACAGCAGCTTCGATTGTTAATTATTTTGAAGACGTTATTAATGAAATACTTGTCCACGTATTAACAGCAGCTTCGATTGTTAATCATTTTGAAGACGTTATTAAAGAAATACTTGTCCACGTATTAACAGCAATTTCGATTGTTAATCATTATGAAGACGTTATTAAAGAAATACTTGTCCACATATTGATAGCAGCTTCGATTGTTAATCATTTCGAAGAAGTTATTAATGAAATACTTGTCCACGTATTGATAGCAGCTTCGATTGTTAATCATTTCGAAGAAGTTATTAATGAAATACTTGTCCACGTATTAACAGCAGCGTGTAGCTGAATTCATCTTAAGCTACATTTCTTGTTTTAGAAATCGATATATGTCGAAAACACCGAAGAACTTGGGCGATTATTTCTAACATTCGCCTGCAAAGGGTTAACTATTTTAGAACGTCGTTGACACAAAAATCGTTCCAGTTTCGAGCATACGATTGTTCAAGCGTTCATTTATTTATGAACACTTTTTTTATACGTTCAATATAATAAATTCATTAGTACGCAATTGAAACGTTACAACAAAGTCCAGTGTCCTTCGTACCGTCGCTTGAAAATATTTTATTCAAATAGAAACACGTTTTACATATATTAACATTCGTGTAACAAATATAAGATGCATAGTAAACGTCGCGCCTAACTGAGTTATGACACGTTCCATACTTTATACGTACATATTGGTCACGTTTCAATGTTCAACAGCGCGTTTATCCCCTAATATTTACTTAGAAATATTAAGTGTAAACGAATATGCGATATCTAGGCGTTGTTACGTAAACCGAAACCCAAATTTAGCGTGAAAAATTGTTTACCTACGCGTCTTTATACGATTACTTCGCTATTAAATAAAAGAATTCAAGTGGCAGTTATAGGAACGATGGAAGTAAGTACATTTACCCTATTTCCCGGAGCAGGTGCTCCATGAATCCTAAAGAAATACGCGCACCGTTGTAAATTTTAGTATTCACCTGTCCGGTTAAGCGATGCAGGTATTTTTTTTTCTTCCTCCTCCGAAGGACGAGAAGAAGAATCACGCGTGTTATTCCATTGAAATGGAACTATCTTCTAATGCCATCGGATTCGCCGCGCAAATTGCTTTACAAGTGCAATAAAGTGTCCCGCCCGCGCTACTGTATTTTCGCAGCGGCGATCCTTGAAAATTTCCAGCTTCGAGGAAAAGATACAGCAGTGCTTCTCAATTTTTGTATCGCGTTTCGTACGATCTTTCAATAGCTCTCTGGTCTCGGTGTTCGCGTGAGCAGAGCATAGAAGTTGGTAAAACATCGCAGGACAACAGTATCGAAATAAACAAGAGCTACGGTGATTCGCGACGAAGTTATCTGTAAAAATTGATACAATTCGGGACAAAGACAGCCGGGAGAAAATTCAGGGGATCAAAAAGTATTGGTTGGAGACGAATCAATGTTCGAGCACTCGTAACTTACAACTTCTTTACTAGATCTATCAAACCAGTCGAAATGTCTGGGGACATAATTCTACGTCATAAAAATTCTACAAACTTGCATCGGTGCATTCTCCAGAATATTCCGCGGATTTCCTACACAAAGTATTAACCCTTTCTAATAATAACTAACTTTCTAATAATAAAAACCTTTTCTAATAATATAATATTTCATATTATCCTTTTTGGACTCTTGCGAGAACTTAACGTGCTATATATTTCGATACGGCGAAATTTACTTCGATGTCGAAGAAACGCGAAGTTGAATCTGCCAAAACAGTATCGAAGAAACTTAGTCCTCAACTTTTGATCAAATTTACGCATATCTTAGCGGCGACATTGGAGTGCAAATGCTGATGAAGATGATAGATTTATCTGATAGAAAATGAAGATTTATCGCGCTTCTAGCGCATTGCGTTTTGCGAATATTTCGCATGTCTATTTCTTCGCTGCAAACAATCGTGCTTCAATCCTCTGTAGTTCTACATATAGTTAAGGGTGGCTACAGGTTGAGAGTCGATGGGACCAGGGGAAGAAAGTTTCTCGTTTGCCGCCTTTATATGAATTTCGCATTATTTATGGCGATTACAAGGTAGCGCGATACTTTTTCGTAGGGAATTGTCGAGGAGGGTTTGGGCCACTGCAATTCCGCCGTAGGAGGTATGCTCGCCGCGACGGCATTTGTACCTGCCCTGGAAATAAAACCTGCCGAGATTTCTGTGAAAGGACAGAGGAATTACGTGCTCTGGTAGACCCACGGCTCCGGGACCCATAATCTGCAGGTACTCGAAGGCAGCAGCAGCAGAACTGGGGGAGCGCTGCCGCGCAGTTTCGTGCCGTGCCGTCGCGTCTCCTCTCGTCGTGACGTCCGATATAACCGTGGGAGTATAATTCGAGAGGCGCAGTTACCTGAGGCACTGAAAATCCCGGTAAACCAGGGATGCGAGTTGCGCCATCGGCCAACAGTCAACCGTTCGCAAAACCTTTTTACTTCGAGCTCCTGCAAACGTTCGCCTTTTTCCCCGCGATTCCTTCGCCACTATAGGAGGGTAGATGTGTCCCGCGTACGGGTGGACCTCCAACAACGCGGTAGATACGTTCCTTGAAAATACGCTGTAGAATTGCGGCATTGTATGAAACGTTCCACATCTAAACCGCGTTGCAAAGGTACCGCGTTGTGGGAAACGTTCCACATTTTTCGAACCGCGTTGTAACGAAAATGAAGTCGAAATTTCGTATTCGTTTGGCATTTCTTCGAAACGTATTCGCAGCCAAAGGGTTGGTTGGTTAAGTTTCTCAGAAAGGAGCCGACGATAATTGCGGCGGGCAATTTCCATGGGGCGTCTAGGTTTAGACGAGAAATCTGGTTCGAGGAAAGTTGCGATCCTTCTCGGAGATGTGTGCCAGGAGAAAGAATTACTCGTTACGCGCTACAAGTCCTTAGGGAAATCCCCTCCAGCCTCTAAAACTCGTTTCAAGCGTGTCGAGCCAGCAGCGGTCTCCTCCTTCGCTCTCGAGATGCGAGTTCCGCGCGAATCATCATCGTTCCCAAACATTGCCGACCAAATACACCCCGACCTTTGCGTGCCTGGCGAACCCGCCTCCGAGTGATTTTCGTTTCAATCTCGGCTCGAAGTTCCGGCGAAGCTCGCGACGTTGAAGTCGGTCGCGAGAAAGGATCTCTTTAGCGTCGATTCGCGTTGAGTAGTTTCGAATGTCAGGCGAATTACGGATAGGAGTGCAAAGGGTAGCGATACGTTAATATTACGTTACATAAAGGGTTAAATCCTTTGCGAATGCGTGCTTCAAGTATCCGCCGAATTGTTACGATACTTGGTTAATTTTTACACATTACTGTCCGGAGACATAAAAATATGTTTTTCCTTGTTGACTACTCGTAAAATGCCGGAGACACATAAATAGGGTTTTATACACGTTGTGCATTAAATGCCGGCGACCTATAAATATGTGTTACAATAATATACATATATATACAATAATATACAATAATATACAATAATACACATATATATACAATAATATACAATAATATACAATAATACACATATATATACAATAATATACAATAATATACAATAATATACATATATATATATGTATATAAATGGCTAGTAAACAGGACATAATGAAATAATAAAATAGCACTGCAATTGACACGTTTAAACGAAGTAAGAGGGATATATGTGTATGAGTGCCTAAATAAACATCGTTTAGGAACACGGCACTTTTCTAATGCGTACGGCGTTATTCAATGAGAAGGAAATCCATTTTCTTATTCTTTTCGCTTACCCACGCATTGTATCTACCCTTTCATTCCTTCGTTCAATTATTATAGTTTTATGTCATTTTATGTCACATCGGTAGCTTCCCTTATAGTCGTTACTTGTTGCTTTTACTTCCTCGACTACGCGCAAAAGTTTTCGCGCAAACAGCCCGGAGCGTAATGTGTTAAGCTTCCTATTTGCCTGTACCGAATTCAGTCGCTATCATTTCGTAGAATTATATTTTCGGCGTTAACGAGACTTATTAAATAAATAAAGAAATAATTAATAGGTATCAAGTATACAGCTCTTATTCGCGCGCGTTTTATATTCCATAGTTCGATCGCCTTCTAACCCGAGCTACTTTTCGAAAACGTGACCCGACAGGCGTACGTAAATTTTCACCGGTGGCTCGGAGAGAAAGCTAACGATATAATTTGAATGCGAGAAGGCGTGCAACGGAGGCGTAAATAGAGGCAGGTCCCAAAGGGCGAACCAGTTGCACAATGATACGACGAAGCAATCGCGAGCACGGAGAAAAGCCGTGAAAGTAGCTCGTTAAAAGGCCGAATCACGTATCCCGGTGCCGGCGATTTTTATCCGTCCAGTCTCGGAGGCCTTTATTCGAGGAATGGAAGCAACTCGGGCTGGCGTCGCGTGACGACTCGTCCCCGGTTGAACGGGACGAGCGAAGACGTTGTCGGTCGGCCGTTTCTCATCTTCCGAGAGAAGAGAAAACCGACTGACTTCTGCCGGTTCCCGTTTATAGACGCGCGCGACCGACCCGCGTCGGCTTCGTTACCTCCGTTGCATACGTTCTTCGGCGGCTCTTCTGCACCCACCACTAGAGGGACATACGAAATAGGACTTTCTCGAAAGCACTCGCTCCAATTACCTCGTCCATATACATATACACCGCCTTTAACCTTCTTTCCAATGTCCCAGTGCCTTTGTTCCAGGTTTACTTGTAGGCTTTTTGCAGATTTTATCCTAAGTTAACTTAACTACCGTCCAAGCGGTTCAAACGTGATCAATATATATATACGTATAAAGTATGGACCGCGTGATAATTTAGTAAAGCGCGACGTTTACTATACATCTTACAACTGCTACGCAAACCGACTTGCTAATATATGTAAACCGTGTTTCTATTTCAATGAAATGTTTTCGAGCGACAGTACGAAAGACCGTGGACTTTGTTGTACCGTTTCGATTAATTGGTAATGAATTTACCGTATTGAACATATAGAAAAGATGTTCATAAATAAAAGAGCGGTTGAAGAATATTATGCTGCAAACTGGAACGATTTTAACGTTAACGACGTTCTAAAATAGTTGAATAAGGTTACTTAAAGCGGCGGTATTTACGTGGTACTTACGTCAAGCCTAGGAAACGCGGCGGAGTTTTGCTCTATAAGCCGCAACGAGGAGGAATCGATTCGGATAAAGCCGCGGATCGAAGCGTACACGGCGCAACGTTCTCCGCGAGGCGAGATAAATTTTCCCTGCGATGCTCATCCTTGATACAACGCCCGATACGCGAGAGCCTTTCCGCTCTCTAATTAGCGTAACGAGCCAGCATACCAGGTTAAAATGTCGACTAACTGCGCCGACGAGAATCTTTCGTTGCCCTCGTAACGCTCGCCGCGCAATCGTACCTGTTAGCGACGCTATTAACAGCTCCGATCTTGAGGAATTAATTTCATCGCGCAGTTTTTTCTTCCTTTTCTTTTTCCTCCGCGTACACGAGCTACCGTTTCAACGGAATTGTTTTTAATCCGGTCTACATGCGATGCCGTTCCGATTCGACCGTAAAGTTTCAACGTTTAGGTATCCATCGAGGGGATTTTAATCTTACCGGCGAGTGCAGTACTTTTTTTTCTGCTTTTAGCCCCACGGGTTTATCGGGAGATCGCAATCAATCGTTACGTTAATTGGACGCAAACGCGTGCACGCAGTTCGATCGTTTCGCCGCGGTGCTTAAAAGTTCGGAGTATTTCTCGGGACACGCGCGAGGACAGTTTTCGTTGATAGGGTAACGGTACGAGGATAAATATTCAGCTGCAACGGGCACGCGTTCGTTCCGCCCTTTTAGTTTTTAACCCTTTGCAATTGGTGTTGGTACAGAGACGCTCTCACGATCGCGAGACGCGTAGTTGGCCTCCGTATTTCATAGGCGGTAAACCAAAGAAGCGATACGATGGGGTAAATTTGTTAAAATACAATAAATGAGAAACACGGTAAACAGCGCCGTCTTCGAAGGGTTAACCCTTTGCGGACGAGCGTCGACAAATAGTCGCTTAATCATTTCTTGGCTTTGTGAACCCATGTCGACTATTAAAGCACAAAACTTAATGCAATGAATACTTAACGTAATAATAAGCATTTGAAATCGTTGGAAATTAAATGGTTTGGAACTCGAAAGCGTGAAAACTCAAAGTCGTGGAATTAAAAACTAAAGTACTCTCACAAGTGTTACTACTTCTCGTCCGCAAAGTGTTAATAAATCGCAACGGGCGTTATTCAACAGTCGACAGATTTAACAACTCCATTCTTTTCGAAGCATCGAAGTCTCCCGCAAACGCGTCAAAATCCACCGTCTCGCCATTAAAATCTCTGGTACTCTTCTTGATGTCTATACATTTTTTGCTATGTCATTTGGTTTAGTTCCTTTAAGCATTTTAACATTGTTTTGGTCGTTTAGTAGTTCTTTTGCTAAGCTATTGGGGTGACATCGCAGTCTACTGTTATGAGATTTGGTATATTGTTTAACATAGTCTCGTGCATACTTAACGGTTAGATCATTACGTAATGTATCGTTGCTGATGTACCATGGAGCAGAAGTTATTATCCCGAGTAACTTAGAAGCGTCAATCGATTCGCGAATCGTCTGCCGACGACTAAATGCTTTGTACACCGACTCCTCCTCCTTTTATCCCGTTTATTGAATAAATGAATAAGTCTAGGAAAGATCTACTTCGGTTCGCAGCACCGCGTCGATTCTTCGTTGAACCATTGACTAAGAACAGGATAGACTACTTATCCAACGCTTCTCTTTATCATCAGGATTTGGGGCTCACGAGTCCCAAATCCGTTTCCATTTTCACCTTTTCGATTGTCTAAAATCTATAACCTTTGCGTTCGCTCTTACACTTTCTATAATTAAAATACTCTCGAAGTGTTTACATTCTTCGTCGGATAATAAAACGAGAGATACTCTTTCGAAAAGTCTGAATTTTTAGATTATCGGTATTTCACAGCATGCGACACGAAGTCTCGTAAGACGATCGGTCTATCCCGTACCTCGTCTGCGATTTAACGATCTCGCGCGAGCGAAATCGGTAGGGAAGAATTGTAAGCCGCGTGTAAATAAGTACACAGGCAGGCCTGCGAAGCGATCGACGTTCGATTGAACGATCCCTTGGATCCGAAGGGGAGATAATGGTGCTTCCGCCTACGCGGCGATATAAGAGAAACGGCGACTGATTATTTGTTGCGGAGGCAGCTCGCCGGGTTCTAATATTTTACAAGGAGAGTTGCGCGAGTCGACGCGGACTCGCGTAGGTGCGCTCGAGAAAGGGAAAGGTAAAGGTAAAGGGTTCGACGATCAAACTCGAGAGGAGAGATAGAGATAGAAGAAATGCAAAGACAAAGAGAGAAGAAATGCCGAGAGGACTAGGATATTCGAGGTTATGTCACGGTTCACGTCGTGACTCACGATGTATTATTAGTCACCGTTCGTTCTCGTGACTTCCAGGACGAGTAGAAAACGGCTTCCAATTGGTCCCCTGTCGCTTCTCCGGAGGACCTCGTCCTCCTCGCCGAGATACACCATCTTTCTGCTTAAAAATTTGTCGATCCGCTTCGCTAACCGACTCGTTTCGCCTCGCGTCCACTCCCATTTGTTTCTTCGTTCCGCGAGCCAGCTTTCTGTCGCGTCGTTTCCTCGCGCTTCGAAGAAACGTTTACAAAAGTGCAACGCTTTAGCGAACGGGTAGCGTGTATAAATACAATTGTAGCTGAAAAGAAGCGAGAAGATGCGAAGTCAGCAACGCGGCTGCGCCAAGATTTTCTTCCACTCTCTTGCTGTACGAATTTTTTTAGAGAATGTTCACGGCAGTGTTGACTGTTTACCGCTTTAACAATGCGACGAATGCGAGACGCTAAAATATCGTACGTAATTTATGCTTACAATAGTCGTACTTATTAGTTGATATTGCGGATAGGATTAGAATTGAATTTTTTATTGTGGGCTTTTTGGGGACCGTTTATGGCTTGGCCTGAGCCTTTTGGCGAGGAACAGAGACCCAAGTACCCATTGGTTCGAGGGAGTGTGTAGGTTTGCCTTTCGGACGAGTCCGCCCTTAGCTTCGACAGCAATTAGATGTACATACGTAGACTAGTCTGAATAAACCCATTTACGCAATACTCCACGTGAAGTCCATTAGACCACCTCCTACATTATTAATAAAAGCAACGTATTTTTATCGCAACTAGAGCATAATTTCTACCACGAGTGTAACTCGTTACCGTAGGGCAAAGCAACTAGAGCATAATTTCTACCACGAGTGTAACTCGTTACCGTAGGGCAAAGGGTTAAGGCTGTGTCCTAACTAAACGAGCGTCGTAACGCGTTAAAATAGTTCCTGCATTCAACCGACCAATATCGGTCCTTTCATTTCGACCACTCCAGCAAACAAATGTCACGTTATCGCACAGCGCGCGTTGCCAATCTCTCGACACGACCGTAGAATATTCCACGTTTGTTTCTTTATCGCGTCGATCGGTCGCTCGAATTTGTCCGCCGCGCGACGTTGATGAGGGCGCAGCCTAACGCGTGTGCGTGAGAAAATTTGCCAGCCCCCGACGATCGATAGATCACCGTCGTTGTTTTCGTAGCACTTCATAATTGGGAAATTGATCGGAACTACTCTGAATGGGATTAATTGAACGATAAACGGCCGAAGGATAGCGTTCGCTGTAGAAAATGATTGGAAATTGCGCGGCGGAAGGGATCGTTTGCGGCTTATTGATTCTGATACAGTTGAATGGCCATTGTTATTATTATTATTATTGTTATTGCTAGCGCGAGCGATAATTCTGTACGAAGGAACGTGACGGTATCCGAGGCCCGATATGGACGAGGCTCGCAATAGGCAACGGTGAAACGATTTCCATCGGGTTGCATTCGTTAATCGTCGGCGTTGAAGGCGGACGTATGCGCGCGTAGAATTGCAACAGGAAATCTAATCCATTCGTCCCACTTCGCAAATGGTTCGTGGCCTTTGCTCTTATTTAATAAACGGGTCGTGAACGTCGGTGCCCGGCGGCCGACTTGCCCGGCAAAGTGACTGCGATTAGGCCAATTGAAGCGGCGTTAACCGTCTCGCTCGCCAACCCGTCGTACAATCGGCGATAATTCCGCCCGACACTGATTCAGTCCTTGCGTCGAAAATTCGTGAAAAAATCACACCCTCCATCATTTCGCTGCGACAGATTTTCGTTCACCCTTTCGTCACTAATGGTTTGGGCTAGGTTTGAGTTAGGTTTGGATTAGGTTACCCTCTGTATTTCAATCGCTGCGTGTTCTCAGAATTATACTTAGTGTAACTTTTAATATGCGAAGTTTGGGTTAGGTTTGAGTTAGTTTTGGGTTAGGTTTGGGTTTGGTTAGATTACTCACTCAATTTCAATCGCTGCGCGTTCTCAGAAGCATACTTACTGTCATTTTTAATACGAGAGGTTTGGGTTAGGTTTGAGTTTGGTTATCCTCTCAATTTTAGTCGCTGCGCGTTCTCAGAAGCATACTTACTGTCATTTTTAATACGAGAGGTTTGGGTTAGGTTTGAGTTTGGTTATCCTCTCAATTTTAGTCGCTGCGCGTTCTCAGAAGCATACTTACTGTAATTTTCAATACGAGAGGTTTGGGTTGGGTTTGAGTTCGTTTTGGGTTAGGTTACCCTTTCAATTTCAGTTGCTGCGCGTTCTCAGAAGCACACTTACTGTCATTTTTAATACGAGAGGTTTGGGTTAGGTTTGAGTTTGGTTATCCTCTCAATTTTAGTCGCTGCGCGTTCTCAGAAGCATACTTACTGTAATTTTCAATACGAGAGGTTTGGGTTGGGTTTGAGTTCGTTTTGGGTTAGGTTACCCTTTCAATTTCAGTTGCTGCGCGTTCTCAGAAGCACACTTACTGTCATTTTTAATACGAGAGGTTTGGGTTAGGTTTGAGTTTGGTTATCCTCTCAATTTCAATCGCTGCGCGTTCTCAGAAGCATACTTACTGTAATTTTTAATACGACAGGTTTGGGTTAGGTTTGAGTTAGTTTTGGGTTAGGTTTGGGTTTGGTTAGATTACCCTCTCAATTTCAATCGCTGCGCGTTCTCAGAATTATACTTAGTGTAATTTTTAACCCTTTGCGGACTAGAAAAAGATAACACTTAACAAATTTTCATTCAGTTATGAATTAATCACACACAGAACTTAATAATACTGAACCAATTTTCGCCCAATTATTATCAAACGTGCTTATTAGTATCACTAGTTTCTTATAGTTATTATGTCATTTCTATTAGTGTCAGAAATGTCTTGTTTTGAAAATCGACATTTACCCAGAAAATTGAGAGTTTCGGCGGCTATCTGCCGACACTCGTCCGCAAAGGGTTAATACGAGAGGTTTGAGTTAGGTTTGGGTTTGGATTAGGTTACCCTCTCAATTTCAATCGCTGCGCGTTCTCAGAAGCATACTTACTGTAATTTTTCATACGAAAGGTTTGAGTTAATCTTGGGTTAGATTTGGGTTAGGTTTGAGTTAAATTTGCCAGAGCTAAAAGTATCGGTGGGTAAAAGTCTCCAGACGACGGTCAATAATTGCAGCGTAGTCTTTTGGCGAGGCAAACAGTCGGAAAGCTATCGGTTAAAAGCCCGTAGAAACGTTGAAACGCGAGCGTGAGCGATACGTATCGTCGAAAAGAAGCGTCGCAGAAAAATTGGAAACGCTCCACGAAACTTTCCTTTGCGGCGGAGCTCTCCTAGACTTTGCTGTTCGCCAGCCATGGAACATTCTCAAAAACGCCGCTTCCCTTTGCCGGTTTGAATCAGACATACGAAGCGACGAATCCTCTCTTCGTCGTTGGTTCGTACCATTGAAGGAACGTAGAGTAGACCATCCATTCACATATAGAATCGTCAGGAGGCCACCAAGTCCCCTTAACACTATTTGTACCGGCGTTTTACACGTATTTATTCAATACATCATTCTAATTAAATAAAAAAAGGAAACAGGAAAACAAAATGTGTGAATCTGATTAAGCAAACAATAAAAGAATTGTCATAAAGTTAAATAGACGAAAGGGATAACAATGGATGTAGAATCTTAAACCAAATATTTTCAAACGGGCGTGGTATGAATAGTGTTAACATTCTAGATTCGCGCTTAACTTTATTTAACTATTTTAGAACGTGGAGTAAAATGACCCGCGTACTATCACTATTCCTATAACTGCCACTTTAATTCGTTTTACTTAATAGGGACGTAATCAATATAAAGAATCGTAAGTAAACGAATTTTCATACCAACTTTGGACTTCGATTTACGTAACAACGCATACACTTTTCATTAATATTTGTAAGTAAATATTAGTTGGTAAATGTGCTGTTCAAAATTGTAACATGACCAATATGATTACAAAGTGTGGAGAGTATTTTCTCATCGAAAATCTTTCGCATCGTCGAGGGTAAGAGAAGTGGAAGTTGTTTCTTTTACCAGCCAGGAAAGTTGCGCGATTCAAAGTTGATTGGCTCCCAAATGGAATATGGAATCGTCGTGGCCGTTTCGAGGCGCTTTTTGGGGCACGCTAGGGTGTTGGAATGCAACGATGATGCCAGATGTGTCTGTTGAAGGGTTATATTAAATAATCGACTCGTGTGGAATAGAGTTGGTAAATAATTATATTCAATACGGTGGAAGAAGTATCGGCGATGTTTACAAAACGTGGCGACAGTTTGTACATTCATACATGGGGTGTTCGCAGGCATTCCCAAACCCTAATTAGCCGACGTTCCATGGTCAAGCTCTAACAGAACTCGTTTCTGCCAATATTTCGAGATGTGGCGTTTTCTACGCATTACAGCGAAATGTTTGACTAAAACAGTGTCAAGCATCGATGGCCTATAGTTACCATTTTTCAGGCATCTTAAGCCGCGCCTTGTGGAGGGGTTGTCCGTGGTGCGAACAAGGGTTTTGGTTTTTCGCCCTTGTGGTTTAGTTAATAGCCGAGAGTCGAAAGAGACACTTGTCACTGTCGTTGCGTGCAAGGCAGAAAGTTTAAAGTATCTTACAGCTCTTTAAACGTAAAGTAAAGTATCTTATAGCTCTTTACTTATTCTTGTTTCATTATAGACTGTATACGCGAATCCATTGTTATTTAATACGTTAATGTATTATATAATAAGCTGATTTTACAACATAGGGAATCCGCGAATGTGCGTAATATCGCGAAACGAGGCTTGCCAGCGCGAGGGAAACCGTTTCGAGAGACTCGCCTTCTGTTTCTCGTTTCTTCCGCGTCGCGGATCACGCGGAAATGCACACGCGGCTTTGAGCTTCCGCTGCAGCTGCGCCGGCGATAGGAAAATGCATCCTTGTGTTTCCCATTTGTAACGCGCCGAAAAAAGGAGGGTAATTGAAAGCGAATGCAGTTATTGGACCGCGAACATTTGCGCGATCGTATCCGGGACGTTTACAGTAGAAGAGAGGGCGCGGAGTGCGCGTAATGCGAAAAAGATACGAAATATCGTATGCGGGGAACGCGGTTTGCGATACGTTGATGGTCCAGCTGCGCGGAAACGTTGAAAATAACGAGAAAACGACTTTTCTTATCTATAAACACCGCTGCGCGACGACAACGTTTCGAAGCGGAAAATCGCGAACCTCTTCGACGAGCTCCTATGGAAATATGAGAAACGAACGGGAAGTAATCGGCAAAGTTACTTGAATTTCTCATTCTTAATGCGAATTTGCATAAATATCTGCAGTTTTGGTACAGTTACTCGTTTTAATATTCGGACACCATGGTCTTTGCGAAATTAAAGCTTTATGTACTTACTTGAAATATGGTTATCGAATCTTCTGGTCCGTAATGCGTTGAAGCACATATTCCAGTTTACAAATATGTACAATTAATTACTTTATTTTTTATTGTTTTCCACATAATAAATCACCAACTATTGGGTATAACTTCGTTTATGATTTATTATGTGGAGAACAATAAAAAATGAAGTAATTAATCTTACATATTTGTAAACTAGGATATGTGCTTCAACCCATTACGGACCAGAAAATTCGATAACTACATTTCAAGTAAGTACATAAAGCTTTAATTTCGCAAGAACCATAGTGTCCGAATATTAAAACTGTAACTGTATGTGGATTAAACATTAACTTATGCTGCAAGTAGATTCGCTTTTCACCGAACCAACGCCGCAATTCGTGTCACGAGTACGACTCGTTATCGTTTATTAATATCGACGACGATTATCATTTTAATTAAAAGCAAAAATAAAGTTTGTGTCGAGAGACACTGGGTCTGTAATAAAGGAAAGTCTTAACTCTGTTCCCAGTATCATGGTCCTCTGATAAGTCCTAAAATGACCAGTCCATGTTATAAGTGTCTAAAAGCTCGTATGACGAACACGTTGCAAACCCAGGCCTTGTTTTTCTTTCTAGAGTGGGCGCCAGATTTTCTATGCGCTTTAGCAAAGCCCTCACTTTTATCTCGATCCTTGTAACGTTAAGACGTCCTTCCTCGTTGCAAGAATAAAATCATAGATCAAAGAATACACCGAGTTTCAATTGAAATTAACCCCATATCGTAACATCGTACGCCAACGGATTAACCACGTGCCTAACCTATCTAACCCTTTCGTTCACTTTTTTGTTTCAGGACGCTTAAAGGGGCAGCAACCCAAGGGCAGTCGTCGAAAATTCTAAAGTGGACATGCGTGTCGAAGATCGGGCTGAAGGCGAACACCGATGACGCAGGGTAAGCACGCATTGGCGATTATTCGACGACGCGGGACGACAAAAGGAGGAAAACGCGGCCGGGGAGGGTCGACGAAAATTGTCGCCGCGGTATTGGAGCGCGCGTTGCCATAAATGGCTTGGCGCACAGGGCAACGGGCGCGTTTCTCGAACCATTAGGTGAAAGGCCCTCCTGTTGGCGTCTCGTTTCGCCTCTCCTCTTTGCCCGGCTCCGTTCCTCTTTCCTCATTAACTTGATTGCCCGATACCTACCTCTCGTGCTTAACAAACCACGCGTGCTACTTCCTGCTTCGTACGGTTCGCGTCCTCCATCCTCTCGCGCTGCGTGCCGCATGAAAAATGGCCCAATTAATTTACCCCCATCTCCCCACCAAAATGAGAATCGCGCGATTATTCCATCGTTAATTGCTGCCGCGATCTCCGCGTCCAGCGTTATTGTAAATAGTAATGGAACTTTCGCTTCGCGAGTCGGCTAAATTATTCTTCGTTTAACCCCCTTCACGCCGGAATTTTCCTTTGATTCGCCGGAAGCCGAAGTGATCGAATTTTTTTTTGAGGGGGGGGGATTAACCCTTTGCGGACGAGAAGTAATAACACTTGTGAGAGTACTTGTGGCGGCTCTCCTGCACCCACCACTAGAGGGACATACGAAGTAGGACTTTCTCGAAAGTACTCGCTCTAACTACCTCGTCTATATATATACAGCCTTTAACATTCCTTCCAATATCCCAACGTCTAAGGCAGGGCCTGCTAGGTAGCCGCACTGATCAGTCCACTAGCAGGCCCAGCTTAGAGCTTAGAACACGTGCTTAGGTCACGTGCGTGCCACTCTTTGTGCGTTGCTCCGTCGTTCCGACGATATCTCCTCCACCTGTCCGCCGGGCATTAAACTAGATTTATGCTATCCGTACGGGCATGGACCGACATCCAGACGCTTCTGGTCATCCGAACAATCTTCTGCGATTTCGTGCCGCTATCCGTATAAATGTAAACGTGGCGAAAGGTTTGATCCACTGTTTCCCAACTCGTTTTTGTGCCAAGCCCCACCTAAGCATTTCTAAAATTCTTATGCCCCTTATGTAACGTATGCATACGTTTTAATTTTCAAACTGTGGCGGCTCTCCTGCACCTACCACTAAAGGGACATAGGAAATAGGATTTTCTCGAAAGCACTCGCTCCAACTACCTCGTCCTCATTTAACCTTCCTTCAAATATCCCAATGTTTAAGGTAGCCTTACTTATGAGTCCACTAGCAGGCCCAGCACGAAACGCAACACCCTTCCTTTTTCCTATCCTCTCCACAGCTCCACAGTACTTTAGTTTTGAATTCCACGACTTTGAGTTTTCACGCTTTTGAGTTCGAAACCGTTTAATTTCCAACGATTTCGAATGTTTATTATTACGTTAAGTATTCATTGCATTAAGTTCTGTGCTTTAAATGTCGACAGTGGTTCGAAGAGGCAAAAAATGATTAGGCGACTATTTGTCGACGCTCGTCCGCAAAGGGTTAATATGAATTTATCATATTGAACATACAGAAAGAATGTTCATTGATAAACTCGATTCGTTGAACAATCGTATGCTAGAAACCGGAACGATCTTTGCGTAAGCGACGTTCTAAAATTGTTAAATAAAGTTACTTGTGGCGCATCTGCCTTGTTGCCTTGGCGTATTCGCGTTTTCGCGTTGGCGCAGAAATTCTATCTGGAATCGTTACGGAAGCGCAATCGATGGTCCGCTTTCGCGGCGATATCGGAAACGCGGAAGCTCCGTCACAGCCGTTCAAATTCGTTCGCGTTTTATTTTTTCCTCTGCGGTCCTCCGAATAGCAGCCATTCTAAAAAAAATAACCTCCCCCTTTCCGTTCGAATATTTAAATTAGAGGAAACAACGAAGCTTCGTTCGTCAATCGATCGGATCGAATTCACGCGGCTTTTCCAACTCGGAAGCAAGCTTGAATCGAAGTTTACGTGGCGACTTGGAAAAATAATGCGACGCACGGCGTATTAAAGGGCGAATTCTCACTTAAGATTTGTCAACGATCTCCTTATACTTTTTAAAAGGATGCATATTGTTTGTTTGTTTGTTTGTTTATTTATTTATTATAATTCTTGCCTTTCGGCTTTGAATGGATTCCGGATCCATGTACTGTATTTATATTCTGTAACACTTCAGTTTCCTTGTCCTGATCTTATAACTTAACTTACTTGGCAATTATTATCTTCCTACTTATAATTATCTTATAACTTAGATTATTTTAATACTATCTTTCTGGTTGCCATGAACTAATAGCTTAACTTATTTTTTTTAATAATTACTTTTGCTATTACTAGCTGTATTCTAATCTATTGCACTCGGCAATATTATACAGACTTTATCCTATGTTTACAATCCCAAGCATCTTATATTTGGCTTTTCTTGCCACTCTATTCGTTTCCCTATAATCTAATTTCTACTTTCCCTTTGCTCCTTTTATCTACTATCAAAAGGATGCATATTAACGAAAAATGTTGTCGTTCGCAGTGTCAGTCGTCGTAGGTCGCACGCTAATCATTTTTAGGGTTTTGCGGACGCAAGTCTATCGTTAAAGCAAGAAATTTCAATTAACCCTTTGCGGACGAGTGTCTGCAAATAATCGCGACTTTTCTGGTTTTGCGGACGCACTGTTCACTGTTAAAGCAGAAAATTTCAATTAATATCGTTGATAAACGCTTCGAAGTTTTAGGAATTTGTTGACCCGGAATTCGAAAGCTTAGAAATTTAAAAGCTTGGAATTCGAAGTCAAAATACTCTTTTAAGTTTTATTATTCGTCGTCCGCAAAGGGTTAACATCGTTAATAAATGCTTCAAAGTTTTGGAAATTTGACGGTCTGGAATTCGAAAGCTTGGAAATTTAGAGGCTTGGAATTCAATACCAAAATACTCTTTTAAGTGATATTCATATATTCATCGTCCGCAAAGGGTTAAACGGTCAAAGGGTTAAATTTCATTGGCATTCGAACAAAATCGAATGAAACTGGCGTACGGTGGTTTGGCAACAGCAACTTCAAATTGAATTTCGCTGTCGCATCTCGCATAGGTAATGCAATCCCGATAATGTTTCGATCATTTTTAACTTCGTTTACGCGGAATTTTGTTGCTATATTTCGCGGACACGAGGTCGATTCTATTCCGTCGACGAGCCGAACAAATTTCGCGCGCGTCGTCTGGCGAAAACAACTCTTCGTATTGGATTTCACGTAGCGTTGCGCGGAAATAGCTCACCTATATTCCATCGGTTGCAATGTTTCGATCTTCGCGAATACTTGGCCAATTTTATTCGTCAATCGGTTAGACGAAGTTCAGACGATTTTTTCACGTCGAAGAGGAAGTTAAATTGGATTTCCTATAGCGTGGCGCGGAAATAACGCAACGATGCACTTATTATAAACGTTGCAACGTTTCGATCATTTCTGGACTTCGTTGAGCAGAATTTTGTTACTACATTTCGCGGACGACCGGTCCAATTTAATCAGAAAATAAATCAAACAAATTGCGCGCAGTTCGCCCTGTAAACATGATTCCAAATTATATTTCCCGTAGCGTTTCGTTTAAAACAATGCAACGATGCCTCGTTATCATAATATCGAAACAATTTTTTGCTTCGTCAAGTAGAATTTCATTGTTACATTTCGCGGGTACAGGGTCAAATTTAATTGGCAAATAAATCGAACTTTCCCAGCGGACGGTTTGGCGAAAGTAGTACGAAATCATATTTCCCGTAACGTTGCGTAAAAACAACGCAACGATGGCTCGTTATCATAATATTGCAACAATTTTTTTTTGCTTCGTCGAGTAGAATGTTATTATTACTGTGGCGGCTCTCCTGCACCCACCACTAGAGGGACATACGAAATAGGCTTTCTCGAAAGTACTCGCTCCAACTACCTCGTCCATATATATACCGCCTTTAACCTCTTAGGCACTATGCGCCACTATAGTGGCTTTCGCGGATGTCATCTTTCTGTACGACGCACCACTATAGTGGCTTTCGCGGATGTCATCTTTCTGTACGCCGCACCACTATAGTGGCTTTTGCGGATGTCATCTTTCTGTACGACGCACCACTATAGTGGCTTTAATTGTTAAAGTATTTATAAATTGTTAAAGTTAAAACGCGTGTATCATATCTTTAAGAAAAATTATAATTTAATCATCAAACACTTCATTCGAATGTACTCGTGTAAAGAACAGCATTATCCGTCACACATTGCAGTGCCGTATCATTTACACGTAATTCGCGTTGAACTCTGCCGTACAGAGAAACAGCCCCGCGCAAAATTAAGCCGTGCCTAAGAGGTTAACTTTCCTTGCAATATCCCAACGTCTATGGCAGGGCCTGCTAGGTAGCCGCACTGATCAGTCCACTAGCAGGCCCAGCACGAAACGCAACACCCTTCCTTTTTCCTATCATATCCCCTCTCCACAGCTCCACAGTTGTTTTAAAAGTTGATACCCGTCCGAAACGCCAAAGAACTTGGACGATTATCTCCGACGCTGGTCTGCAAAGGGTTAACTATTTTAGAACGTATTCAATATCTACTGTGGCGGCTCTCCTGCACCCACCACTAGAGGGACATACGAAATAGGACTTTCTCGAAAGCACTCGCTCCAACTACCTCGTCCATATATATACCGCCTTTAACCTTCCTTCCAATATTCCAACGTCTAAGGCAGGGCCTGCTAGGTAGCCGCACTGATCAGTCCACTAGCAGGCCCAGCACGAAACGCAACACCCTTCCTTTTTCCTATCATATCCCCTCTCTACAGCTCCGCAATTACATTTCGCGGATACACGGTCGAATTTAATTGGCAAATAAATCGAACTTTCCAGCGGACGATTTGGCGAAAGTAGTACGAAATTGAATTCCCGGCGGTAACGTTTCGCAAAAATAATACCGCAGAAATTCTGGTCGGAAAGTATTTTCCGCCGGCTAATAGAGATCCAATGAAATGCGTATGAAAGCAGCGGGCGGCTCGCAAAGCACACGCTCGCCAGTCGCCGCTCGATAATTAACCCTTTGCGGACGAGCGTCGACAAATAGTCGCCTAATCATTTTTTAGCTTTCCGAACCCATGTCGACTTTTAAAGCACAGAACTTAATGCAATGAATACTTAACGTAATAATAAACATTTGAAATCGTTGGAAATGAAATGGTTTCGAACTGAAAAGCGTGAAAGCTCAAAGTCGTGGAATTCAAAACTAAAGTACTCTCACAAGTGTTATTACTTCTCGTCCGCAAAGGGTTAATTAATATTAATATTATTCTTCGTTTTTTCTGCGTTTTTCTGTTACTTTCTTTTTCTTATTGCTGTATTGTATATTATTTACTTTGTTTTCTTTTTCATTTCACTTTTCTTTTTCCTCTCTTTCTCTAATGTTGCCTTTCTCTTCATATCGTATTGTACTACTGCTCTGTGCAAGTATATTTTTTCGGGACCTCGTATCTATCGTTCAAACGCTTAATCAATATTAATATTACTCTTCGTTTCTTCTGCGTTTTTCTGTTACTTTCTTTTTCTTATTACTGTATTGTATATTATTTACTTTATTTCTTTTTGTTCGTTTCATTTTACTTTCCTCTTTCTTCTCTTTCTCTAATTTTGCCTTTCTCTTCATATCGTATTGTACTACTACTCTGTGCAAGTATATTTTCAATGTATACTAAAGGGTTCTTACACTCGTTGAATTTATAATCAAATTTATAATCTATAATTTACAATTATGAAAGTGTTACGAACGGCTCTATTAACGTTTCTCCGCCACGATTAAACGAACTCGTTTTAGAGTTCCTATCGTAACGGAAACTATTGTAATCAGGTAGAGACAGCAGCACCGAGTTGTCGATATTTTCATTGACCCACGTTTCAGTTACAACGAGATAATATCGCTTAAGTTGTTACAACAAGATTAATTTATAAGGGAGAGATATATATTTCTCTGTAACAAAGTTAATTTCCTTCCGAGACCTCGCGTCTGTTTATTTCTTCGATTTACGTTGCGTTCGACTAACATCAACAATTATCCTCTTTCGATTATTATCGTGTTGAACGTCGGCGGAAATTTGTTGCTCGTCGCTGCAGAACGGTTTGCAAAATAAACGGAATAAATAGAATCGTTGTGTAGAAGGCTAACGGGAGTTTTAGCCTATGAAGGACAGTGTACGGGGAAAGCCCACGTACCCGTAGCGTAGGCCGTGTCGTTTTCCACATAGGAAAAGGGAAAGCGGCTCAGGGATGACGCTGTCAAACAGGTCAGGTCATAAAATAACTAGCCTCGCGGCCAAACGGCGAAAAAAGGCCAGTTACAGCGTAGACACTGACGAGGATTGACTCGGACACCTGCGCGCGCCCTCCGATCATGTATCTTTGTAAATATATCTATCATAGTTAGTAGGAGTTGGAGGTGTTTTATTCCGGACTCTGGACCCATCTCATCACCCTCAATACCCTTCTACAGTTGAAAGAAGTATTCGCCGAGAGGAGTGGAGAGATGCCAGTTTCGAACGTGACTACTCCCCCGTTCACGGCGAACGAAAAGCATTATTTTCGTTGCACCGGCTTCCGGGTTAAACGGCACGTTAAATAACGTTGGGCTACAACAGGTGGGGAACGCAGTCGCGCTCGTTGATCGCGTGCGCGTAAAGTCGTTTCGCCTTTGCTCGCCGGCGGAATGAAATTAACGCGGCACCGTGAGAGGGAAAAGACTCGGCGTTGCTGTTTTCGCGACTAGCCGCCCACGCGGAGTGAACGGTTCCAATTTCGAGTCAGCGATCCATTTTTCCTCGCGCCGCGCCGTTCGAAAATTTAATTCATCCGCGGGAACGCGCATCCCCCGTGCTCCGTATCCCGCTTCGGTAATTCGAATTTCAATCGCCGGCCGGTACGTTTTTCGGTCCGCGTTTGCGGTACTTTCGTCGCGCAACGAAGCCGTTCTCCCGTGAAATTCAACCCCCGTGAAATTCCGACGCTGTCTTTCGCGTTGCCAGGCTGCCAGGGTGCCAGGGACGCGGTTTCCCAGCCAGTAAAACTGTTTTACGATCCCGTAAATCGCCTCCCAACCGCGCGAAACATTTACTCTTAAACTACGACCCGCGAACGTCACCCTCTCTCAACGCGTTTCGAACGTCCGACGTTTTTAACCCGTTGGTTCGCGAATTTTTCGTAGCGTATCCACCGAAATATTGACTGTATCTTACTGCAACGCTACGTCGAACGGAAAACAGTGAAATAGAATAGAATAGAGTTTTATCGTTCGCAAAATTGGAGTACAATGGATTCCACAATCGCCTAGGTTTACGATTAAACAATCGCATACACTTAACATCCTCTTCATCCAACGTATCATTCTTCAGTATACCGTCAAAACCTATATTCCTTATACCTACTGCTCCAATAAATATTTCCGCTATGATTGAACTTATAATTAAAGATACAAATGTGGGGTCCGAATAGAATTGTAATGTTAGGGTTAAGAGTATTTAGGTTTAAGTAATGTAAAACGTTTACATTTGTATACGTTTATGGGAAATTTAACCCCTTTGCACTCGAGGGCTCCGCTACGAAAGCGATGCGAATAATTTTCAGCGCGCAACGCGAGGACAAAAGCATACCGTAATAGCTTTACTCATTCTTGTAACGAATTACTACTTAACCTGATAACCGAGTAATTTCTTAATCAGAATCCCTTTCGTACTTTCGTACGCAGAACTATATATTAATAGAACGGAATTAATATTGATAAGGGTAATTTTGTCGCAAACATCAACATACAATATGGTGTTTTCGATGCAGATATAATGATGTCTCAGAAGTTGAAGAATGTTCGAAACATTGGTAATACGTAGGACGAGTTAACTCGTCACACGCGGTTAACAGGTTAAATCTGTTCGGGAAAGTTTCGAAGCTTGCGTTTCACTCGAAATAGCTTCGAGTGCAAACTTCGAGTTAAGTACGACGGAAAATTGAAGCCGCGAATTACAAAGCAGTCCAAGTCCACTTCGAAGCGTTACACGAGCTACAGTTCCGTCGCTATTTCGATACAGCTGTTGAGAGCGTTCCACTCTTTTTTTTTCCAGCGAAATTCGCGTCTCGAGGATTTGCGAGGGTGAAATCGCGCGTCACGCGTTCAGAATTCGATGTTTCGAGCGATGACATCCCGGAGCGCGCGGTGAATGGCGCATTATCGCGCGTCGCCGGGTAATAAGCCAACGTTGAAACGCGAATTCAATAACTCGCGTGGCCGCGTGAAAGACGCGAGGAGAGGCGTTGCTGACAATGCCGCGAGCAGCTTCGTCTCTCTGTACTCCGCACAACCGCGTCGAATCGTGTCGAGGAAAGGGGGAGAGAATTGCAGCCAACTAAAGCGCGAATTCCTGCAAACCTTTGCCGTTCAGCACCTTATATTCTTCGAGTCGCGGGATTCGGATCGTTATTCAAGGGCAGACGCGATAAATCGACTGAAGACGAGCCTATGAGGGCATTAGCAGCGCGACGCGATATATTGATATCGATACGTCAATATATGTCAACGTAGCGTTGTATCAATATATCAATACGTCAACATTGACATGTACATTAGCGTATGAATATATGAATATATTGACACGTCAATACATCAATGTATCAATATATCGATACACCGATAGATCAACATATCAGTATATTATTATATGGATATATGGTTATATCAATACATCAATACATCAACATAGTTATTATACATTAGTATATAAATATATGAATATATGAATATATCTATACACTAATATATTAATACATCAATACAATAGATTAATATATCAATACATCAACATACCGATACATTAGTATATGAATATATCAATGCACTAATATATCAATGTATCAATATATCAATACATACATTAATACATCAACATATTAATACATTATTATATGAATATATGAGTACATCGATACATCAACGTATTAATACATTATTATATGAATATATGAATGTATCAAAACATCGATACATTATTATATGAATATATGAGTACATCGATACATCAACATATCAATACATTAGTATATGAATATATGAATATACCAGTACACTAATATATGAATACAATACATCAACATATCAGTACATTATTATATGAATACATCAATACATCGATACATCAACATATTAATACATTATTATATGAATATATGAATATATCAAAACATCGATACATTAGTATATGAATATATTAGTACACAATATATCAATACATCAATACAATACATGAACATACCAATACATTATTATATGAATACATCAGTACATCGATACATCAACATATTAATACATTATTATATGAATATATCAGTACACTAATATATCAATACAATACATCAACATATCAATACATTATTATATGAATATATGAATGTATCGAAACATCGATACATTAGTATATGAATATATTAGTACACAATATATCAATACATCAATACAATACATGAACATACCAATACATTATTATATGAATACATCAGTACATCGATACATCAACATGTTAATACATTATTATATGAATATATCAGTACACTAATATATCAATACAATACATCAACATATCAATACATTATTATATGAATACATTAATACATCGATACATCAAGATATTAATACATTATTATATGAATATATGAATGTATCGAAACATCGATACATTAGAATATGAATATATGAATATATCAGTACACTAATATATCAATACAATACATCGACATATCAATACATTATTATATGAATATATGAGTACATCGATACATCAAGATATTAATACATTATTATATGAATATATGAATATATCAACACATCAATACATCAACATATCAATACATTAGTATATGAATATATTAGTATATCAATATAACAATACATTAATACATCAGTAAATGAATACACCTATATATCAATATATCTACTAATGTATCAACGTAACAATATATAGGTAAAATATACAAATATATGAATACATCGATATATCAATATATCAATGTATCAATGTATCAGTGTATCAATATATCGAGGAATCGTTTTCAGGCGAATTAATAGGGTTTACAGTAACGTATTAAAAAGGCAGCGTCGCTTAATATTCATCTCTTCTTCTTCTTACCTCAAACCATCTTTCTGATGCAAACAATTAGCCTCATTTCCTAGGTGTAAATAAATTTTCCTATGCTCCTAAATTTATCGATTTATCGTCCACCGAATTACAAAACGGGAATGTAAATTTCCCGTAACGCCGCGAACATCTGCAGGCTCTTTGTTACGATAAAATACGCGCTAGATAATTTGCTACGTTCGATGAAAAATAATCCACCGCACCTGAAGCTAGCCGAACAGCAGCGATCCAATTTGTTGCACCCGATTGTGTTTCTATCCGTTGAATAGATTCGCAACGAGTATCGAATGATCGCGCATCCACGGCTAAACGTATCGATCACCTCCGCAATATGAAATAAAATGTAGGAAGAATTAAATAAAGTTACGCGACAACGTTGAAGTGGCAGGACGCGGTGCATCTACCCTAACGGTCTAAAAGTTTATTCCAACGTGACACAATTTTCAAGAATACACGAAGGACACGTCGAACCCTCGCAGATAACGAAATAGACCGTTTTCCCCGCTGGATAGCCGAAAACTTTCGAAAGCGTGGGTCGAAGCGGCGAAATGGTCGCTAGATTCGGTTGGATCGAAAGTTTTATAGACGGCTTCAGGAGCAACAAGGGGGCAAACTATGAACTCGCTGCAACGACGAATGCGTGTCGCGTAATTTAAAGCAAACAAATAGAATTAATCTGCAAGTTGCCAGCACCGGCGACCAACTTTCCTCGCAATCTCGAAACTTCTTCGCGCTACTCCCGTTTCCTAAACACCCGATGGAATCCCCCAAGTAATTAAGCGGCTGCTACGACTCCTACGCGGCACCTGTTTTCCTTTGCCAAACAGAGAGAGAGAGAGCAAGCCTCTCTTCTCCCTCTTCATCTTCTCCAACGAAAGGGTTGCTCGAGTGGACGACGAGTTTCCTCGTTGATCGCCACAGTACACGCGCAGCCAAAAGAAATACAGGGTGATTCTCCCACCGGTAGACTTGAAAGCAATGTTGCTATCCAAACACACAGCAACGACCTCGTTTCTGTTTCTACGATATGCTCGCGAAGAGGCCCACTTCAATTTTGGGACTCTGTTTTCCTGTTCGCAGTATTCGTAGCAGTAGCCGTGGTCATCGACACTCCGATGATGATGACGGTGACAAAAGTATCGTCCCCTCGTGTTTAGTATAAGTATTCTGATTTAGTAGTCTTCTCGAGTCTACTGGCGGGCGAGTCACGTTGTATCCGAAAGGTTTTCTCGTATACTGTCGAGCGCGGACCGTTACGAGAGACCTGGTCGTTGCATGCCACTGCGCGTCCGCATGTCAAAATACTCGTTAGATCTCGGCTTCTATTATAGACGTCCGATTTTGATAAACCGGGGCTCAAAATAAAGGTACCACTTCCAGCTGTAAGATGTATCTGGTTTTATCCCTATAATACTTGCGGTTCGCATTTTATAAACGTTGATCTCCGTTGTTGTTTAAAATAATTCGATAGCTAAAAATTAAAACTTTGTTTACAACAAATGCACTGTAATGGCTAGTTGCAAAAGATTATAGTATAATATTCCTGGGACCTACCCCTTTAATTTAAGCTAAGGGGCACCAAAATCGGCCAACTAGAAGCCGAGAAATTAATTACTTTTTAATTAAAGTAAGAACGTGGCTAAGTCAACTAATTTTACTCCGCGTTATCTATAAATTCTCTGTTACGTTCTACGTGTATGCAACAGTGTTTTGCGTCAGTAAAACATTAACATTCTTAACCAATTTTATACTATCGCGTTTGGCGAAAATCTGTTTGCCAGTGGTAGCAGCTATTAATCTGAATCCGAATTCGTTATCTCTGTACATTACATTTCTCCAACTTCTTCACTGTTCCACATCGCAAGCGTTACCAAAGGGTAATTTCTTACCCGTTGATAAATAAATTCCACGGAGAGAAATGTTCTCGATAGAAATCAGGAGCTTTCGCGGTGTACGAATACTTTGTATACGCGGATTCGAAGTCGCATCTTTGCCCGAAGGTGTCGCGAGATATTTCTCGCGAACGCGACCGATTTTCTTTCCCGTTTCTGTCTCTTTCGTTTGAACCGTTTTCTGGTTGCTTTATATCCGCTCCTGAGGCGTGGAATAGCGGCTGGAATAGAGGGAACTTCTCGACCTTTGTCCTCGCGAGACGACGCCTTTTGTTTAGCGCCGCGTAAAGTCACCTCGCTTGTCTGTAAACTTTAAACGCCCTTTCATCGTTCCTCCCTTCCCGCTGGATGAACCCACCTCCCCCTCGGGTCGCGCTGTTCGCGGCGCGATTAAATTTGATGGCCGTTCTAAAGTTGGTCGCCGTTTTTTCTTTTTTTTTTAAGGTAATTTGGAAAACGTGCCGCTTAAGGGAGGATCCTCGCCCCTTGGGCTTCGTCGAGTTAATGAAACCGGCCGCGGACGAACAAAAAGTGGAACGTTCAATTAGGTCGGTTGATTAAGTCGCTGCTTTGCGGCTGGAATTTTTCCCCGGCGTCGAGTTGCGAATATTGCAAACATTTGTTAACAATTCTACCTACGCTCGCGAGAGCAAAATTACGGGGTCGAAATATTGCGACGTAAAACGTGTCGTAACTTCGGCAAGAAACATCGTACGGTAATAAACTTGGTCTCGTTTCGAAGCTTAAAGTCTCTACTTTCGAATAAGCGAGGGGATGTTTTTCAGAAATTTTCATGCCTCGAAGGGTAGGGTAAAAAAGCTGGAGGTAATATTTATTATACTTAACGTAGTCGTCAGTGGATAGTCGTTACTATATCTAACTGTAAACATTTTTTTCTGCGACTCATTTTGCACTGATTTCGTAGAGGAGAGTCTCCCCTTTGCGACGAGCCCATAAACGTCAACGCAAGATTTTTTCGTTACCAAGTTCGCGCGCTTCGAATGAAAACGGAGTCACCAGCATTCGTAAACCGCGAGAAGGTTGCATGATCGAACTTGCACTTTACGTGCACGTTTTTCCTTAGCTATTTAGTTATTTAGTTATTTAGTTATTTTGCCTGCCCCCCCAATTTCGAATCAACAAACGCGTTTTCTGGCCTTTTCGTGCTGTTTGGTGCTTAAATCCGCGTTCAAAAGGAAAACGATTTCTGGTCGTATAAAAGTAGAAACTCGAAGCTTCAAAACGAGCCCGAATAGATCGCAGTACGATATTTCTTCGCGAAGTTACAGCAATATTCAAAGATTGACAATTTTTCCATCAGAATTCGCGTCGTTACCTTAATATCACTCGCGAGCGTGTATTTTAATTTTAATTCGGGTTTCGCTGTGTTTTCCAACATAAATACGAGCGGCTTGTCGCCGGCTATCCCCAGGGGCAGATATAAACGATATCTGGCCGTCTGAGAAGGCTCGAATAATATCCGGATAAAAGGGAAAAGAAAGAATGGAAGAAAGGCGGGCGAAGAGAGGAACGAGTGGAGAGAAGCGTTTCGAGTTGAATGAATATCCGCGTGCACCTCTTGAGCGGTACGATGAATGCGAAAGTACGAGGGCTCTAAAGCAGGAAGGCATTTTCGTTTAGAATCCGGGGGATTATTTTCTTACCGTTTATTCCAGCTTGCCTCGGCGGACGGACGGAGTTAAATCTTTATCCGTTGCCTCTTCCGAGTGGGTCGAACACCCAAAGCTATTTCTTTTCACAGTCCGATACTGTAAACTCTATTCACAATCGTCACGATGCTCGCAACTTCTCTTCCCTCCTCTCGCAGACGAGGTACGGTATAGAGCTATCGTCTCGTGGTTTAGAATGTCGGCGAATATTTTGATACAATATCTTCCATTTTGTTAGGCGAAAGGGAACGTAAACGCTTCTGATGTGTTTCAATAATTGTACCGTAATTTATTATGAAGCCTACACGTTATATATTACAGTGTAAACTAATGTAAACTAATAATAGATTACCGGGTATTTATATTAGTAAATAATAAAGTAAATATATTATAATGGGTTATAAGTAAATAAGTAAATGCGCAAAGCGAACAGGCAAACGCAATCGAAAAGGTAAAATGGGAAAAGGTAATAGAATCTCGAGACCCCGAAATAATTTAATAGAAAAATACGTTTCATCCCTTAACGTTGAAATTGTTGTTCAGTTTGCTGGTCTAAATTGATCAAATTTTAATACAAAACTTCATCCTGTTTTCACGTGTATCGGGTTTCCTTCGTTTTCAATGCTGCAGAGAGTACTGAAGTAGAATTCACTGAAGTAGAAATCGCAGAGAACGAAACAGAACGGAAGTACAAGTTATTAATACCAGATAAATAATAGTAAATAATACATTTATATATTATACTAATAATAATTTATAACAGTATAAATACTAAATAGCTAGTAGTGCAAAAAAAACACAAAAACTCTAACTCGGAATTAGGTTCAATGACAAATTAATGATGAATCTATTCGTTGATAATAAATCAATGATAATGATGTATCATAATGCTTAAATATCCAAATAATAATATATATATATAAGTTATATGTTTTACAAAGGCGCGCGAATGGAATGACGAATGAGCGATGAATGCTAGAGGATGTAAGGGAGTGACAGAGAGGGAGAGATATGGAATAAGTAGAAGAGGACGAGCGAAAAAGATTTGGAACAGACAAGTAGTTTCGGTCCGCGCGGAACGGCGTATATTCAGTACCACGTTTAAAATACATTATTCTTTTCTTATCTAACAATAATATCTAACAATAATCTATATCTATCTAATAATCTATATATACGATAATATATAATAATATGACGCATAATAACGATTAATGATAACAAGTTTATGACAACTTCTGTCTATTCTGTACCTCGCCTGTACTTCTATCTTCTTTTAGCCACGTTTACGAGCGTCGGCCGTATTTTACGGGACGACAGAAATCGCCTGTTCTCGTCACGATTGCGCGCGCGTGTATTCTTACGTAGGGAAGTGTTAATAAGAAAGAATGGAGAGGATCTTCTTCCTCTTTGAGGTTTTAACGCGCCTCGCTTCGCCTTAGGACTCTTGGGAATATTCCACGGAGGTTGAAAGTTGGTGTATCTACCTGGAAGATTATTTTCATTCACGCTGAACGAGCGTGAGCCGCCCTTTTCTCGTGTCCCCGTTTCCTTATGCCGCGTCGCCGCGTTAAAGCGTAATCTCCTCGTTGCCGATCAAGAAAACCTACCTCTCTAGCCTTTTTATATACCAAAGGGGCACGGGACGCGTAAACGTTTAAGCAGGCGGTCGATTTTCTTCGTCTCTATTTACCATTCTCTACTATTTTCTTCGTCTCTATTTACTATTCTCTACTATTTTCTTCGTCTTTTCGGAGCCAGAGTTGAACGCCTGCCTTGACTGTTCGACACTTGATGCCGCCCGCCGGTTTGTTTATGTTACGTGGACAAGGAAGCGAGCAAACGTCGAAAAATGCAAAAAAAAACAAATACAGAAACAAATGTAGCATGTGTAATAACCATGTATGCAAAGAACATTCAGTTTCGAGTGAACAAATTTGTTGCATAAATTGTGAAGAATAAATGTTAAAAGAACTCGAAAAGAAGGCGTCGAGTCGTTTCGAAATTGTTATTCCGCTGACGCACGCGGTTTCGACGTTCGAAGAAAGAACGCCGACTCGCTGGAGCGTTTACTGTTTTTTTTTAATATTGAAAATATTTTTGGGGAAGAAACGGCGGCGGATATATAGGGGAAAAATCCGAGAGTGACGGTGGAATGACGTGACAATGCTATAAAGAGTGGGGAGACGCGTTAACTTGCGGTGCTGATTCGTGAATTATATCGTGAAGCTGTGAACAAGGGATAGAATAGGAAAAAGGAACGGTGTTTGCGTTTCGTTCTGAGCCTGCTAGTGGACTCATCAGTGCGGCTACCTAGCAGGTCCTGCCTTAAACGTTTCTTTTCTTTTTTTTAATACGTTTATTCAGAAATTTGCCAACAATTATATACTTGTACAGGTTACATGAAAACGTAAAAAAATATAAACGGTTCTTTACATAGTTTCGCAGTCTTCTGTCTAAGTTAGCGCTTAAAAACTAATTCATTGAATTTCACTTTGTTCTTCGAGACGGTTTTTATTGGTTTGTTTCCTTTTGAATACTTACTATTCGAATTTCTTGTCTGCCTTAGACGTTGGAATATTGGAAGGAATGTTAAAGGCTGTATATATATGGACGAGGTAGTTGAAGCTAGTGCTTTCGAGAAAATCCTATTTCGTTTGTCCGTGTAGTGGTACGTGCATGAGAGCCGTCGCAATATTTTCAATATTGTTGGCTCCTGCTTCTAGCCGAAGACTAAATTTTTTCCCAAGATTGCCCGGGTCGCAGGCTCATCTGTCACGAGGCAAACGGCGGGTTCGCGGTCTGTTGTCGGTGGCGCGAGTCGAACAAATTGTAGCCGACAGGAGGACACGGCCGGTGAGTAATGGTCTCGAAAGGGGTGGCTCGCCCCGTGTTATACGCGAGTAACGAAAGTCGGCGCAAGATCGCCGCGGTGTTTGTACCACCGACTGCGCGGCACGCCTCTTCAATGAATACACGCGTCGCTGTTTTATTCTGGCCATTGTACCAACCGCCGAGAGAGAGAAAGAGAGAGAATTGCAATGGAAATATCAGCATTTGAATAAAGGGACGCGTCTGCGGTTATTTATTTCCCCGTCCTAATAGCCGGAACCGTTGAATCCAAGAATGATGGGACAGAAACACGCGGACACTGTTTTGATTAGACTCGTACGCGGTGTGCAGTGTGTACTTCGGTATGAGCAATGCGACGCGGAATGAAATGTCGTTCCTGTTGCTTTGCTTCGCTTCGTTTCGCTTCTGTCGCGTTCCATGGAACTCGCGTGGGCGCCGTGGTAAAATGTTGCGCGCTGGACGGAGACGCGATTGGATTTTCTCCCCCATTAGAATATCGTATTAGCGTGGCGCATAATTAAAGCGAACGGATGCTTTACTTCGCAACGCGGGATGCAGAGATAAAAGCGACGGATTTTTCTGCTTTCGCTTATCGCGTTCGCGAAATCACGTTTCCTATCTTTTCCTTTCTTCTCTTTTCTTTTTAATTAGCATCGCGCGCGTTATGGTTGCTATTTGGATTCTCATAGAAATGTATAGGCACCTGTTGCAACCCCTAAGTATTGCAATGTCTATTGCATTTCGAATCGCTTGGCATATCTGTAAAGTGGCGCAACTTTCGAATCTCTCTTTTAGTATGATTCGAAGTTAGAAAGTCTTAATAGTGTTGATAGTCTTGATAGTTTTCATAACCTTGACAGTTTTCATAGTCTTGATAGTTTATAACCTTGACAGTTTTGATAGTCTTGATAGTTTCATAACCTTGACAGTTTTCATAGTCTTGATAGTTTATAACCTTGACAGTTTTGATAGTCTTGATAGTTTCATAACCTTGACAGTTTTGATAGTCTTGATAGTTTATAACCTTGACAGTTTTCATAGTCTTGATAGTTTATAACCTTGACAGTTTTCATAGTCTTGATAGTTTATAACCTTGACAGTTTTGATAGTCTTGATAGTTTCATAACCTTGACAGTTTTGATAGTCTTGATAGTTTATAACCTTGACAGTTTTGATAGTCTTGATAGTTTATAACCTTGACAGTTTTGATAGCCTTGATAGTTTATAACCTTGACAGTTTTCATAGTCTTGATAGTTTCATAACCTTGACAGTTTTGATAGTCTTGATAGTTTTCATAACCTTGACAGTTTTGATAGTCTTGATAGTTTATAACCTTGACAGTTTTGATAGTCTTGATAGTTTATAACCTTGACAGTTTTCATAGTCTTGATAGTTTCATAACCTTGACAGTTTTGATAGTCTTGATAGTTTATAACCTTGACAGTTTTCATAGTCTTGATAGTTTATAACCTTGACAGTTTTGATAGTCTTGATAGTTTATAACCTTGACAGTTTTCATAGTCTTGATAGTTTATAACCTTGACAGTTTTCATAGTCTTGATAGTTTATAACCTTGACAGTTTTGATAGTCGTGATAGTTTTCATAACCTTGACAGTTTTGATAGTCTTGATAGTCTTAGAAGTCGCGGAAGTCTTGAAAGTTTTGGTAAGTTTCGAAAGCTTAACCAGAGTTCAGTGTCTCGCAAGCATTTTTATCGCTTACATGCGAGTAACATTATTGACACGAAATATTCAAACAAATGTGAAAGGTTGTAGTTTTTAACCCATTACGGACGAGTATAAAAAAACGAGTATAAACTGGGCAATTTTGCTTTCCATTTCTAAAGTAAGACATCTAAATTAGTATCGTTAATCAACGTTTCTGTCAATAATTAGATTAGGTTGGAAAATTGTCTACTATTGCTATATCCTGGTCATAATTGACCAAGAATTTCTTTAGTATTATGTCCCGTCCGCGATGGATTAACATAGCTTTTTTTTATTCGTTTATGTCACGAATTGCGAATATTGGTATCTTGAGAGTGAAAATAAATATTGCCCAATTATATATAAATGGTTCCGTTGTCTTAACAAAAATAAATTCTTCCTTAATCTTCCTTAACGTCATATGTATTATTACCTATTATCTATCCGCGTATACGTCTATTAATTATATATCTAATACACGCCTCTACATCTATCGTCTATATTTAATCTACGCCATTTTTTCTTTTTTCCTTAACATTATTATAATCGCTATCTATAACTACTTAATCTCTTGCTACTCTTTTGGCAATCGTCACTCTGATATATTTAGCTTTCACTGTTGCAAAGCTTATTATTATTAGCTTAAGATTATTTGCACCAAATTTCCAAGACTTTCAAACACTTCCCAACAACTGTAACAAGATTTCCAACAACTTTAAGCTTGGAATCGCGTTCGAATCGATTTAAATGGTCGAAGTGTAAATTAGCCTTGAGGTACTTAAAGGACTGAAAACGACCAAACGAAACACGCGAGGCAGAATTGGATAGGAAAACTTTTATCTTGACGCGTCTGTGTCAGCTACAAAAATGCCACCGCGTCCCTTTTCTCTTTTCTCTCGCCGCGTTTTGCCCCGAACGCGAAAGCTCGTTTTAGTCGAATTGGACTGCTCTTGATTGCGAGCTTCGCTCTCGCCCTTTCTTCGACCCTTCGCCTGGGCTTTTTTTTTTTAGCAGCGAAAGGAGCGAACCGGGACGCGTCTGGAATTCGTTAGCGAGCGCCACGATGTAATCGCTGTGTGCAATCTGATAAAACTCGTCCCCCGTCGCGTCGCAAAGCGACGTCGCGTTGATTAGCGCGATGATTTTCTTGTCGCTCTGCGAGAAAACGAAACGACGAAGCTATTGTGTGGAGTTGTGGAGAGGGGATAGGACAGGAAAAAGGAAGGGTGTTGCGTTTCTCGTCCTGGGACTGCTAGTGGACTCATCAGTGCGGCTACCTAGCAGGTCCTATCTTAAACACTTTTTTTTTTTTTGTAACATACGTTTATTAGTCATAAAATATACATAACAGATTACCAGGTTCCTTAAACGTACAAATAGGATCTAAAACTATATTAACGGAAAATCTTGTAGACTAATGACTCTACGGGAGAGTACGCGTAGCCTAAATAATGTACAGTAATAATATTTATTTACACTTATCGGTAGGAGGGGTTTGTTTTATTTACATAGGTATATATATATAGATATAATTATAGTGGTAGCTTTAAGAGTATAGAAAGGCTTAAAACTATACTTAACTTGACTATAAGGGGGGATGGGAGTGTGAGGAAGTAGAATTTTAATATACTTGTACAGTGGGCTGCTATGGTGTTATGTGCAGGATTGCAGTTTTATAGTTTTCTATTAATGCTACGCTTCTGTCTGTACGTCTACTACTCGAGCCACCAATATTTGTCCGTGTTTTTCGTGAAGTTGCTTTTGGTGTCGCGGAGTGTGAGTTTGTGTAGAAATTTGAGGTTGTTGTTGTTTGAATTTATGTCTGGATTGTAGTAAAGTAGTTTTGTGTCGTCAGATATTCTGTTGTGGTGGTATATTAGTCGGGTGTGTTCTGTGTTTTGGATAATGCCTATTGAATCTAAGTAGGTAAATGCTTCGGGTGGAATGTATCCTGTGGATCTGGCTTTTTCAAAGTAGAGTTGTTGTGGGTATACTGTGTGCGCGATTAGAGTGTTCCTATCTTAAACACTGGGTTATTGGAAGGCTTTTTTTTTTCTTCATCGAGATACTATTGATGGTAGGGGGTGTACCGTGCCTGGTAGCTAATGCCACCTTACCGGAGGAACGTGATGGGTTGGGTTGGTATTACCTGCGTGGGTTATGAACCGCTTGGCGGTAGTGGAGTTAATCTAGGATAAAATTTGCGAAAAACCTAGAACATGAATCAAAGGGGTGAGATAGAGAGTGTATGAGAGGGGTGAGGGGTTTGACGAATTGAGGGGGGGAGTGTGAATGAAGGGGAGTCAACGTGACATTGGGAATTGGATTCTGATTTTGTAGGGGATGCGGTTGCGATCATAGAGACCGGTTTGCCTGATCAAGGAGTTTTCGTGGCTCTCTACAGAGTAACGACTTAGAAGATGGTCGATGTGAGCTAGGATCATTGGAATTTGCGTATCCTCATGTAGCGCTCTGGTGGAATATCGGTAGGGACGCCCGGTTATAATTTTCAGGATGCGGCTTTGGGTGATTTGGAGTTGCTTCAGCGTTAAGGCGTTGGCATTTCTCCAAACGTGGGCCCCGTAGGTTAGAACTGATCTGAGACAGAGCTTATACAGGCAAAGTCTGAGGTGAAGATGTAGGTGGGAGGACGCGCAGATGTAGGTGTGGAGCGCTGCTGCCGCTGCTTTAAACACTGGGTTATTGGAAGGAAGGTTAAAGGCGGTATATATATGGACGAGGTAGTTGGAGCGAGTGCTTTCGAGAAAGTCCTATTTCGTATGTCCCTCTAGTGGTAGCTGCAGGAGAGCCGCCACAGTCCTTTCCTTCAAACCGAGGATTCGGCATATCTCACGTTTTATTGTCCGCACTTCGATTCGGTCGCACGCAACATGCGATCATTCGGAAAACGAAAATCCTAGGACTTTCCTTCAGGACGCTCGACAGTCCGCCACGATGCGCTCGAATCGGAATCGTTCAGCCGAACATCGAAACTTCTTTACGGGTTGGCAACGCGATAAATGAAAAAGGAAAAAAGAAGAAGAAGAAGAAGAGGACGGGAGCGCAAACAAAACGGCATCGAGACGACTGCTTGAAAGCAGCCTCGGAGTTCGGCGAATCCATTAAGAATCCTACTTCGAATACCTCTGCCATCGAAGAGGAGCCGTCTTTTAGACGTACGCTAGCGGATCCTTCCGGAAGCCGAGCAAGTTTGCCGACTTCCACCGGAACGCTTAAAATTTCCCGACTCCCGTTTGCATAAGACACGAATAACATTCGTGATTCGCGTCTCTTCGAGCTTCCGATCGAATAAAGATCTACGCGACGTCGACGTTCGAGATCGACGCTGTGAAACTCGATCCCCGCGAAGGAGACGAAACGTCTACGTAGAGATGTTCGAATCCGGGTGGAACGAAGTTGTGTCGGTTTAAATGTTATAATAACTTTATATTTCCTATTACCGGATAGCAACGGGAAGGCCGCGGTGCTTGTTACAGTGTTCGGTTCCAGATTGACTGTGAAGGAGTGCGCCGGATGTATTTTGGGGGAAATCTAACGTTATAAGTTGAACTTTGAAATATAAACACAAATTGTGCTTGCAAATAAATACAATTATTTCCTATATATTGCTATATTTGCTATACAATTATTGGCTCTAACCAGCTTGGAGCCAACCAGATTACCACTAGAGGGACACACGAAATAGGACTTTCTCGAAAGCACTCGCTCCAACTACCTCGCCCATATATATACCGCCTTTAACCTTCCTTCCGATAATCCCAATTTCTAAGGCAGGGCCTGCTAGGTAGCCGCACTGATCAGTCCACTAGCAGGCCCAGCTTAGAGCTTAGAACACGTGCTTAGGTCACGTGCGTGCCACTCTTTGTGCGTTGCTCCGTCGTTCCGACGATATCTCCTCCACCTGTCCGCCGGGCATTAAGCTAGATTTATGCTATCCGTACGGGCATGGACCGACATCCAGACGCTTCTGGTCATCCGAACAATCTTCTGCGATTTCGCGCCGCTATCCGTATAAATGTAAACGTGGCGAAAGGTTTGATCCACTGTTTCCCAACTCGTTTTTGTGCCAAGCCCCACCTAAGCATTTCTAAAATTCTTATGCCCCTTATGTAACGTATGCATACGTTTTAATTTTCAAACTGTGGCGGCTCTCCTGCACCTACCACTAAAGGGACATAGGAAATAGGATTTTCTCGAAAGCACTCGCTCCAACTACCTTGTCCTCATTTAACCTTCCTTCAAATATCCCAGTGTTTAAGGTAGCCTTACTTATGAGTCCACTAGCAGGCCCAGCACGAAACGCAACACCCTTCCTTTTTCCATTCTATCCCCTCTCTACAGCTCCACAGGACAGTTCGGAGGAGCACGGAAAAGACAGAACGTGTTTCAGGGAATTCGCAGCGTTGACTTCGCGCGTTAGAATACGCTATAATATAGCTACTTGTTAACACTATTCGTGTCGGCGTTTTACACGTATTTATTCAATAGATCGTTCTAATTAAAAAAAAAGGGAGAAGGAAAAGAAAATATGTGAAACTGATTAAGCAAACGATAAAAGAATTGTCATTAAGTTAAATAGACGAAAGGGATAACGATGAATGTGTAGAATGTTAAACGAAATATTTTAAAACCGGTCGTTTGACCGGGCGTGGTATGAACAGTGTTAAGAACAATAAATATCGTTTATCGGAGTAGTCAATATACTGCACCCGCGTCACATCGCAAATCATCGTCGAGGTCTTCTTAACCCTTTCCGAGTTACCGTTGCGAAAAGCTTTGAAATAGGCGAAAGGATCGTAAAGTTGAAAGGCTTAAAATGCGAGGGAAGAGTTTTGCGTCTTATTTAATAGAGGAGCGAGGCACACGCGTGGCTCCTCTATTAAATATCTATTAACCCTTTGCGGACGAGACATAATAACACCTATGGGAGTACTTTAGTTTTGAATTCTACGTCTTTGAATTTTTAGGCTTTCGAGTTCCAAACCATATAATTACTAACGATTTCAAATGTTTATCATTGCGTTAAGTATTCATTACGTTAAGTTTTCTGCTTTAAAAGTCGACATGGGTTCGGAAAGCCAAAAAAAAATGATTAGGCGACTATTTGTCGACACTGGTCCGCAAAGGGTTAAATTGAAAAGAAGAATCGTGGCTTTTCCAGCGAATTTATGTACTACCCATACATACCAATGTATCATCGAAGCAGCGTGAGTGACGCGTTTAAAAATACAGTGGAAAATAGTTGCTGTAATCACGTATAATGTTACAATACGGTTGTTGTTCGAAAGATGGCAAACAGTTAATCCAGAGTAGCCGTAGAATTTTGTTAAAGGGAAACGGTGAATTGAAGGGGAGAAGGTTTTGAAGATTATTCATCGGCGGAGCTAATACTTTATGGGCAAAGCGGATCAAAGGTGAAATCCCATAGGGTCACCGTAGACAATCGATCGATGGGAAGGTATTCGTCGGCTAGGTCAAACATTTGCGCAACGTGTCATCAGCTTATTGACCCCCGTGACGGTAGAAAGTCCCTTGGCAAACGCATTCCACGCGAACTGTGTGAATCCGTCTAGCTACGCGTTCGCTCCCTTTGGAAAAATATTCGCGGGAAAATCGGCCGATCGAAAAAAAGCTACAAAAGGTGGGCAAATATTTTGTTATTTTTTGCCCTCCGTTGCACCGATGTTGATCGATGTCCGCGAGTGAAATAAGGGAATTCGATTTGGCGCCGACGCTCCACCCGTCGCGCACCGGTAAAAGCAATCTAGCGATATTTATTTATCGTAGGAAATCCGTCGGCTTGTCTTTGGAAATTCCACCAAATTCATGTCGACCGCTCGATAGACGGGAAACGAATGAAACGATCGCCACGCGACTCGCGATCCACGCGCAGGGATAATTGCGTCTGTTTCCTGTAGCAGTGTTAAGTTGCAACGGCATGGTTTTCGAATTTCGTTTACATTCGCGTTCGAAAAGTATCACGATTGAACTGAAATGTTAGCGTTAACTTAGAAATTAGGAATTAATAACTTCAACGTCAACATCTCACTTTGACGATTCGAAGACTTCAGAATTTGAAGGCTTGATGATCCAAAAGTTTAAGAATTTAAAGCCTTGGTAATTCGAAGCATTAAAAAATAGAACATTGATAATTCGAAGCATTGCAAAGTAAACATTTGAGAATTCGAATATTTCATTGCAATTCGAGTTTGTCAGTTACAATTTGAGGCGCAGCTTTTACTCCAACTCGCTCGGATCAATTTAAAGTCATTTCGGACTACGCGAAATTTGATTGCTAAAGATTAATAGCCTCTGCTAATATTCAGAAGAATGGAAAAGATTAATCCCTTGCGCTACGATTATTTCACTACTCGCGTATGCTAGAATTAGCTAATCACTGTTTTTATATCGCGTTACGGATAAATTAGTCGAACTTTCTAGACGGTTTTTATTTAATAACATCCATTGTTAAAATGCAAAGCTAAAATTAGAGTCCGAATTAAATTTCACCGTCAACGGTATCCACTTTTATCGAATCCACGCCGTAGTTGACGAAACGAGTCACACTCGTTCCATTTATTAATTATGCTGTAGATTCGATAAAAATCGATACTGGCGACGTCGAGAAAATTTTATTCGAACGATAATTCCAGCCTTGTATTATAAACAAGTAAACTTGATTACTAAACAAAAATTTCGAATAATTTGTTCGTAACTCAATAAGAAAGCAGTGATCAATTAACGCTAGCATACGCGAGTAATAAAATAATCGCATCGCATAGGTTTAAAAATCAAAGAAAATTCTTCTTCTGAAAATCTATAAATGGACTCGCGGTTTCAATTATTACACGACTCCGCGTTATCAATGTAAAATAGATTGAACACGTTGCACGAATTTTCGCAGATCTTTGTTCAAAGCCACTCACTCGATAATCTATCGGACGTAAACGAATTCGCGTTTGCAGGATCATCGGGTAACCGAAAGAACGTTTACGGAGTAAGGATTTAATACCGAGAAGCGTTTAGGGGAAATATTCAGCGCCGGTTCGAAACGTTTTTCCAAATATTTGTCGAACACCGGAAAAACTCACGGGGCGAAAAAAAACGTAAGCGACTCGATTTCGATTCGATACACCGTAGAGTGGAAGCGTGCGCCGGGTGTCGCGAAAGGTCCATTTTTATAATTGAACCAGCCGCCGCTTGGGAGACGCGGGCTGATAGATTAAAAAATTGAAACTCGAACGAGATCGGAGGGTTCGACGCGGCGAAAGCGGAAACGGCTGTTGTCCTTGGCGAGCGTAATAATCACGGAACGACGACGGTTATTTAACAAGTATTAGCGGTACTCGGGACTCGTTTTAATTAAATTACTGCTTGCCGTGTACCGCGGCCTCGAGTCCCGCTATATTAACGAACTTGCGATCCTCTCCGCGCCGGATATTGTTTGCCGTTTGTCGTTCCGTTTGCCCAACTCCTTCACCGTCGTTCCTCATCGATTTCTGTTTGCAGTTAGGCGCCGGCTTAATAATTGCCCTCCACTCGCGCGGAAACCATTCTCTCACTTTCCCGAATCAACCTTCTTCCTTCTTCTGCTCTTTCCCGAATCAACCTTCTTCCTTGTTCCGTTCTTTCCTCAACGGTTCTCGTATCGCGTAGCTTTGAGGCGCGAGAAAAGTCGCGCTTCGTGACACGCCGTGATCCGTATCTTTGTTTTCATTTTCTCAGTAATGTCGACAGTTTGTTTCATTGCGGCGCAATTTGAATCTAGCCTACTTATCAATTATCTTTCTATTAGTAGTCGCTTATAGTCGCAGGTTCGACGAAAATGGCTACCATTAATGGTAAACATGAATGTAAACGTTAACTTTAGCTTTGCATTATAAGATTGGAAGTTATTAACATTAGGTTTATGGAACTCGTCACGTTGACTTAATTCAGATTTTATAGCTACGACGTATAGAGACCATAAATATTATTCTTCAGTACTTTATGTTAGTTAACTTTATGTAATACGATGGTATTGTGGAGCTGTGGAGAGGGGATAGAATAGGAAAAAGGAAGGGTGTTGCGTTTGGTCCTGGGCCTTCTAGTGGACTCATCAGTGCGGCTACCTAGCAGACCCTGCCTTAGACGTTGGAATATTGGAAGGAAGGTTAAAGGCGGTATATATATGGACGAGGTAGTTGTCTCGAGTTTCGAGAAAGTCCTATTTCGTATGTCCCTCTACTGGTGGGTGCAGGAGAGCCGCCACAGTAGATATTAAATACGTTCTAAAATAGTTAACCCTTTGCAGACCAGCGTCGGAGATAATCGTCCAAGTTCTTTGGCGTTTCGGACGGGTATCAACTTTTAAAACAACTGTGGAGCTGTAGAGAGGGATAGGATAGGAAAAAGGAAGAGTGTTGCGTTTGGTCCTGGGCCTGCTAGTGGACTCATCAGTGCGGCTAACTAGCAGGCCCTGCCTTAGACGTTGGGATATTGGAAGGAAGGTTAAAGGCGGTATATATATGGACGAGGTAGTTGTCTCGAGTTTCGAGAAAGTCCTATTTCATATGTCCCTCTAGTGGTGGGTGCAGGAGAGCCGCCACAGTATGAATACGTATTCTACGCGATTCTCTTCATCCTCACGCTTCCACGTTCGAATATTTATGTACAGTTACTCGCAAAATTGAGCGTACATCTATGTTGTCGATGAAATATAACTAAAAAGTATATATACACACGCATGTTCAAAAGTAGAAACTCAGTATATTTCTCATATTCTGACAGACAGTACGTACAATATTTTTGTCACAAAATTACATGTACTTACTAAGAAACGTAAAAGTACAATTTTTTTGCTGACGTAAAATTGTTATTATACATATACATATGTTCTACAACGTTCAAACGATTTAACGATTTGTTCGCGACGTGATATAAGAATAGCGATCAACCGACAATGCTAGCCCAAGTAGATCGCGAAATAATCGCAGGACAAGGGGCTATTCTAGCACTGGATGGCTCGCAGAGAAATCACGCGACTATCGCATTCCTGTGAAAGGGTTAAGCTTGTATTCGCCGCGCTACTCGCTAATCGGTCAGGGCGATTATTTCGAGCGCCCAACAATAAGTACAGAGCTTACGCTCGATGGAACGACGAGTAGTTCTAGCGACGCGTTCACGTGGCGTCGATAAATGATCGATTAATCGGTACGCGCGGCGCGATGTTGGCGCGTCGGCTTTAATTAGAGAAAATATCCCGCGGATCGATCCCGTTTATAAGTAAACGCGTTCGCGGTAGGAAAGGTCGGTTAACTCTTACCCGATCCGGTTTCCCCTGTAATCAAGATATCGCCCGGGGCGAGTCTTTCCAGTGTCGTCGGAATTTTTCTTCCCCGCCCACGCGTGTGCCTCGCTCCTCTATTAAATAAGACGCGAAACTCTTCCGTCGCCTTTTAAGCCTTTCAACTTTACGATCCTTTTTGCCTGTTTCTTCTCGCGAAAGCGACTCCATTCGCTCGCTACTCGGTACACTTTTTTTTTTTTTCTTTCCCTCGCTACTTACTCACTTTAATACGGCTGCCATTTTCCAGATCCGCCGGATTCCATTCAATTCGCCGGCATTCTTTATTCTTTGGAAAAGTTTTCCTTGGTCGCAGCGGATATTCGCGTTCCGCTCTTGGCCGATGCTCTTTTTAAATTATTCGCCTTTGAAATTGGAAATTAACTTCGGTCAAGTGGGCCCGCGTCACTTTAATTTACCGTTATGGTTTCTTCTATCTTTAACGCGACTGCGGAATTCACGTGTCGAGAAAGCGAAACGGATACGCGATGCAATCGACGCGTTGTCTCTGAATGTTGCAACTCGCAGTTTGCTTTAAATATTTCGTGTATTGTTATATAAATAACATACATATTGTAGGGATTATTTTAAAGTAAATCCCACGTGTGTTGCTGTAAGCTGCGAGAAGGGAAAGAAAAAGAAAATCAGCCGTTGCAATAATTGCTGGTTTATTAATAATACTGTTAACGCGCAATCTCACGCTCGATTACGCTCGCAAAGTTTTCTCCCGGCAAGTAAAACAATTTGCAGCGCGAAATGATTAACCGTGCAACTCTGATTTAGTTGGGTTGACACGTGGGTGACGGGAGGAGCGAAAGATAGGATCGCGGAGACGAGAAATTCTCAGGTGAAATGTACGGTGTCCGCTCGAGGAAGATCGAAGGTGGCGGATTTTTACGAGCGAGCGACGCGTGCACGTAACAACTTGGCGAATATAATCCTCGTATTTCGAGGGAAAAGTGACGTAAAGACGGAACGAGTGTCCTTTACGATCCCTTAAATGCCTCCCTTCCCCCCTTTCGGGTTATTTCCAGCCGGCGGACGATATTCAGCAGCGCAGTAACGCGATAAATAACGGGCTCGTAACTTCCGCGTAACGTAGGAAGTTGCCGCGCAGCGTAGCATTCGGCCAGGCCTCTTTATTCCGGGACACGTCGGTTTATAAACGTTAATTACGACGTGTCCCCCGTTGCACGGTTACTTTGCTTAGCGCTACGGGAAGCCACGCTAAACGCCAACTCCGAACGAATACGGGATATGGTCCGAAGTTTACTAGAATCAAGTAAACTGTACAGATTTTATATTAATATAGTATATAAGTATAAAATATAAAATATATAAATTGATACATTTAATAAGTCTGGTTATATTCATAATTAACGCTTGCAAGAAACAATTTTCATCTTATAACTTTGTATGTTTCGAATCGAGTGAAATGTAATTATTAATTCGAATTCTGCAAATCGAAATCTATAGAATTACATATTTGGATTAATTTCGAGTGAAAAATGGCTAAGGAAATAGTTTCGCCCGCGTATTTCGCGTTTCAATCCACTGTGCGCCGCTTTCTCGTAGTCGTAGTTCCTCGCGCGGTGCCGGTGCCCGTGGCCGCCACAAAAACCAATAACGTGTTATCGTAAAAAGGAACGCGTACTCCTTCTCTCCGATTCGCGCGACAAAAAGATCGCCGCTCGCGTAACCGATCGTTGCGACTTGGCATCGATGGTGGACCACTGCTTTTTTGCAGTCGGAGCATTAGAGTCGCGTTTGGGAAATTATCAAATTAGAGCGAGCGAAAGCGCCGGCTAATGGGACGTTGCATAAATGGAGAAGTTTAGCAGCATCATGCGTCGCTTTGGATTTCCCAGACTTCACGTTCTTAAACGATCAAGCTTCGAAGTCCTCGAATTTTCGGTGCTTCGAATTTTTAAGCCATTTGAAATCTTTAAGCTTCGAGATTTTCAAGTCGTCGAATTTGTATGAGCTTTCGAATTTCGAAGCCATTGAGTTTTCCACGCCTTTGAATTTTCAAGCCTTCGCGTTTCCAAACTTGTGAGTTTTGAGGTCTTCGAGTTTCCAAACTTGTGAGTTTTGAAGTCCTCGAGTTTCCAAGCCTTCCAGTTTCCAAATCTTGGAGTTTCCAAAGCTTTAAGTTTCCATACCTTCAAATTTTCAAGCCTTCGAGTTTCCAAACTTGTGAGTATTGAAGTCTTCGAGTTTCCAAGCCTCTGAGTTTCCAAGTCTTCGTGTTTCCAAGCCTTCGAGTTTCCAAACTTGTGAGTTTTGAGGTCTTCGAGTTTCCAAACTTGTGAGTTTTGAAGTCCTCGAGTTTCCAAGCCTTCCAGTTTCCAAATCTTCGAGTTTCCAAAGCTTTAAGTTTCCATGCCTTCAAATTTTCAAGCCTTCGAGTTTCCAAACTTGTGAGTATTGAAGTCTTCGAGTTTCCAAGCCTCTGAGTTTCCAAGCCTTCGAGTTTCCCAGTCTTCGAGTTTCCAAACTTGTGAGTTTTGAAGTCTTCGAGTTTCCAAGCCTTCGAGTTTCCAAGTCTTCGTGTTTCCAAATCTGTGAGTTTTTAAGTCTTCGAGTTTCTAAACCTTCGAGTTTCCAAACCTTCGAGTTTCCAAACCTTCGAGTTTCCAAGTCTTCGTGTTTCTAAGCCTTCGAGTTTCCAAACTTGTGAGTTTTGAAGTCTTCGAGTTTCCAAGCCTTCGAATTTCCAAATCTTCGAGTTTCCAAGTCTTCGAGTTTCCAAACTTGTGAGTTTTGAAGTCTTTGAGTTTCCAAGCCTTCGAGTTTCCAAGTCTTCGAGTTTCAAAACTTGTGAGTTTTGAAGTCTTCGAGTTTCCAAATCTTCGAGTTTCCAAGTCTTCGAGTTTCCAAACTTGTGAGTTTTGAGTCTTTGAGTTTTCAAGCCTTCGAGTTTCTAAGCCTTCGAGTTTCCAAACTTGTGAGTTTTGAAGTCTTCGAGTTTCCAAGCCTTCCAGTTTCCAAATCTTCGAGTTTCCAAAGCTTTAAGTTTCCATGCCTTCAAATTTCCAAGCCTTCGAGTTTCCAAATCTTCGTGATTCCAAACTTGTGAGTTTCCCAGCCTTCGAGTTTCCAAGTCTTCCAGTTTCCAAACTTATGAGTTTTGAAGTCTTCGAGTTTCCAAATCTTCGTATTTCCAAGCCTTCTACTTTCCACCTACTAAGAACAAAGTATCCATTTCCTCAAGAAACCAAAAGAAACTACCGACTACTTATATCTCGTTGCGTGTCTCGCGGGAGAATTTCTCTGCAGCAAAGTACCCGTGAATCGCCGACCACGCGAAACTGTGTTAAGCAAACGTTCTCAATTTACCCTTGCATCGTCGGGATTCAATGGTCGCACCTACGCGGCAACGATTGCAACACAGCCCCGCCGTGTCTCGAAACCGATCCACGTATCTGTGTCAGATTGCGGCGATCGTTCTCCCGGAAGTTGTCGGAAAATTCGAATCGAGCCGCGGAGGATCGAAGGAGATTGCCGGTCTCCGAGAAGCATTCCGTTTATTCCTGGCCTGCGGCCGCATTATCCAATTTTCCATGGTGTGCAACGGAACACGGGGCGACCGCGGCTCGATGCGATTGCACGCCGAGGCGGATGGCGTGGGCCGACGGTACTCGTTCGTCCACTGTTTCTCTCCTCGCTCTGCAACGCGTTGCAACTCGCTTGCCTGCAGCTGGTGCGCGCCGCTGCAACCTGCACGCTTCGCGCGTTGCGGTCGAATCGGTCACCGGCAAATCGAACGCACACGCGACGAATAAAATCGACGCGGCAGTTTTCGTCTCCCCCGCGAAGCGTGGCGGCGGACGAGTGTAAACGATAGGCGTTCGCGTGCACTCCGATAGTCGACCGCGGCGATCGAAACGGGAACGCAGCGTAACGCGCTAGCGAAGTTGCGCGAACGCTGGCCGGTATTATTGCGCCGATTAATAAGCGATCGGGGATCGAGATACGAAAGGGAAGAGAAAGTGCGGAGGCTGCGTAATCTTGCGGAATGCTTCGTTAACGTTGGATTATTCGCGTCGATTTCGCGAGGGACTGGACGATGGATAGTTTTAGATTGTGAGTCGATCGTTTTAAAGATTATCGTGTAAACCACTAAGACGTGTAACATCTATTCCAAGTTTATTTATCATACATATGTATGTATGTATGTACAGCATTATCTTGTTCGTTTATTGTAATTCTTGCCTTTCGGCTTTGAATGAATTCAAGATCCATATACATCTATTTTGTAACACGTGAGTTTCCTTGTCACGGTCTTATAACTTAACTTATTTGATACTTACTATCTTTCTACTTATAATTATCTTGTAACTTAGCTTATTCTAATAATTGCTATCTTTGCTGGTTTCCATAAACTCGTAGCTTAACTTATTTTCAATAATTACTTTAACTATTGCTCGCTGTATTGTTGGATTCCGGGAGAATTGACAACACGTTGAAGATAACTCATAGAGGGTTTATTAATACGGCTACTGCACTCGACTAGTGAATATGAAAATCTGACGGTTCTATGATTTTGCGGGCTTTTAAGTACTCTGCTTGGGGATGACTAATAGTAAGGACAGTGGTCGAGGAAGAGGGTGACGAAGGAAAGGTACGGAGTACAGGATTACTAGGGAAAGGTACGGAATACAGGATGACTAGGAACTGAGATTAGGGTGTTTGTCAGATGAATGTGGTTTAGGATGAGCCTATGGTGTTTACAGTGTGAGTGGTGGAGTTGGGCATCCAACAGTATACAGCATTATCTTTTTCTTTCACTGTTACGCGTCGCAACTAAGTAAACCGATGGAATATTGGGGTTGTGAGTCGAGTAAGAATACTCGATTTGAATTTTAACGGAGTGATTTTATTTTATTTCAAAGGCTTTAATACGGCTAGAGGAATACGTCTTTACTCAGCTGCGAAAGAGCAAGGAATGAATATGTGGAACTGTAGAGAGGGGATAGGATAGGAAAAAGGAAGGGTGTTGGCGTTTGGTCCTGGGCCTGCTAGTGGACTCATCAGTGCGGCTACCTAGCAGGCCCTGCCTTAGACGTTGGGATATTGGAAGGAAAGTTAACCCTTTGCGGATGAGTGTCTGCAAATAACCCCCCAATCATTTTCTGTTTTCTAAATGCACATCGATTTTTGTGGCAAGAAATTTCAATTAATATCATTGATGAACGCTGCTGCAAAACTATTGAAACTTGATGGCTTGGTTATTTAAAGGCTTGCAACTCGAAACCAAAACACTCCCTTAAGCGTCGGTATTCCTCGTCCGCAAAGGTTTAAAGGCGGTATATATATGGACGAGGTAGTTGGAGCGAGTGCTTTCGAGAAAGTCCTATTTCGTATGTCCCTCTAGTGGTAGGTGCAGGAGAGGCGCCACAAATACTTCGAACGCTCTTGAAAATACGCGCGTGGAAAACTGGCGCCGATATTTCGAAAAGACGGCCCCGGGCCTTCCATATATTTATTGCACCAGACCTTTAGGCTAAAGGACCATCGGCTTCGGTGACTGAGCTAGGCCTGTTGTTTAATAAGCAGTGCTTCTCAACGTAAAGATACATTTTTGCATCTGCTAAGTAATATTGTGGAGCTGTGGAGAGGGGATAGGATAGGAAAAAGGAAGGGTGTTGCGTTTCGTGCTGGGCCTGCTAGTGGACTCTTCGGTAAAGCTACCTAGCAGGCCCTGCCTTAGACGTTGGGATATTGGAAGGAAGGTTAAATGCGGTATATATATGGACGAGGTAGTTGTCACGAGTTTCGAGAAAGTCCTATTTCGTATGTCCCTCTAGTGGTAGGTGCAGGAGAGCCGCCACAATATTATACCAACATAAATCCGAAAGTCTCTGATTCGCAAAATCGATCGCTACGATGCAAACGTAGGGTTAACATTGCTTTCTGTTTTGCTTCGACAAATTTCGCTGGACCGAAAGTTTCCCGTTAGCTTAGTCGAAGGGTTAAAAGCTAGGAGGAGGCGTTTAGCCTGGCAAGCCTCGAGTTTCTCGTCGAATAAAGACCGCGTGCATCGCGTCGTAAGTATATGTAGACGGGTGGAAGGATCAGTTGTGTGTTGGTCGTGTTGAGAGGCGTTAATGGCGCTTGTAGATCGATCGATAAAGGTAAACGGCGTGTCCCGATGCCGATATCGGGTCGACACAGCGTTTAACACCTTGCGGCGTTGTGGTGGTGCGGTGGTGCGTTTGCAAATGTGAAACCTGTCGCCAGGAACCGTCCAATAAAAAGGAGACCGGGGTCTCTGAATGGCCGGCAAGGTTAATGCGATTGGATGATTGGCTCGATTAGCAAATTGGCTAACGACGTGTAGGACATTGGGATAAATGAGGATATGTCCATGCTGGGAACATGCCGTTGCGGTGAATTGATGGGAAGGGATCGAACGACAGCGACCGACGTCGTCGCTGATATATTGTGAGACACGGTTTTCGATCGCTTGGATTACGTGCGCCTGTCAGCTTTGCAATTAACGCCGTCCTTCTACCCTTCCGCCCTTGCGTTCACGAGGGGTGCCTAAAAAAAAAAGGAAAAATTGGATTCCAGGGCGAGGCGATTCAATATTTTCCTTCCCCGCCGCTTCTCTACCATTTCGAGCCGTGATGAAAAAACGGTTCGGCGATGAAATTTCGCAAATCTGACACGCTTCCCCCGCCTTTCGCAAGGGGGAAGGAAATTTTTAGGGGTGAGGCAGAAAATATTGCAGCGAGATTAATCCGTTGGACGATGAATTGCGAAAGGGTTACGCGTGGGAGATTGTTTTGCAGGGTTTAAACCTTTGCGGACGGAAGGAAATAATATCTAACGAATTTTTGGTCAATCTTTTGTTAATTGGTTAATTGGTTAATCTTTTGAGAACGAAACTTGTCGAATCATTTTCTAATTATTAAGAGCAATTTGACTATTAACCCCTTGCTCTACGAATTTTTTCGAGACTATATCGTACACCATTGGCTACTCGTTACTTGAACCCTGTATCAAATGAGGGCATTTAAATATTATGCTTAATTTGAACTCGATAATATAAAATTGCGTAATACAAACTACTGCTATTGAAACTAAACTTTATCATAGACACGGTGCGTTTTCATTTTACTTAAATTATGATGTATTCATCGCGAGTGTAGCTCGTTATTATACGGCAAAGGGTTGAACGCGTTACCTTGAATTACTTGCTTTAAACATTGACGCGTTCTCGAGAAGTAAAAAAATTTGGCGACTGTTTGCGACTCCCGTTCGCAAAGGGTTAAAAGTGCGCGAGTTTGAAGCACGCTTTCGGTCACTTTATTGCAGAGATCGGTGGTTAGAAAGAGTTTACGATTGCGTGGGATATTTTGGAATTTAGCGCGCGAAAGTTTCTCGTGGAATTATTTAATTGAGTTTAATTTAAGAAAGTGGCTATTTATACATACAGTATGTATACGCAATTAGCTATTTATACATACTGTATGTATACGCAATTGGCTATTTATACATATGATACGCACAGAATTAAAAGATATACCTGTTTAAAAGTAGTCAATTTTTGGGGTTATACTATATGTATACATAGTCAATTGCGTACACATACTGTATGTATAAATAGCCAATTGCGTATACATACTGTATGTACAAATAGCCTCATCCTTAATTTAATCGATAAACGGGTTAACCGATTAGTTCACATTAACTTACACGTGCGGTCTTTATAATAAATTTCGAGTTTGATTTCGACATGCAACAATAGAAACATCGAAGAGATCAATAGTGTAATAATTATTTACCATGGACGTAATCTTAGATGTTGGATGTGAATTAAGAAAACGAGACGTATAATTTGTGGGAAGAAACGTACGAGCAAATCTTTAAAAGTCCTCGAAGGAGCATATACATAAATTGACAAGGAAAAGAAGCTGAGGGCTTTCTATTAAACCATTCAAAATTTTAAAATGAAAACGTATGTCTGCTATAGTCCAGCAGGATTCAAGTGACTCACTTATTAGAATTTATTTGTTTGTTTGATTGTCAACGAGAAGAATTCCTTTGAGTACATCGAATAGTAATAAGTAGTAGGTGGTTTGCTTTGCTTTACGTTCTTTAGCTACATCAGATTAATGTAGACACGATTGAAAAAGGATTCGCGATATTAGGAAAAGGTTATACGTAAAATATGTAGGTTGCTGTGAAATTAATGCCAATTTTTAAGAAGCTTCGACAAGCGCCGCTTTAAAATCGTAAAACGTTCGACGATCGTGAACTCGCATCGGTAAAATTGTATTAATTTAAATGGCTCTTAGTCCATTTAGAAATGCTCGTAACAGGTTAGACGTGAAATATTAAATTGCTGCGTAATTGATATCACTTTTTAACAAGATCCTGCTACAGCCGCTTCAGCGGCGGAAAATATTCGACAATTATGGACCTGCATCGTTAAAATTTATCCGCTCAAACGGTCCTCGTTTCAATTCGAAATGCTAATTTCGAAACATACGTATCGAACGTGCTTTTGCTATCTCGAAGGCGGCATTTATCGCGCAACAACCTAACGCATGAGCACTTTTATACAAACGTCTCGAACAACGATTGGTTTTCGATGAAAATGGTTTTCGAACAACGCAAGGGTTGAGAAACCATTTAAAACGATCGGACGTATCGTAGAAAATGAGGAACGGTAGCAGCGTTGCAGCTAACAAAATCCAACGTCCGCGCGTGGTCCTAATTCCAAAGTCTTTTTCTGGGTCGAAGACAGCCCTGCCATCGATATTCCACGGTTTATTTCCTCTGTATCGTCTGTAAAAACAGATTCGAGATGCATATCGATGCGTCATCGCGAACGTGGGCCGCGGGCCGTGAGTTTGAACGTGGGCGTGGAAGTTATAGCTGAGGTTCGTAGCACACGGGTTAAGGTGCGTTTACACCGAAATGCTCGTTCTTTCTCTTCGTTAAGAAAATCCAAATGCAAGCGGAGCAATCGTTTACCTCCTGCTTCGTAACTCTTCGTTGGCAAGCTTCTTTCGTAGCCCCATTAACAATGCAGGTTCGTTTAAGTTCACCAAAGCTTTCGTTCACCAAGTGCGAACGCAGCTTCACAAAGACCGTAAGAGGAGAGCGGCGCGTGGCAGACGAATTTTTTCCCGTCACTTTCATCGATTATTTCCACGTCCATTATCGCGAGGATACATATATTTGTATCTCGTTAGGGACTCCCGTTTCCCCCCTTACGATCCCGTTGAAATCATCTTCCTCCTCGCCTCGTCGTTTCTTCGTCTCCTTATTAAGAGTCGTAGCGATCCGATCCGTAGCGATAGAGCCACCCAAAACAAGACTTTCCCCGTCTACGATGACGTTTGTTCGTTTAACTTGAACGGACGGGGAAAGAATCGGTGGCGCGGCAAGAAACGTAGTTCCTGTATCGTTTAACGGAGCATTTAAATATTGCCCAGAAGCGATCCATTAAAGCGAAGTATCCCCGTTTCTGGCCCCGGGTTTTATCCGTCGCCAAGCGGAAACTGCAACTTTTCTCCGCCCCGGGATTTTTCCCCATGCCCCCGTCCGTTGATCTATTCGAGTTTTTCGCCCGGGTACCGAGTTTTTCGTTGCGCCGTTTGCCGCGTTGTTACGCGATCCGTATCTCGGTTTTCTGGCTTCGTTGCCCGCGTAGCGCCGCCTCGCTTTCGAGTCGTCGTTTCTGGTAACGAACGATACTTGGTGGGAAACTTTGCGAGCCGTGTTTTACCTCCTCGCGCCGCGAGTTTCCGCGATCTAACGCCGCGAAAAGTACCATCCGGCAGTTTCATCCATCGTATCTCAACGGATTACCATTATATCCCCCTGCTAAGCAGCCGAATGGACTGCGAATGTTTATGCAACGACCGTATTTCCGCGAGCGCAGTTAATGGAACGCTGATCTACGAGATAGGGTACGCAATTGCTAAGACGATATAGAAGTAACACGTGCCTAGGCACACGTGAAATTATTTCGTTGCTTTGTACAGGATTGTTCCGTCCTTCTGACGGGTTTCTTTTTCCCCGTTACTTTCAATACTTTTCTTCAACTATTTTCGTTTATGTTTATGTAGACCGGAACTCGGGGAGGCGAGGAAGATACCATTCAATTCGTTTAACGTTACTTTTCTTTCGACGGGCGATAGACGCAGACAGACCTTTCGTTGACCGGCGTACCATTTTATATTTTCTATATTCGAAGGGTGGGGAAGAGTCCCGATGGAGAGAGCTAAGGGGTACGTTACCCCTTAGAATTTCCTACTTCCCCGTCAACGGTCACTCGATCTTTCCCGTTACTTACCCGGAGCTCGGCAGCCAGCAATAAAAACCAAGGATCGCCTCGACTTTGAAATCACATGCGAAAATAACGAAATTAAAACTATCCCAAATCTTGGGTTCACGTGCTGACTAGCTGCAAAATTAACAAGTAGTGGTTCCTTGGACTTTATTGTTGCTACGGCAGCCTCTCACCCTCTTACATTCGCTACGCGACCATATAATTAAGCCTACGGGTCTACATTTATACTTTTTTTTTTATATTCTTGTATCGTTCTCTTGTGGCGGCTCTCCTGCACCTACCACTAGAGGGACATACGAAATAGGACTTTCTCGAAAGCAACTCGCTCCAACCACCTCGTCCGTATAAGTACCGTGCAGAGATGACTCGTTGGCGAGGCAAACCGATTGCCTGTCGCATATTAGCGACACCTTTAGTCACACGTATTATCGTCATTGGATGAATCGGTCACGACTGCAAGTCTACTGCGTGACAAAGAACGCGGAACAAAACACGTGGAGGTAGAGTGAGATAGAACGACTTGGAACTACACAACTGAATCGCATTGACGTAAACCTAATTCTTTTTCTCGCGAGGATGTGGGGAAATGTTCGAGAAGATACTTAGGAGGGTCCCCGCACTCGCGAATCCTTAGCGAATATGAAGGATCTACTACTATGCGTGTAGCATCTAAGAATCCGGAAGAAAGATTTTCTACTGGCTAATGGGCGGTGCGAGTGAACTGCTTCCTTTACCCTTGTGGCGTTCAGCTTACAGTACCTTACAAGTAGCCTACAAGTCATCTCTGCATAGTACATTCTTCTCCTTTCTTAACCTTCTTCACTTATACCCTGACTATCCCTCCTTTTCTCGATTACCCATTTCAGCAAATTTCCCCCTGTTCCTTCCCCTCCTAAGATAGTTTTAACGGCAAAACAGTAAAATATTGTACGCAATTTTTACCCTGTAATCCTCAATCTCGCACGTTTACATTTGTATACGTTTATGGGAAATTTAACCCCTTTACCGACGAGTCCACTAGCAGACCCAGGACGAAACGCAACAACACCCTTCCTTTTTCCCATTCTATTCCCTCTCTACAGCTTCACACTCTAAATATAAATGTAACGCCGCGTACCTTGTTTCGAATACTTTGTACGCATTCTTTATGCGCGCTCCGCGATTTTTCGCGAATTTAGAGCATAAATATGCATGGTCCAGAAATGAGCAGCGGCGAGTTGTTCGCGAAAGTACCGCGTGGTCCACTCGCCCGTCTCTCTTATTTAAAATACGCCGCGCTTTTTTTTTTACGTGTGGAAAAATTGCCGGAAAACGCGTTGAAAAAGTGGGAGCGAAATTGGAAAGAGCGTAGCAGCTGGGATACGTGAGCTGAATAAGTGACAATTGGATCGCGCATTTTTACGCGTTTACGAGGAATTTCGTCGCTTTGCTGCTCCGCCCTTCGAAGTTGATCGGTCGTCTGCTGAAATACGAGTTCGGTGTAGAAATCTGCAGTCCAGCGATTAACTTTACCAAACTTAGTACGCGCCGATCTATTCGAAGGGTAAATCAATCCTTCCAGTGTCTTAATCTTGTTAATGCAAACTTGAATTTGTATAAAAATCCGCAGCCCGGTAATTAATTTATTCCGAACCTAACCCAATACGCGTTTGCTTTACGCGGAGGGTAAAGCGACCCTTTCATTTAATTAATTTTGTTGGTAGAACTGCGAAGCCGCGAAAATATACCAAACTTGATAATTAATCTTTTCCAAACTTAACCCAATATGTGTTATCTTATTCGAAGGTTGAGATAAACCTTTACTTGGCAACCCCTTCATTTCTTTGATTCTCATCGCAAAGATACAAAGTCGCATGGAAATCCGCAGCTCGGTATTTAATTTTTTCACAACCCGATTCAACGCGTATTGTATTATTCGAAGCGTAATACTACAACCTTCTATTTAACATCTCCTCTGTTTCTTCAATTTTGTTAATAGAAATATGAGTTTGCGTAGAGATCCGCAGCCGAGTAATCATTTTTTTCCGAACCAAATCCAACGCGTATTATACTATTTGGTACGCAATGCCACCCTCTATTTAACACCTCCTCCATTTCATTAATTTCTTCACGTTTTAACTCTTTCGCTACGACACCTTAAAATTGAAACGCGTTTCGGGCACAAAAATTAGAGTAGCTTTTAGGCTATTTTAGCCTTTATTTTAAGGCTAAAATAAATGGAACATCGTATCGCAAGCAGAACTCATCTTAAATAAGTCTATCTATAATTTGTGTGCCACAAAGTGTGACTCGTCATTGTAAGCCAATGGGTTTAAACAAAACGAACTCGAGTGGCAGTTGTAGGAACAGTGGGGGTACGTGGGTGATTTACCCTATTCTATATAACACCGACGGTGCTAGTAGTTGCCGTGATCCGAACGGCAACTTTCCTTTATGCCCGAGCACTCGCGGTCGAAACTACTTCGCCCACGCGAGAAACACGGGGTCACACCCATTTAATTTCGCGGTTTCTCTTCTTTCATCTTCTCTGCTCGGGTTTCTTCGGCATCGCTGCAATCACCGCGGCGCCTTCCTCCGCATTCGAGCCATCTCCGCCTCCGTTCGCGTCGCGTCTCGCGTCTCGCCTCTTTCCCTTCGTTCTCATTAGCCCGCCATTTATCCTCCGCTTGAATTCACTTCCTCCGAATCCTCTCCCTGCCCCGCCGTTGAAGAATGGTCCGGTCAATTGCGTCTTCTCCCTGCCGCGCCCACGCGGGCCCAATTGTTTCTCGATCGGATACGACTCTCTAATTGCGGAAACACAATTAACGCCAGCAAATAACCGGCCCCGCGCCATTCGCCGGTCTTCTTAATTAATTCTCAGCTGGCCGTTATTATCGCCGTCCGGTGAATCGTTGCCGATTTTACGTACACCTGTTCGGTCGACGTAACGAAACTCGATTCGATGCTAGAATTTCAGCAGCGATCGATTCGCCCCGGCGAAGCTTGAGATCGTCGAAGTTATCAAATAGGGAATAGCTTCGCCTTTCGAAGGAAATAATACGTATAGGGTTAGGTTCGAGAGAAATGAATTTTATCCGTAGTCGTTGAATTGTATTGCATCAACCTAATGTACGTATGTATGTATTTCCCCAACATTACATTGCCGAGCGACGGGACGAGTGTTCACTCTGTAAATGGTCTGTCGAAAGCCGGGGGAGCGTGGATGAGTAGGGATGACTTACCTGCGTTTTTAATAGCGAACATGGTGGGCGAGTTTACCCGAGGGCAGTTCCTAAAACGAGACGAACCGAGTCGAACGATTCTCCTGTGGCGGCTCTCCTGCACATACCACTAGAGGGACATACGAAATAGGACTTTCTCGAAACTCGAGACAACTACCTCGTCCATATATATACCGCCTTTAACTTTCCTTCCAATATCCCAACGTCTAAGGCAGGGCCTGCTAGGTAGCCGCACTGATGAGTCCACTAGCAGGCCCAGGACGAAACGCAACACCTTTCCTTTTTCCTATCCTATCCCCTCTCCACAGCCCCACACTCCAATAAATAGTTATCGGCATAGCTAATTGCATATTTAGTTTTCTTTCGCGATTCTACCCTTACCCGGGCCGCTTTTGCTTCAATCCTTTTTCATTCGACAGTAGTATTACAATTGATCGCGGTCTGATGGTTAAGCGCAGTCTTCGCAAAACTAAACACCGTGGGAATCCGTCGGATTCTCGAATTCTCTCGTTAAAAAATCCACAGCCTAGCGATTAATTTGGAGCAGCTTTCGGTTCGCGTCGATACCTTCGGGATATCGCTTCGGTCACGCGAAGCTGGCGAACGAAATTTGACGAGGGAACGATGACTAGAAACGCGGCGAGTGGTCAGGAAAATACTGGCAACCGATTCGGTGCACGCGACCAGGGTTAAGGAAAAGGGTTAACGGAGCGCTCAAACGAGACGGAGCAAAGAGAAAGAAGCGGTCGATCGAACGCGGCATTCCCAGGCGAAGTGAAAACAGCCTTTCGGATAGGTTTGCGCCAGCCAACGAAAAGTTCCTTCCGGTTGACTCGATCGTTCGGTAGCTTCGAAAATATCTCGAAGCATCGTTTCGTATAAAATGTCGACCGACCAATTTACATTGCTGCTATTTTCACCCCGCCGTTTCCTCGTTATTCAATGCTCTATCATTCTACGTTGATTTAGTAGACGCCACTTTTAACGTATTCTACGTTGATTTAGTAGACGCTGCTTTTAACGTATTGCACGTTGACTTAGTAAACACTGCTTTTAACGTATTCCACGTTGACTTTGTAGACGCTGCTTTTAACGTATTCCACGTTGACTTAGTAAACACTGCTTTTAACGTATTCCACATTGACTTTGTAGACACTAGTTTTAACGTATTCCACGTTGACTTAGTAGACGCTGCTTTTAACGTATTCCACGTTGACTTAGTAGACGCTACTTTTAACGTATTCTACCTTGATTTAGTACGACACTGCTTTTAACGTATTCCACGTTGACTTAGTAGACGCTGCTTTTAACGTATTCCACGTTGACTTAGTAGACGCTGCTTTTAACGTATTGCACGTTGACTTAGTAAACACTGCTTTTAACGTATTCCACATTGACTTTGTAGACACTAGTTTTAACGTATTCCACGTTGACTTAGTAGATGCTGCTTTTAACGTATTCCACGTTGACTTTGTAGACACTGCTTTTAACGTATTCCACGTTGACTTAGTAGACACTGCTTTTAACGTATTCCACGTTGACTTTCTAGACACTGCTTTTAACGTATTCCACGTTGACTTAGTAGACGCTACTTTTAACGTATTCTACCTTGATTTAGTACGACACTGCTTTTAACGTATTCCACGTTGACTTAGTAAACACTGCTTTTAACGTATTCCACATTGACTTTGTAGACACTAGTTTTAACGTATTCCACGTTGACTTAGTAGACGCTGCTTTTAACGTATTGCACGTTGACTCAGTAGACACTGCTTTTAACGTATTCCACGTTAATTCGCCGGACACCTCTCTTAACGTATTCCACGTTGATTAAGTAGACAGGGCTTTCAACGCGTTCCACGATTCGTTCCCAAAAATCCTAATGTCTCGCGGGATCCCGCACGGATCGACGTGAAAAATGTCGCGGCGATCTGAAGCGACGTCGCAGTCGAATTATTGTCTTCTTAAGCTTCTAGGCGGCACTAGGCCCCAAGCTTTGCTGTACCGAGGCGTTAGCCTATACCAGCGATGAAAGGGTGCGTATCACCACTTTCAAGGGTCACGTCCGTAGATGTTATGGACGGCGGGCTTGGGAAAACCCCTCCTTCACCGCTGAAGGATCATCGGAAGGGTAGACTGTCCCTTTCGGGAAGCAAAACCTTTTAGCTGCTACACCTGTCGCAGTCGAATATAAGTAAGCGAAATCTATCGGATTTGGGGTGGCTGCGGCTATCGCGGCGGAAGTAGAGCGTCGCGTGGTGTCCGCTGGCCGATCGCCAGGGACCGGAACACCCGCTGCAAAATAGATTTACTTACAATTCGAACGTCCTCCTATGAACGTATCCCGACGGCGATGAATCGCGGCGGATAGCGGTGGAAAGAAATGCAATTTCGTCGCCGGCGAGGAGATCGAATTCCATCTTCGCCGATCCCATTCAAACCCTCAATATTCATTCCCTAAAACGACTGCGGTCGGGTTCTTCGTAAAAGTGTCTAATCGGATGGAATTCGGTGTGCTTTCAGAGTCAGTGACGAGGTGACGACGACGACGACGACGAGCACGACGGAGACACGCGAAGAAGAAACGAATCAACCGATCATGTCTAAAAGCGCCGAACGGCTTCCTGGTACCTCGACCAGGCTCAGAACCAGAGACGACGGCTGCTGCTCCGTCAATTTTCTCAAATACGTTCTACACATCTACAACGTGGTGCTATTTGTAAGTGGAGCGCAATTATATTATATCAATGCATACGCAAGTACATCCGATGGTCCTACGTTCGATTGCGAAGCTTTGGAGCTTTTTTAAGATGGGGACTTGAAGGATTTGGGGGAGTTTAGAGGAATATTGGGGGAATTTTAGTTGGGACAATTTTAACGGAATTTTTTGGGGCAATTTTTGTTGAAGGACTTTAGAGACATTTTTGTCGAGGGATTTTAGAGGAATTTTTGAGGAAGTTTAGCTTAAGGTGTTTCAAAGGAATTACAGCTTTGGGGGATTTTACAGGAATTCTAGTTCAAGAGATTTTAGCAGAATCGTGGGAGAAGTTTAGTTCGGGGTATTAGAGAAATTTTAGGGGTATTTTAGTTCGAGGAACTTTAGACGAATTTTAGAGAAGCTTTGAGGGATTTTAGTTCGAGGGGGGGAGTTAGGACAAAAGCATCGGGAAACTTTGAAGATTTATTTAACACTCTTTGATTACGCGATCGACGCAGAGTTCTGCGCCCTGTAAAACTCGCGAGCAAAATCTATAGTTGAAGATTGGAAAGTTTGGAGGATTCCCGACTCGACTCGACCGCGATAGCCAATTTTGACAAAGGTTCTTTTTAATATACAAACTCTTCGGTTGGTTTTTCTTTTGCAAACTTTGCGGATAGAAAATCGCCACGCTTTTCTTCAACCGTTTCTTTAATCCCTCATACGCGTTCCACTGCACCGTATAAGTGAGCTTAACGACTTCGCTATACATATTTATTCCAGCATCCATAAGTCTGTTGTATTCCTCTGGTGTTGTCGGTTTATCGTTGTTGAATATTTATTTGCTAAATAAATACAACAGAGTTTTAACCTAAGTATGTATTTAATTAATGTAGTTGTACAAAACGAAAATGCTGTTCTTAGTTTGACGGTTTTCTGCTAACTGACTAAGACTCGGAAAAAGGCCGAGACGCTCAGGGGGTGCAATAAAAGAGTGTCCTCCTCAGGTAGTACTGACCTTTGCAAGGGAGGGGACAGCATCAATGGATACAAATTTTCATTAAAAATACATGCATGCAATGCTTATTCTCAACAATCGTATATAATAAGTTACAACGTCGAGCGAAATAAAGACGAAGTTAAACGTATAACAGCTTGTATTCGCGCAATATAATTCTAGTTACGCGTCCTAAGACGATTCGGACTTGTTTTGATTGAACAGTTTCCATACGAAATAGCGATATCCACGCACTCTCGTATCGAAACTTTGAATAACCGATCGCAAGCTCGTACAGCGGCTCTCGCGGCAGTCCTTCGGATCAGCTTCAACCGCTCACGGGGACTCAGGTATAATTCGTTCGTGTTCACATTGTAAATATAGACCACAGTGTAGTAAACTGTATTCTTTTCGCACCGAACCACCAACCTACTCCCTCGATTGTCAGCCCTTTCGTGAAAGGACTCCAGTTTTGGATTTTAATTATTTCCAAACCGCAACAGGACTGTTCTGACGTTTCAAGGGAAAACTAGCAGTTTTACAGACTCGGAAAATAGAGAGGTAGGGGCATTGACTAAGGACAGAATAGACCACTTATCCAGCTCATGAGCCCCAAATTCGTTTTCATTTTTACCTTTTCGATTGTCTAAAATGTACAACCTCTGCGTTTGCTCTTACCGTTTGTATATTAAAATACTTTAGAAGTGTTCACATTCTTCGTCGGATAATAAAACGAAAGATATTCTTCCGAAAAGTCTGAATTTTTAGGTTACCGGTATTTCAGAGCACGTGACACGAAGTCCTATAATATGATCGGTCTATCCTGTACCTCGTCTGTGCTAAGGGTTCGCTTGGGTTCAATAGTCAATAAGGGATGAGGTAGCAAAGTCGAGTTTCGTAGATAACTAACGAGAATGAAATCATCAGCTATCGAAACAAGGTTTTTGGGAGGTTTGCTGCTGGACTTTAATTTATAGCGTAGACCCGTAGGCTTAATTATATGGTCGCGTAGCGAGTGTTAAAGGGTGAGAGCCTGCCGTAGCAACAATAAAGCCCAAGGAAGCAGTACTTGTTAATTTTGCAGCTGGTCAGCACGTGAACCCAAGATTTGGGATAGTTGTAATTTCGCTATTTCCGCGTGTGATTTCAAAGTCGAGGCGATCCTTGGTTTTTATTGCTGGCTACCGAGTTTCGGGTAGGTAACGGGAAAGACGAAATAACCGTTGACGGGGAAGTGGGAAATTCTAAGGGGTAACATACCCCATAGCTCTCTCCATCGGGACTCTTCCCCACCATTCGAATATGGAAAATATAAAATGGTACGCCGGTGAACGAAAGGTCTGTCTGTGTCTATCGCCCGTCGAACGAATAAAGCAACGTTAAACGAATTGATTGTATTTTCCTCACCTCCCCGAGTTTCCGGTCTAAAATAGTGTTTGAAGAAGCACGAGATGGCCGCGTTGTCTTAACCAAAAATAATATAATGCTATGGATCACGTTGGCGTACAACACGCCCCGGATAAATCCGTGTCCGGGTCGCGTACGCGTATCGAACGAAATACGCGGGACGCAACGCGGCGTATCGTCGGCAATAGTGTAAACCATTTACGTTTACGCGCAGCTGGGGTAACATTTACAATTGACCGTGTCCCCCTGCAATCTGCAATAGCGTCGTTCCGTTCTCGTAAACGCCCCCTTTTAATTGTTACTGCAACCGGGGCCGCCGTTGCACCGGTTCGCGACGATGAAATCAACCACGAGTCGATTCGGGGGCTAAACGAACCGCGAGAGAATAGTCGGAGGAAGATGATGGTCGCAAAAATTAACGAGGCAATTCCAGCGCGGACCCACGGGCACGTTTCAGCCGCGAGAACAAGCTATCGACGAAGCAATAGGCTAGACTACTAGTTCTCGTATGGAATCACGTCCCTTAGCAATTTAGCGTCGCGTGCGGTATTAGCAGTTGTAACGCGTTCCGAGTTCAACCGACGAGCACCGAAGAGACCAGAAGACTATTTTGGCTAACTCGGTTAAGCTAACGATTAGCTTGGACGTACGCATAGTAATTATAACGTGTACCATGCGTGGAACGCGTTGTGCCACTTCATTTTAAGTACCAATATATTTTTCGGTCTCAAACTTAGTACGTACGCTAAAGTATGTATATCTGCTTCGAAGCAGATATTACACTTCAATGTTTCGTACAGAAAATCACGGACTATTCTACGAAATGCACCGTTGCAAGTTTACAGAATTTGTGAGCAGTAGTTTCGAGTGGTTCGCTGCTAGCTCTAGCGTTAAATAATTTACAGCAGCGAAAGCTCATCCCGTACCGCGCGCGTGTATACGAAAAATTCGATAGCCGCGGCGAGATGGAATCGCGTCGTTGCAGCGAATGTCAAGGAACTCGGGACGGTGAACCCCGAGTCGCGCAAGCCCAGCCAGGCATTCCCGATGCTCGCGCGATCGAACGTCGCCGGAACACTCGAGGAGATTGCAAAATCACCGCGATGATGGTTGCCTCGTAGCTCGTAACAGTCGACATAAGCCGGTGGTCGAGTGCTGAATGGGTGACTTTAAACTCGCCCGGTAATAAGGCTCGATAATGCGGGGATAATGCAACAATAAGCCGGCGGGAACAATGGCCGCGCAACAATGCCTGGTCGGTTAACGCGTGCGTTTGCTGGCATTGATTGAGTTCGCAAGTGCAATCACCCAGCCGGAGCAAAGTCACTGGATTATTCCGAGTACTCCGGGCGTGAGTCGATCCTCGGTGCGTCGAGACGCGTCGGTTAGGCACGTGATCGACGATCTTCCTCGTTGGTAGGAACACAGACGAGGTACTGGGTAGACTTAGGATGCACAGCGTACTGTCACTTTTACATGATAAAGATTTTCGTCACAAAATTTTCGTTTCAAGAAGTAACTTTCGTCGACTATTTTAGAACGTGGCTAACGCGAAAAGATCGTTCAAGTTTCGAGCATACACGATTGTTCTTGTTGAAGTAAAACAGCTGTTCTTTAGAAAAACTCCCTATTGAAAAATATTAGAGTGTCGCTTCTACAGGCGTAATGGAGTAATCGGGAAAAACCCAAGACTTCGGAGTCGCAGCGTCTCGTCTTTTCGAAGGTCAAGCGTACCTGAAAAGGTTGACCATTGTTTGTAAAACTATAAGTGTCGAAGGCTGTCGTTTTCTCGACAGTTCGACGTAAAGAGTCGGTGCGGACAGGGCATAGAAAGTCCTGGTATATTACATTTTCCACATACAATCAAATATATATATATATCAGTTACCTTTTTCTTAAACCCGTGTCTTTTTATTTAAAAACCAAAAGAAGAAGAACCTGCTTCCATCAAAGCATAACCCTTAACAGTTCTCAACAGATCTCTTTTATTTATGAACGTTCCTTTTATACGTTCACTATGATAAATTCATTGCTACGTAATTGAAACGGTACAAAAAAATCCAATGTCCTTTTTACCGTCGCTTGAAAAGCTCTCGTTTAAATAGAAACACGTTTTAGATGTGTATATTAGCACGTAAGTTTGCGTAACAGATATAAGATGTGCAGTAGTAAAGTCAACTATTTACTGGACTACGACACGTCCCATACTTTACTTCCCACATATTGACATCTTCTTTTGGTCACGATTCTTCACACGTTCGTTCGCTATTAAATAAAACGAATTAGAGTGACAGTTACGCGAATACCGACAGTAATTGGGACATCTAACGACAAGCTAGTCTGAAATACGGACAACCAGAAGAATCAGAGCTTTTAGAAGTGTTGAGAATGAAAGTATTTGTAATGTCTTCTGTGAGTTTTCCGCGTCTGGACGTCGGTCCAGGCCGGGCCATAAAGCCATGGGTCCGCTGACCCCTATATAATAAGGTTTTTTCCTGGGCAGAAGTCAGTCGAGCGAAAACCATAGCGACTAGAACAAGCAGTTTTCTTGTAAGGTTTGTCGCCTCCATTGTATTGTATATTTTTTCAACTTTTATTTTCATTAAACAGTTCTTTTCTGCATTAGTGGTTGGGTGATATTCATTTCCTAATCTAAAGATCCTCAATAAGAAGAATATCTTTCGTTTTATTATCCGACAGAGAAGGTTAAACGCTACCGAAGCGTTTCAACCCGTTGGCGCATCTGCCGTAGCGTGTCGTTGTTAGGTGTACGTTTGCGCCGCATCGTTGGGCGAATAGGGGATGAGATGGTGCAACGTTAACGCGAAAGCTAAACGTTGATTTTCCGATCGCTGCCGGATAGCCGACAGATTCCTCGTTAAGGGAAAGTTGCACGCTGCCAGTTTGTAAGCTATTCGCGGTTAAAGTTGGCGAGAAGTTCTTGCGGCGAACGCTTCTACCCGAATAGCTTCGCCGCTTGTTAGATCGTAGGCGAGCGTAGAATGGTTGGCGAAGCTGGCAATAAGGAAAGTTGAAGATCCGGGCAAACTCCAGCAATTAGACGATATGGTAAATGTATTTACCAATTACTCTCAGTGTCCCTAGAATCGACGCTTTAATTCGTGTATCTGTTAAACAATATTATGCTCCAAATTGGAACGATTTCTAGGTTAACACAGTTCTAAAATAGTTAACACAGTTCTAAAATAGTTAAACAAAGTTACGCGCGAACCTTAAGGTGGCAGTACGCGATACGTTTACCCTGGTTTATTCGCGGGAAGAATAATAGGGCGGCGAACGTTTGACGGAAGAAAATTGCCATTGCCGGGACACGGGATCCTTTTAGCGGCTCCCGTGAAAGCCGATTAATTTTAACGATCGCTAATACCGAATATCAAGGCACTCGGTTGCTGGAGGATCGCGGAGAAGAGAAGAGCAGCGCAAGGGTGGTTCGCGTAATAAAACACGATTATCTTGGTCGCGTGGGGGGTACAATCGCATTACAGCTCGCTCATTATAGTTCCACGCGGTCCGCTTATGCCACATTGTCGCTGGTTCTGCGTTCAACACTGCTCGTTCAACATCCTCCAAACGGACCGTAATCCATTCGACAAACTTGGCGATCTTGTTAATCCTTCGGTAGCGCGGAACGCTTTAAGATCCTCCTTCTCCGTTAACTATTCATAATTAATTACTCGCTCGAGGCGCGAACAGCTGCGATTGCGGAGCAATTCGACCGCAATTTCAACCAGCTTCCGCGGTAATCTGATCACGATTCGGACGAGGCTTCGAAGTAGTTTCAACGCGATTCGAATGGGGTTTTCGATTAGTTCAACGACGATTCGAGTAGCTTCGGAATGGTTCGATTCGGGTCACGGAATAAGTTTGACAATGATTTCAGTTTTGCACCGGAATAATTCAACCCCGATTCGCAGTGCAGTTTCGGATTACTTTGACTACGATTCGCGTGGTCTTTCCGAATAGCTCGACTACGATTCGCGTGCGGTTTCGGAATAAGTCGACGACTACGATTTGAACGAGGCTTCGGAATAAGTCGACTACGACTCGAACGAGGCTTCGGAGTAGTTCGACTACGATTCGTACGGAGATTTCGTAATAGTTCGACAATTAATCAAATAGGGTTTCAAAATAATTCGACTACGACTCGAATGAGATTTTAACCTACTTCGATTATGATTCCAGCTTTTTTTAAATAATTCAGTTTGCTTACGAAGGGAAACATTCAGTTTCACTTTGTTAAAATCTAAGCATTTTGCCTTTTAATGACTTCGCGACAATCTTTTGCACGGAACAAAATATTAAATATACCAATGCTTCCCAAAGTATGGATCGCGACTCGCTGATACATTCCAAATAGATTGTGCGGAAAGAAAGTAAACTTGTTAATGAACACAACTTAATAGTTTGTTTAGTTAGTGTTAGTTTCTTAGTTTTGTTAGTTTCTTAGTCGTTCGCCGGTGGACTCGTACCGAATTGTTTCCTCGATCTTTTGGAAGTGTCCCCGTCTCGGGTTTGCCACCTCTATTTATGAGTAGCTCGTTTCCTGGCAACGCGATGGCTTTTTACCCATCGCCTGATCACAGTTCCGCGAATTCCGCGGGAATCGCTACTTAACGACGGATAAATAATTTTGTGAATCCATCGGCTGACTGTGATCAGGCGAATCGCGGGCTAATCGCGAGCGACCTACTCTCTAGCAACGCATAAGCCGCTCAACAACGGTCGTCAGTCAACAAATTTCGTTGCGCTGCAATTGTATCGTTACAATTGTATTAAATATTGAAGCACGAGGTTAATTAAGATGTTCGTTAAAAGGCTTCCCTTTACCGAAACAAAATAACGTGCACGTTACAACATATGGTTAAACACACACACATATGGCTATATTGTCCGTTAAATCGATTTAAACCTAACTTGCATAACACCCCGACTGAGAATGGAAAGCCACCTTAATTATTTCTATCTCGTTTGTAACTCGTCCCCGTTTGATCTTCGTACAAATTGAGCCTCGTGTACGTAACAGAGTGCAGCTGGAAAAATACTCGTGGGACCCGGGTCGAGAAAGTTTCGGGAAGCATTGAAATATACACATTGCAACGTAGAGACATCCTAGCGCGGGGCAATTGGTTTTGCATAGCAATTGCATCGCTCAGCGGAGGATCGAAACGAGTTGCTCTAAACGACCGAAACGACCGTCATCCGGCTTATTTCTCGGACGCGAACGGGTCCAGGTATCCGTCCGGAGTTAAACGGTTGTCCGCTCGGATGTATAACACGGGACACCTAGGGTAAATCACCCACGCACTGTCGCTGTTCCTATAACCGCCGTTTCAATTCGTTTATTTAATAGGAAACTAACGTATAAAGACGCGCGAGTAAAGACATTTTCATAGGAATATTTCTACTTCCGTTCACGTAACAACGCATAGACGTCGTGCATTCGTTTACGCTTATTTTTATAAATAAATATTGGAAAGTAAATGGGCTATTGAACATTAAAACGTGATCAATAAACGTGTAAAGTACATAAGTCACTTTTTATCCAGACGTGCTTTTATTTGTCCGAAATATTTTGTAGATTTAATACCGACGTGTTAATATACGTAAAAACGTGTTTCTATTTAAATGAAAAGTTTTCAGGTGTCAGTAGTAAGGACATTGGATTTCGTTGTACCGTTTCAATTACGTGGCAATGAATTTATTATGTTGTACATTGTCGTGCGCGTATACTCGTACTCAATCGCCTTGCCGTACGCGCAACCTCACACGCCGAATTAACCTTGTGTGGGTAGTTTATAGGAGAAAGAAAAATAGGAAACTGTTGACGGTGTTATGTATATATGTATATTGGAAGTGTGTCGCCGATACACGATTGACAGGGAAGTTTATGTTAATAGTTCGATAAGTTTTTGCGTTCTGATTTTCTGGTGGTGTGTCGTCAATTTATGTATGTCGCGTTAAAATGTGATTGGTGGAGGCTTAGGTGGTAGGGGTGCTGTTCTTGAGCTGGGCGTTCGGATTTCCAGACTGGAGTGGGAAATTAGTGTTCGATTTTTAAATATTTTGGCTGTTCCGATCCTCAGGTCGAAGCTACAGCGCACGTGTTTTTATGACGGTACATATTCTTCTAATATTTAGGGGTGTCGTGCCCTCGCGCGGTTACCTGGACTGCAATTATATGATGCCAGCTCTCGGGTACAAAATTAGCAACGCTCGCAATAAAGCGGAGGGTAGCGAATATGTCGTTCGCTTCGACATACATATAAAATAGACGTTCGTAAATACTATAAAAGAACGATTGCAGAATATTATGCTCGAAACTGGAAGGATCATTGCGTTAACGACGTTCTAAAATAGTTAACGAAAGTTTCTTAAAGCGCGAAGCTTAACGTGGCAGCGAGTGGTACATTTACCCTAGCGCATTCCCCGAGGTACTTGCGTTTCCCTGCACAGTGCACGCTGCACAGTGCACAGCCAAGTCGCGAGCGATCGAACGGACGCAGAAACGCGTGTAAGCACGCGTGCATGCTGCATAGCGCATACCGTTGCATCCTCTGGAGACAGACGCGTCTCACGCATTTGTCGATCGCGAAACATTCTACTCGACTCGCTTACCCGAAGGCTGCTCGTAGATTTCGAACCCCACCAAAGTTCGAATTACGAGTAATCGATTCTAGATGCGAAACGGAATTCGATTATAAACGAATACATAAATATCCATCGAAATTTGAGTTAGACGACGATTGGTTTGTTTCGGAGAATTAAAGGACTGACCGGTGGATTTCAATCCCCATCGAAGTTCAAATTACGAGTAATCGATTGTAGATGCGAAACGGAATTCGATTATAAACGAATACATAAATATCCATCGAAATTTGAGTTATACGGCGATTGGTTTGCTTCGGAGAATTAACCCTTTGCGGACGAGTGTCTACAAATAGCCGTCTGATCATTTTTTTTAGGTTCAGTGGACGCACGTTGATGTTGAAGCAGAAAATTTAAATTAACATCGTTAATAAACGTTTCAACAATTTTGGGAATGGAACGGTCTGGAATTCAAAAGCTTGGAAAGTTTAAAGGCTTGGAATTGAAAATCAAAATACTCTCTTAAGTGTTACTATTCATCGTCCGCAAAGGGTTAAAGGACTGACCGGTGGATTTCGATCACCGTCGAAGTTCGAATTACGAGTAATCGATTGTAGATGCGAAATAGAATTCGATTATAAACGAATACATAAATATCCATCGAAATTTGAGTTAGACGTCGATTGATTTGCTTCGGAGAATTAAAAGGCTTTCGATTCCCATCGAAATCGGGAACGCGAGCATGCGCGTTGCATTAACGCAACATCCTGCATAGAAACAAGCATACGGCTACGTCCAAAGTATAAAAGCGTCTATCGAGGGGTTAATTATCCTCGCCGCGATGCCGGTCACGATTCTAATGAGATTTTCACGAGTACCGAAGGTTCTCCGGTTCGAGTCGACGGACGCGTAGGTAGGTGAAATTTGTCGCGTCACGATGGCAATTAATCGAAGCCTGTTACTCGATTCGACGCACTGCTCGAAGCTTCCTCGAAGGCGTGCAGAGTCACGCGGCTTCTCGAGATCACGCGCTTACCCGCCAGCCGGATTAATCGCGCTCGGAAACACTGATTCGCACCGGCGCGGCGCGGCGAAGCGTCGAATTCGCGTTCGCGAGTCGCGCGTCAAACGCAATTTCCCCGGAGAATTTTTCCTTAGCCCGTCCGCGCAAAAGTCGGATGTTTCGAAGCTACCGCGAAGGAACGGAAAGAAAACGCTTAGGAACGCGTCGGAAGTGGCCAGGAACGAAGAAACGCAGTCCGCGCGTTGCGAGCGGAGAATTTTGAAGAGCGGATAGACGCGGCAGCTTGGAGACACGCGGCGATGCGTAATTATTCTAATTTCGCTCGGAGATGGAACGGCTCTGTGCAGGATTTAGCACGTGCCTTCTCTAGATTGGATCTCGGCATGTTCCGGAGTCCAGAAGCGGACTCCGGGGCCAGTTTCACGCTTGCAGAACAATAATCTTTGTCCGACGAGTGGCAAGCTGGAATCCCCGTAGAATCTGTAATTCGCCTGCTTGGTAAAGTGGGGATTAAATGGGAGATTTATCCGCAAGATGCGCATCGATCTCGCGTCCATCGTTGATCGAGTGTTTTTCGGTTTAGCCGATGACGGCACTTGCAATTAGATGCAGCGTATAAATGGGCAAAATCTATACGCAATATTTAACCCTTTCGATGTCGACGAATACCCGCTCAATTTCCGGTATCTTTGTTGCATGATCAACACGACCACTCACACTGTAAACACCGTAGATTCATCCTAAACCAAATTCGTCCGACAAACACCCTAATCTTAATTTCTAGTCATCCTGTACTCCGTACCTTTCCTAGTCATCCTGTACTCCGTACCTTTCCTTGGTCATCCTCTTCCTCGAGCATTGTCCTTATCATTAGTTATCCCCAACAACAGTAGTTAAAAGTCCGCAAAATCATAGAACCGACAGATTTCCGTATTCACTTGGTCGAGTGCACAGTAGCCGTATTAATAAACCCTCTAAGAGTTATCTTCTACGCGTTGTCGATTCTCCCGGTATCCAACATCTTTAACGCGTATCGATACTCGAACCGAAAACTGAAATTAATGCCAATCGCAAACGATAAGGTTAATGCATACGTAGGGGAAAGTTTCTTCTGATACTTCAAATATTTTCCACCGCAAAGGCTTAACCCTTTGTCCTACGGTTATCTCATTATCCACGGTATGCTAGCATTAGTTATTTACCGAATTCACATCGTGTCGCGTACAAATCATTTGGAAATTATAGATAATATTTGTTTAACGACCTCCAATCTTATAACATAAAGCCAAAATTAGAGATCGAGTTAAATTTGATCATCAATACTCTGCGTTTACGTCGAACGTGTGGCATAATTCATAGCACGAGTGTGACTCGTCATTGTAGGGCAAGGGGTTAATACTTCCCCAAAAATATTTTCAATATTAATACTTCCTCAAATATATTTTCAATATTAATACTTACCCATAAATATTTTCAATATTAACCCTTTGTCCTACGATTATCTTATCTACGTATGCTAGATTTAGTTATTTACCGAATTCACATCGTGTCGCGTACAAATCATTTGGAAATTATAGACAATATTTGTTTAAGGACCTCCAATCTTATAACATAAAGCCAAAATTAGAGATCGAGTTAAATTTTATCATCAATACTCTGCGTTTACGTCGAACGTGTGGCATAATTCATAACACGAGTATGACTCGTCATTGTAGGACAAGGGGCTAACCTCGTTTACGCTCACGGGTGACTTTTTACTAAATAAACCCGAACGTCGATCGTTTTACAGAAGCTTCGATTGTACCACGCGTAGCAACTCGATTCGACGTTCGGAACGAGATGCAGTAGCACGGTGCAAAGGATCCAACGATCTCGTTCCCTGCAATGAAAGGCAGCGGAGAGAGAGAGAGAGAGAGAGAGAGAGAGAGAAGTTGGAACGGGGAGCGTTCTCGCCGTTCTCTGAAACGTTATTCAATAGCTTCATCGTCGAACGATCGTTGGGATGCTAGGCGTGTATTACGCAAACTAGCCACGAGTCGCGCGTTTTCACGCTCCTTGATCTCGGCTATTCGCAGCGAAACGACGTGAGCGTAAAACGTTTCGAGCTACTCTTACCGTTCCGATGCATCTTCGGTCGATCGGCGCGCGGACCTCGCGAATACAGAATGATTATCCTTGACACGTTGTAAATAAGGGAGCAGCTATCTGCGCGGGGAGATCTTCTTCTCGGTTCTTATGCTAATGGATGCCCACCTTCGGCTTCGAAGCTTCGAAGCTTGGAAGCTTGGAAGTATGGAAGCTGGTTCGCTCGCTTAACACGCTGCAACCGATTAATGCCAACCGCTCCGTCGCGCCGCGCTGTGCTACGAGATCTACCGTGCAACACGCGAGTCTATCTGTGTACATACTCGGGCTGTGGATCGAGCCGGCTACCGGCCCGGCCCGGCCCGACGATCGATGGATCTTCGAGTCGATAAACTCGGACGGACGGAATGTCACGCGCGCCCGGCAATTTCTACCAGCAGCGTTTCCGATACGGCATTCCTCCGTTCCTTTAGCGGGCGTGCTAGAAATTCGGCCGGTATTCGAATATCGCGCGCACGAGCACCGCTTATTCGAACTCGTTAACCCGTTTGCGGACGACGACGAGTGAAACTTGAAAGAGTATTTTTTTCTCTACTTTGAATTCCAAGCCTTACAATTTCTAAGCTTTCGAATTCCAGGTCAACGAATTGCCAAAACTTCGAAGCGCGTTTGTCAACGATATTCGTTTAAATTTGCCGCTTTAACGGCGAACGTGCGCCCGCGAAAACAGAAAAGTGGCGATTATTTGCAGACCCTCGTTCGCAAAGGGTTAAACGCGTTTCTTGGCGTTCAAGATTCGCGTTGCTCGAACGCGTTCTTCGGGGAGCTTCGACTTTTTCGTTTATCGAGTTGCCACTGAGTATTCAACGTTAGATCTTTCTCCTGTACAACGCGTCAGGGTTTCGTTGGTGTTTCAGAGGAACACGAGCTTACGTAGTAGCAGGGATTGGGTGGGTGACAGTGATCGGGTGATTTGCCGCAGCGCGTGGCCGTGGACACGCAGCTAGCTCCGCGCAGCATCGAAAATATTTATCATTAATGATGGTTACGCAGCGCGGCGCCGCGCCGGTGGCCTTAAAACGGCCGCCGTAAATCATACGAGTACGCCCGCGTTATATATAGCGGGCGAGTATTATGCCAAGGGAGTGGAACAAACAGGCTGGTGTACCGATGATATCTCGTGGCAGCTGCAGCTGCACCCAAGAATTCACCCAGTCGAAGCGCCAGAAATCCTCCGATATCGCCTCCGCTTATCTCTGTTCCTTCAGTCGCGCCTCTTCTCTTATTTATTTAACGGCAAACAGGAAACTCGCGGATGAATAATGCCTGCTGGCCTCGACGAAGCAAATGAAAGTTAAACGAACAAACGGGGGACACCGGAATGCCTCCTCTCCTACCTGTTTCTACGTTTCACCGCTGCTTTGTCAAATTTTCACAACGCTCTTCGCGTTCTCGCGCGTACAAGTTTCTACCGTTGGACGATCTTGGATTTGAGACTTTTCCCCCCTCCCTGAATATTTCATTGATTTCGTTCATTCGCAGTAAGGCTAGTCGCGCGAAATTTCATCGCCTTTGTCTCTTGCATTCGACCGACATTCGATGCAGCAGCGCGTATATATATATATAGATCGGCGCGTGGAAACGAGCGAGTTCTTATTTGCTCGCGACTCGCGGAAACAGCGGCGGAGGATATAAAATTAGACTCATCCCGGAGATACTTTGCGCCGCGCTGTTGCGAAACATAAGCGGCCGTTGCGTAACCGCGAAAATTTCAGTTGAAACCTGCTGACTTGCGGAGCTTAGCACTGGCCATTGCCGACAGTGGCACGTTGGATGATCTACGCGACTACTCACGCTCTATAAACACCATAGCAACCTAACCCAAACTGGTAAGATTCCGATGTTTAACCCTTTGCGGACGGAACAAAATATTATTCGATAGTTTTAGCCTAATTGCTAACATTTTGTGGGCGATACTTAACGAATACTTGCATAACTATTAACAGCAACGTCTATTAATGGTATCGATTCAAATTTCTTGCTTCAAAATTCGACTCGTGTCCAAGAGGTCAAGGAAACTTGTGCAGTTCTTTACGACACTCGTCCGCAAAGGGTTAATAAGTATTTTTATTCTCACTAAATACTTCGTACATGGAAATCTTACTAGAGACACTTAGAATTTATAGTTTATAGAGCTGGAGATCTTCTTTACTCTGTTACGGAAAAAGTTCTCCTTTTCTCTTAAAAGACGGTGTATAATGTATCGCGCCCTCGCTTGCACATTTATGTTCCCCATAGTTGTGCAAACATCCGCAGTCCAACAATTGTCCCGAAGAATAATCCTGTTCCAATCCCGCGAATAATTTCCATCCCGTTCAAACTCGACATCTTCGGAATTCAACGCTATGAAACGTTTTGCTCGCCCGAGTAAAGACGACGATTATCAGGTGTCACTTTTGTAGCAAATCTGTGGCGACATAGTTCCACACACTCACATACCGAAGACGAAGAGAACTATTTTTATAACTAGATTTTAAGAAGCGTTGCCACGGTGATAAAAACACTTCTCTCTTATCTTCTCGTCTTACGAACAGAAAGTGTGAGCCTACCAAAGTCTACTCTTATTGTGAAATATATATTTAACGATACTGTATTATAACGTGGAAACAACCCTACCACAATGTCTCCAATTGTAAAGTTTAATTGAAGTTAATCATTTCGAAAAATCGTCGCCCGAAGTTATAGCCTACTCGAAGCTTACGCCTAAATCCTCCGCTTAGGGAGGATAACGCGTGTCATCGTGGAATCGCGTTAAACGCGTAAAATGCCCCACGAATCTTGAAGAATACCTCGAGGGATGAAAGCCGCGTTCCAGCCGGTCGTTCGACAAATTTCTGGGCTTCTAATCTCACGCTACGCGTGTAAACGTGTAAATCTCGAAGAGAACGCGTATCCCGGATTCCTTTTACAGCGACTGGCAACGAAACGGTCCTCGTTTTAAACCTTTCCCGTGTTAGCGGATATTCGGTTTAAGGCATCCGCGAGACGATAAATATTATTCTTCGGTAAGTTACGTTGAGTTTAATCGGTGTAACGACAATATTATTAATAATACTATTGTTGAATCCCGGGTCGCGAGATTAAGAACAACACTTATTCGAGAGACTTTAGGTTTAGTACAATGTATCGGCAAGTTCCGCACGTTAGTACGAACTACAGAGATCTGACCTGATGGCCAAAATGCGTAGAGTTTATATCGATGAGGGTGAGTGATTTTAGGTGCAATGAGAAATGAGTAAGCGGGTATAGGAGGCTAGAAAGGCTGGAACTTGGAAGCTATGACTAGGATGTTTGTGTCAGGATGATTCTATCATGTTTATACTGCGGTATCTGTGTTGGCTATGAGTTGGTCATACGACACTATTAAGTATTAAAAATACTATTAATAATTACAATATTAGAATACTTAGGCACGGTGTACCTATTCTTCCGAAAACCTATCGATTTATACGATGGACGTCAATAAATCTAGAATAAATAACCCAGTTACTGTAACTACCACTCGAATTCGTTTATTTAATAGCAAAATAATGTATAAAAATCGTAAGCGAACAAACTTTCATACGAAATTTGATCTTCGATTTACGTAACAACGCACAGACATCGTATACTCGTTTACGCTTAATATTTCAAACGAAACATCAGATGGTAAACGAGCCGTGAACATTAAAATGTGACCTATGTAATCATAAAGTATGGGACGTGTCATTAAGATACAAAGAAAATGTCCGTAAATAAAAGAGATGTTAATTAATGTTGTGCCTGAAACCGGAACGATTCGTATGTTAACGACGTTCTAAAGTAGTTAAATAAAGTAACGGGGGAAGCTTAAAGTGGCAGTACGTGGTACATCTGCCCTATAGTCAAAGCTTGAATAGCTTGCAAGTAGGCCAGAGCTCCGTGCGTTTCTTTTTGCCACCTTTTATAATACACGCCCGGCCCGATATCGGAAAAATTACGAAAGCTTCTTATCTCATCGCGGCGAGCCGTAAATTTCGCCGAATGGCCGGGATCGGGAAAGAATTTGCATCGTCTGGCTGATCGATATTCTTTTATCTGGCCCCGTTTATCGAGGGAGAAACCGAACACAACGAAACCCCGCACCTACGCATTAGACCGTATATCTCTTCGCGAAAGAATCCGAGCAGGAATGCCACGCGAGCCTTGTAACCGATATCGCTGCTACGATTTCTCCACGGTGGTTTCGAGTCGTTGCTTGGCCGACCGGCGCCCAAACCGTTCCCCAAATATCCCCCCCCCCCTCCTCTCCGCAGGGAAGCTCCTCCAGGGGGCAGCGATTTATTATTTTATCATTGTCCGGAGTCTACCGATGCCGAAGGCGGCCACGTATCGCCTCTACGACGTCGTAAATCCTCTCTATCGCCCTCGATATTCCTCGCATCCATGGCCACGTGTATTTTACATTGCTCCGCGTGGAATCGCGTGGCCGCGTCCGTCGACTGGCGAATAAAGGGGATGAACACGCGCAGCGGACTGTGTCGTAGTACACGCCAGCTGCGAACATCGTTCCGCGATTGATTCGCGATAGTCGAGCGGCCAATCAAGCTGAGAACCGAGCACCGGTGGACATCTTTCCGGCCATATTCCAGCCCTTCCGCGTGTCCCGCTGCTAACGTAAACGTAATTTACGATTAGTATCCGCGATGGAACGTTTATGACGCGCGTCCCGCCCGGCATTATTTACGTACTAGCTTCGTAGCAGCGGGAATTATTTACGGCGGTCGTGCGAAGTTTGTCAAGGGTAGGAACGTTGGTCGAGACTGGCGGTGAACTGACGATGGGATCCGGATTTGATTCGCGCTAGCAGTAGGTGCTTTAATTGAAGAGCAAATGTAACCTGAATCTATCCCGAATCTGATCTAAATCCATCTCGATTCAATCTCGAATCTAACTCGGATCTAATATGAATCTATCTCCAATCTATCCTGAATTTATTCCAAATATAATCTAAATCTGTCTCGAATCTAGCTAGGATCTTTTCCGAATCTAATCTCAATCTATCTCGAATCTATCCTGAATCTATCCGAAATCTAATCTGAATCTATCTCGAATCAATCTCGAATCTATCTTGAATCCATCCCAAAGTTATCCCGAATCCAAGCTGAATCTGTCTTGAAACTATTCCGAATCTATCCTGAATTTATCTCGAATCTATTCCGAATCTATTTCGAATGTATCTCGAATCTATCCCAAAGCTAATCCGAATCTAATCTGAATTTGACTCGAATCTATCCCAAACCTATCCCGAATCTATTCCGAATCTACCCGAAACCTAATCTGAATCTATCTCGGATCAATCTCGAATCTATCTTGAATCCATCCCAAAGTTATCCCGAATCTAAGCTGAATCTATCTCGAAACTATTCCGAATCTATCCTGAATTTATCTCGAATCTATTCCGAATCTATCTCGAACCTATCTCGAATCTATCCCAAATCTATTCGAAATCCATCTCGAATATATCCTAAATCTAATCCGAATTTATCCGGAATCCATGTCGAACCTAATCCAAAGCTAATCCGAATTCTACCGGCAATATTGCCGCACGATTTCCATCGAAAAGATCCTGGGTGGTCCGCTAAATCTCGAAGGATCCCTAAACGTCAATGCCATCCAAACACGCGCATACAAAGTCCCGAACGCGTTCTAGTTCGCCAAGAACGATGCAGTGGAGCGCCGTCAAACGATTTCGACTTCCAAACGAGATAGGTCTCCACCCGAACGCGGAGCAATCTCGGGTCCGATCGCGACGAGCCGAAAATAAAAGAGGCAGACGCGTGTTTTTTTATCTAGTCAGCTCAATTAGAGGAGCGCTGGATTTCGTCTGTTCCACGGGATCGGCCCTCTCGACCGCTAACTATGCGCGACATTCGTCCGGGCTTGCCTAAAAGCCTAGGTTTGAACAGGTTTTCTGGAATTCCTCGAGCCGCGCCGACGTCTCCTACGAACACGCCCCCGCAATCTCCCTTTTCCTCGCCCTTCTCGGCTTCGAATCCCGCCGCGATGCGTGCCTCCACTTTCCCGAGACGCGACCGGTGGCTTATCTAATACTTCGACGGTTATGAATTCGGAGAGCAAATAAAGAGGCGAGCGTCTAACGGTGCTCTCCACGGTCATCCTTTTACACCGCGTTTCACGGTTCGCCTGACGCTCGATGGGACAGAAAATTCATTTCCTTCCAGCGTTGATTCGACACGGGGATGCTGGCAGCCGGAGGTCTCCGTGAATCGACTCGATGCGTTTTATTATAATCGTACGGGGGTGAAATCCGGTTATAACGATCGCTTTGGTGCCTGCAATTTTTCCGTTCGTCCCTAAAAATAATAAATTAGTGATCTCCTTGAGTTCGTTAAGGAAACCAGAATTGCCGTAATTCAATGATACCGTTGCTAATAGCCTTGTTGTTGACGCGACGATTAATTCTCCGTGAAAGGCAAGAATTATAATAAACAAACAAACAAAGAAACAAAAAAGTGGCAGTTATAGAAAGCCGTGAAAGTAATCGGATCATTCACCTTATATATTCATTCTACAATAGCGAATGATACGCTGTCGCGCAATATCCGAATAAAATTCTGCCCGCCTCTGTCACATTTATACGCGTTCATCTGCATTTTCGGGAAACCCGAGACCCTTCGGTATCCCGCGGAGCTCCAGTTACCGAAACGCAATCGAATGGAAACACGGGCAATTAGCGCGGGTAACGTACGATACTATTAGCCGGCGCGTGTATCTTTCGGTACGGGGGGGACGGATAACGGCCAGGAGCAGCATTTCGATCGTCGAAGAACACAAGTATCTAGAAGCTCGGCCATTGCGCTGCCCACGTAGCCAGCGCGCATTCCTCGATACCGTAAATACCGCGCGTCCGGCGATATTTACGTCGGCGTTGCTCGTATATTCGGTCTAGCGGCTTGGAAGTTGCGAACGGCGCTTCCCACGGGATAGGCGATCGGTGTCGCGGCCGCGACGTCGCCGGTCCTAAACGAGAAAACATTCCCCGGATTCAGCGAAACCAGCCACGAAAGGGAGGGAAAAAAAGGGATGCCCGGATGCAGGAGAAGAAGAAGGGGTTGAAAAAGATGGATAAATGGTTGCGGGGAAACGATAGCGAAGAGCAACGGCGATGCAGACGATTATCGACGACGTTGCGAGACGCGTAGCAGCTGTGCACCACCAGTGGTGGGCGTATACGATATCTGCTCGCCGGGTTTCGAGCTTACGTATCGGACTGAATAAAACATACGCGAGAATAGAGCGATCGGCGCAAGCTGACGAAGGAGCCACGTGTTTCGAGTCCGATGAATTAATCGCAGCGGCAGCATTTTGTTGCCACTCTTTCCGCGGGCCAACCATCCTGTTTTGAACCCGGCGTGTCTGGTAACGAGCAACATTCGTCGATGACTTCGTCGTGGCTTCGATTAAAGTTAACTTAACAACTTAACGCGTTCGTTGCGAATGGAGCCGTTTCGCGGTTTCATTGTTGATATTTGTTCTGGATGTTGGCGAAAGAAGACGCGTTGCAAATAACAATTTAGAGAAAGGTTCAAGCAAGGGTAGAAATACAAGTCACGGAATATTGCAGCAGTTCTAGTGTAACAATCATTTGATTACAACAATATCAACAGCTTTAAATCTCAACTTTATCTACTTCTTCCTTGTTAACTGTATAGCAAATGCTTGTTTGTTTTTTCTTCCTTTTTATGTTCTACGTATGCGACTTTGTCTGTGTCAACGCTATTGTATATATATTCCTTTTCTCTTGTACTTCGTGGGCTTTTGCCCGTCCTTAATAATAATAACTAAATAAATTACAGAAATATATGTCGTCCATGTTGAAGATTCCATTGTCGCGATCGCGAACAGTTGGAATTGGGTAAGAATTTTGCTGTATCGATATTTTAAACGAATGTATTGAAATCGGAATGATACAAAATGTGTTACGGAAGCTCGGTACACAATAACTTGAAATATTTTACAAGCGAAGTTAAACCGTTGAAGTTAATGCACAAATTTAGCGACGTCACTTTCCTATTAACCAAACGAATTCGAGTGGCAGTTATAGGGTACGGTGAACAGTACGCGAGTTATGTTTACCCTATTCGTCGATCTAGTTTTAAAGTTTGACAGCTCGTTGAAGCGTTCGAATATTGACGGGGTTTATTTCTGTTTCAGTTGTCTGGACTGGTGGTGGGTGGAATCGGCATCTGGACGGTGATTTCGAAGCACAGCTACGTGTCCCTGATGACGACCTCCACGTATCCGACGTTAGCCTACGCTTTGATCGTGGCAGGTGTCCTGGCTGTGGTCGGTAGCTGGCTCGGATGCGGCGGTGTAACATCTGAAAATAGATGCGTTCTTCTCATAGTGAGTAATCGACGGACTCGTTTAACCGCTCCTCGATTCGAACATTCATAAACCACCATCTCGATTCGACATTTCAATTCGACCTTCGTCGAAATTCTTCTAAACTCCGGGTAGCGAACTCCTACCTGCGTCATTATTGTGTTTACAATCGTGATCAGTTTTGGGTAACGATTTTGGCCCATTTCGTAGCCACGATAACGTAAAAATTTGTGCTGTATCCCTATACAAAATGCGATTGCTCTTAACAGTGAAGGGAGACCAAATGACCGATGCCTATTCGATAATGGGACGGGCAAGCGAGATTTATGCGCGTAAACGCGTGTTACGCCCTAAATACTTTCGTATCGCTAGTCTAGAGCTGGAAAACAGAATATATTATCCCATAGAATATATTACTAATATATATAGAATATAATATATTAAGGTGCAGTGCGTTGCTGGGAAGAATTATTTAACGGCGTTTCGGCTACGATATCTATTTATTTATTTATTTATTAACGGGATAAATCCTTTACAGTACAAAGGTAATTAAGCAAGTCGTACAGTAGATTATAGAAAGGAAAAAATGTATACATTTTTGTACCACAATACAATGGAATACCACAGTGTAGTTCTAAATAATATAAAGAACGATAAATAAGGAAACGAAATTGATTATCGCAACCACTATCTCAGTTGGCACGAAAGCGTATAAAATATACGAGATTACAAAGAGGAGGATAAAATGTGTAATACTTGACAGTTAAAAGCTATTGTATTGGAGAAAATATACCCAACGGTGTGCGATAATAATTTACAGTCATAAATAGACTATTAATACTGTAGCTTTCGCTGTAACGCGTGGTACAAAATTCTCGCTGCAAAAGTATTCGCAATCTAATAGATGCAAGAGTATTAATACTATGCTATTTATACTTATATAATACTCACGGGAGGTGGCATAAAGCGGGAGTGGAAGAGGTGGCAGGACTTAAACTGTTCGCAAGGCGGGCAAAGTGGGATCGAACGAAGGGAACGGTCCTCGTCCATCTCGTACGGATTCATAGCATTGCGGAGTATCCGTAACACCGCGTTGATGGTAGCTCGGTGTCTCTTATCGATCATGCGCTTCCGTGCCGGCCATTTATCAGGGTGCCGCTATTGTCTGATTAATTAATTCCCGGGATCGGTCGGGGCAAACCACCGCGCGTAGCCAACAGAGACGCGGAGGCAAAGATAAAGCCGTGGACGTAGGAGGTTGAAACGTTAGGGAAAGCAGCCACTCGAGTAACAGCAGCTAACGCTTTTGCAATTACCCATCGCAGGGATGGGCAAACCCGCGTCTCGCTAGCCGCTCTTCTCGATCCTTCCTGCGGTTCCCTCCTACACCTGTGCAATGTATTTCTACAAATAACTTTTTCCTTCTAAGCTGCAACGTTCGAAGCTCGCTTCCGAAGATTGGCGGAGAAATAATTGCGGGGAAATTTATGAACCGCAAAGCGAGGACTATCGGTGACGCACTAAAGTTCGCTTCGTTCGAGTGAAACGAAACGGAAACGCATTTAGCGTCGTGGTATGGGAAAAAATACGACAGCTTAGGATGGTAAAAACTTGAATCCGCCCCTGATGAACAAGGTTTGCCGATCCTTACCCAACATCCTTGGTAGCAGATGCTGCCGAAACTAATGCCGTAGGTAGATGGTTCGCCAAAGTTTCGCAAATTCCGTTCGACGACAAGCGTACAGTTTCGCGTTGCGCCACGTGAAATCCTTGTTGCTACATCCGCGAACGATCCCTCCCGCTGCTCCTTTTAATTCCGATTCGGCGATCGTTTCGGGGGACGGTGTTGCGAAGTAAAGAGAACTCTCGAGCACTTTCACTGCGAAACGTTTTATTCGGAATAGACTTACCGTGACACGCTAAGCGGAAACTCGATGGTAGGAACGAACCTCACGTCACGTGTGGCGGGATAGTGTTTTGGCCTTCGGAAAGGCGCGTGCAAGATCGGTATTTTTCCGTGGCGAGTCACCATCCCTTCCAAAGGTCTAGAAACAAACGAAGGTAGCTCCCTCGCGAAAGCGACGCGGAGAAATGAGTAAGAGCAGAGTTCGAAGAGACGCGGTTCGAAACGGTCGAACCGAACGCGCCGCATAAGCAATAAGAAGAACGTTAATCGCAAGATTAGTGCACGTCAATTTTACCCTCTCGTCTTCCCTCAGACTTTTACAGTCGCGGAAGAATATACGTACACTATGATCGCTCGCGAGTTGTCGCCAAGTTACTGCCACGCTGGTCGCTGTTACAATCGTCTCGCGAATCTAAAACGTGAAGTTTATATAATGGAATCAGGATGTGACATTCCATCCCTGAATTACCGTATATGGGCATTTCCCACGACGTTGGAAAATGTGGTGGGAAAGGCCCAACAATTTTGGGGCTAGGTGCCACATGCACCCTTATCTTGGTACGCGCCAAGATGTGGTTTTCTGGAGCTGCAGGAGCTGCAAGGGTTGTTCAAGTGGCGTGGGAGTCCTAACAACGGTTAAACGATCTTAGAACGGCAATTAAAACGGCGCTGCAACGCGAAAGAGGAACGGGTTACGTTGGAGCGTTTAAAAAAGGATTGCGCGAAGTTCCGTTGGGGGAGCAACTTGAATTGTTCATCTACAAAACTCGTTTCTTTCCCGAACGGTGGTGGGCTTCTTCAATTTTCCTTTGACTTGCTGCGCTGCATCCGACACGATCGCCCCGGGCACGGAGACTTTGTTCGGGCCGAGCTCTCGCTCGCTTTCACGATGAAAATGAACGAAAGGCGAAAAGGAGACGCGTTCTTGAAAGCCGGCTGCCTCCGCGAGCCTTAAACTATCGATTGTGTCCCTCCTAATTGTACATTCTAGCCGATCTCGTAAAGCCCTGCTATTTTATTCCGCTTTGCAAAGTAGACGCTTCGCCGACGCGACGCGGCCATGCAAACGCGAAAAGGCTGGCCGAAGCATGAAAAACATTAGAAATGTGTTATTCTCGATAAAAAGAAAAAGAACGGTGGCCATTCTCGATAAAAAGAAATAGCGTTTCGAAGTGTGAGATTCGAAATAACGTCAACGAAATCACATTACACTTTAAGCAGCCTGAATCATTTTTTATTGTTAATGCACAAAACGTATTCGTGACGATACTTAATTCACTGCATATTTTTGATTTGCAAAATTTCGTAGCTTTAGTAGATCGAATAATTACTAGTCGACGTGTATAATACGTTATTCAAGCGCAAGTGGTTAGATTGGCAGTACTACTTACGTGGTACATCTATCCTGTTTGCTCGTTCGAAGACGCGGTTTTTTTTCGCGCCTCGGCCCACCGTGTGATTCGCGATATTTTGCATAAAATTTCGCGTCCCACGGGCAAACGTCTGGCGCGTTGTAACGTGCGATAAATACTCGGTTACAAGGTCGATTTCACCTTGAACGCATAGTCGATTGCCTCTGACATTATCGCCTGAACTCCTCGACAAAGTCTTCCCTTGTTGATCGCGAGTGAAAGTTAAATCGGCCGAAGGGAAGCAAATGGCGAAACACGGAGGGCTGGTACGCTTAAAAATACAGTCGAACCTCGATTAGTCGACCGTTCAAGGGAACAGCAATTAAAATCTTCGAATTATCGAACTACTAGAGCAATAAGGGTTTAATATGCGAAAATTAGACTAGACGAGGGCTAGAAACACGGCAAGTGTCGTTTTATACTTTGCAGCATTCGTTTGTTTCACAAATTATGGGAAGATTAGGGATGTTTATGAATTTATAAGAAATTTAATACGGAAAAATGTACAGGATACGTGTGTTATGTAAAAATAAATAAGAAATATCCAAAGTTAAACCCAAGTTAGCATAAATAACCATTCCGTAGCAACCTGTTTAAACTTTAACTCCTTGCCAAAGAGTAGTCACAGTAACGTTATCTATTTATTACTTTAACAGTGCTACGAATGCAAAACAATGAATTGTTGTACGTAATTTATGCTCACAATACTGAACCTTACAAATTGAAATTACAGATAGAATTAGAATTGAATTAGGAATCTAACGATACTAATCCACGGAATCGCGAGAAGAGATTTCGTTTTATTATTCCGATGTGCACGTTGCGTTGGGAATATTTAGAATGCTTCTTTGGAATATCCTTGGGTCCCCTGCATGAAATAGGTCTTCGAAATAATAGTCGTTCCCTTGTTAGTAATCGCTGGACTAGGCATTGTTCTGCAGATTCATTGCTTTGACTATTAACGCATTAACGCAGGTAAAAGCATAGGGAAGAACGCGGGTTGTATTTGCATTAACTTGAACCGGATTATCAAGTTGTAAGGCTAACAATTACCAAGTATACAAGTAGCGATATTTTAGGAATTCGTGTTCGATGCATTGCGAAATGGATAATTCTTCTAGTCAAGCTTCCAGCGATTGAAATATTTAGTAGGTTTTAATTAAATTGCATTCCTTATGAAGTTTAGTGAGAAAACCAAAAGGTATTGTAAATATCATAATGTGTATTTTACTTTGGACGTTTTGTATATCTTCTAATTATCTAAAATCTGCTAATACCTGATTAGAGTGCTGGAGAAAGGGCACGCGCGTGCAGGTAACGTTACCCTTTGAATCTGCCGGTTGTTTCTCTGTCCGAAAATAGGGCGTTTCCTGGTAAACTATAAATTGTGCTTAATCGAGAATTAGCGTAGCACAGCGCCGGTATCTCGGGCTTCCATTAAAGCTGCGGAGCGTTCCTGGACTGGCTTACGCTTAATTCCACATAAATGATAGTTAAATTCCCGTAACAACCCTCGCGAACCGCAAAATTCCAGTCCCGTGGATACTTATTTTAGCTTCCTCCCCCGGTGCTCCGATCGATCCTGGCCAAGGTCACGCGTTCACGTCTCTGCGAACAGCCATGCCTCTATCATTTGCTTTGCCGCGCGAATCGTTTGTTTGCGTCTGCTGTCTCGTCTCGTTAAACGGAGTACAGTTGGTTATTGGGTTAGTCCGTAACTTCGTACAGTTTGCATTTCGTTCTACAAATTTACCGCACGGTAATTGCCTTTCTCTCGTGCATCGTGCATCGTTTCATAGGTTCTGTTTCCCCTTTCCCGCGATTGTTTATCTTCTCGTACAACGTCGTTAAGTAAGGCGTCCGATTCTTCAAAAACTGCGGATGGTTAAGTCAATAGACGGTCAATATCTCCGACACGCATCGCTTTATTTTAACCGTGGTTCTAAAGTTGTTCTTGGCCAGGCTCCCGTGGATTATATCAACTGTTCCGCTCTCTCCATAACAGCTTAGAGTTTCGTGTCAGAATAACGTGGGATTTTCAAGCTAGGTATTCAGAAGCTACCAAAACACTAGGAAAAAGATTGCAAACACCGACGAAGGATACATTATAGATTACCTCACAATGATGTAGGATTTTTCAAGCTAAGAATTCAGAAGCTATCGAAACATTAGGTAAAGGTTACAAATAGCGACGAAGAATGCATTGTAGATTAATTGACAATGATGTGGGATTTTTCAAGCTAGGAATTCAGAAGCTACCAAAACACTGGAAAAAGATTGCAAATAGCGGCGAAGGATACATTGTAAATTAATTCACAAAGATGTAGGATTTTCCAAGCTAGGAATTCAGAAGCTACTGAAACATTAGGAAAAGGTTACAAATAGCGACGAAGAATACATTGTAGATTAATTGACAATGATGTGGGATTTTTCAAGCTAGGAATTCAGAAGCTATTAAAACACTGGAAAAAATTGCAAATAGCGGCGAAGGATACATTGTAAATTAATTCACAATGATGTAGGATTTTCCAAGCTAGAAATTCAGAAGCTATTAAAATATTGGGAAAAGGTTGCGAATAGCGACGAGGAATACATTATACATTAATTCGTAATAAGTATTCGAAAAGGAATCACCGAATCCTCTCATTTTGGAGAAAACTGTGGGGACTTATTGGCCGACGCGATATCAGCAAAATTAATGGGAAAATTTGCAAGCAGGACGCGTTTCTATTATTCCGGGCCGTAATTCAGTATGTTTTCACCGTGATGGGTATATTCAAATGGGTGAAAAAGTCGGCCGATATGGTCGGCCGACGAAGGATGAAACGAGGCGAGGCTCGTTAAAGCGGGCCGCGGCGTATGCGGAGGAACGTAAAAGGAGTTCCTCGGAGGATCATCGACGATATCTCCTTGTTAAAACGTGTCCACGTCACGGCGTAACGAGCCTTCCTCTCGATAGCGAATCTAGGGATCGTTGGTCGCTCCATTTACCTTCGGGACGCGCCGAAACGATATCCGTGATTATGCTTACCGCTTACGTAGACCGTCGTACGTACGTACGGCCACCGGAAAACGTATATCGGCGGCCGCCTTATTCGGATCTTTTATACTTGCCCGCACGAGCGTAGAAGCAACGAGAGAGGCTTCGCAAGGAGATAAATGCTTGCCGGGTAACCCACTTGATCGCCACGCCGTCGCGTAGCCTTTAGAAAACAAAGGCGAGGGATATCCTTTCTCAGGATCGAGGCCTCGTTACCGAGCATTCGTACGGATACTCGTCCGCGGCGTTCATCGATAATGCTAAACGGCTGGAACGGTTGCAGAAGAGCGGTCGTGAAACGTCGCTGATTTAAACGTTACGCTCGTCGTTCGATCCGGCAGATCTTAACGCTACATCTACCGATTGAAGTATATGTAAATAGGTTAAATTCACCCACGTACTGTCGTAAAATTGTAAATCTATACGCGTAATAACGGTGGTGGGTAAGAGTTATGGGGTAGATGTACCGCGTACTATCAGTGTTCCCATAACCGCCACTTTAATTCGTTCATTTAATAAGAATGTAACGTAAAGGGTTATCCAAAAGTACCTTTAGGATGTTGAATGAGAATATCCGTGAAACGCCATGGTTGTTAGTAAAATAGAGGTGAATAAAAAGCAAAATTGAAAACGAGAACGAACGAAGATAATAGAAATAAAAGACATTTATTCCTATTAGAAAATGGTGAAACAGAAAGGGAAAGAGAAAAAGCGAAGGTAGGTGTTCCTATAGTTTATTTTGGAGAACCCTATATAAAGACGCGTGAGTAAAGAAATTTTCATGCGAAATTTCCACTTCGGTTTACGTAACAAACGCATGGACGTCGTATATTCGTTTACGCTTAATATTTGCAACGAAATAATAGGTTTTCCGTGGATCTAGAGAAGAACGCGCAATTTAAAAGCGCGAAAGCAGAACGAAGCGATGAGGGGCTACGAAGTGGAAACGACGTGAACCCGTCCCGAAAATTGGGGAAACTCGATTTGCTCGTCGCGTGTGCGGCTCGCAACTCCGTTGACAAGGCCGGCATAATTTGTCGCGGCGTGCGATGGAAAGGAAACAGGTTGCCGAACGTGTTTTCATCGCCGAGCCTCTGTTGCGCGTGCTTATTAATCGATCGTTCCCCAGTGTTTACGTTGAAAGCTTGATCGTTTTCGGGGCTACGCACGAGGAAGCGTGTTCCGATTCACGTTCGCGAGTTGAACCGATCGACCGGAACGATCGTGCGCATTTCAAGGGGCTCCTGGACAAAAGGTGCACACCCCCGTGGAAGATTTATGCGTTCGATCGTGAACGCGCCGCGAATCTTTATGCAAATTCGTGTTTTTACAGGCACGATTAAGCATCGCTGCTCGAGCAAGTATTACCCATTGACGAACCACGGAACAGACTATCCATTCTTATACGAAACGATCACGAGGCTTGCTTATTATTATTATTATTATTATTACTATTATTATTATTATTAGCGGGGGTAAACCCCTTAGAGTAGTAAGAAAAATAGAGATTAATCGTAAGAGTTTAAACAACGCAACAATTGAGATTTAAAAAGCTAGCGGTAGTTGAATATAATAATAATAATAGTATAATAATAAACGGATAAATTTTTAATTTTTAAAGACGTAAGAGGAGTTAATGGAGTTGTGTCAGATTTTGTTCTAACCACTGCGAATATTTATTCCGTTTACACGCACACGAGAGTGACTCGCGATTATGTAGCTTTTAAAATAATTAAACAAAGTTGCTTAACGCGTTGACGGCGGCGTGTACGATCGGTGGCTCACACACGTATGTCCCATCGGACGACGTGTACCATTATACGTATATGGTCATTAAATTGATTCGGTAAATAGAAAAGGATTGCCCTCTAGTTGAAAATTAACTTACTTTTTGATCATTTCAAGAATTTAAAGTCGATTTATTGAAATAAACTAGGATTTATTTAATTCCAATTGAATAACTACGTGTTCTCGAAGTCAAAGCAAAGCACTATTAGTGTAGCCGTCGAATGACGAAAAAAGGAAGTTACAACGCCGGCGTCAAACGCGAAGTTTAGTGTGGCAGTTTAGCGCGACCGTATAAAGTAGTAGTTACTTATAGTGAAGTTCTTCGCACTTCTCGCGTTCACTGAACTACGAATGGCGACTATGCAAATGGCCGCGTGGCGGGATGAAAAATATGGTTGAGATTACTAGCCGGCATCGATGACGCGCCGACGGAAGATCGGCGAAGAGTAGCCGGGAGCTTGTTGGCGAGGAATTCAGCAGCGCGGCGCATAAACGTCGCTGCCTTGAAACGCTGCGCGAAGCGTTTTAGAATTTTCATGAATATAAATCTTGAACGCGTCGGCGACCTCTCCGCGCATGAATATTCAAATCGCAAGAAGCTGGCCGGGTCTGATCGTTTCGGCGAAAAGTTTCCACGGAGAGTCGCCGAGCGAAGAAGAAGAGCTCGCAAGAAATCGCTTTCGGATCGCGGAAATTTCTGTCCGAATCGCACGCTTTTCTACCCGTTTCTCAATTGCAAAGTCGCAAGTATTTTTCGCTGGATACGATGTGGTCGTATTGGAATTTAACGAGGGAAACGAGAGGCAGGTTTTGATACGCGCGTACCTATATATTTCTTCAATTATTATCGATACGATTCAACTGTTACTTTGAACGACTTACTTACTTTGCGCTGACTAATGGCTTCCGTGTTCGCGCGTCTCGATTCTTAAGGCGAGGGTACGCTATTGTCGCGTCACGCGAAATCACGCGATTTGCAAGTTCAAAGGGTTGGATATTCAAAGGCTTAGAAATCGAAAAGCTTGCAAATTCGGAGGCTTATCAAATCGAAGGCATGCATATTCGAAGATTTGCAAATTAGTAGAACGCTTGCAAATACGAAGGCTTGGAAATCCAAAAGCTTGGAAAATTGAAAGCTTCAAATTCGAAGGTTTAGAAATGCAGAGGCTTGGAAATTCGAAGGCTTAGAAATGCAGAAGCTTTCAAATTCGAAGGCTTGGAAATCCAGAAGCTTGGAAATTCGAGGGCTCAGAAATCTAGAGGCTTGCAAATTCGAAAGCTTAGAAATGCAGAGGCTTGGAAATTCGAAGGCTTAGAAATGCAGAAGCTTGCAAAATCGAAGGTTTATAAATCCAGAAGCTTGGAAATTCGAAGGCTTAGAAATCCAGAAACTTGGAAATTCGAAGGCTTAGAAATGTAGAAGCTTTGCAAATTCGAAGGCTTGGGAATCCAGAAACCTGCAAATTCGAAAGCTTAGAAATCCAGAGGCTTGGAAAATCGAAAGCTTGGAAATCCAGAGGCTTGGAAATCCAGAAGCTTGCAAATTCGAAGGCTTGGAAATCCAGAAGCTTACAAATTCGAAAGCTTGGAAATTCAGAGGCTTGGAAAATCGAAAGCTTGGAAATTCGAAGGTTTATAAATCCAGAGGCTTGCAAATTCGAAGACTTGGAAATCCAGAAGCTTACAAATTTGAAAGCTTAGAAATCCCGAGGCTTGCAAATTCAAAGGCTTGAAAATTCAGAAGCTTACAAATTCGAAAGCTTAGAAATCCCGAGGCTTGCAAATTCGAAGGCTTGGTAATCCAGAGGCTTGTAAATTCGAAGGCTTAGAAACCCTAAAGCTTGCAAAGCCAAAGTCTCGTGTCCTTACCTTTAATTGCATACTAAGCGGCAACGTTGCTTATCTAATTTCCCTCGTCGCCCTTCTCTATTTTCCCAACAAGTGGCGGACTTTTCGATGATAGTTTGGGGCGGATAAACGGGACGCAAAACGAACTAAAGGACACGCGGCGCGGCGCGACGTTTCGATTAAAATTCAACGCACACGTGCGTGATACGTGCATTACACTGGCCGCAGCATCCGAGTAGGGTTGGCAATTGACGGTTTAGAATTGGACAGAACCGCTGACAGCGAATAGACGGTCGATCATGAACACTGACCGCGGTCGCGGCAATCACAGCCGATATCCATGGACAATGCAAATAAATCGATTCCAATAGCAGAAACGGCTGTGCGGCCCGCGCAACCTTCCAGCCTATTCTAAACTGACGTCGCGCAATGAAAGCTGTCCACCCATCCAAGCAGCTTCTCTGAATCGTTCAAAAAACGCGCCATCCGCCGCTAACGAGCACGTCCGATTCGAGTGCAAAGGGAACAAGGGTGAACCGTCCATTTTTATCCTCCAAACGACCAAAGTAACGCGATACAATTATTTTACCGCTCCTCTCCTTTTCGCGTTTAATTGGTAGCTTGTGGATTCTGATGCGTTTTGTGGGAAACTCGAATGCAAAGCGACTTAGTTAATGCGCTCTATAGGATTTCATCGGGGCAAATCGATTCGTATTTGTGCACAATTATTTTTCTTTGCGAATGATCCTAAGATTTTTCCGCTTTATCTTGGAAAGAGTTATAGTAACGCGAAACGATTATTTCTGGTGTTCAATTGGTAGCCTGTTAATGTTGATACATTTGTGGGAAACTCGAATGCAAAGCTACTTAATTGCGATCTATACGATTTCATTGAGGCAAATTGATTCGTATTTGTACACAATTATTTTTCTTTGCAAATGATCCTAAGATTTTTCTGCTTTATCTTGGAAAGAGTTAAAGTAACGCAAAACGAGTATTTTTGACGTTCAATTGGTAGCCTTTGAATGTTGATGCATTAGTGGGAAACTCGAATGCAAAGCTACTTAATTACAATCTATAGGATTTAATTAGCAGAAATTGATTCGTATTTGTGGAAATTCCTTTTCCATGTAAATGCACCTAATATTTTTGTGCTTTATCTGAGAGAGAATTATTTTTGCGTCGCTTTATTCTTGGCGTTCAATTGGTACTCGATGGATTTTTATGCGTTTGTGGGAAACTCGAATACAAAGCGACTTAATTACAATCTATAGGATTTAATTAGCAGAAATTGATTCGTATTTGTGGAAATTCCTTTTCTATATAAATGCACCTAATATTTTTGTGCTTCATCTTGGTAAGAGTTAAAGTAACGCGAAACAATTAATTTCGAGCAGCTTCATTTTCGACGTTTAATTGGCAACCGGCGAATTTTGATCTTCTTGCGCGAAATTCGAACGCGAAGTAATTTAATAATGCGCTTCGCAGCATTTAACGAGCGAAATTAATAGTTCGCGTTCGTGCAAGTTTAATTTCCTTTGCAAACGCATCTGCGCGAAATATTTCGGCTCGTTTCTTTCCGGCTTGTAGCGAATCACCCGAAACGCGACGCGTTTCGTAACATTTAACGCGCGAAATGAAACGCGATCCTCGCGTTCGCGCGGGCAATTTAACGGTTTAACGAATGACAACTAAGTGGGATTCGGTTTCCTACTTTCTCTGCGTAAGCGAGCAAAATCGCCGCGTGTTTTTTTCCCATGAAAAATGGCACCGCGGCGGTTCGTTATCGGGATTTACCTACTGGTCGGCGGCAAAAATGTTAATTGACCACCGTATATGGGCTCGGCTAATGAGACGATTCGCTCGTGCCGCGCGGCGCGCACAGGTGGTGAAAGGGAGCAGCAAAAGGCCTATGGGAAAGGAGAAGCAAAAGGTTGGCCGAAACGCAACGCAACCGGCAACCTTTCGCGGCTTACGATTAGATATAACGAGCCTTCAACTTGACGTTCCGTAAAAACGCGTACGTACGCTCGACAAAAAGCAGATCGTATTGTGCGGGTATTTTGTTTCAAATTTTCTTCGCCGCATCGACAGCTGAGCCATTAACGTCGCCGCTAGATTGCAGTGTTTTATATTTCACGATACGCGTTCATCTCCTTTAGGTAATTTATCGTATGTTTCATGCGATCCGCTTCTATTAACCCTTTGCGGACGAACGTCGACAAATAGTCGCCTAATCATTTTTTCGCTTTCCGAACCCATGTCGACTATTAAAGAATGAAACTTAATGCAATGAACACTTAACGTAATAATAAACATTTGAAATCGTTGGAAATTAAATGGTTTGGAACTAAAAAGCGTGAAAACTCAAAGTCGTGGAATTAACAAACTAAAGTACTCTCACAAGTGTTACTACTTCTTGTCCGCAAAGGGTTAAAGTTGCGGTTTGAGCGATTATATTTTCGTCTTGCGCGTTCTAATCTTCTAATACGAGCTGTTCGGCTCTCTTTAAAACAAAACTGTCTTCGTTTATCTCGGTAACCGCGGATAAGGAATTAACTCGTTCTACGAATTAACTGTGGATTTGGTTTTATACATGATGGTATGATGTGAATGTACGAGAGGACATTCTTATATTTTTGTGTTCCATTGTTAGTTATGGGGAGGTGCGAATGAGAATGGTGTGACGCAGGATGATGAAAAAGATATTGTAGGAGACCGCACCGAACGTAAGACAGAGTGAATGAAAGAGAAATGTAAACCATAAAATAATAATAAACCATTCTGTTATTTTTATATTATACATATACTGTAATTTACTAACATTAACAACGTTTTGAGAGGTAATACTCTAATTTTCCCAACAATTCTTCCGTATATGCTTTCTAAGACGTATTTATATTTGTATAAAAGAAACACACCGTATTTTATGATCGTATTTGCGGTAATTAAAATTCCCTAATCAATATTAATTCGGTTTTATTAATTCACAGTTCTGTGTACGAAGGGGATACTGGCTAAGAAATTATTCGGTAAACGGGTTCAAATCGAACGAGGTCTACTCTTTTCTATTCGTATTGCGGTGGGCGACTGATTAATAAAAGTGTTCTATCAAATTTTATTCCATTCTTTTCTTGTGGAGCTTTTTGTATATTTATTAGGTCTTTAGTATTATTCTGATAGTAAGATAATCCTGTGGAAGCGACCTTGCCATCGGATCGCGGTCCTTTTATGCGAGTTCAACATTTTACAAACGCATTTGGAGAAATGGGGCTTTAATAGATATTCGTTTCGTCTTCTAAAAATTGTAACGTCTACCATACCCTCGAAATTTTATATATTTTTACTTAATTATTCGGGAGTGAGTAAACCAAAAAATAGGCAATGTTTTAAGATAAGAACAGCTATGTAAATCCAAAAACCTCTTAAATCCAAAAAATCCAAAAACATAAAATATCTCTATGTAAATCCAATACTCCTCAACGTGTATGGATTGGAGAAATAAATACTACTACTACTTATTCGTTAATGGGAGTAACCCATTAGTGCATTACTATAAGCACGTATAAAAATAGAGGAAAAAATATTTGCATATTACGGGTAGTTTGCAATTCTTTGTACGGTCAAATTTCCCATGAATGTATTACACGAACGTCTGCAGCCTAATTGCAATGAACTGTGCGCTTTGAATATTTCGAATGTTTCTATGCACCGTGTGCATTTTAAAAACTCTTCCCGCGTTTAAATTGACCGTAGTGAGCGTGTAAAAATTCAGTGCACGTACGAAGGTGTAACCATTTTCTAACGAAACACAAATTGTACTCGGTCCTAAAAATACCCGGTTCAGTGGTCCCCGATGAGGCGTTCCATCGAGAAGATTTGCAACAGTCCTCGAGGACACGGCGAACACGGGCGACCTGACCCGAACGTGTCCAAGTGTCCTAAGAGAGCTACAAAATAATCCGCGCGCTCCACGAGAGAGCATCTCGAGAGGGGTAGAATGGCTCGCTGTGCAATTAGGCAGACATTAATTCCGAAGTGGAGCTCTATAAAAAGAAACGAAATTCGGCGGGCAGGCAATATTATCTCGGAAGGGAAACGAAGCGTAGGGAAGATGAAACATTAAAGCACTTGGGACTAAAACGCAGAGATTTGCTCTCCAATTGGCCTAAGTTGAAACATTGAAAACACGAAGGCTTGGAAGTCCAGAAGCTTAGAAATTTGAAAGCTTAAGAATTTGAAGCATTAGACGTTTGAAAGCTTAGAAATTTGAAGGTTTGAAAGTTTCAAGGCTTAGAAATTGGAAAGTTTAGGAATTTAAAGACGTGGAAATTTCAAGGCTTAGAAATTGCAAAGCTTAAGGATTTGAAGGCTTGGAAATTTCAAGGCTTAGAAATTGGAAAACTTAGGAATTTAAAGACATGGAAATTTCAAGGCTTAGAAATTGCAAAGCTTAAGGATTTGAAGGCTTGGAAATTTCAAGGCTTAGAAATTGGAAAACTTAGGAATTTAAAGACATGGAAATTTCAAGGCTTAGAAATTGCAAAGCTTAAGGATTTGAAGGCTTGGAAATTTCAAGGCTTAGAAATTGGAAAGCTTAGGAATTTAAAGGCTTGGAAATTTCAAGGCTTAGAAATTGGAAAGCTTAGGAATTTAAAGGCTTGGAAATTTCAAGGCTTAGAAATTGGAAAGCTTAGGAATTTAAAGACATGAAAATTTCAAGGCTTAGAAATTGCAAAGCTTAAGGATTTGAAGGCTTGGAAATATCAAGGCTTAGAAATTGGAAAACTTAGGAATTTAAAGACATGGAAATTTCAAGGCTTAGAAATTGGAAAACTTAGGAATTTAAAGACATGGAAATTTCAAGGCTTAGAAATTGGAAAACTTAGGAATTTAAAGACATGGAAATTTCAAGGCTTAGAAATTGCAAAGCTTAAGGATTTGAAGGCTTGGAAATTTCAAGGCTTAGAAATTGGAAAGCTTAGGAATTTAAAGGCTTGGAAATTTCAAGGCTTAGAAATTGGAAAGCTTAGGAATTTAAAGGCTTGGAAATTTCAAGGCTTAGAAATTGGAAAGCTTAGGAATTTAAAGACATGAAAATTTCAAGGCTTAGAAATTGCAAAGCTTAAGGATTTGAAGGCTTGGAAATATCAAGGCTTAGAAATTGGAAAACTTAGGAATTTAAAGACATGGAAATTTCAAGATTTAGAAATTGGTAAGCTTAGGAATTTAAAGACATGGAAATTTCAAGGCTTAGAAATTGGAAAGCTTAGGAATTTAAAGGCTTGGAAATTTCAAGGCTTAGAAATTGGAAAGCTTAGGAATTTAAAGGCTTGGAAATTTCAAGGCTTAGAAATTGCGAAGCTTAAGCATTTAAAGACATGGAAATTTCAAGGCTTAGAAATTGCAAAGCTTAAGGATTTGAAGGCTTGGAAATTTCAATGCTTAGAAATTGGAAAGCTTAGGAATTTAAAGACATGGAAATTTCAAGATTTAGAAATTGGTAAGCTTAGGAATTTAAAGACATGGAAATTTCAATGCTTAGAAATTGGAAAGCTTAGGAATTTAAAGACATGGAAATTTCAAGGCTTAGAAATTGCGAAGCTTAAGCATTTGAAGGCTTGGAAATTTCAATGCTTAGAAATTGGAAAGCTTAGGAATTTAAAGGCTTGGAAATTTCAAGGCTTAGAAATTCTAAAGCTTAGGAATTTAAAGGCTTAGAAATTCGGTAGCTTAGGAATTTAAAGGCTTGTGGTTTTCAAGGCTTAGAAATTCGATAGATTAAGAATTTAAAAACATGGAAATTTCAAAACGTAGAAATTAGTAGAATTGGAAATTTGAATGCTTATAAATTCAAAGTCTTCGAAATTGCAAAGCTTGGAAATTCAAAGGCTTCGAAATTGCAAAGCTTGGAAATTCAAAGCCTTAAAAATCCGAAAGCTTGGGAACTCGAAGGCTTGGAAATTCGAAAGCATGGAAATTTGAAGGCTTGGAAATCGTCTCGTAAAGCTCGCATTGTAAAGTTCATTTTCAATCTCGCTGACACTTTCGCCCGTTACCCACTCGAAACTGCACGATTAAGGGAGATATTTGTGAGATTTTGACGCGGCCGAGAGTCAGGTGCGCGTTGCTTGCATCTCAAACGATTAATTTGCCGATTTGCCCCTAATCTGGAATTGCTTTCCCGTGCAGTACGTGTTCGTGGTGATGCTGGTATTCGTGCTGGAGGCAGGAGTCGGTGCCCTGGCGCGGCTCTACGAGGAACAAGTCGGTCCTGAATTGAAGATGAATCTTAATCGTACCTTCCTCGAGAACTATTCCGTGTGGAGCAGGGAAACTTCCGCGATCGACCACATGCAGATAGAGGTGAGTACCGTTCCGCGGCAACTCCTGGATAAACGATTCCGTCTCGATGATCTCGTAAAGCGACTAAAACAACCCCATTCCTCTTTCCTCGATATAACCCGCAAACAACAGCTTTTCTTTTTCTCCGTTTATCTACCGGCGAACAGTTGCGATTTTAACACTTAACAGACGGGTTGCTTTTCCCCATCTTTCTCGGTTTCCGGGCATTTTTTTAAACATATATGTAGAAATATCGCTTTCTTCATCATAGTTCCCTGATTCATTGCCACTTTCTTCAACGCAGTTCTCTGATTGATTATAGCTTCCTACATCGGATAAATTTCCTCACGGATTTCCGCATCTTCCACTGAAAACTCTTTCGCGCTTGCCATTTTCACGGTTACAAAATTATTAAAAAATACTACCTAAAAGGCACAGTATGCTACTGTTAAATGTTAATAAGAGGCGATGACTCATTTTAAGCCACTGCTCGAAATGTTCTTTTTACCATGCTTGTATCGAAACTTTAACGCGGAGTCAAAATAGCTTAGACATCCTGATATTTATCTCTGTCACTTTTGCCTGCGAATCAATGTTTCAGTTCAAATGCTGCGGAGCCCTGAGATTCGAGGACTGGCGAGTGAGCGAGTGGCACAAGAACGAGGATATCTTGAACGAGGGGATACTGGTTCCCGAAAGCTGCTGCAAGACCCCAACGCACCTTTGCGGAAAGAGGGATCATCCGTCGAACATTCACTACACGGTACGTATTCACCTTTAATTACCTACCATTTCCGACTTCAATCATCTGTTCGGTAGAAAAGGAGCTATGTAACTAATTTAAAGTGTACGAAATCGTGTTACTCTGATCTTATTCTGTTCTTCTATTAGTATCTTTCAAAGTTATATACTTGCAAATAAGTTTAATCCATTTAAAACGGTCGCCGACGTAAATGCTGTATTAACACGTTACGGTCCGAGCTATTTGCGCGAAAACTTTTGCATGTAACGTTGTGTTCGCCTTTAACCCTTTGCGGACAAGACCTAGTAACACTTGTGAGAGTATCTTTAGTTTTGAATTCCACGACTTTGAGTTTTCACGCCTTCGAGTTCGAAACCATTTAATTTCCAACGATTTCAAATGTTTATTATTACGTTAAGTATTCATCGCATTAAGTTTTGTGCTTTAACCCTTTGCGGACGGGTGTCTGCAAATAATCGCCATTTTCTTGGTTTTTGTGGACGCACGTGTTCACTGTTAAAGCAGAAAGTTTCAATTAATATCGTTGATAAACGCTTCAAAGTTTTGGGAATTTGTTGACCTGAAATTCGAAAGCTTAGAAATTTAAAGGCTTGAAATTCAAAGTCAAAATACTCTTTCAAATTTTATTATTCGTCGTTCGCAAAGGGTTAATAGTCGACACGGGTTCGGAAAGCCAAAAAATGATTGGGCGACTATTTGTCGACGCTCGTCCGCAAAGGGTTAAAACTACGAATCTACGCAAAACTAAGAAATATCCTTCTAATCAGGGTTGCATCTACAAATTCCTGGAGACGACGAAGGACCACCTGATCATCCTAGGCGCGGTTGGTCTTGGACTATCGGTGCTGGAGCTGTTCGGCATAGTTCTCGGCTCGTGCCTCTACATCAAGCTCAGGCACGACTTCGACGACTGAGGATTGCTGCAGGTCCGCGAGAGCAACAACAACGGCCGCTCCTGGTGCAGATACATGGAGAATGCCGCGGGAGCCGTTTGATCGTTGGGCGGAAAGGGAGAGAAGAGGAGCTGCTGTCGGAAAATGGAGATCCGCCTTCCGTCGTACGCCATTCAGGATTTCCTCCGCTTTTCAGCCACTTCAGCCCCTCAAAGAGGGACTCGCGGAATTCCTTTCCGATTCTTTTCCTCCCCCTTGAAACGCCTACAAAGCCCCCGACGGAGGAAAGAAGCGAGCCGAGAAAGGAGGAGACGATGCGTGCCGCTCGCTTCACCTTCGCCGTTTTCTTTCCCGTGGAAATATTCAAAGTCCAGGCGACTCTATCTCTTTCTTTCGCGAGCGAGGTTTTAGCGAAAAGAGCGGGGCGGGTTACCGAGATACGGGACGAAGAAGAAGCGGTTCGCGAAATCGAGCTTCCGCGTTCGTTGACCGATTCGCGTTTCGTCGGGTAGAGCGCGTCTCTTTGATCGGTCGAGGAGAAACAGAGACGCTCTTTAGACTACGGTAACTTCGTCCTCGGCCAAGCGAATCTCAATTAATCCTCGACCACTGCCCGGAATCACCCTGGTGCTCCCCTAATACGAGAGTCCAGTGAAAGGCGATGCCACCGAATTCGTAACTTCTATGAAAATCAATCGGGAACAGAAATAATGGCTGATATCGTTAACCTTTTCGCTGCCGATTAAAGATGCGATACGCAATTCCAATTGCATACGGTTCTTCTAAGTGGTGTAAAAAGTTGGAGAAAAAAAAGTTTAGAGATTCTTCGCGATTCCATTGCAGATAAGGGAAATATAGATACGCTTGAAATCCGTTTATTGAGATCCAAAGAGATCCCATTGGCCACGTATCGCTGCTGGATTAGTAACTCGAATTTCTAGAAGTGATTTCTCATCGGTGAAGGGTTGATTATTCTTTAACCCATTAGGGACGAAATTCGTACGCGTTACGAAATTTCGTATCGTTCCTCGAGTGCCAATTTCCGAATCCATTTAACGGATCCTTCGTAGGGTTGTCGGACCGATAATCGGTTAGCGGTGTTTGGTAACCGGTTAATTGCTTTTTTAACGGTGCACAGGAAGTCGTCGAATATCAACGCAAGATGTTACACTCGAGAGATATGAGTATAGTGCAAGAAAGAAGTATCAGAAGAACTACCGCAACATTCGTTTGTCGATAGTACTGTACGAGAAACACAGACGATTACTTTGAAACCTGGGAATGCAAGTGAATCACTATAGTAGCGTAAAAGATGACCTATGCGGGCGAGAAGCCGCTATAGTTGCGCCTAATAACTCTAAAGGACTAAGCGGTAGGTTTAAAGCATTATTTCTGTTTTTAATCGGTTAAAATTAGGGATGTGCGAAAATATCCGGAATTCTCGGAGATATTCGCAGTTTCCGATATTTTCAAAATTCTCGATTTCGGTGTTCGTTTAACCGAACACTTCAATGATTTTTTGAGACGACGGAGAATCGATAGATATGAAATCAAGGCGAGATATGAAAAGTAAGAAACATGAAATCGCGACGAGATGAGAATTTTCCTGCCAAAACCTAGAATCCCGAATCTTTTTCTCCCACCCGTGATTAACACATTGTTGACCGGCAATTTTACACAGAAACTATCTCGTGTCACCGGCTATTATTTCGTAATTGAACGTGGAGGTAAAACGATCTAAATAAACTTCAATAAACTTAATTTATACATAATGAATTAAGATGGAACTTTGGACATATCTGTTATACAACTTGTAATATTTTTTTTTTATGGTAAACTGTATAGCAATCACCTACGTGTAATGTACATAATAGTTTTTGTACATTGGTACACAACAGGTTTTGCAAATATATCTCGTTTCGCTGCGCTTTCCTTTTGAAGAGCATACTCTACACGTTGCAGTTGGATTTTTTTTTTACGCCAGTGACTATTTTTTCTAAAACGTGGTCCTTTAGTTTTTATCACGATTTTAGCCTAAAATACCAAGAAAGGTATTTCCTTTATAATAGAGTGGGCACGACTAAACAGAATGAACAAAGTTTGTGAAATATTCTATTATGTCCCGGGTTTCATAAATTGAAATAGATAATGCAAATGCAAACACGAATTAACTCGTGACCGGTGAACAACGTTTGGCCATGAAAACACGAGTTAACTCGTGACCGGTCAACGATGTGTTAAGATACTTCGATTCTCGTAGAAGTTCCAAATTCCAAGACTTCGCTTTTCATTCGAGCCACGTTTAATACGCAACCCATGACGATTTTAGAGGAAACCTTTTTTTAACGAATTGCCCTTTTACGAGGCCGCGTGTATTTGCTCGTGATTTTTGGAGCCGATGCTCTCTTCCCCTGCGGATATCAACGATTTAACCCTTTTTCTACGCCCTTTCCCTTCCTCCGCGAAGAAGAGGAAAGCGTTCCTTTTATACCGGAATAAAAGACAGCATCGATGTCTGTCTCTGCTCGCGACAGGTGAGATCTATGCCACGTGAAACGTGCCGGGTTTCACTTTCAGTCGCGTTAATTCCGCTCGTACAAATCGCCCTGTCCCTTTGTATACTGCCGCAACGAATCCGCACAAATGTTTCTAAAGATATTATATACACACACACACACACGAGGGAGTTTCGAGTTTTTAGCCAGCAAAAAGCATGCATCTCGGTGGTTTGCGATTAAACCACGGCGGCGCTGTTCCTCGGGGCCAGCTTTGGTCCCAGTTCGCCGATCAAACGAACGGACCACTCGATCGTCCTGCTTTTTCACCAAAAAACGAAAGGCGAAAGATAAGCGAGAAAATAAAAGAGAGATCCGATTGTTCGAGCTACCGCCGGGCGAGTCTTCCTTTAACCCTTTCACTGTTAACGCGTCGAGTGTGCCGAGCTGATTTCGATGGTCCTTCTATTCTCGCTATGCGATGCAATTGTTTAGAGAGGGTAGATTAAAGTTTCGTTGAAAATGCGGATGCTCGAATCGCAGATTCAAAGTTGCGAAGGAAGAGAAGAAAGTTAGTCGAAAGTTAGAAAATTGAACACGAAACGATTTTCCGAACTACGATTTATTGAAACGTAAACGTATTAATGAACCTTAACCATGGTCGTTACATTGCATTCGTTAACGTTAGCGGAAAATAATTCGTACGTCTTTCTTGTTCAAAGCTTACCATTTTAATCTGAACATAAGAGAAAAGAAGAAGATATTTTTTACATTTTATACTGCGTGATTGGCACTGAACGAGAGTTAATCCTTTTCACTATTAATTAAAATGACAACCAATTCCGAGTGCTATAAAGCTGACGAAAGAAAAACGTTTTGTACGTAACCCCTTTTGGATCCCTTTTTTTTCACATCCTATTAATTAGAATAATCTTAGAATCAATAATCTATAATTTTAGCTCGCTGAACAGTGAAAGGGTTAATTGCGCGAACATCGGCCGCGTTTTTCGATTCCCTTTTGCCTTCCTCTATTTTACTCCCCTAATTTATTCCAAGTGGCGAGGCAATCTTCCGTTAAGAAAAAAAAAAATCGGTGAACGCTGGTCGATTTTCGCGAACGAGAGGAAGAGAAAGCGCGTAATCGAGAGCTCGGACAGAACTGTAAACAGTGCCTTGATGAATTACAATAGAATTAAGCGGAGAGATATTTTAAATTATCGCCGATGTAAATTCGGGCGGAGAAGAACGTTAGCATTGTAAATGTACGTACAGTATTTATATATATATTATACATATATATACATATGTATACATATTTATCTGTTGCTTCGCAGATCAATACGAGCCTTCGCACATTATTTATAACGTAACAAAATGCTGCAACCGTGTTTCTCGTGCGACAAAAATCAGCGCGTTTGCGTTCACGATTTCGTCGCGCTGAAATATATTTCATTTATTTCCTTTCTTTTTTGCGAAAAATCCGGCGCGTTTACGTTATATTTCCCCATCCGTGCACATCGTTTTATCTTTGTTCGGATAGCACGGGTTCTCGTTTTACCTACCATAGAAAAAGGTTCGAAATTTGTTCGCGCCGTTGTCGATTCGACTTGGCGCGCCGCGCTACTAGGGATATATTTTATTGTCGCGTCGTATGTTATTTTATTCCCAATGATGGGTATCTCCTCATTGGCATTACGTGTACGTGTACTGTCTGTTAGACTCTAGAACTTTATAAATATTGTACATATCAGACCCTATTCTGTTACGAATAAACATTGAAACTATCACGCGCCGCATTTATTCACCCGGATGACTGTAAGAGCGAAAGAACGTGTGAATGGGGAAATCGAAGCTATGAATACCAAAACGATACCTAGTCTATTCTATAATGCTGTGAAAGATGAATACTACATACGTATTTATCGAGGAAAGTTTTCTTCTATATTGAGAGATAGTTTCATTGGACGATTGGGTTCAAAATTTTAAAGCAACGTATCTCGAAAATAAAATACGCAACTTGCGTCGCTTTTCTTTACAGCTACAGATATTACTCGTATAAATTACGGGTTTATTTGCAGCTCGCTCAGACCCATTCAATATTATCTAAAATTACACCTGTTATTAAATTATACGTGCAATTTCAAAAGATAGTTTTAACCATTTCACTACCTTATACGCCTCCAAGAATTGAACTGACATTTGTTAAAAGCATACGCGTGTCTTTTCCGTGACACAATATAATTTTTCGTATCATTCGTACATCACTGTTATTGTACACGTAGTTACGCAAAGTATCCAAATATTTATACCTACGTTTCTATACCAATAAAACCTACCCCGATCTACTCTTTTAGCTTTCGGTTCTAAGGTGCTGTTAAAGAAAGGGTTAACAGTACTCGAAAACGTTCTCTGACGAAATTTCATCTCCAAGAATATTTCAAAAATAAAGACAAGGCTGTGTAAAGGCGATTAGATTGCAAAGTCAAAGAGAAAATCGTTTCTCTCGAAGTGTAGCTTGGCGAACATTTGTCGCTTTGGAATTCGTAGCTTCAATTGTCTTCCACGGAAGAAGTTGCGTCGGTTCATTGCCTGGAAGACTCGACGTCGTTCGCGTACTTCTCCATCGACCGAAGATACATCAAGAATGAATCGTCCTTCGTGCCAAGAGAAACGAACAGCCAGGCGAACACTACAAGTAAGTCCTTCGAAACCGACATCTTCTGCCAGCTATTCAGATCGTCCGCGAGAGAGTGGACGTTAGTCACCTAAAGTGGAATCGCGTTAGCGTAAAAGATACAACGTCGACCAAAAAGTTCGTAACATCTACCCAAGTTGACGAAACTTTCCGCTAACTTTTGTTCGGTAATTTATTTTAACCCTTTCGCCGCGGGACATTGGAATTAAAAGGCTGTTAATTCATAAATGAAGTTAGTTTCTTATCAGCACGAGCCCGAATATTCAAATACTTTGTATCGTTGCACTTTTTAATCGTCGTATAAGAATGGCACTGGAAATGGTTCATTTAAAAGCGAAACGCGTTACGTTATTTTCCACTTACGTTTTCCAACCTGCTGTCGTTGAGGCTGTAATAGTGTATTAAATTGAATCGCGCGTCGGTCCTCGCGCAGACTTGATGAAGGCAGAAAGCGATCACGTACAAAGGAACCGCGATCACCGCTCTGTTGTAGTCCAAATAAAGCTCGCGGAGGTGTTCCACGTCGAATCGTGCCAAATCGAATCTAACGAAAGCGGAAACATTAAACGTTGAACAGCTTTCATTTGTCCAAAGCAGCTACGGTTATTTACCGGCTAAGCATTGTAACTAGTAGCTTATATCAAGCATCTAAAAGTCACTTAAATACTATTTAACCGTTTCGAGTGCCAAGGAACTCAATTGCGCTGTTCAGATTTCACGTTGCAAAGTGCCACTGCATCGAATCGCAATGCACAACTGACGATGCATTCGAATTCCATCACGATTTATGTGCTTAATTTTAACGATACGAGTCGATTCATTCGCTTGTATTTCATACGAGCCGCATAAATAATAAGTACTGCTTTTCGTCGAATAAAAGGAACTGGTGGTGCGCCGTTTAGCGTTTTATCGACAAGATTTTCCCAATGCTCCCTGGCACTCGAACGTTTAAAACGTAGGTGTAATTTTAGTGTTCATTGATTTCGATTCTTTACCTATACAATTGTACAATATAATAGGTACGTAAACGTACTTGTCAAAAGTGGACACGATGCACATAGCAACGAGAAACGAGAAGACGGTGGCGTAGACCTCGCAGATCGTTGAATAGTTTACGATAAATTCCGTGGAAGTATCGAAGAACACGTGCAACTGCAACGAAATCAAACAGTTCGATAACGGAAGCAACATCGACGGAATGAATTATTAATTAACAGTAATAGAAACGCGTGCCATTATGAAATGCATAAGCGCCATGCCGCCGAGAAGACCTTGGCATAGTAGACCGGTATTCTTCCAAACTTGTTGAACCATAATCGCCACTCTTATGGGAGGCGAACTTTGACCGTCCGAAAAATCGCTGCCTCCGTCTCTTTCATCTTTCCTTTCGCCGCGAGGATCTCTCTTTTGATTAAGCTTCACGGCGCTAAAGCCTCCTCTGTGTTGCACGTATATTTTGTCCGTGGTTAAAACCGGAAGCGGAGTTTCGTGCTCGTATCTCGTCCGCGTGTTCCCCTGCGATCTTCTCAAGATTTCCGTGATCGGCAGTTCGTTGTCTTCTGCAAAGCAAATCATCGCCAGCTTTCAGACTTATCGTATTATTATTACATTTCATTTACGATTAATGTCGCTATAAAAATATCTCAGTTTCTCGGCTTTCTACGCGTCTTTTACGGATGTTTCTTGGCTTATATTAAACCGTTATATTAAAACGTTTTCTGACAGCTTAATTAATTTTCTACCTCGAAAACTTCGCTGCTTCTTCTTCCTCTTCGATCTTTCCTCGCCGCTTTCGACGTAGTCTTCGTCGGAAGACTCCGATGCGGATGAAACCTTTTGCTTCTCATCTTCGGAGTATTCGGATCGCCTATCGTGAGTTCGTTTCTTGCTACGATTACGTCTCCCTTTGCGTCTTTCATCCCCATACTTATCTCGGACAACCCGTCCTTTGTGTCTGTGAAACCTTTCGGACGGTTTCTCGTCGGAGGACGCCTCTTCGGTGTCCTCGATCTTTCCTTCGCCCCTTCGAGACTTGTTGATCTCGTCTAGATCCGACAATCTAGGTCTCAGTGGCGTGCTAGTGTTTTTCAAGCGCGGCGAATAATCGGTGCTATCGATCGGAGACGAGGATTCCTCGGTGCTACTCGGATCGTTTCCTCGTGAAGCTTCGGGGCTGCTCCATCGTCGCGAAACCGTTCTCCCTTTCGAGCGATTCATTTCACTGTTTCGCCGATCGCGTAAAATCGCTCGATCCTCGCCGTGTCGCACTCGGACGAGGACATGTTTGCACTGGGCAAGCTAGCAGCTAGGAAAGTTACGCGCGAAGCGGTTCCTTTGTAAATTAAGGGAGTATCCATGGTTACGGTTTGTTGTCGTTACGGCCACATGGATAAATCGATAATCTAAGGCGACGAGAGATGGCAACGTTTCGAGGAATAGGAGAGATTGAATAGTTGACTAACAATTAAGTGCAGGATAGATTACCCATTTATAGGAAACATCTTAACGCGCATGCTTGGCCAAACCAGATACAAATTTATATATGAAAACGTGTATAAAAGTTTACATTAATTCAATGCGTGAAGTAGTATAAAATAAAAGGGGGTCTACTTATTATTAGGATTTGGAAGAAAATGATACATACATCTGATTAGGTATATATACTTCTTTAATTACCAAAGCGAATGTGTTATAATTTCGACCCAACGAACGGATATTCGTTTGATATAACGCGGATGTTTGTTGAAATATATGTCTAATTTACAATATCATTACAAATAAAGACAACTTATTACAAGGTTACAAATAACTTGGTAGAGTATCGATTAACAACAAATGGATCTATTCCACATGATACGCTCATTAATATAAATATAAGGTAATGTCCTGGTCCCAGCAATTTTCCAGGTATCTCTCTCTTTCAATTTGAGTCCCGAAATGTTGACGAAAGACGGGTGGAAAGTAAGTAATTAATTATTCTGTGCAATATAATTAATAAAGCTCTGGGGCGACAGCAGCGCCACGAAAATTTTCCCGCGTACGCGAACCACAGTACTACGTTAAATGGCGAACTTTCACCGTAGAGGAAAGTTACAACGCGGTAAATCTCGACTTTTAAGTCTTTCTAATAAATGAGCCCGGTCATAAATGAGAGCGCGAAGCGCCGCGGTTCGGAATTAGTTAAGTTTAACCCGATTCCTGAAAAAGTTCATTAATTATTAAACAATTTGTGTGATGTGACATGAAGCCGATTGAGTGAGGTTAGGAAAAAATGTTAAACCCCAGCTTCTAAGTGTATCTAATCAACAAATTTGGATATAAGTGAAAGTGCATAGTGCCGCGGTTTAGAATTAGTTGGCTTTAACCCGATCGATTGAGTGGTTCGTTAATATTTAAACAATCTGTGTTAGATGCCAGTTTTCCGCGTGTTGCCGGGTGAGCGAGGATTAGATAGGGCGTTAGATCTCTGCTTCTAAGCATTTCTAATCACCGAATTCGGGCAGAAATGAAAGTGCTGAGTCCCGCGGTTCAGAATCAGTAGGTTTTATTCCGATCGATTGAGTGGTTTGTTAGTAGTTAAACAATTTGTGACAGGTGCCAGTTTTTCGCGTGTTGCCGCGCGAGTGATGATTAGATAGAGCGTTAGATCTCTGCTTCTAAGCATTTCTAATCATCGAATCCGGGCAGAAATGAAAGTGCTGAGTCCCGCGGTTCAGAATCAGTAGGTTTTATTCCGATCGATTGAGTGGTTTGTTAGTAGTTAAACTATTTGTGACAGGTTGCAGTTTTTCGCGTGTTGTCGCGCGAGTGATGATTAGATAGAGCGTTAGATCTCTGCTTCTAAGCATTTCTAATCATCGAATCCGGGCAGAAATGAAAGTGCTGAGTCCTGCGGTTCAGAATCAGTAGGTTTTATTCCGATCGATTGAGTGGTTTGGTAGTAGTTAAACAATTTGTGACAGGTGCCAGTTTTTCGCGTGTTGCCGCGCGAGTGATGATTAGATAGACCGTTAGATCTCTGCTTCTAAGCATTTCTAATCATCGAATCCGGGCAGAAATGAAAGTGCTGAGTCCCGCGGTTCAGAATCAGTAGGTTTTATTCCGATCGATTGAGTGGTTTGTTAGTAGTTAAACTATTTGTGACAGGTTGCAGTTTTTCACGTGTTGTCGCGCGAGTGATGATTAGATAGAGCGTTAGATCTCTGCTTCTAAGCATTTCTAATCATCGAATCCGGGCAGAAATGAAAGTGCTGAGTCCCGCGGTTCAGAATCAGTAGGTTTTATTCCGATCGATTGAGTGGTTTGTTAGTAGTTAAACAATTTGTGACAGGTGCCAGTTTTTCACGTGTTGTCGCGCGAGTGATGATTAGATAGAGCGTTAGATCTCTGCTTCTAAGCATTTCTAATCATCGAATCCGGGCAGAAATGAAAGTGCTGAGTCCCGCGGTTCAGAATCAGTAGGTTTTATTCCGATCGATTGAGTGGTTTGTTAGTAGTTAAACTATTTGTGACAGGTTGCAGTTTTTCGCGTGTTGTCGCGCGAGTGATGATTAGATAGAGCGTTAGATCTCTGCTTCTAAGCATTTCTAATCATCGAATCCGGGCAGAAATGAAAGTGCTGAGTCCTGCGGTTCAGAATCAGTAGGTTTTATTCCGATCGATTGAGTGGTTTGGTAGTAGTTAAACAATTTGTGACAGGTGCCAGTTTTTCGCGTGTTGCCGCGCGAGTGATGATTAGATAGACCGTTAGATCTCTGCTTCTAAGCATTTCTAATCATCGAATCCGGGCAGAAATGAAAGTGCTGAGTCCCGCGGTTCAGAATCAGTAGGTTTTATTCCGATCGATTGAGTGGTTTGTTAGTAGTTAAACAATTTGTGACAGGTGCCAGTTTTTCACGTGTTGTCGCGCGAGTGATGATTAGATAGAGCGTTAGATCTCTGCTTCTAAGCATTTCTAATCATCGAATCCGGGCAGAAATGAAAGTGCTGAGTCCCGCGGTTCAGAATCAGTAGGTTTTATTCCGATCGATTGAGTGGTTTGTTAGTAGTTAAACAATTTGTGACAGGTGCCAGTTTTTCGCGTGTTGCCGCGCGAGTGATGATTAGATAGAGCGTTAGATCTCTGCTTCTAAGCATTTCTAATCATCGAATTCGGGCAGAAATGAAAGTGCTGAGTCCCGCGGTTCAGAATCAGTAGGTTTTATTCCGATCGATTGAGTGGTTTGTTAGTAGTTAAACAATTTGTGACAGGTTGCAGTTTTTCGCGTGTTGCCGCGCGAGTGATTTTTAGATAGAGCGTTAGATCTCTGCTTCTAAGCATTTCTAATCATCGAATCCGGGCAGAAATGAAAGTGCTGAGTCCCGCGGTTCAGAATCAGTAGGTTTTATTCCGATCGATTGAGTGGTTTGTTAGTAGTTAAACTATTTGTGACAGGTTGCAGTTTTTCGCGTGTTGCCGCGCGAGTGATGATTAGATAGAGCGTTAGATCTCTGCTTCTAAGCATTTCTAATCATCGAATCCGGGCAGAAATGAAAGTGCTGAGTCCCGCGGTTCAGAATCAGTAGGTTTTATTCCGATCGATTGAGTGGTTTGGTAGTAGTTAAACAATTTGTGACAGGTGCCAGTTTTTCGCGTGTTGCCGCGCGAGTGATGATTAGATAGAGCGTTAGATCTCTGCTTCTAAGCATTTCTAATCATCGAATCCGGGCAGAAATGAAAGTGCTGAGTCCCGCGGTTCAGAATCAGTAGGTTTTATTCCGATCGATTGAGTGGTTTGTTAGTAGTTAAACAATTTGTGACAGGTGCCAGTTTTTCGCGTGTTGCCGCGCGAGTGATGATTAGATAGAGCGTTAGATCTCTGCTTCTAAGCATTTCTAATCATCGAATCCGGGCAGAAATGAAAGTGCTGAGTCCCGCGGTTCAGAATCAGTAGGTTTTATTCCGATCGATTGAGTGGTTTGTTAGTAGTTAAACTATTTGTGACAGGTTGCAGTTTTTCGCGTGTTGTCGCGCGAGTGATGATTAGATAGAGCGTTAGATCTCTGCTTCTAAGCATTTCTAATCATCGAATCCGGGCAGAAATGAAAGTGCTGAGTCCTGCGGTTCAGAATCAGTAGGTTTTATTCCGATCGATTGAGTGGTTTGGTAGTAGTTAAACAATTTGTGACAGGTGCCAGTTTTTCGCGTGTTGCCGCGCGAGTGATGATTAGATAGACCGTTAGATCTCTGCTTCTAAGCATTTCTAATCATCGAATCCGGGCAGAAATGAAAGTGCTGAGTCCCGCGGTTCAGAATCAGTAGGTTTTATTCCGATCGATTGAGTGGTTTGTTAGTAGTTAAACTATTTGTGACAGGTTGCAGTTTTTCACGTGTTGTCGCGCGAGTGATGATTAGATAGAGCGTTAGATCTCTGCTTCTAAGCATTTCTAATCATCGAATCCGGGCAGAAATGAAAGTGCTGAGTCCCGCGGTTCAGAATCAGTAGGTTTTATTCCGATCGATTGAGTGGTTTGTTAGTAGTTAAACAATTTGTGACAGGTGCCAGTTTTTCACGTGTTGTCGCGCGAGTGATGATTAGATAGAGCGTTAGATCTCTGCTTCTAAGCATTTCTAATCATCGAATCCGGGCAGAAATGAAAGTGCTGAGTCCCGCGGTTCAGAATCAGTAGGTTTTATTCCGATCGATTGAGTGGTTTGTTAGTAGTTAAACTATTTGTGACAGGTTGCAGTTTTTCGCGTGTTGTCGCGCGAGTGATGATTAGATAGAGCGTTAGATCTCTGCTTCTAAGCATTTCTAATCATCGAATCCGGGCAGAAATGAAAGTGCTGAGTCCTGCGGTTCAGAATCAGTAGGTTTTATTCCGATCGATTGAGTGGTTTGGTAGTAGTTAAACAATTTGTGACAGGTGCCAGTTTTTCGCGTGTTGCCGCGCGAGTGATGATTAGATAGACCGTTAGATCTCTGCTTCTAAGCATTTCTAATCATCGAATCCGGGCAGAAATGAAAGTGCTGAGTCCTGCGGTTCAGAATCAGTAGGTTTTATTCCGATCGATTGAGTGGTTTGTTAGTAGTTAAACAATTTGTGACAGGTGCCAGTTTTTCACGTGTTGTCGCGCGAGTGATGATTAGATAGAGCGTTAGATCTCTGCTTCTAAGCATTTCTAATCATCGAATCCGGGCAGAAATGAAAGTGCTGAGTCCCGCGGTTCAGAATCAGTAGGTTTTATTCCGATCGATTGAGTGGTTTGTTAGTAGTTAAACAATTTGTGACAGGTGCCAGTTTTTCGCGTGTTGCCGCGCGAGTGATGATTAGATAGAGCGTTAGATCTCTGCTTCTAAGCATTTCTAATCATCGAATTCGGGCAGAAATGAAAGTGCTGAGTCCCGCGGTTCAGAATCAGTAGGTTTTATTCCGATCGATTGAGTGGTTTGTTAGTAGTTAAACAATTTGTGACAGGTTGCAGTTTTTCGCGTGTTGCCGCGCGAGTGATTTTTAGATAGAGCGTTAGATCTCTGCTTCTAAGCATTTCTAATCATCGAATCCGGGCAGAAATGAAAGTGCTGAGTCCCGCGGTTCAGAATCAGTAGGTTTTATTCCGATCGATTGAGTGGTTTGTTAGTAGTTAAACTATTTGTGACAGGTTGCAGTTTTTCGCGTGTTGCCGCGCGAGTGATGATTAGATAGAGCGTTAGATCTCTGCTTCTAAGCATTTCTAATCATCGAATCCGGGCAGAAATGAAAGTGCTGAGTCCCGCGGTTCAGAATCAGTAGGTTTTATTCCGATCGATTGAGTGGTTTGGTAGTAGTTAAACAATTTGTGACAGGTGCCAGTTTTTCGCGTGTTGCCGCGCGAGTGATGATTAGATAGAGCGTTAGATCTCTGCTTCTAAGCATTTCTAATCATCGAATCCGGGCAGAAATGAAAGTGCTGAGTCCCGCGGTTCAGAATCAGTAGGTTTTATTCCGATCGATTGAGTGGTTTGTTAGTAGTTAAACAATTTGTGACAGGTGCCAGTTTTTCGCGTGTTGCCGCGCGAGTGATGATTAGATAGAGCGTTAGATCTCTGCTTCTAAGCATTTCTAATCATCGAATTCGGGCAGAAATGAAAGTGCTGAGTCCCGCGGTTCAGAATCAGTAGGTTTTATTCCGATCGATTGAGTGGTTTGTTAGTAGTTAAACAATTTGTGACAGGTTGCAGTTTTTCGCGTGTTGCCGCGCGAGTGATTTTTAGATAGAGCGTTAGATCTCTGCTTCTAAGCATTTCTAATCATCGAATCCGGGCAGAAATGAAAGTGCTGAGTCCCGCGGTTCAGAATCAGTAGGTTTTATTCCGATCGATTGAGTGGTTTGTTAGTAGTTAAACTATTTGTGACAGGTTGCAGTTTTTCGCGTGTTGCCGCGCGAGTGATGATTAGATAGAGCGTTAGATCTTTGCTTCTAAGCATTTCTAATCATCGAATCCGGGCAGAAATGAAAGTGCTCAGTGCTGCGGTTCAGAATTAGTTGGTTTTATCCCGATCGACTAACAAACATCTCTGTATCTGTCGACTGTTTGAATGAATCTTCCGGGATATTTCTAGATCGGATAAGCAACCTTTTGTGGTTTCGTAATTTACACGCGATGGCCAAACTTTCTGTAGATCGATGGGCCTATCGCCCGTAAATATAATAAAATAAAGAATTAAATATTTACTTGTGTGCACAGATTCCTCGGGGTCTTAACTATATTGAGGAGCTTAAACGATACGAGATAATGGATCGGAGATCAATTCCATCGGCTGCATCTTGGTGAATCGTTGCGGTTTGCAATTAAAGGAGGAACTAAAGCAAGGATTAATTAACAATATTCCCTGTACCTGAAGGAACGCAATGGCACAGTGGTTAGCATCTAAACCGAACCTTCCTCAATCCAGAACAACGAGAACAATGGGAAGAATGAAGAACGCGACGAGATTGTTCAATACACATTATGAAGGACCTGGTCATTCCATGCCAAAATTCTTGTTAGATCTCGTCTTCTCGACTTCTGATTTTGATCAACCGCGACTCAAAATAAAGGGGCGACATCCATCTATCGGATGCATGAGGCTTTATCCCTATAGGACTTCCGGTTCGGACTTTATAAACGTTCAACTGCGTTATTCTTTAAAATAACTCGGTAACTACGAACGAGATCGCTTTAAAACGAAAAGGACCTTCTTTCTGCGCTTCTAAGCTTTCAATTTTTCTACGCTTCGTTGGAAAATTTCTTTCTAGTAAGTAATTAATTTCTCGCCTTCTAGTAGCAACTAGCAGCCTTTTGCACCTAGCCATTTCAGTGCATTTGTTATAAACAAATACATATATCGCGCTATGGTTGATTTCTCAGTTAGTATCCGAAGAAAGGTACTAATTTCTTGGATTCTAGACATCCGATTTCAATGCCCCTTCGCTTGAATTAAAGGGAAAGGTGCCAGGAATGTTACCCTGTAGCTTTTTGCAAGTAGCCCCTGCGTTTCATTTGTTATCAACAAATAGATCGCGTCATGGTAGATTACACAGAACGTATGTAAAGCAAAATATTAATTTCTCGGCTCCTAAACGTCCGATTTCAATGACCCTTGGCGTGAATTAAAGGGAAAGGTCCCAAGAATATTATCCTGTAACCTTTTGCAACTAGTCCCTGCAGTTCATTTGTTATAAACAAATATATAACTCACCATGGTGGTTTACTGAAAAAGTACCCGTGGAAGAATATTAATTTCTCGACTTCTAGACGTCCGATTTCAATGCCCCTTGGCTTGAATTAAAGGGAAAGGTCCCAAGAATATTATCCTGTAACCTTTTGCAACTAGTCCCTGCAGTTCATTTGTTATAAACAAATATATAACTCACCATGGCAGTTTACTCAAAAAGTATCTGAGGAAAAATATTAATTACTCGGCTTCTAGATGACCGATTTCAATGCCCCTTGGCTTAAATTAAAGGGCAATGTCCCGTGGATGTTATCCTCATACCATTTTGTCGATACACATTGCGGTTAATTTGTTATAAATAATTATTTCATATTTTTTGCAGCTACTGGGAAAGTATAACAGGGATGGCTTTAAAAGTGTATGGAGAGTATTCCTTGGACATTTCCCTTTAATTTGAGCCGCGGATGATCCAAATCGGACGTCTAAAAGCCGAGTAATTAGCATTTTAAGCAATCTGCAAAAGGTTTTTCCGATTGAATTTGTCCGAACAATGAGCAATTCTTGTTGAAGAAAAAAATTAATTTCTCCGCTTCTAGGTGTCGCATTTGCATCATCCACGACTCAAATTAAAGGGGAAACACCAAGGAATGTCGTTCGTATACCGTTAAGTCAATTCCTTGTACAGTTTTTATGTTATTAATAAAACAAGGAAACAATTGTTTATAACAAACGAACCGCATTGTTTAGCGGTATGAAATCTACCAGACATTGTAGCAGGAAGTCTCCCCTTTAATTTGAGTCGCGGAAAATCCAAATCGGACGTCTAGAAGCCGAGTAATAATTATTTTAAGAAAAGTGGAAAAGTTTTGTCCGATTACGTGTGTTCGAGCATTTTCCAATTTTTAAGCGGCAAAAGTATTGACCAGTTCGGTGAAGTTTTCCGCCGCGCCATCTAGCGGTAGAAAGGTGGAACTAAACCTGCAATTTAATGAATAAATCTTGATTAATTAAAAAATTAATATCTCCGCTTCTAGGCATCGGTTCGGGACAAACAACGACTCCAATTAAAGGGGAGACTAGCGGCTACAAAATGGTCTCATCTCGCTAATAGTTCCGGTTCGGAAGTTACAAGCGTTTATTTCGTACAATTTAGTATAACTTGCAAACTGTAAATGCAATCGCTTTGAATCCTACTAAAGCTTATTTCCGAGCTTCTAAGCTTTAATTTGGGCTAAGGTTTATTAGTATGGCACGTCTAGAAACGTAGTTATAGGCGTTTAAATATTGCATTACATTTTTGCTTATATCTTTGCTTCTAGACGTCCTATATTAATGAACCTTGGCTTGAATTAAAGCTCAGAAGCTCGGAAATAAGATGTAGTAGGTTTAGGAGCGATTACATTTATAGTTTGCAAGTTATACTAAATTGTACGAAATAAACGCTTATAACTTCCGAACCGGAACTATTAGCGGGATGAGATCCACTCTATCTTGTAGCCGGAACGTATCGGAGAAGTAGTCATATCTCGGCTTCTGCACGTCCGATTCCGATCGACGAGTAGTCAAAATGAATGGCACGATTCCCCCTACAAGACGCACGCGGATTCATCGCAGTAGCACTTCCGGTTCGGCTGTTATCAGCGATTCTTTCCTTTTTTTACATTCTTTATATAAACTTTCGAGCGCGGACCATGGAGAGCTTTTCCTAGTGTCTAACGACAGTGCGCGTACACGTTTCGAAGTAGTACTCATATCTCGGCTTCTGCACGTCCGATTCCGATCGACGAGTAGTCAAAATGAATGGCACGATTCCCCCTACAAGACGCACGCGGATTCATCGCAGTAGCACTTCCGGTTCGGCTGTTATCAGCGATTCTTTCCTTTTTTTACATTCTTTATATAAACTTTCGAGCGCGGACCATGGAGAGCTTTTCCTAGTGTCTAACGACAGTGCGCGTACACGTTTCGAAGTAGTACTCATATCTCGGCTTCTGCACGTCCGATTCCAATCGGCGAGTAGTCAAATTAAAGGGCACATTTCGGTTTTTGGTGGTTTCGTTCGTGTCGCGAGCTTAGATTCCGATATCTAAGCATTTTTCCAATCACATCGAGATCGGAGTCTTGACGCGTCACACGAAATTTCGTATTTTTCGTGCACCGATGCACGTATCCGATTAAAACCGCGCGATTGTGGTTTGCTACACACCGTGGTTTCATTTTAGTTCAGCCTCGAGGGAAAGAAACGATTAGGAACCGATATCTAAGCATTTTTTCGTGGTATCGATAATGGCGTCTTAATGCGGCACGCGTCGACCATTACTGACCATTACTTAGTTGTTTCCCGCGTAAAAATTGCGAATGCCCAGTCTCGTGCAGTTTCGTGCGCGCGCAGTTTAGTTTTAAGTTGGACTAGGAGCACGATTGTATTGGACGACGAAAAGATTATTGTCGTTCATTGAACGAAATATTTTAAAAAAGCTAGGTTTCTGTTTCATTTATTCTAAACCTAATTCTACTATGAACTCCTTCTCTACCTCATCCGTACTTCGAAATTGTTAGCGGAGAAAAGTAGACATCATAACAATTTTGCTGTACAATTGATTCGCGGCATTTTCTCGCGCTTGTACGTCTAAATTTTTTAACGCATTAAAAAAATACATTTCGATGCCTGTACACGTAATGCCACGTAAATGTGCAAAGCGTAAATTAATACGTTCGGCAGTATAATGTATCTCTTTATCGAAAGCTAACACCGTACTACTGCTAATGTATTTTTTATTTACACGAAATTTATAACGTATTGTATTCATCGTTACGACAAATTTCTAAGAGCGCAAAATAGCGCCCTTCTTTAAAGCTGCTCTTCTCTTCAGACGACGATATCTCGGCAACCTAAAGTCGAATTGATGCGAACCAAAAAGTGGTTTAAAGGGGAAGGTTCACCGATTATGGTGGCGCAGGGATTTTGAAAACGTTCATGCAGCTTCAAAATGGCGGCGAGTTAAAGTTTGAAACGTTTTAATAGATGTTTTGGGGTTGGTCAGGAACGAGTAAAACGTGCGCTTCTCTTTCGATAATCCTATTTTTCCAATAAAAAGTAGAATTTAAATGAAACGAAAAAGATTTTAAAGAGAAAGTTTCCCTATTTTTTATACGCTAAGGTGAATGCAAGAATTATAATAACTATGAGTACTCCAGAGGGCGTATGAAACACTCGGATTTTTTTCGAGGTCGGTACTTCAGAGCATGTGACACGAAGAAGTCCCATATGATGATAGGTCTATCCTGTACCTCGTCTGTGTTTCAATCATTTCGGATGACCCAATCGATAATAATTACTGTGTTCGACGCTCTCAATCGTAGATGGCGTGAAAAACAGGGGAATTTTTTTCGCGGTCGGTATTTCAGAACGTGGCACACAAAGTTAGATCTATTCCGTACATCGTCCGTGCTAATTTCTTCTTTTTCGCAATAAATTGTACGAATTCTTTGCTGCAAAGTGTGATTACAATGGTTTGTAAAATAATGCATGCTTCCTCGATTTAAATACAGCAAAAACAAAAAAAAGTCCTTCCAGGTCCCACCGAGATTTGAACTCGGATCGCTGGATTCAGAGTCCAGAGTGCTAACCATTACACCATGGGACCTCTTCGATAATATGTCTATTCGTCTGGTACATACGTTTCATCTATTTTGTTATAATTCAACCCTTTATCTAGTCTAAGCAGTAGATTTGTATATTGTGCTTCTTTCCTTATTATTATCCAAACTATCTGGATTATCTTATTAGTAATCGGAATATTCGAATAATTAAAAAATCCCGATATAATACATGGTATTAGCTGTGTCCCAACGAATAATCCACTTTTTCCTGATTAATCATCAACGTTAATTGATTCTTTACGTTAAAATCGAATATCTCGTGTGTCGAGTGAAGCCATAAATTGCCGACGATAAACGAAAAAATAGTATATTATATTCCAAGTATAAACTATAGTTTTTACTTACCTCTTTCCTATTAAAGGAGCAGGGGGATTATTCATCGGTACGCTAATTTCTTATTAAATTTTGTTTAACAAACGATGCGAACTTTCTTTCCAACCCAATATATTTTCCAATGATCGAAGACTGCGTTTAAACGAGATACATAGAAAATATATTTACATTAACCGTGGATAAAAGAAATACGAGACAGCGTAACTTTTTATATTGTTGTAATAAGTATATAACAATGAAGGTTTCTGACAGTATAACATATAATGTATATAGATTCGCAGTAAATTTGTTTTTTTTTTCTTTTCTCTCTCTTCGTTTATACATCTCTGTATGTGTACATAGAGACAGCAGGCGTACATATATACATACACATACATATGTATACGTTCGTACAAGTAAACTTATGTCTGTTAAAATTCAATAAGAATTCATCTTGTTAAATTATAGTAATATACAAACAAGCAATTCGGATAATCGGTACATAGATCATATATAATCAAAATTCTAAAAGCTTATCTAAACGCTAGAAGATATTACACAATATCGCTATTAGAACTTTTATACTTCGGTATCCGATTAAGAACAGTGATTACATGATTTTTATTTTAATTCTTTTTCTGTTTCCTCACAAAATAAATTTCTTTGCTCGTAAACACCAATTCTCGTTTATAAGTAATAAACTTACATACGTCGGATGTGTTTTATCAAGCGGATTTCGTATTTAAAATGAACAATGCGAATGTGTACAACTTAATGGTATTTCACATCGAAGCATCGTTCGCGCTATTTGAGCAATAAAAATTTACATTTTTACCTTTTTATCTATGTGACGCTAACACATAAAATTGTGTGCAAAACTTATGTTACCTCTGTTTTCCTTTTTCTCTCTCTCCCTCTCTCTTTCTCTCTTCTCTTTATCACTTTGCCTTCGTGTGTTCGTCTCGCGTGTAAGCAAAATTTGGCAAAAATCGTCTCGACAATTTTTCTTAGGTTCTCTCCTCCTTTTTCATTTTTCTTTTCTTTTTTTCTTCTTCTAGTAATAGAATAATACGTAGCCAATACAAAGTAATAGTTTTTAAAGGGTGTAGATTATATATTGTACAAATACAACCCCAGATAGAAATGCTGTTCGTTCTAAAGCCAAGTTAGATAAACGTGCAGGTTTGAATAGCTTAATAAAAAAAGAGTAAGCGTTCCTGGGCGCTTCCGGGTAGTAATCTCCATCCGCGTTTGATGTTCAAGTATTGCACGATCGCGCGTGCGCAAATCAGAACCCCTGAAACGGAGAACGCGTCGCGCGTTAGTATTGCGATCAAACAACCGGTACGAAACACAGATAATTTCGATACAAGGCTACAAACCGAAACCCATTATCAGCCACCATAGCCATGAATTTTCGCGCGATGCAAGGTCAGTGGAATGTTTGACGATCAATGTCCATTTCGTCAACGATAGACCGAAACCGGACAGCGCTCCGTATCGAGATGCGATCGTGTGACAGAAGCACATCAAAAGTAAAAATCCGATCCAATTGAACAAAAATGCAACTGCAACAGATGCATCTTTTATTCGCTGGTTGCCTTTCGCTTTTTAAATGGTTTTTACGTTTACAACTGGAACGTGCAGCGACTCGTTAAATTGATCAAATGCGTGTTTATAAACGTATTATAACATGGCTTCTTTGGAACAATCTAATCTCGAACGTGGAAAATATAAAAATGCAAATTGTATTTCGAAGCTTCCTAAATCAAATTTTTCAGAAATTTTAAAAATTTGCATAGCTGAATTTTGCTGGATAAAAAGTTCCGTACGATAAACGAAATAAAATAGTTGGCAATTTCATGTGGATTAATTTAGCTCGATCTAACCTGCTTATAGATAAAACTTCTATTAATACAAAGTATATACGTGTACACGATAAAATCGTAATAATAACGCAATGAAAAGAAATAGAGACATAGAACAAAATGCTATCTGGACCCACGAGGTGATTAAAAAGATTCGAAGATACTTGTGCTACAATGGCAAGCATAAATATTCAGCTTTATGGATTAAAATAATTATACCATATGGGCAACATGATAATTCCGAACGGCGTAAATTTCCAGATGGAACTGGATAAGGAATATAATAAATGGAAGCATTTTCTCGATTTCGAGAGTCACTGCATGTGTAACCATCTTTCCTGGAATAGTAAATAGTCAATTAATCAAGGTATTTGGTCTCACCTAAAAATGCTGTAAAGAACATGAAATCAGTGCCGAGTAAGCCGCTTTCTGGATCTCCCTCTGCAGCTTCTGTATCTATAGCCAGAATTGTTAAAGGCCTTGGTGGTGTTCTAATATTGTCGGGCTAAATAAATATAATTTCACCATATAATGAATGCTAAAAGTAGTGTTATTTGTAGTGGTAAAAATACTGGGCTGTAACACGAATTCGTTTCATTTTCCTGGAACCTTTTTGAATCCTTTAAGTTTAAAAATTGTACAAGAGAAAAATGCTTCAGCTACAAGAAAATTGGGAAAAGATCACTGATTAATGTAGCATACCCATATGCTGTTAAATTTTCTTCTGAGTTTACAGCTACCTATTTTTAATGACTCTTTAACTCTTGTGTCCTGTTTAAATAAATGTTACGTTAAAACTGTTGAGATCGATAGAGTTTTCATTATAACTTAATAATATGATACACATTTTTTTTATATGGACCTTACTCCTCAAATAATCCTTAAAAAAAATCCATCAATTTTATATGCATTGTATTCAAAGGATTGTATCATAGAAATTACTTAAAGTCTATTTTCCCTTATAAGACTGTCAACATTGCAACAAGAGTTAAATAATTTTAAAGATACCAACAAAGCCAAACGAAATGCATGTTACAACCCAATACAATTGCGCACAATTAATCACCATGTGTATTTGTGGGTAAGGCTCTCCTTGTAAATTTTTCTCACGTTGAACTTCCTCGTAACTAGGTAATTTTGTGGCTACTTCATAAGGTGGTGGAGCTGAAAAATCAGCCTTTGGAGGTGGTATTTCTTCTCCCTCCGCCTGTAATAAAATATCCCCTTGGCAGAAACTATTCCCAAAGATACAACAGCAACCATACCACGTACCATTCGGTTTTCAATTGAAGTCTGGGCCGTCGCGATGTTTCCCGAATTGATGATATCGTTTTGCATGACTGGTAGGGCCACTGTTAAAGTAGGTACTTCTGTTTGAGACGATGGTTCCCCGTTTGAATCATTGTTCGTTTGCGTGGGCTACAATGAAACGCACACAAAATACACCGCCTTAATAATTTATTATGCCGCGAAGTATTTCCGAATACTCTTAAACATATCGCACGTTTCTTATCTTACTACTGAGAAAAGCTAGATCTTTGATCGATGTTCGATGCCAAGATAATGCAAACGGTGCAACACAAAGAGCTGCTGTTATCCGACTGAATTTTTAGCATACTGAATCTTCTCTCGCGGAAACAAATGAGACGGTTTGCGAGGGCAATGTTTTTTTATCGACTTTCGCACGTCGGTGTCGGTGCACGGTTCGCAATTAACGAAACACGGGGACATCGTTTCACGTGTACGAAATGTAACTCGCTGAAACGAATGAGCACTCGGGCCGTCGCAAGCGAATTGTAAACTCTGCCCGTTATCGCCTTCGAAACATTGCATACGAGCGGAATATTTATTGCGATCAGCATCGTTAGTGAAACGTACCATATTGTAACGAATACTATTATCCATTCCTGCTGGAATTTACACGTAGCACGAGTAAACAATCTTATTTACGTAGAACAAATCAAAAATACTGTTTTCGTGCGTAACGCTGCTTTCTAAGGCAGCAAAAGTTCTTACAATCGATGGCTGACAGCTGGCAAGGCTGTATCGCCGTGAACCTAGATCTCTTAACCCTTTCACGTCTATCAATTCCCGTACCATCTCCAAACCGTTCGATTCTCCCCATAAACCACTCCCAAATATCTCATTTTATTCGTAAAAATCTATCTCCTCATTTGCGAGGAATGTCGCGTGAGCGCGGTAAAAATTCTCCGCGAAAGAATCGCGAGTTTAAATTTGGAACGCGATTGGTCGCTCCTAGAGCTTCGTTGGAAATCAGCTCGTAGGACGGGACTCTAACGAATCAGAATTTTTCTTCTTTCCGGAAGCGCACGATATTTAATTAATATTGTTCGAACGCCACGGGAGCAATGCAAAGTAGAGCATTTTATTCGAATAATATTTAAAAATATATCGGAACGCGCGGCGCGCTTAATTAAAAAGTTGACAGGCATATAGTTGCTCGTTTGATTAGCGCATACTGGAGGGGGTAATTTGGATCACGTCGTGATGCACAAACGACGCTCTGCTCGTCAGTCAGTCGCTTGCCGATTGTGAGAGAAGTAAGGAGGTTTCGTTATGTCGGAGGTATTCAAACTGGGTGATCTAGTATGGTGTGTACTCGTTGCTCGTTCATCAATGAATATTTTCTAAGAAACTTGGTGCGATGCGAATACCGGTGGTTACTAATCGATCTGTTTATGGATTTCAGGGCGAAGATGAAGGGATTTTCGCCTTGGCCCGGTCGGGTGAGTCGAGTTAACTAACGGTTCTATGTTAAAGTTATACTTTGCTTGGTAGTACGCGCCACGAAGTCAAACGCGGCCATCATATTTGGCGGGAACGTCGCCAGTTCCGTTTTTCGCCCCTTCGTCGCGTCGCCAATGAAATATTATTCGTTCGGTGCAACGTTTCACGCTTATGTTTCCTCCTCGTTGCAACTCTCCCGCCGCATCCGACCTTCGAATTTAAATTCGCGCGCAGATTACGAAAATATAACCTAAAGTTATAAGATGTTCCGAGTTCGGGGGTTCGGAGTTCGGAACTCGGATGTTCGGATTTTGGGCGGTTTCGTAACTTTGGCCGCGATGTTTGCAGATAGGCTAAGCAAATAAGTTTATATCGTAGCAATGTACGGCCAAGTAATTGTTGTTTAAACATTATTCCCCCCTTTTTTTTTAAATATCTTTACGAGAAAATAGGGGAATTTAATTTTGTCGCGAGAGAGATTAAGATTCGCGCGCCAATTATAATTTTCGCGCAGCCGATCGCTGAACTTTTGTTAGGATAAATTTCAGCTCTGTTTGCGGTAATTTATTTACTTTTATTCTTCTAAATTGTTTTTTTGCGTATCGTTAACGAATAACATTGCAAAGCATTATAGATATTTATATAGATATAAATTATTGCGCTCTGTTCGCGGGATCCGCGTTCGAAGGGTTTAAACGGTGGAAAACATCTCGAATCGATTTCGATTGAAAAGTATTCGAAATTGTTTGATAAATAAACGGCGCGTGGGCGAACTTAATTTTTCTTTTTTTGTTTTTAATTGAAAGTATTCGAATTTATTTGACAAATAAGCGGCGCGCGTTCGAAATTTAATTTTTTAGTAAAGCGTTAATATTTTATTTACGTTTATATTTATTTTTATTGTTGGCGGAATATTTGTCGATCTGTAGTTATAAAATATGAAACGCGTAGCAGTTTAATAAATCCTCTTAATTGCGTTATATATAGACTGCGAATTTTTATAAAAATTCATATTTTTAAAGGAACTTAAATATAAATTAATTCCACTCTTTAAATATAATAACAATAATAATATTAATTTTTGCCTACTATATTCATCCCGTAAATTTTTCATAAATGCATAAAAATCCGCAGTTTAATTATATACGATTAATGATCCACAATTCCTCTGTCAGATGTAACTTTTTGCTTTTATTTTGTTGCTTAACGTTCGAAGCGTTGTTGAGAAAGTTTTACCATAAAATAATGAACTAATTTGTTGGTGGCATCTTAAGGTGTCTAATCCTTCCAAGGACTTAAAGAAACCGACAAATACTAAGAAGGGGCCAGTTCAATGTATTTTCTTCTTCGGAACGAACAATTAGTAAGTCCCGATGAAGTTTCTCTTATCTCCTTTGATGTTTGGTAATATGGGAAACCTTGGCAACTGACTGAAAATGTTTCTTATAGCGCATGGATAGAGGAATCTAACATAAAGCCGTATCTAGAATACAAAGAAACTCTCGTTAAATCTAGTAAATCCGGCGCGTTTAAAGATGCTGTTGAAGCAATAGAGGAATTTATTGCTAATGGAGAGGTAAGTCGCATCAAACAAAATACCAACTACTTACTCTACAGCTTTTGGCTACCGATGAAAGTGCTATGATTTTAGCAGAAATGTTATATTTTATAATTAATATTGTTTGACAATTTTTATCAAAAGAATTAGAGTAGAAGATATATTATATAAAAGAAAAAAACGATTGGCCGTAAAACAAACCATCCAATTACAGTAATGTTATTTGCTTTAGGTGTTTGAGGATGGCTTAGATCCAGACTCCTTGTTCGACAGACTCAAGGAAGAAAGTATATCTGATAAGAAGAATATAGTAAAAACACCTAAACCTCGTAAGGTTAGGTCAATATTTAAAAAATTACCATTGAAAAGTCTAATTGAAATATATGCGCGTATAGTTTGGTAAATTATAGTAGCAGAATAAAGTCGATAAATATTGTTACTAATATTAATATAAGATATATCGTACAGCCGGCTAGCGTAATACAGAATATGACACGGAGTTATTGGTTTAGGAAACGCCAAAAACTAAAAGATTGGACACTGGTGCGAGCGACGTTCGTCGGCCGGCCAAAAAACAGCGCAGAGAATCGAGTACGAGTAACAGCAATAGGGTTGGCAGTATTAGTCCCGCGTTGAATCATTCGACTCCTCCCAGAAAATCTGGATCCACTCTTCTTAACAGGCCCGCGAATATTGCTAGACCTGTAAGTACATTTAAACCTTATTATTTCGCCGTAACGTTACACTTCAAGCTATTACTTTTGGGCCGTTTTACCTTGCGATAATTTGGTTTAGTTTATCCCTAACACGAAATAGTACGCAGAACTCTGTATATGTTTTGATTCGAAGCAGTAGCGAATAATGCGTTTAAGCGAACTTAGGAAGTTAGGAAGAGGAACTTACTCTTTGCTAGAGCATCACGTTTCATCAGCTTTCATCTATCTATGTAAATAAATAAAGAGCAACAATACTGTGCCTTTTTTAATCCCTTTCCGCGTATGCATTATATTAATGTTGTTTCGTATTTGTACGAGTTGAATAAAATTGCCCCCGCATTCATAAATGCTCCATGTTGTAAAATAATTATTGAAGCATGCGCGAACGCCGACAGGTTTTATTTTTTTATTCAATAATTCTTGTTGCTGCATTTTTGTGAAATAATTCTTGAAGCATGCTTGGATTGAACAGGTTTATCATACTTATAAATTTATACATATTATATTGCGAAAACATAGTAATATCATAGTAATATACCGTGACAAAATTTGTAATTAACAAGCTAAAGAATTTTTCATTAATATTCGAAAGAATTTTTAACTAATATTCGACAGAATTTTTAACTAATATCGTAAAGAATTTTTAATGGATATATTACAAATTTTTTTGATTAATATCCGAAAGAATTTTTAATTGGTATATGAAAGAATTTCCAATTTACGTGTTAAAAAAATTTTAATTATTCGGACGAATTTTTAGTTGATATCTGAAAGGAATTTTTTTTTATTAATTCCCTTGTATTGAAATTTATTAATGTTTGCAGATAAAAAGACTTCCCTTTCCCTTCATTAATTATTTATCCGTATTTTTCCGTCAAAATGTAGTTGAATTTTTGGTACAATTGTCATGGAGCCTGAGGTGAAATGGAATTGTAGAAATGTTAATTGGTAATGTGATGCTACTTTACGTGATAGGTGACACCTCCGTTGGACGTGGAAACATTGTCGCAAACGCTGAAAGAGAAAAACATCCTTCCGTCGACCTTGAAATTTGGGTTCCTCGGTTTGGGAATCATGGGTAGCGGCATCGTTAAAAACCTGATCAACAGTGGGCACAGCGTAATTGTGTGGAATCGAACGCAGGAGAAGGTATGTACACTTCAATTTGCTTACGATGTAATACAATGGTGTACAGTGTTTACGTCCAATTACAATACCGGTGCCCGATTACCGCGAACAATACCGTTCTTTGCAATTACAAAAAAAAAAAGAAAAGAAAAAGTCGCGTCAGATTCGCGCCAATTAATTTTGCTACTATTTCTCGTACTTTGCGATTACCAAAAAAGGGAAACGTCGCAATCGGATTCGCATCAATTAATTTTTCTATTATTTTTCCATCGTTTGCAATTATAAAAAAAAAGGAAGGTTGCGTCAGATTCGCGCCAATTAATTTTGCTATTATTTGTCGTTCTTTGCAATTACCAAATAAGGAACAAATTGCGTCAATTAATTTTTCTATTATTTTTCTATTCTTTGCAAATTATAAAAAAAAAAGAAAAAAAGGTCGCGACATAATTAATTTTGTTATTATTTTGGGCCCAACGCGACAGACATCAAAGAATAAATATTACTTAATTTTTGCAAGCAAAATTTTCACTTGCAACTTATTTTCTTTTCTTTTAAATTTCAACCTACTCGAGTTCGCGTTGGAAGACCAATTTTGGGATTTCATTTTCCATAAGGATTTGTAGAAGACGCGTTTCATGCGAACTAACGCAATGGTGTTCATTATCCATTTCCTTGCTGCATTGTCAGCAAGAATTGTCGCGTTGCGTTTCTTTGAACGCGAACCTTCTTACCACCGCCGAAGGAACCGTTGCGTTTTAACGTTTTAACTCTTTCGCTGCGGAGGACGTGGCTGCCAAAAAATTCCGGTCAAATCGTAACTCTACATGCACAACACTGTCATCAATTTAAATTACATATTAATATACATTTTTTCCATGGACCATTTAACCATTTGACGGTGTGATATTTTACACACTGTAGCACATATAATATATTCAATAATTTTAATAATTTAAGTAACTAATATTTTTCAATAAAATTCAAATGTTTTACAATTTTAACGATTCAAGTAATTAATATTTGTAAATTAAATTAGAATAATTAATAATTTTCATCTGGCTAATATAAAGCGTTATACTTTGATCAGATATTTTTGGCGGCCATTGTATACGCGCGTTCGAAAATTGGGCAATCATTTGTTAACCCTTTGAGTACCATCGCCATAAATACACGGCTAATCTCGAGTATGACTCACAGTATTTGGAAATTCAACCCTTTTACGTTAAATTTCTTCTATATTAAACTTCTCTTCTATTTAAATAATTAGTAGAAAATGTTGGCCAAACAAATTTCTTTTACATTAAACTTCTCTTATATATAAATAATTAGTTGAATATGGTGGTCAAATATAAATCGAAGAATACTACAACAACTGAAGAACACGATGATATTGATATTACGAAATATATCTGCATTATTATATAATAAATATAATAATATATAAATTATCCATAAAATAAATTTGGGGCCGCACTGTGTTTCCGAAATTAGTTGGCACTCAAAGGGTTGAAACACGATTATATTCTTCTTTATATCGCAGCAGTATTATGATGAACATTCGCGTGAATTAATAATACAATTAAAGTACCTAAATATTTGCACCCGTGCAGATATTTCTAAATTAAACCTTTGTACTTCAAAGGCGAATCTTTGTCGCTAAAATGGACCAATTTTTAATATTCTCGAGTGCAAAGGGTTAATAGAAGCCATCTTTATTTGTACACCAAAAGTTTGCTATTATTTCGAGCCCAACGCGGTGGACATCAAAAAGTAAAAGTATTACTTAATTTTTGCGAGTGCGAAATTGAAGACAATTCCAATACGATCCTTTATTTGAAGATACTTTAAATTTGAGTTGGCGTTGGTAGACAAGTTTCTTTAATTTAATTTTGCTGCCGGATAGCGAAAGGATTAAAGGGATTAAAAAACCTTATCCGTAACTATCTTTTGAACTTAAAAAAAAATCGAACGATTTCATAGTGGTTGAATTCAGGGTAACGCAAAAGGAAAAAAAGGAAATATTATTTCGATAAACAATCTCGTTTATTGATCATGCTGCGTACGCTCAGCACATTTTCAAAGTTGCTTATCTTATAAATTTAAACAAACATCGAGGTGGTAATAGAAAACTAAATCATTCGTTGTCAGGCGGAGAATGGAGGGACACAGAGGTATTTGAATTGTTGTAAAAGTGTAATTCGGTAACATTATGCCTCCGCCTGCACCAAATTTATCCTAATACAGATTTCGCGTGATTTTCATCGTCTTATCTCCCACTGTAAAAAGAAACGTGAATGGAAGTAGTATTCGTTCGTTTTTTACTCACAATCAGAGTCGGATGAAGAAAAGGTTCTAAGTTCCCCTAAAGGTATCGACACGTACTCCTATGAAAATAAATATTTCCGCAAATTTTTATCAGCTTTCGCAGCGAACGTGTTCACTAGTAGGCTTAAAAAATGCAGACAAAATAGAGATGGATGGAAACCTGATCTCTAGATTCGCGAAACTCTCGAATCCGAAACTTTACGGGACCTCGAAACCCTCGAAATTCTCGAAACTGGAGTGATTAAAAAATTATTCATACCCTGTTGATTCTTGACGTTTTATTGGAAATATCCTTTTTAAAGCAACACTAAGTTAAAACCTACTTATAACATAATTTTGTCTAAGGAACTAGCTCCTAATTCGATTATATTCAAGCATGAATATCATCTGATTTTCAAGTTCCATAGCAGAAAAAAATATTTTCAATAGAAATCAAAAGTTTACAGCGTATTAATATTTTTTTTCGAAACCCCGTATTCTTATTTCCTTCCCTTTAAATAAATTAGATAAATAACATTACGCTTCGTTTTGAAACTTCTGAGAGCCCATTGTACAATTTATTTTAAAGTGGTTGAAACTTTTCAAGTTTTCAAGAGTTTCGAGAACTCGAAGCCTTTTGAGTTTCGGGGAGTTTTGAGAACATAGAGAATTTATTGAGTTTCGAGGACTCGAAACGTTTTGAGTTTCGCCGAGTTTCGAAGTTTCGAATTTTCCATCCCTAAGAAAAGTACAAACTACCGAAAGCATTCGAGACATTTGCGAAGTGTCGCGTCTTCGCGTAAGAGGTACTCCTTTTTGGTTAACGAGAAACTATATTACGCAACTCGAGTATCTAATATAACAAAATATATAGTGCACGCGCAGTTTACGTTATCGTTTAGTTAGCTACATACACAATGCGTAATAATCTTGGAGCGACCGCTTTCGTGCTATTCCACAGCCCATTTTTCACGCGTGCTCCTACAGATCAAGTACATCCGTGGCCACCTAATTTCTACACTTAACGCGCCGTTAATGAGCGTTCAACCACTAATGGTTAATCCTTACGACCCACTCCGTGAATCGTTAATTCGTTACCGAACGACTCTGTACGATTCCCGTTTGCGTTATCGAAAATAAAAGTTTAGGGGAATACAGGGTTTGCCTACGGCTAGAAAACCCTTAAAAGCACGTGATTTTAAGTCTTCGTTATTTCGTATTGTGTGTTTGTTGGTTCGAAAGGAGGGTTCAGACTTGTAACTTCCATTGTAACACAGAATTGTAATTTCTTCGCGCCTTCGCATGGAAATTATACCGCGACCGCTTACGGATTTTAATTAGTCGAAGATAACAAGTGAATCTTTACGATAATTTCAATTAGTCTTTCGTCCTTTAAATCTCGACAACGTTTCGGGTAATTTTCACGAAATTTAATCGCATTTCCTTCTTTGGAGAATTAATCTTCTACCGGACTTCTGGTCGAATTATCGCAAAAAGAACAAAAGTGTTCGGTACATGTTATTGAGATTTCTAAGATTAACGGTAAATCTCCAATGAAAATTATTAACTAATCGGACTTCGTGACTAATGAGACTTCTTTGTTGCTAGGAAATTAATCACGATTTAGCACCCATTGTAAATCCAGCGATTGGTCGATCGCAGTAAAGAATAAAAAGAACGTTCGGTCACTGTAAAAGGGTTAAAGGAAAAGCCTTCTCAAAAATATAAATATAGACAGCAATTTTCGGGGGGACGAGAAATAGACGCCTGGAATCGAAAGTGGAATCGGCTAACATCGATTCACTGATAACGAGAGTTTCTAGATATCGAAGGTAGTAAGCTCGGATATTGGGGCGATGTATTTACCAAAATATTGTTGGGTAATTCGAATTACTCGTCGACGCAGCATTTTCTAGTCTCAGGTGATTGCATATGAATGTTTCGCGCATTTGAAACAGGACTGAAATACGGAATAGCTTCCAGTGCGTTACTTAACTGCTGCAAAAATCATAAGTGATTTTAAATTTGATTGATAAAATTTGGTACAGTTTTAATTCTGCTGCGGTCTTCGAAATTCTATTCAACTTAACCGCGTCTTTTCTTCGCCAGGAAAGTTTCCTAATTCCGAGAAAAAGCGATCCGCTACAAAAATTGAAACTTATCCCCTTTTGTCTTACTGTTATTTTATTGCCCGAGTATACTAGCGTTAGTTGGTCACTGTTTTCGTATCATATTATGAGCAACTTTCATCTAACAACCTCTAAACTTTTAGGACAGAACTAAACATAATATGTATACCAAACTATATTATAGTTCGAATTCAACTTTACCGCCAATAGTATTCGTTTTCATTGAATCTACAGCACAAATCGTAGAACGAGTGTGACTCGTTATCGTATGACAAGGGGTTAAATTTGCAAACATCGGCAACGCAATCGTTTCAAAACTCATCTATTATAATTGTTTCAAAGCTGGGAAATGTTTTAGCAAACGTAAGAAAATGACCCAGAGGGACGCCAGCGGAGTTAATTAATTAGCGAATGGAAAACTGAGCTGCGAAATTTTCATTTTCATACGCAACCACGTTAAATGCGTGACGATTAGTAAAAGCATTCTAGCGCACACGCGCGGAGTACGGTAAAGGATTAATAATCTATAATCGAATCGCGTAAGCGACTACAATCCCGCCTAGATCCACGTTGTCCACACCTGCAGTCGATCGCATAAGTGTTCGTCCACTTATTTGGCATACTGTATAAGTAAACAAAAGGAAATACACACGTGTATAAAATTTAAACGAAAACGATACAGAAGTTGTTCTTCTTGCTAATGACTAAACTACAAATTACTGTATTTTCAAGGTAAAAGCAACTACCCTCAGCTAGGATCCACTTCTTTCATTTTGTTACCGACAATATATTAGGGGTACCGATAAGTGCTCCGCAAGAGTTATCGAAATAAGCTTACTTTAAAAATAAAATCTCCACGATTCGCCGATAAAGCGGTATAAAATATTACACGTGAACGGAGTTGTATTCAAAGCAAGCGTGAAATGTTAGGTTTCGTCAAAGCTGAATCCTGCATTCAACGCGAGAAGTACACGCTAACAAATTTGCATAAGGATTCTCAGTCTAATTATTACGTATGCCAAGTGTGAATAGGTGGACGAACGCTTCAAGCCATCGTAGTGTACGTATGGCCAAACGCCGCGTGCGCTTGTGTTCTTCGTTCGTAGTGACGAGACGCGGGTTTCGGATCCGTTTTTCCGCAACGTCATCCGCGGTTAACGGGAGTTGGCGAGCAGCGGCAGCGCGGTGCCCCCTATCCCGTGGCGCATGTTTTCCCGCGTTTGTCGCGTCCCCATTTTCGAGAGATGATAAAATTTTATCTCGTTGAATACGCTAAGCGATCCAAAAATAACGGCGGCGGAGGCACCGCTACAGCGGCGCGTTGGCTAGCTCTCGGCTCTCGGCTGTGCGCCCCGATGCCGTGCAACGCGCGGCGAAATGGTGGGGAATTTACTCGGCCAGCCGAGTACAGCTCACGCGATCGGGGAGGGGAAAATATGTGAAAAGAAAGAAAATCGTGAACTCCCGCGTTTTCAACGCATCAACGCGAACCGTTGTGTGGAAGCTTCACGGATGGGGAAACCGAATCGCGCGCGCGCTACATTCTTCAACGCGTTAACGCTGCCATTAACGATGCCATCGCAATTGATTCGTTCGTAATTGCTAGACTGCGCGCTGCGGATCTTTATGCAAATTCATATTTCTATTCGTACTTGGCGAATAATGAAACGGACGCTAAGCACTGATCGATCTATTTCACCCTTTAACGCATTAACGAATCTGCGTTCCTTTTTTTTTCGTTTCTCGAGCGTCGAAGACGAAGAACGCGAATCAGTGTCAAGAAACACGCACTGAAAAATACCATTCGGTAACATCTATAACTGTACCAATCAGTTTTGGATAAAAGTACTTAGATTTGGGTAATTGCACACATATTTCACGTGTATCCCAAAATTGTGTGGGAACTAAGATTCGATCCGTTTTTCAGTGTACCGTCAACAATGTGTTACGAACTAGAGATTGACGAACATCGATTGTACAATTTAACAGGTTTCTGGAAAAATAGGTATGCCGTACTTAAATACTCGAAACTAGAAGATCAAGGGGGTCGAATTGGAATACGTATTTGCATCGTTGCGTCAACTAAAGTCGATATAAATTACCGAAAGGTAATATTTATGAGCTCTGTATCATTGAGTATGAAATCTGAAATCCGTCAACGTGGTGCGTTCCGTAAATCTATTGTTAAATATCATAAAGTGTCGCTTCAATTTTGACATGTTGTACGTGTCTCTGCACATTACGTGTATTTTCTGCTTTTTCGCACATTTAAATTTCCCATAAATGTATAAAGATCCGCGCGGCACAGTCTAGGAATTTCTTAACGCAAAATTGTTCTAATTTTCCGCTTCATTCCGTAGTGCTTTCGTAAGCTCTGCGCTATTTTTCCTGATAATCGTTTTCTCGAAAAAATTGGCCCGGCTTGGAACGCGTTAACGTTGCTGCGGTGCTGTGCGAAGAGAAGGAGGAAAGATTTATTCCCGTTGGATTTATATATTTATCGGTTTAATCTCTTTGGTACGAATAACTACACGTTAACCCTTTCGCGACTAATGGGAGGCACGTGTCCCGTTTCATTGCTCAACAATTAATCACAATTTAGTACCCGTTACGTACTAATCGTACCAAAATATGATTCGATCGTGAAAGGGTTAATTGTCGGTAGTTCTAGTGTTAAGCGCGGTCGATTAGTCACGAAAATACTTGACCACCCTAAATATTTCGTAACTTTTATATACAGGGTGCTCCACGTATCTATCGCCACGATGTTCGAGTTGATTTGGATAATTCAACGAAAAGACGTTACGAACAAAGGCTCATTGATATCGAATCAATGGTAACAATAACGCGAATAAACTTGCATTGAATGGGAAATTGATTGGTGTACGAGTAACCTTAGAAAGTATTCTTTCTAGCATAAAAATCGAAGTCATTTGGCGTTCTTTAAGTAGCGCACCATTTCTCATCGTTCGAATTATCTGATCTTGTAAACAATGCGATTCGGTTCCGAAGTTTCTTCTCCTTAATCCTTAACCACGATCATATGCGGTCTAGGAGATTGCGTTAACGTGCCAAGCAGCACTTTTACTCTACTTCCAATTCTTTCAATGATACGAAACTATTGCAATTAAATTTCTATAACGGGTTACTTCAACTCAGAACTAGTTGCATTCGTGAATTGAAGAATCTCTTCTTGAGCGTGTAATATTAAAGATTAAAGCTGCATTACTTAAATATGTAAAGACTTCGGTTGATATCGATGAACCTTTGTTCGGAAACATTTTCTTGTTAAACATTCGGGACTAGTTTAAATATATTCGCGATACAGAGGGATGATAACTAGAAATCAATTCTTAATATCGACGAAAGAATGATCTCAACAAGATCACGACTCCTCCTTTTGAAATTTTTATATATTTTAACATAAATGCACAAGTATTCAGACGCGTATATTTTAAGTTCTATTTTATATTTTGAGCTGCAGACGATCATAGATAATAATCTGCAATGATTGATCACGCGGCAATAGTTCACATTGAAACGAGAAACCTGATAAATGGAATTGAAGTTTTCTCGAGGCATCCTCGCCTGTAGCAATTTCAAGATTTCGTTCCCTCGCTTTTGATCGAAACCGTACAGTGTTGTTCCGAGTTCTAGAGTCAAATTCAATGGATTAAATAGCGCGTGAGTTGCAGTTGTTTAATCTTCGCTTAGAAAAGTAACCATTAACCGTTTACGAACGAGTGTCGACAAATAACCGTCTAATCATTTTCGGTTTTCCGAACCCATGCCGACTTTTAAAGCGGAAAACTTAATGTAACGAATACGCAACGCATTAACACGTTCACTGCCACGGACTGCGATTAACTGAAGCATTCGAATCAAATGAACAATCACGTTTTTAGTAATTTCACTGCGTTTGATGTTACAGCAGCAATATATACTATATCGGAGGTACAGTGGAAAGTGAAATAACCGCATTTCTTAATAAAATAAATGTAACACACGCATGTAATTATAATGCATCCTACTGAAACAAGTAAAATCGTCGTGGCGGTCAACGCGTTAATAAACATTTGAAATCATTGTGAAATGAAATGGTTCGGAAGTGAGAAAAGCTTTGAAAATTCAAAGACGTAGAATTCAAAACTAAAGCACCGCCATAAGTGTCATTACTTCTCGTTCGCAAAGGGTTAACCCTATCGCTACGAAGTCTGACAAATGACCGTGATCCACTAAAAGCATACGTATATCTTTTTGCAACTTACAGTTAGCGCTATTTCTATTATCGTTCGTACACATTATTCCATATTTATTTATACTCGTACCGTTTTCATGCTGGTAAAAAATTGTCTTCGCCTATGCGTTGGGAAACATTTCAATTTCTGAGGTGCAATAGTGAAAGGGTTAAACCGACGTTGAACGAAACGATGCAGCGTGAAACGGTAGGGTTTGAGAATCACTGGTTGATGCGGGAAACGGTGACAAATTTATGAGCACGGTGTTCGTAGCAATGTCTCGGGAAGGGTTGATCAACGATTAAATGCGCTCTGTAACACAATGATTCCACTCTAGAACCTAATTCTACGCGCGAATGCGATAGAAATTTTAAAGGTACTCAAGGGCAACCTCGATGGAAAAATCTTCGGAGGGGTAAACAATTCAATTCCAGTTTCCCATTTTCAAACTAAACACGCATTTATCCGAAAATATCTTTTGCATAGATTTCAGAAACGATTCAACGCGAACATCTAAACCGGATGTGTCGTGTGGAGTACAGTAGAACCTCTATTCTTATTTTATTAAACGAACAGCAGATTTTTTTATCGCGATACCGTATTGGAACGTATACTACAGAAGTAATAGTATTGAAGCAATTAGATGATTCGTCTATGAAAAGAATTTTTGTAGGATTCAGGTTTGGTTTTAACCCCTTGCCTTTTTACTACAAGATATCACTCGTGATAGAAATTACAGTCTAGATATAATAAAAGAAACGCTGCATTTTTAGTTAATTGTAATTTTAACCCTAACCAGGCAAGGGTTAATCTCGTTAAAGATCGAAGTATAGCTTCTTCTGTTTTCGTACTCTACGATTTAAAATTGAGCGTTAGCTGCCTGCAATTCTGTTACGCGAAACCTTCTCCTTAACCCTTTCGCTACGAAATAAAAAAATGGACAATGATTTACTAAATAGATACGCATTCGTTGTTTGCAACGCAATATTGCTTCTACCGTAATTTATACTTGCTCTATCGTAATTAATTATACGGGGTATGGAAATATTTATAGCCCTACTGCTTTCGCAGTAACATAAATAATCCCCATCCGTGTATTGAGAATTTGTTTAATTTTAGAGTGCCGTAGCGGAAGGGTTTAAACACTTTTATTCTTCGTTTAGCTCGCATAACAGAGGTTCTACTGTACCTGTACGTACTCGTTAACGGGCCACATCGTGTAGTATCCGTTTGCAGTACAAAGAAGGAGAGTTAATCGTTCGGCACGATTGGGAAAAATATTTACATGCCGCAACTTCCAATACACGTATACGATAATTCCTTTTCTCCTTTCGTAATTTGTATTTTCTCCTTTTTTCATTAATCGCAGAGAGAGATAAAAGTGCCGTAAGATCGGAACAGATATTATAATACAGCGCCGGCGGACCGCTCTCTGGATGGACAGAAGTTTTACAGATTATCTTGTACGAGTTTCAAGCGTGCTCGTACGGAGCGAGAAACATAGCCGAGAAGAGAGTATCGTATAGTAGCTCCACGTACAACATGCATTATCTAGTAAGCTCGTTTAAATGTTGCTGCTCGAGTGAGAATTATTTAGCTGCGCGTGTGCGATTGATGCAGAGATGAGCGATTCTACTCGATTTCCTTAGAATCGATCTATTCGACTTTTCTGTAGAATCAATTATTTCAACGCGTGACTGCCACGTTGATCACCGGTTACACCGGAGTTTATAGCGAGTCCACGGTAGAGTCATTGACGATCGGAATGTCGCAATTGTTTAGAATGATCAAAATAAATATCGTCCACTAAAAGAATTAAAAATCGTCCTCCCAACCGAGGAATATGGATAAGTGGACGATATTACGAGCGAAATAGGTGCACCATTCAGCGATTGAACATTTTTATCTAAACATCATATTTCGTATGAATTAAATACCGTGATGTACCACAGTGAAACATGTTAAATTCTACTCTTAACTCCCAGGGAAAAAATTCGCGCGGCAATCAACGTGTTAAAGAAACGATACCGAGTGATTCGATTATTTTCTAGCGAAGAATTAATATTGCTTCTTCGCGTTCTGATTCTCTGCTCCGCGATTTACCACACGTCACTTTTTATCCTTACGTTTTTTACCTACTTCTGCATCTCTGCTCTCCTTTCTCTGATCTCGGTAAAGACGAAATAAATGTCCCTAATAATCGTATGCAAACAACGTTTATCTTAAATGAACGTTCAACAGATTTTAATGGAATTCCGGTATCTCAAATTAACCGTTAAAGAAATAGTCAATTTCGTACAAATTAATAGAACCTTTAAAAGTGAAAAGACGAAATTAAGTAAAAAGCAGCGATAGATGATGGAATTCTATTACACGTAGACAGAGAACAGTTTTGGTGACTGAGAGTTTCGAGTGCAATGGGTTAAATAAATTACAATTATATGTAACGAAAGATTAAATAGTAATTCTTTTTAATTACACAGTTGTACGTACTAATTTCGCGTAGAAGCTCGTTTTCATCGGTCCTTGCGATTCTTTGCGAAAACAATCGATTCTAAACTATCGATGTTCCATTAGAATCGATCCGTTTGAACGGAATCGCTCATCCCTAGCTCTATGTTTCATCCGTAAATCGGAATCGTCTTGAATTTTACAACACATAGAAAAGCACACAGTGAGAAAAAGGATGGCCTCTGAATCGCGGCAGCCTTTAGGCCGCGCTCGAGCTGCTCTCGTTCATAGATCGCACAGTTATTATCGTATCTTCGTGATCGTGATTATCGCGATTAGAATATTCCTCCGTTTAACGCCTGTCGGCGTACAGGTCTCCCATTCGCGCGCCATTTCAATTTACCCGGCAGATCAAATCCTTCTGCCAAAATCAAGCAAATGCCGTTTAGTAATACTTTCGATCGATCAATGGTTAGAAAACGTTCAGCTACATAAAATTGGCCGTTTTACGCGCAACAACCTAACGGATTCGGTAGTTAGATTTAGCTATAGATATTATTCGCAAGGAAATTTTGATTCACGAATTTAACGCGGGAAACACGCGACGAATGAGGTGTTTAGACGTGCAAATTAATTCGATGCGCTTATCTTTAACTCTTTCACGGCCTTTGCATTCATTTCCACCTAAACGTGCTGTTAATTTTGTAAAGAATTTTCTACCTTTGAGAAAAACATTAAGCGAGTGTTGGATTCTTTATCTATGTTGGAGCTCTTTTCCCACAAAATTGTAAAATATTTCCAATGAAAATTACGAAGACCGGGTTAACGCTGAAACAACCAAATATTAAGAATAGCACTTTCAAAAGTATTTTCTACTTTACTGTATTGATTTACAGCGATAAACGTCGCATTCTTGTTAGTCTGTTTTCTGGGTTTCGTCCTTCTTTTTCGTATAAATGTTAAGATCTTGCGAGGAATAAATTTGTCAGACTATTTAGGGTGCTGTCTATTTTAGAAACATATTTCGTCTTTTAAATGCAATCTGTTTGCAAGAAACATTCTGAATGGTTTCATCTTCCGAATGAAAAAAATAAGGGCGAAGTACTAAGATAAATAATCGCTGGCAGCCGAAAGATATTTTTGTTAATCAAGTACTCAAATATTAACACAAAATTGAAGCCAATAACAAACGAATACGTTTTTCAGATGCCCGTAGAATTGACGAATGCGGTACAAAAAAAAATAGCTGGGAATTCAATTTATGCGGTTGTTTCAGTGTTAAAGTGTTGCAACTTTCACGACTCGATGTTGTCGTATTTTCTCACAGAAAAGGTTCATGAATTATTCGATAAATTAGAGAAGCTCGTAAATAGACTGCGGATTTTTTTCCCGCAGATTAACACTTTTGAAATCACAACCAGAGGAATGGAACCTAAGCAAAAATTAAGTTCACCCACTAAACGTAATAATGGGTGATTAGCATGGAATATTTCACGCATTTTTACGTATCCTTCGCACTCTGCATTTATTTTCACAGCTCAAATATCCCATGAAGGAATTAAAATCCTCAGTCCCCTCATAAATATTAGATTATTAGCGTTTGGCATACTGAATATTCCAAGAAAAAGGTACCGAATTAATTTGCACGCCCAATGCCGATAACGGCAAGATAAGACCGCGCCAATATTCAAGAAAAGTCTTAACTTCACCACAATAGAGATCCGTGATAAAATTTTCTACATCGTTCAGGACAGCGAGTGTCGGAAATTGATAAAGTAGCGTGAAAAGAAATTTAGAAGCATATCACTTATTATCTTCTTCCGATGTCTTTCGAGTCTTTTTCTGGAGCGATTGGAGATGTTGACGGTTTTATTATAAATTAAGTACATTTTTCTTTCTTCGTTTTTTGTATACTCGACAAAATGACCTCTTATATTTTCCTTTGAATAATTATATATATTTGCATACTTCGGACAAGAATGGTTGTTTTCACTAAAAACCGCGACAAGGAACATTCGGACGTTTAGAAAGCGAACAAGAAGAAGAAGAGAAAGAAAAGGTTTACCGGGGTTATCCGAGGGGGGTTGGTTGCTTTCGAAATCGAGAGTGAAAAGAAAAAGAGGAAAGAAGAGTGATCTACACGGGAACAATAAATAGCGTATCGGTGTTTTTGTTTTCTTTCTTTCTTTTAGTGTCTCTCTGTGTGTGTGTGTGTGTGTGTGTGTGTGTCTGTCTGTTCTAGTCGGACTCGAATTGATCAATGGGATAATCGTCACGCGACGCGTACGGCGATCCGCGGCTTTTCAGTCTTTCGTAAAAATTGCGATCGCACGCCTTTGCAAAACTGATCGAATCGCACGCACGCACTTATTTACGAAGAAGCGAGTCTATCGATCCGCTCGAAAAATCGTTGACCTTTTTTGTTTCTCTCGGTGAAATTGACAACTAGGCGAAAAATTCTTACGCGTCTCTTCCATCTTTTTCTTTTTCTTTTTTTTTTTTGTTACGTGTGTATAGTATATTTTTCTTGTTTTTTTTGTTTTGCGAGTTTTGTTTAGTTGAAATTGGCTTACGGCAAATTTGGCAGTAACACTATTTTGAGACATCTTGCGGTTTTTCTTTCCGGCGTTTCTCTCGTCTTCTAAAAATTCTCTCTCTCTCTCTTTCTCTCTTTCTTTGTGAATCGTTATCGTTGATGTTGAGCGATGCTGAGCGATAATAACGACAGTGAGATAAAAAGCACAAAGTTTAAGAGAGCGGACAGGTTGCAAGGTCGTCGACCTATCGCGCCAAAGTCCTTGCAACTTGTCCGCGATTTTTTTTTTTTTTTTTTTCTTCTTTTACTTTTCCTGGTCTCCTCGAAACAACACTCGCGCACACACAATCCATAAATTGTTGTTCTTGTTGTTGTGTTCGATGTTGCATCGGTGAAAAGGGACAAGTGTTGCGTCCCTTGGAACTCGTAGGCGTAGTTTCTTCTTCTCTTATCGCTCGTTGTAGAGGTGTACAGGTTTCCCCCGTATAACACGGTAGCTAGGTTCCGAAAAAGTGCTGCGCTATACAAATCCGCGTTGCACGGAACAAAGGAATAATGCTGAACACAGGAGGGTTTAGCTTTCGAACGTGTTAAATAAAAGAATACTATTTTTTTTTTTCGTGTCCCAGATTTTTTCACGCGAAACTTTTCGTCGGTATTATTTTGTAACTGTGAATGAGCAGAAAATGTTGTGTAACTGTGCAAGGTCATTCGAAGCTTCGTTAAAAAGGCACGATAGAAATATTGGGGAAATATATTATTACAGATGTGTGCAGAATGTTTCGCCGAAAAACAGGCCACCTAATTATCTTTCGTATTGTGTGGTCTTGTAGAAAGTTTAAAAATTCATAAAAATGATCGTGAATTAAAAATGCTTTTCATAGGGAATTCATTGTTTGATATAACTTAAATTGCGTATGAAATATTTGCCAACACTGTTGCGATTAAAGAAGATAATTAGATGGCCTTTTTTTAGGTAAGATACCTTGTATGCAATTCCAAAAATTGCTATTATTATAACAATTATTTTTTGAATGATAATACCCATTTCTCGGTATCTCAATTTACTCAACCCTTAAATTTTACCCATTATTTTTATTTTTATCGGGGATAAGATTACCCTTAATTAAAATTAATTAACAGGGATTATTAGAGGAATTCCATATTACCATGGGAAAGTAACAATTCTTAATACGTCTAATGATCTCGTGATAAATTCTCAAATTATTCACGTTGCTATGAAAATGCATTAATAAGACACTCTCGAACCATTGTTCCTTTTCGACGAATCTATAAATATATTCATCGAAGACAGGTGAGATCTAAGTGAATTCTTTTAGAACAACAAATTTGTTAGAGTTTAAAAAACGGTGAACGTTTTAAAATGAAGTATCAATAGTTAATGATTGTATTCGTTGTCAAGTTATCCTTTACTCGTATTATATTTTCTTTCGGATCTCATATTTTTGTTACAACTTTTTAACATTTTTCCTTTATTTCCAATTACGGAACACATTCATAAAGTTTTGCAGAAAAAATCTGGGACAACCATGTCTATGAAACGTCTATTAAAACGTGAAGTAGTTTCGTGAAATACTCGATCAAAACCATTGCACGTGTTAATATATTACGTAATGTGTATTTTCTTTTCGCCAAAATATCATCGGTGATTTCGATAAGATCTTATATAGTTGCCCAATATTATTTTAATTCTCGAACCGTATTAACTCTTCGTATACGGGCGCCGTCAATAGACTACTAACTTTTGTGAAACACACGGGTGTCGTGAATAAGCGATTTCAAGATTTTAGTCCAGTTTATTTCTTTTATCATACGAATAATTCTAGTGTCTTGTACGTACACTGTACTTCCTTTCTACATAATAAATATTTGTATTTGTACGCGAGAGCGTGCGTGTATGTATATCTGAATGTTCGTAGAAATTTATGTCATCTTAAAGTTAGATTCATTTGTCGATATACGTATGTATACCAGTTTTGTCATGTTTTACACGTTCGGGGAACAGCACTTCTCAAAATATACCCGTAATTAAAGGTTTAAACCTTTGCACACGAGAGGCGACCCTCGAATTCTGGAAACTCTCCAGTGTAAAGGGTTAAACAGCAAAACCGTGGCGTTGCACGGAGATTTGCTTAATTCTCGAACCGTGTTACAGCGAAACCGTGTTATACGGGTGACAGCTGTATTTATTCTCTTGCGGAGCACTTTTAAGTGAGGGGTAGGGGCAAAACGAAAAAGAAAAAAAACCAAGTCCCACGATAGAGAAAAGTACCACCAATGTTCTCTCTCCCTCTCTCTCCCTCTCTCTCTCTCTCTCTCTCTCGCGAATGCAATCCCACTTACCGATGTAGAGGCACTTCTATTTATATTTTTCTTTTTTATCTCACCTAATGATCCAGTGGCAGTACATTCTCGACTTAATTGTAAAGAAAGGTGTGTGTTTTTAGTACCCTTTTTTTTTTTTTTTTTGTTTGTTTCGTTTGCTTCAAAACACTCGTCGTTTAAAATGGTCTAGAGTTTGGTTTCTCGCGGTAGCTCGGGCAAACTGGTGCTGGGTGCAAGCAGGCCGAGGCTCTCGGCCGTTTCTTTAGGCTCTTTGGCTAGGACTTCGGTGCTGAAGCCTCTGAAAACTGACTTGGCGTGCTCCGCGTCTTTGTACACCGTCGACGTGCTCCCGTCCTCCTCGATGCTGTGCAGCATGATCGAATGGGGCGGCGGTAACGGCATCCCGTTGCACAACGTATCTAATCGAACGTGAGGGTGCGACTCCTCGATATAATTTATATGGATTCCCTCCATCATGATGCCATGGGGGCTGGCCGAGGATAGCTCGGTCGGCGTGTAGTATTCGCTGTTCACGTCCTCCATGCTGGCTCCGTTCGCCAGATCCTGGATCTTCGCCTTGAAGTAGGTGTCCACGTGGATCGATCCGTCCTCCTTCGTGTCGAACACCATCGAGTCGCTCTTTCCACAGGAGCCGCTTCGGCAATTATCGAAATAGAAGTTCGGTAGGTTCTCCAGTACTTTGTTCAACGTCTGCTGTTGGTACTTGTAGCTCTCGCGTAGTCGCAGCACCTGATGCGCGCTGAACTTTCTTATCTTGTTACGCTGGAAGACATAGTTTTCTCGCACCCAATTGAGCTGGCTGGTCGAGTAATCCCGTACTTTCCTCACCTGTTCGGAGACGAGAAAAAAAACAATGCTTGTGAAATAGTTGCGGGCTTTTCTATACTGTGCGCGTTGCTCGTTAGGGGATATTTCTGTCGTCTTCCGGGTGCGTGAATTATCGTATCTCGTGCTCTTCTTTAGCAACGCGTTACTCGAAAAAGTGACGTCGCGAATATCGTAGGGCTTTATTTTAAGGCAAGTGGAGGCTAAGCATACGTGGTCCTTTGCTTTGCGTGGGCAAAGCAATGCAAGAAAGATATCGAACGCGATTCTACTTCGAGTTCTAAAAGTCAACCGTTTCGCCGCTTGGAAGAAGAATGCGAATTTGACGTAATCCAGTTCAATATTTTAGCGACTTCTTCGTGTTCATCTGGTTAAATTCGCGCGTAGCGAAAGGGTGAAGCGAGGAATTTTGCGGCGGGGTGTTTGATCGTTACCTGATCGTAATACTGATCTCTGAGCGCCGTAAGGTGGCTGGTTCCGTAGTCCCTAATGTCTCTGATGTGCCTCATTTGACCTTCGTAGCTGTCGCGAATCCATTCCACTTGCTGGGCGCAATTCTCCTTTATCCTGTGCACTTGCTGAGTGTAGTTCTCGCGCAACCTCTCCAGCTGCTGGCTCTTGTACTGCTCGATGTTATCCAGCATTTGATAGATTTGCTTGGCTCGGGGCGTAGAACCGACGCGTCTGCAGCACAAACACCAATTCAGACAGCCGCACCTGAAACGAATGAAGGCGGACGGTTTTATCGGGCACGGGGAAACGGAAATGCGATCCGCGAGTAATCGCCAACTATTAGGTCGATGTATACGCAATGCAGTTTCTGTAATGGTGGTAAATAGTGCTCTTTTAATTTTGGCCAATGGTTAGTTGCGGGAAATTAATCCTTCTTCGAAGTTCGAGAGCTCTACATAAATTTAAACTTGGCATTCTTCAATGGATATCGATACGATTGTTTAAAAATTTAGTTACGCTTGTATTTGTCTAATCGATTCGTTAATGCTGCAAAGCAATTGCTTTGCGCTGGTTAACTCGGTGACGATATTAAAGAGGAACATAAACTGTAGCGGTAGAATTGGAAATCCGAAGAAGGGTTAAATTAAGGAGGAATAATTGCAATGAAATTATGAAATCGTTGATGCTCGACATCGCGAATACGCGAAACGTATGCTATGTTCTCTATAGGAGTATAAGCTTGTGAAATATGATACCAAAGCTACTGAAAATATAAATTCGGTATTTAAAGAAGCTCGTATATATGTCAATATTGGAATAATTAGACGTTGAGTGCACCAACTTCTACTTGCGTTTAAAGTTTTGCTTTGCAAAAACGACATTTAATACGCATCAACCTAATGGTTCCACGCGTGCAGTTTACGCCACCGAGAGCGAATGAAATATTAAGAGAAAAATTGTTGACCTGTTCCAATGAAGTCTCTGTGATACAGGCGATGTACGCAATTTGTTCTCATACGCGTAACACGCTTGCATGTCCGATGACAATCGTTAGACAGCGGATTTCTATGCATTTATGCAAAAATCTGCACCACGCGTAAGAATATGTTAAGATATACAAAGCTACGATTGCGTAAAATTGTTCGCGCGGAGCTGCGTGTATGGAAGAACGTGAGTTGCCATAAAAATCCGTAGTCCAATAGTTGAAGAACTTTTCGGAAAAAGGACCCGCAAGACGGAATAGCGAATCGAGCAAGTAGCATGGGAAGTATACACGTTCCGCGAGTCAACAACAAATATTGTTCTAATCTTAATTGAACAATGCGCAGTGGAACTCGATAACCTCGAATCTCTCGGGAATGGTGGATAAAACTCCATGGCAATTTTGTAACAGTTTTACATTTTAAAAATTGCAAAGTAAACTCGAACGTTACGTTTACATTTTCCGGCAAAATTGGAGCACTTCGTTTACTAGTTGCCGATGAAAAAAAATTCGCACAATTTTCTAACTCTTCGATACCGAGGTGGCGCAAAGTTGCGCACATCTTTTTAATTTTGTAGCGATACCGTATATGGGAGTACGACGATTAATTAAAGACGCGCTACAAAAGAAGGGATTACAGATGCCCGCGCCTTTTTTCCGGAAAGCTGTTCAGCGATAGTTTGCGGTAATTAAGTTGGAATGAAAAGGAGATGAAAATACTTACTTGACCAAAAGATAGCGGAGCAATTGCACGAAGAGCGTTAAGAGAAGAAAGGCCGTTGCGCTTGCAGCGCCAACCAGGATGCTGATAATCTTGATTTTGTGTAATGTTATTGGATTCATCTGTAAACTAATATAGGTAGTGGCATTGGCAATCGGATTGACCGCGAAACACTTGTATTGTCCAACATCCTGCCTGAGCAACGTCGTGATGTACAAAGATCCATTCTCGAGGATGCGTACGCGACCATCATCAATGAACGGTGCACTTTGCTGCCATCCGTGTACGGAAGGATGTTCGACAAAAGCGTCGGGAAAAGCTGGATCAGGATTCCAATGCAGTACCTGAAGTGTCGGCGTAACCCATGTTAACGATGGCGTAGGATTGCCGTTGAACTCGCATTCGAGTAGCACCGAGTTTAGCAATAGATATTGCTGCGTGGGCGTCGAGTATGCCAAATTCGGTGGCGTGCATTTCAAGTAACGAAGGGTTTGAAGGTTATCTGCCGCGGCGTCGATCTCGTCGCCGCACCTGAATCCGCTTTGAAACGCGGTTCTTAAGTGCTCCTTGCTCTCGGCCCACTTCACGAACCAGAACATGCGGCAATCGCAGGCCCATGGGTTCCCTTGCAGCTGCAGCTCGTTTAAAAACGACAGCTGTGCCACGTTGGCCGGAAGGAAGGTCAGATTGCTATCGCGTAGGTCGATTTTACGCAGCGCAGGGGTGCGATCGAGGGTGCACCGCGAGATCTCCCGCAACGGGCTTTTGTTCATCTCCAACGTCTCCAGCTTCTCCAATCCTTTGAGATCTTCGTTCCGAAGAACTTCCACCTTGGTTCCGGAGAGCAACAGAGTGCGTAGCTTTCTCACCGGTCGCCATACGTCGTGTGGAAGCACCGTGACCGGTATATTCTTCAAGCTCAGCCACTTCAGATTCGACAGACTTTGAAAGGCGATGCTAGTGAGTCGCGTGATCGGATTCCCGGAGATATCTAGCCGCTGCAGCGACGCGAGATCGGCGAACAGACCGCGGGGGATCGTGTCGATCTCGTTGCCGGCCAGCTCCAGGATCTTCAGATTGCTCAGGCCGGAGAACAAACGAGATGGAAGTTTCGTGAGCCTGTTCCCGGATAGGCCGAGCTCCCGAAGCTCTTTGTTCGGCTTGAAACTGTGATCCGGCAGAGACACCAGCAGATTGCCCGACAGATCCAACCGGGCCAACGACTTTGTCGAGGCGAACGCTTGGTAAGGAAGTACTGAAAGTCGATTCCGCGACAGGCCGATCTCCTCGAGGCGATCCAGACCTTGAAACAACGCTCGCGGGAGTACGGACAACCGGTTTCCGGTGAGGTTCAGGTACTGAAGTTGGTGCAACGGGTGGAAGACGTCCGACGGCAACTCCGTCAGCCTATTGTCACCTAAGTTGAGACGCTCGAGGAACGTTGTCGCGAGAAACACGCCGGATTCTACCCTCTCGATTCCGCTCGATGTCCAGGCGAGGCTCTGGAGACTGAGCGCGGTCTCGAGGGCGGAAACGGGTATCGTGGCGGCTCTGACGTTTCTCAACACGACGTTGGTGGTCTGTCCCGGCAAGCCGAGGCCGAGGAAACTTCGTTCCCGACAGAATAGAGTCTTGCCATTGTCCAGGCACTCGCAACCCGTGGCACATTCTGCACGCGAGGACAGCGACGCTTCTTTCTCTTCGGCGAACGAGGACGTTGACAAGCTCGATGACTGCAGATCCTGTGTATCCGTAACTTGTACCGCGATCAGAAGAACGATTAACCACCGCCACGAGTCCCACGTGAAAACCCGCTCCCTCATTCCTATGACCTGTAATATGACGATTTCCACGCATACAACCAAGAATTCCCATGTCCTGGTGTATTCTTCGCGAAAAAATCCAAGCTTCACTGTGATCGATCGATCGAGGTATACACTCTTCTCTAAATTCTCTCTAATCACGAGAACCGAGTTCGCGAGAAGCCGACGGGGGACTTGCTAATGGAAAAGCGTACTTGTCATTTTTGCTTTAGCGACTATATTCTTCGGGGCACACGTGCGTTCGCGAAAAATGCGAGCCGCGTGTAACGTGTGCGTGCGTGTTACGCTCTTTTCTCCGTTCTTGCAACTTTTTCGATATGGTGTGTTGTGGTTTTGCTACGTACCTAGAACGAGGAGGATCTCGGGCAAAGCCGCGAAGCGCCGAATCTCTCGGCTGGGATTGCGGCGGCGGCGAGGTAAACTGCGATCTTCTGGTGCGTGTTCTGTCTTTAACCGTTCGCGAAAAATCCAGCCCAATGTCTCATGGACGTGACGACGAAGTTGTTGAATTTGTTGTTGTTGCTTTTGTCGTTGTTGTCGATGATGACGGCAGTGGTGTTGCTGCTATTGCCGTGACGAGCCGGTAACATAATTGTGCGCGCTCCGATGGAACAACTTAGAGAGTTCCGAAATTGATGGACGGGAAGGGAAACCGTCAGCATACAATCGTTGCACACGACGACGACGACGACGAAGACGAAGACCAAGACCAAGATGAAGACGACGATGACGACGACGACAACGACGACGACAACGACAAAGACCACCACGACTATGCGGCTATGAAAAGCACTCACGCGCGCGCAAGTATTCATATAATGGATAAAACACATACAAACGAGAGGCACACATGCACACGCACTCACACACTCACGCACACACACCCTGTGCTATCTCTTTCGGTTCTTCTTCTTCCTCTCTGCGTGTATGCTAAGTTTTCCTTCTATCTATCGCGCGGCCCTGCGTGAAACGTGCAGCAGCGACACACAGAGAGAGGGCTGTTACTGTTGTCTCGCGTGTCACATGACACACTCGTGCATCGCGACACGACCAGCGTCGTCCGTCGCGTATCAAAGGCAAAAACTGACTGTGAGAGATCCGCGCTCGCCCGACACTCGCTTCTCCTCGTGCTCGTGGTCGCGGTCGTGATCGTGCTTGCTTGCTTGCTTGCTCGCTCGCCTGCCTGCCTGCCAGCCAGCCAGCCTGCCAGCTTGCTTGCTTACTGTCGCCTCGAAAAGCCGGCAACGTTGCGAGCTTCGAGAACCGCGCCGACGCAAAACCGACCTCGCTCTCTGCTGCCTGTTCTGCTGCTTTGCTGCTCCGCTCCGCTCCTACCTCGCCATGCGAACCTAACCGCCCCAACGGAGCAACCACGAACAGAGACAGCAGCCCTCTAGCCCCATTCTTCTTGCCCACCTTTTCCTTCCCAACCATCCTTCCCATATACCCGACGAATTCACCATTCTTTCCGCAAACGCATTCGAGAAGCACCTACGGAGCCAGGCACGAAATTATTGCCTATTGACGCGAGAGAGACTACCGAGATAAGGAAAATAGACGATATTATTTTCGTGGAAAATGAACGCTAACGTTGCAGTGCGTTAACAAGTTCATTGCCCAATGTATAACGCATGATAGAGATCGAATAAAACTTGTCGTTGACTGCTACTCTGTAGCTGAAGAAAGTAACTATGAACATTATATGCAAATATAAGCTATGTAATACTAGAAATTGTACTTGGGTAGAAAATGAAGAGCAGGATTTTTGCGTTGAGCGTAGAAATAGCGACTGTGCTAGATATCTGGGCAGTGAGCGCGTCGATAAACGGCTTTTGAGTAACAATGATACGAAACGAAACGACATTAAAGATTGCATTAACATTTCTTTAGTTTTCATGCTTCTACTACTTTTTTGCCAGTGCCAATAATTTTGTGAGTCACTGTATTTCGACAACGCCGTTCCGAGTCGCCGATAGAAATTCTTGTCCCACTTCTGTGTTACTCAGTTTTTAGTTACTCTCCAAAGCGATCGCTTTGTGGTTTACATTTAGATGGTTCTATCTGTTAAAGGAATTATTTTCTTGGGTGAATTTAGCTGGGAATAAAAAGAAATAAATGCAATCGATGTCAATGACCTGCGATTGAATCATCGGAAGGCCGCCAGAAGTATTGGGCGAAATATATTTGTGTCACTGGTATGGAATGTATCAGACGGGAAAATTAATTCGGTGGCTTTTACATAAAATTCTGGGTGCATCAAATACTATTTTAACAGGAGAAGTAGCGACAATTAAGGTATACTAATTAAGGTGCTAAAGAAATTGATATTATAGATAGCTGAAGAAATGCATAATGCAATAGTAATACATGTTTATTTATTCCCTTAGTAGAAAAAAAATCACGACAAAATTGCAATAATGCATTCGCGTGAATTTACGCAATTTTCCTAAGAAATTATGTATGGGTCATTTTGGTACTTCTACTGTTAATGCGTAAAATGACACGCGACGTATAAATTGCATTTTTACAAAAGAGATACCGGTTTTAACCCTTTGCACTACAGAACTTGTTTCATAGTACGATCTATGTCCACTTTCATGTGCAAGCTTAAAGTGGTGTACGTGTTTCGAAAAAGGAAAAAATATATCTTTCAAAGAAATGGAAATGAAAAAGTAGCGTAAGTAAATGAAAGAACTTACACCTTAATCTTTAAAGAAATTTACGCGTATAACCGCGGCAGTACCAACGGAGTGTAAAGGGTTAAATCAGTAGAACCTTTAAGACTTCAAACATAATGGCACCGAATCAATTTGCACGCCTAATATTAATTCTACCATACTGACGACCATTTTTGGTGACATTACCGTGAACAACACGTTTACGTTATTCCTTATACAATTGTAATCTTCAACATACTCGTGTTTCTCTGCTAATCTTGTTAATGTTGGAATTGATACTGGAAAGCGCGCTCTTCCCCATAGTTTTATGTCTTCTTGCGGCATTCATTAATTAGCTCACTTGTATCTGCCATCTTTCCGCCCTGCTACGCGGCGTCACTCTTTAATTGTTTCAGCAAACCTTTCCAATTTTTTCGCACGGACTCGTATTACGTTGGCGCATGCCAAATGCGAGTATTCAAAGCAAAAACTTAAACGCTATTTGCAATTTTCACTTATCGTGAGCATACTCTCGTATTTAAGATGCTGCAGCAGTGGAAGTGCATTCAGTTTCAAATCAAAGCACGGTGTTTTGAAGTATAGTCTCCGATCTTTAATTTCGAAGCAAAAATCGTAATTCTACGGTGATTTTCGACGAAGTTACAATAATTAAAAAAATTGGCCACTTTTCGGCCCAAAATCAGCGATCATTTAAAATTTTTCAGGCGAGTAATAGCAATCTCGATGATTCTACGTACTTTTCCCAACAGTGAATTACTTTTCATAGACTATATTTGTAAAAGGGACCAACTTTAGAATTCGTTGATTTTCCTCTCGATTTTCTGCTCGCTGAAAAATCGTCTTTTTTAAGGTAAATCGGCATTCGAGTGTTGCAATATTTATACTGGAAAACCCGACAACGTGCATCGTAATTGTTTTCGCAGTCACAGAGAACAGTGGAAAGCGTGTTTGCGTAGCAATTATGCGCTCACCTAACAAGATGCGCAAATATGAGGCGAAAGTAACGCAGCGAGAGGAAATATGAACGCAGAAATATTTGCATCCTAACGCAGAGCAAAAGGTCGTGGCTACTTTGTAGGCATATTGAAAGTGTCTAACAGTTCACCTACAGGGGATAGGGAAAAAATGTAGCGCTTTATTTATAAAGCAGGGGTGACATTCGCAATCTTTAGAACCGATATTCTCGTAAAAAATCGAGCTGCTTTTCCTAAGAACTACAGTCGGTATCTTCGTGCACCACCAAATCTTAGGAACTTTGCTCCTATTTTGAAAGAAGAACTACTTTAAAATGCATTATACGGTCGTGAAACATATTTTCGAAGAAACGGCTGAAAAATAAAATTATTACCAGACTGCCAAATCTTTATAAAATTGTGAAAAATTTAAATTTGTAAAGACGCACAGAATGGGTAAAATATACAAAGTATAGAAAATATTCGAAGCAGAGTGCATCTTATATATTTGGCAGCTGAAACAAATGTGCATTCGTGTTTCATTTCTTTCTTTGCATTTACGAGAACATGAATTTGCATAAAGATCGGCATTAGAATTATTACATAGCTATTGCAGACAAAGATGAAATCATTCTTGAAGGGTGCTTCGATCTAGAAATTACTATCAAACGTACATATAATCTTACAAGTGCTTTAAAAGCTTAAAAAAAAGGTTGAAACATAGTTACAGCAATAAACGTCGCGGCGTACAGTTGAATCAATTTATCCACGACAATCGTGCGTAGATTTTTATAAGTCTTTACACGTATTTGGAACTTAAACTGGTAAACAAATGAAATGAAACTAACATTCAAAGCAATTCGAATTAGGACGCATGAAGACTTTCGGAAGTAACTATACACGTATCTCTTTTTTTAACGTAGAGTCCTGTACCCTTTGCTCGCAGACATTTCTTTACAGTCGCTTTAACATTTATGCGAATTCGTTGAAGTGTACCTTGACGAAGCATCGATTACGCGTTTTTCAGGTATTTCTTGTCAAACTTTCTGACCGGTAAAGGTCGTCTCGAGCCTGGATGAAATTATTTATATTTAAAATGACAGCTCCGGGTGGAACTATTTATTATAAACAGATAAATATCGTTCGGCTAACAACGTAAGGGTCCGATTAGCATCGGAGTACAGTACTATGTAATCGGAATCGTGGAGATTCGAGCTCGATACGAAGAAAGTTAATCTGATTCTGGGAGGAGAGCAGCGTGCAGAGGAAAATACATAAATATATCGTTATCGGTAATGAAACGTTGGGTGCACCTGTAAATCACTTGTTTAAACTGTCCACGTGTACGATCACCAAGCCCGACCTTGGTTATATATCTTTGACAGCGTTAGTTAACGCGCGTTCAATTTTGAATAGGGCGCAATCTATAAAGGCGAATTTTCTACGTCACACGTGAAGAAGAAACGCAAACAAGGAGAGAAGAGTATGGTGTAATTTAGTCGTTAAAGAACACACACGGTCCTCGGCCAGACTTTGAACGGCCGCATGCCAATCCTATTCTTACTGCAACGTATCACTCTCTCTCTCTCTCTCGCTCTGTCTCTCTTTGTATTCAACATTTCCTCCTTTTCATTTAGCTGTTTAACGTGGCCGGCGACTTCAAAGGTATCGGTAATTCCGTGCCCTCAAATAAACGACTAAATAATCGTACTCGAATAGTGAAACGTTCGAAATACGGTAGAGTATCCTATATATGTATGTATGTATGTACCTACGTTGCGGATTTTTATGCAAATTTAATTGAAAGAAAAAGTGTCAATCTTTAAGCTGTCGTAACTTCGTAAAGAAGCATCGCGTGACCATAAACTTGGGCTCGTTATGAGGCTCGAAGTCTCTGCTTTTGCATAGGTGAACAGATGCTTTGCGAAAATTTTCTTGCATCGAAAAGTAGAGTGAAAAGCTGAAGGTATCGTTTATTTAAGAAGTTTAAAAAGTACGATTCTTTCACGGTTCACGCGTGTACGGGATATTTAATATGAATATAATGATCTTTATTCATTTCTAAATTCATAGTGGGTGAACATTTTACACTAATAATTGCATTGAAAGACTCTATGTGCCATGTTTAAAATTGGTTGAATATATGTGTCCATAGCACTCAAATGGTGTTAACTCCTTGCTGTATAATCACGAGTTACATTCGTGGTGTAAGCTATGGTCTAATTACAATAAGCACACGCTGTACCATTTGATAAATTTTAATTTTAATTCTACTTACACCCTCGATTTATAAGATTCAAAACTATCAGATAAAAATGACGTATAACATTATAGTGTTTCGCATTTGGCACAGCGTTAAAGTAGAAAATAACGAACGTCATAATTAGCAGTCTTCGAGTTTGTACGGTAAAAGGGGTTAATGCTACTAATTCACGAAATTTAATCTAAAGCGTCAACGATTTCCTCAAGTGTTCATTCATTGATCTACCTTACTGATTAAGCGGAATACTTTTCTTTTGCCACCGTAGACAAACAAATAAAAAGCTAACGCGAATTTTTTCCAAATATGGTCACGCCATAAAATCTGCCTAAGTAAATCCGCATTTTTTACGTGAGTATATTCGAATACAAGAGGCTCTAGCGTATTGAAAATCGCGATTCTAAATGTATCCAGATCCTACTGGCGCCGCGCGCGCGAAGAAAAGTTTCGGGATAAACAAGCTCCGACCGTAAGAACGATATTAATAACACATTTGAAAGTTGGGCGTTATGCTGTGCATACGCACAGAGGAGCGATAATAAATGCTTGGGACCACGGTTCTATGATAGTCTCCAGTTACGTTCACAGATACGCCTGATAAGCTTCGCTTCGCGTTCATTCGATCCCCTCCCCCACCTTTGCACAATTTTTTTTTCTCTCGTTGCAACATCGAATTTCACCTCGTTGTGTCTCGTAAACTGGATTTAATAAGGTCGCAAAACATCGATCGCTTTATCGCGATACAAGCGAGGCGAGTTTGGCAAATAGCTGATTGAATTATTCTCCTAAGCTTGACACGCGGAATTAACCTTCGGTGCACCGATCCTAGAGTAGCGATCGTTCTCCAAGTACCATAAAGGCTTTTTTTTATTCGCGTACGTTTCGAAAGTTCGAACTGTGCGAAATTTGCCGAAGCTATTTTCTTAAAAAGCTGCGAGAAACAGTAGACTGCGGATTTTTAGATAACTAATGCATAGTATCGAAGTGTAAATTTTTAGGTAATTAATAGTTCTATTAAATTGTGGATTTTTCGATAGCTAGTATTTATTATTAGACTATGAATTTGTCGACTATTAATATTACTATTAGATCGCGGATTTTTAGGGAGTTGATATTACTGTTAGACTGCGGATTTTCGAATAGCTAATATCATTATTAGACTGCGGATTTTCATGCAAATTCGCATCTTTCTTAACAAGATTATGGTAATGAAACCTAAATGGAAGGTTGTTTCACGTCCGAAATGCAACACGTTGTACGCCACTTCGAATATTTTGTATATATTAGCATATTAAGTACATTTTGCACTTACTTGCACCTTCAAATTTCTTATAAATGCATAAAAAAATCCGCAGTCTAATTATCGTACAATAATAACAGCCTTTTTTATCCTTCGAAACGAAAATAATTTCGAGCTCTCAAAACGCGAAAATTAGGCGACGAATAACACGTATACGATATAAATTTATTTAAATCAAAACACTTTAGACTTATTTTAATATCTACAATAATTTATACCGAGAAAAAACGGCACGTAAAGATTAATAATTATCTCACTTAAGATTCTTCTCTTATTCATTCATTTAAGTCGTAGCTGCAATCGTGTTTCACTCGATTATATTCAATAAGTGATTGGATACTCCTTGGAAACAAAAGGGAAAAAAGTAAGCGTTCAAGGCTTTCGAAAGTTTCGAGTTTCGAGATTCGAATTTCGCGAGTGTAGAAATTAAGTTCCGACGCGTCTCTAATTTTCTTATACAGATACGTATCTGTATAGCGTGGCGATTATTGTAACAGCCGCGTCAAAATTGCCCGACGTTCCGTTGAGCAATAAGTTAATCCTTTCATGCCCGATGTTACGTACATCCAATATTGTATTTTGTTTTCGTTTCCGTTCAAGTAAACGTCAACTGTTTCTTTTTTTTTTTTTTATTCAACAGAACTGGTTGCGAAGTCGAGTATTGAATCTTCTTAAAAAAAGACAGAAAAAACGCATCCTGTTTATTTCAGATTTCCAGTTGAATTTCCAGTTCTGTTCGTTCGCGAGCCAAAAGCATTTAGTCTTCAAAGGATTAAAGATAGATCGTGCAGCTTGAGCGACACTCGCTAGATCGTTTTCGCAATTTGTTTCGAAACTTGATTTGCGTGCATAGTCGTAACGAGATCCGATTTGACCTTGATTGCTAAACTTCTATAGCTTACGCGAAGGCTTTCTGTCTGTCTGTCTGTCGGTTTCTCTCTCTCTCTTTCTCTTTGCTCTCGTCGGTCATGGCCAAGGGAGGCAACTGCAAGGGTTGGACCATCCGGTTTCCGGTCTTACCCTCGCTCCGTCTACGGTAAAATTCTCTACTCTACTCGCTTGTTGCATTAAACGCCCCGTTAAAATAACGTAGAAAAATCGAGGTTCGTGCAGTGAACGAGTAACCAACCACGTATGGTTAGTAGTCCGTCCAATGTTTCAAGCTCGCGGTTTTCAACGTGTATTAACTCTTTCCCTACGGCATTTCAAAATTAAAAACTTGCGGTACAGTTACAGCGTCTCTGTTAATTTCCATCCGAATAAATATGTAAGCAAAGCAAAGATAAATGGGGGCCTCTCAGGAGTCAATAGAAGTCAGGTAGAGTTGAGGATTTCTCGAAAATTTATTACTGAAAGCGTTTGTACAACCACTGTATTTATTTTATCGTTTCGGTATTAATTAATTGGGTCTAATTAAATTAAGTTTCTTATCACTTAAGAGCAGTCTTTTATATGGTTATACGAATTCGTTGCGGTAGAATTAAAATATGGAAGCTGATTAGATAGTATATCATTGAAATATGTAGATGGTTCAAATACCATTTGCAGTTATTGTAATTATCTTTTGGGTGTTTGAGCAGTTTAACTTGTGAACGGCCCAAGTAGACTTAAATTATAATTTATGCTTGCATTCTCAATCATTTCGCTACGAAGGATGATTATATGTTCCGTCAAAAATTGGTCAATCATTTTTTACAGGCACGGATATTATCTCTATAATACAGTATTATTTCTGTTTTAATTCATGCTATAATGTTCGACAATAATGAATCATATAAAGCAGCTACATATTTATATTCATCCTATTCTCATACTAAACAAAAATTGTGCCTGTCTCTATGTTTTTAATTCTCAACTCTAAGAGACCATAACGAAAGGGTTAATTAAGAAATCGATAAAGAATTCCTGATAAGTAGACTACGGATCTTTATGCAAATTCCTACTTTTATTTATTATATGGAGAACGGTTTCTCCCTTAAAATATAACAAGTGCTTTACCAACTTTAAATATTTATATATTTTTGCAGTCAACGTGCATTTCTTATCTTTTTACGCAATTAACTTTCGCATGAATCCGTCGTTAGCCAATAATAATTGGGGAAAAGCATCGAGACAGAGCTCTGATCGACTGTTTTGCGTACTAAAATATTGAAACAGTGATAGGAAAATTGCTCGCTAAGGTGGTACTAAATCTTATAAATTTTCAATCGCTTTGCCTGACAAGCCAAACGAGAAACAGTGCATGGGAATCGAAGAGAGTCCCAACTAGCGCGTCTCGTTGAAAAAACTCGAGAAGTAGAGCCCCGTGCCAATAGATTTCGCAGCGGTTACATAATTTTTGATAGACCTTCGAGAGTTGATAGCAAAGTCGATTAGAGAACGCCGGCCGATTCGTCTTCGTCGACGAAATCTGACATTTGCCGTTCGGTTGGCGCGCGGCATTAATAATTCAATCGGAGGAGAGGAGGACATGAATGAAAAATACACGGAATTATCGACTAACAGGTGTTACGTAACAGGAGGTCGATAAATAGAATAGAGGAAGGAATCCTACAAAAGAAATGCCTTAAGTAGATTGATAGCATTTGCAGAGCTTTTGTAAATCGCGTTTATCGCGAAGCGGAAACACGGCTTTCTTTGCATTGGCCAAACAGAATCTTCGCGAATTATTCCATCGACTGCTATTTAATAGTGTCATCGACGAAGCATACGATAAACTGTGCATTATTATATAGAATCATCCAGTGGCTACTTGGCCCTTTTACCATTTTAATGTCGCATCACGCGACATTGCGAGTTTAGAGTAGAATAAGACAACAGCGTTTTTGAAACGATCAAAATTATAAATATGTATTGCGCGACGCACGTATCTCTTCGACATACGTGATATGTAAAATCCAGGTTTACAATAACGTGGATAAAAGTATATCTGCATACGTACTGCACGCGTATCATTTAATCCTCTATAAGCCGAATTTAATTTACTTTTACGATGACCTTATAGGAGGATAACTTTACCAACTTTGTAGCCATATCGTTGCGCATCACGTGCTGTTTGCGTTTTGTTGCAAGTTTAACTTTTCCATAAATACATAATCATCTATAAGCTGATCATCTTACACGATGTTCACGATGCTACTTTTGCTCGTCTGGTTCGCGAACGGTTGGCAATTTATTCCTAACATAGTCCGGATAAAATTTCATTCGAGGAATGCCCAACTCTGGTTGCATGATAGTAGACAATGATAAATGTTCACGAACTGTATCCTAATCAAACTCATTGCATGTATCGCGCGCAATGCACGAGGAACATCGAACGCGTTAATCACCGAATTTGGTATCACGCGGTTACGCAATTCCCACAGCATAATTGGCAGTCGCTTTTTTAGTAGGGTCAAAAGACGCGAGGCCGGTATATTAACCTGGCAAGGAAAGGAGAAAAGGGGTGTCTATTTTAAAGGAAAGCCACGCGTTGTTTCACGCGTACCCGGACGCTTAGCGACACGGGAGTGTAAAATTGGCATAAAATCGTTGGCCGTGTGATGAAAGCAAAATGGAGTAGAAGACGGTCGGTCGAAGGGAAGCTCGGCGTGTTACCACACGCGTACACAGTCCCTTGCATTTCATTTCCATAGACGAACGGGCGACGAGTGTTGGGGCCGCGTTCGGGCGTACACACAACGCCTTTCTTTATTGCATAATATCGTCGGTATCGCGAACTCTGTGTGTAGTTAACGGGTGGAAGGAAGCGTTCGCTTCGCATTCGAGTTGAAACCGAAAGACGTTCGAGTTGGAGTTTAAGCATGGCAAGGCAAGGCAAGGCAAGGCACGACGGCGATGCAAGAAAGGAAAGGAAAGGAAAGGCCTGCGGTTGGAGGCAGGGCGATAAGTGGCGGTGCCGGTTGCTAGTTAGAAGAGAAAGAGGGGAAGCTGGCGCGGAAGTGAGAGAACTGGAAGAAACGGAGAGACACGGTCGTCGGTTGAGCAGACGTGAGTAGAGCTCGATCAGCTGGGAACAGGGCGATGTTGTCAGATTTCGGAGCGTGACCCCCGGCTGGCGACCGTGTCGGCTTCGCGGATCAATATTACCGAGATCCGGCAACACCGCAGCTACTATCCAACTCTTTATTTATACGTGTCGGTCAGACGGCGCAGGCCTGCACCGATCCTTTCCTTTGCTCGCTTTTGTCCTTCGTCGTCGCCTTCGTTCCCTTGGCCTTTGCCAGTTTACCACCATTCCCGTATCGTTCTTCCGAGTACCGGTCCTCGTATATTCGTATCCTATCGCACGCTAGTTACATACAGGCTTAAACGTTGGTAATGCCGAACACCTGGTTTCAACCCTTTCGCTGGGGCAGATTTTGATCAAGCGATACGTAAAACTAAATAGCCGTGCGTTAAAATCGTATTCCCTTTCAATTCTTTTCCGTTATTCGGGTAACAAAGAATTTCAAGTGTTTTAAGACACCTATAACGTTTCCAATTGCCTAAATTAATCGGCAAAAGCTATCAGAAAATTTCTCGAACACCGACAGCAATGAAAGAGTTAACAGCTTGCCGAAAATAGAGAAATTTCCTGGATCACGGCATCTGTCCGGGCTTTATTTTTTCGTAGCTTTAGACGTTGAGAAAATAGGTAAAAATTCTCAGATACCTTTTGAAGTCTTTGATTTGACCTTCTCGATACTAATTGATAAGGTAGAAAGTTGGATCGATTTTTATCACTCGTTATAGAAACGATAACGCAACTTCTATTCATATTTATCTAATTTGATCTTCGGAGAAGGGATTACCTATTATCTTTCTATCGTTTACATACAATGACTGCAAAAAGTATTTCGCGCGTACCTCAAACGTTTCAATTGAAAGGATTATACATTTCAGTTGCCAAAGCGATAAGTTTGTACAGTCGCGTAAGAGTACCATTTAATGTACTTGGATCTAATTGTACATACTTGCATATAGTATATCTTATAACCGCATAAATGAAACGATCGACAATGATACGCTAAAAGTCTTACTTGAATTTAATACTTGTTAACGCTTTCGAGCCATTTTACAAAAATTAGAGACGCACTTTTTAACGACGTAACGAGCAGAGCATTTTGGGTTTGGTAAAAACATTTCATATGCAGCGACCCAATATTTGCGGAGCCGGTGGTGGAATATAGATCGGGCAGCGATGGGATCAGGGACGTACGAATAGCAAGTGCAATGCGCTGGAACGCGACGGCACGGCAAAGAGATAGTCTGAATGAACAGCGGTGGTGTGTGTCGTTCAACTTCTCGTTGTTCACTGGGTGTTTCGCACCGCGAATATTATAAGCCATCGGACGCGTATCCTGCCCATCTGCGAGACACACTATTGTTCGTGACACGCTCGAGGAATTTCGAATGCTATCTTATCTTCTGTAACGTGTCTATCTTGATAACGGAGAATTACGCTCTGCAACAGTTTCAATAGCTTTCTATTTACTCGAGATTAATTCATTATACCCGTGACGATCGAATCCTTGAACGGTGATAAAAATGTTCAGCTTCCTAACTTTACAGATGCCACACGCCGTGCTATCGCACGATAATCGGAACTTCTGCAAACGTTGGCTTCCCTTACTCGTAACTTCCTGTTGATTTTCATTTCGTTCCTAACGGGTCGTTAAACGAGCCGCTCGTTTGCCGAATCGATTAACTCCGCAAAACCAAAGATAAGAGAAATTGATAAAGCTAATTTAGCTAAAAGTAGTTTAACGTTAAGTTTACGGCAAATGATCGTATAATTTGACTAGTTCTTGAAAAAGTGGGTATACCGTATATAAATACTCGAAATGAGAAGCTTGAGGAGGGAGGACGTCGATTGGAATACGTATTCCTACCATTGCATCGATTAAACTCAACATAGACTACTGAAAAATGATATTTATGATGTATGTAACTTGAAGTATGAAATCTAAAGTGTGTCAACATGACGGGCTCCGTAAATCTAGTGTTAAGTTCACGTAAACATCGTACAATATATTACTGCAGACGTAGCATTTTATCTAACGACGTATAAAATGCATAAAATAATATATCCTTGGAATATTTGAATATTTCATGGCCGAAAAACTGGCATTAAATTCGGTCATCTTCAAACTTTACGCAGAGTGTCTCGCCTAAAACGGGCCATTTAAATTGTCTTTCGTATTACGTGCTCGTGTAGAAGGTTGAAAAGTTCGACAAAAGTATCCTAGATTAAAAATACTTCCCATAGGAAATTCATTCTTTAATCCTTTGAATGTTACATGAATGCGTATACGCGTCAGCGAATGTTTCTGTTTTACAAACGCGACGCGGATACAAATGACGAACGTTTGAAATAAACACACCATTGAGGGAAGTATAAATATTCTGTTCAATGCTGCGCAAATAAATAAATATAATAGCGACTTGAATGAGCACTTTACGTAAAAGAATGACATATCTTTAAATCGGAAGAGCTCCGCGCTCAAAAGAGTTAATATCGTTTAAATTGCGGATAAAATATTTGTTGCGCTATCGTAACTAGAGAAACCAAATAAAACGTGGCTTCTTTCGAATAAAACCTCCTCCGTATTGCGAAAAGTAAGCACATGTAATTAACCCATGGCTAAAGCACGTGTAGCTATGTGTATAAAATCGGTCTTTTCGTACGAAGCAAGCAACTATACGTTGAAACTTATTCGGCGCATACATCATTTAGCAAGCCGTTTTTGTTACTGCAACGCTTTCTGTGAAATATCCGCAGTGGGTAGCGCGGGAAGCAAAAGAGACTCGCTAATTACTTCCCCGCTAAACGTGCCCTTCTTTCATCTCGCTTTCCTCGTCCTCTCTCGCCTTGACAACTACGTTCTTGCCAGCGTCGCATCAGCAGTTCCCCGAAATTAATTGCTAGTCGAGCTTCCGTCCTGCTGCTCTGATAATAATAATCGATGCAGGATGTCTAGGACGCCAAAAATGACGCCAAACTAGCAGCCGCTTCTTCTTCCGCCCAGCAAAACAAACAAAAACGAACGTAAACAAAAACAGTCGTATGTTTGCTTGCTTTTAGCCACTAAATCATAAAGGAATCATATGTCTATATTATACGTACACAGGAAAATTAAAAGAAGTAATGTACGTTTACATTATATTATTAGTGGATTACGGACAGAATTAGTTAACAATCGAACTACAATAATCTGTAAGTCGCTTCGAATAGTTTGCATATCTTTTCATTTCCACGCCTTTTCCATGTCTACTTGGACATTTAGATTTTCCATAAGTACGCCAAAATCCGCGGTCTTAACTATTAGTGTTCGTATAGTGAGAACATCGTGGCACCTGTGTACAAAATTAATTAATACGAGTGCAATTGGTTAAAATTCACTAAGGCGTCGCGTCGCCTGTTGTCGAGCAATTGCTGCAGCTTATTTTTCCGTGCAACTTATTCTTGGAACCCTGCGGGAGTCTTTTCCACCTTGCCGGCACAAATTGTTTCTCTCCCAGCTCGGCTCGAGCTTCTCACGCTCGAGAAGCTTGTGTGTCATTTTTGTTTCCTGATGGCGCGGCCGTGCGAGGACTAACAATAGCGCGAACTTTACGATTAGAAATTTTATACAAACGGTTTCCGCGCGTTCACCGCGAGCCGTAAAGGTCGATATACCCAGCCCCTCTCTACCATCGCCGATTCTACATCCGCTACCTCCGCAACTTGTATTCTACAGGCTGATCCTTTCGTTGCGAGCCACAAACGTAGCGCTGGATCAATCCTTTAACACTAGAATTACCGACGACTAAGGTGTACTTATTTATACGAAGCCAATTAAAGCAATTGATATTGGAAGAAGTATATAATGCAATGGAAGTAAATCTTTATTTCTCCCATATATATATAAAATAACGGTAAATTTGTTTGAATGAATTACTCTGTAAGTTTATACAACTCTTGTGAAGAATTGCAGACAAGTAGTCATTTTGATCACTTTGGTAGTTCTAATGTTGAAGCTTGTTGCGAGTGTCGCGGACTCGATTAATGTGTGCTTCTTTGTGCAATTGTACTCTATTAGACTATTGGACTATTACACTATAGCGCAATATTGCATTATTGCATTATTACACTATATTACATTATGACACTATTGCCGTACTGTAATGAATACGTTATTATATTATTGCCTCGATTGCACTATTAATTGTGATACTACACTATTGTGCGATTGCACTATTTTGTTGTTGCAGTGTTGCTTTATTGTGCTACTGTAATATTGCATTGTTGCACTATTACACTATTGCAATGTTACACTGTTATGCTAATGTATTATTGTACTAGTGTACTATTACACTATTGCAGTATTGTACTATTACACTATTGCAGTATTGCACTATTGTGCTATAGTGTATTATTGCTCTACTGTACTATTGCAATATTGCACCACTACGATATCCTACTATTATATTACATTTATACTACACCATTGAAACACTTTGCGTTTCTGTCGCATTTTCTTGCCGGTACTATTACGATACTACTACTATATACTACTATAATATATACTATTTAAATGGCACACTATTAAAATCAAAGAAAGTATATATTACCGGTTTGGTCGATAAACTGAAGAAAACTTTGAGCGCTAAGGGGTTAAACGCAGCAGTCATATCGCGGAGACGGCTTTGTTCGCGTAGAGGAAAGTTAAACAAAATAGGGTAGCTTAACGTAATAGGCTACTACTCAATGCTGTGGCATTTGCACGTGCTACTATTCTCTCGATGGCAGTGGAAGCATTTTCTATGCGCAACGCAAACATGTTGAAAACAACTGAGAAATTGTGTGGCGTTCGCTATCCCGTTTTATCGAACTAGACCAACTTTTCCTTTCGTCTAACGTTGCCCTATATATGTGTACATACGTTGAAAAACTGTGGCCACCACGCACACGAGAGTGGTATGGCCTTTTTGTGGACCCTATTGAAAGAATTATCCTGTAGCTTGCTGGTTTCACGCTTGTCCACTCGTCCGGTTCTCGCGGCGATTGGCACGTGTACACAAACATCTCTCGCGTACCACCGAGTGTTCTAGTTTAGTTTTCGAGAAGAGGAGCCGCTTGGATAGCAGAAGAAAGCCTAACATATAAATTAGAATCATCCTAAGCACATCCGGTATCGAGCGATAGAGTTTCAAGGGAAAAATGAACCGAGAGAGAATCGACCTTTAGTCGATTCTCTGAGAATACACATTAGATCATCATCTAAGCTCGTGGAAGTTTTGAACCGTTCACCGTAGAAGAATTTTATCGACCTTCTTCTTTTTTGCTGCTCTATCAATCTCGATATTAAGCGAACGACAATTGTCACAGAGAGGAATTAACTTTCCTTCTCTTTGTATTATAATTAACTCTGAAACGATACTCGAGCGACGTCAGAAAACTTTAAGCTTGTCCGTATGCGTGTAAATAAATTCTATTGCTAGGCTTTCCCACATTGGGAAACTATTCTTTTTATATTCTATTCTATTCACATTTAATTAGATTTTAACCGCATACAAGTAAAAAATTTGTTGGCCTTTCCCTACTCTCGTAATTTGTACCATAGTTCATGAACAAACTTAAACAGATTTCTTTGACACGTTTTCACTAACGTTTTCGATCGTAAAATCGCCGGCAACTCTACGGTGTTACGTCAAAAAGTATAATGGTATCGTTGATTTATTAACAAATGAATAGCAAATAAAGTTCTGCAAAAGTTCGGTAAAAGATCTTTGCCAAAATTCAAGGTGCTTATCAAAGATAAGTTGCACTGCCCGCGACACAGTTTTCTGAAGTATCTCTGGTGCACAAAAATCCACGTATTTGATTATACGGAGCTAAAAAGGGGTTTCGATATCTTCTTATCGGCAGAAGATTGCACGACGATCCAATATTTCTCGACACGCTGCTGTACAAACAGAACGGTAACCTGCCGGTTTGAGTATGCAAGCAATCTACCCACGAGTTACCGTAGGTTTGTAATGCTCGCGCGCGGCGTGGAATAGCGAACGTTTCCCTGCCTTTATATGGTTATGCATGGCACACGTTATTGTTAGCCAAAATGCACGACCGTTCGTAGTCGCGAGGCGAACGCGCTGGACTTTATTCAGCCTGTTAACACGTTCACTGTCCCATGCATCATGTCCTCGCGCACAAGTTATACAGTGAGTCACAAAATATCAGAGCGTAGACGGAAAGCTTGGTGGGGGGAGGAAGTACAAATATGGTATTTGATCGTTCAATATTGTTTCGCTGGAAAATTGATAGGTTGCACTGTTAACGTTCAATGGTAACAAAACAAAGCGATGTTGAATTTTGTTCTTACCTTTCACTTTAAACCGATACTTTTGGGACACGCTGTGTATTATCAGGGTTAACCCTTTCGTGAGTGAGTCATTTTTAATACGAAGTTTTTATTACGATCTACCGAGTATTGGGTCTGCGATGGGCGCTAAATTGTGATTAATTTTTGAACACTCAAGCGGAACATATGGGGGTCTCGTTAATCTGCGCTAGGGTTAAATGAATTTTATTGAGACGTACGCGAAGGAAAACTTGTTAATACAATTCCTTTACGGTATCCGAGTTGCAGCCGAGGAAAGCAGTAACGATAAAGCAATTACGATATGTTATACTTATTCGGTTGATTCGTAAGTTTTCGCGTATTCGATTCTGCTTAACTACTCGTAAGATAGGAACTATTTTTATCTAAAACTTGTCCGAGTAATTTAATTAAAAAGTATGAAATCATACATATTATCATGATCGTTGCTTCCTATTATAAATATTCTTTCGTTACAAATATCTCCTGTTGTACGTATATTTTCTGTTACATTTACTTTTACCGTAAGATAAAAGACGCAAGAACTTGCGAAGTAAGAGCTGATACAAAAGTAAGGACAAACACGAAGTTTATTGGACGGACGCATTAGCGGGAACTACGTTAAAAGATTGAACAACAGCGAAACATGTTAAAGTACTGGCCTGCAATTACCGCGTTATAGAGGAGTTGCCGATAAATTCGTAATCGCAGCGGAGGAAGTGCGCGTCGATTCTTAGAAAGCTTGAGGAATTTGCAAATTACACGAAACAGTGGATCGGAGATATTCGAGGCGTTCCGCGAAGCAACACTGGAAAGTATTCGTATTCGGAGGCTAGGAAGGAAAGAAGGATACGCTAAATGTAGCCAGAGCGCAATTGTGTTCGCAATGGAGTGGTATTTCCCTAGAAACCGTTGAATTTCTTCCCCGACGGAAACCACACAAGTCGGTTAAGCTGGTTCAAGGTCATTCGTTGGCACACACGCGTTCGCATTTGCTTCAAGTATAGTCCCATTACCAATTCTCCTACCATTCTATGTAGTAGGTAAAAAGTGTATCTTTTTAAAGTAGTCGCTCGCACGTGTAGAAATACGATACAGCGAATTAACGATTCGAATGAAATTTTATTCGCGCAACATTATTCAATTAACTTCTCTAGTGACATTTTATGCGAACAATATTCTGAATAGAAATTGTCCGAATGAATATTTTCGGTAACATTTCATTCGAACGATATTACGAGTAAACTCTTGGAATTAGTTTCGCGAATGATCTTCGAATAGGCACCATATGGTACATACATACATATTTGAAACACGAAAATAATATCCAAAGGTACGAAAAACGTAACAGAATTCGATTCGAATAATTTATTCGAAACGTTGTTCGAATAAAGTGTTAACATGAAATATCTATTTGAAGGATTTATTCGAAATGTTGTTCGAATAAAAGTCACCGAATATAATATGCTCGTCTTTCGGCACTGCTTGCCAAACGTGCCGCAAAAATACTACAATGTTTGGATTGTTAAATTCGAGCGGCGGATAAAATTGGCAACAAACCGGCACTGTTTCCTTTTTCGCGTTTGCAATTTCGGGATAGATCGGAACGTGGACGTGGCAACGATGCGATTAATTGAGAACACGCGAGGACACACGGTGGTGCGATCGCTTCGCGTTGGATCCGCGTGTCGCACAAAAACAGAGGAAAAGGAGAGAGGCTCCTTGGTCGTTAATCTTTTACGTCTCCCCCTTTTCCATTTAACGTTTTGCTCGATGCCTTCCTGCAATCGTCTACGATTGTAAATCGTGCGTTCGTGTACACAGAGAGCCGGATCGACCAGATCCTCCCGCCGATCGTGCAATAAAACTCTCCTATCCGTGGATGCAAAGAAGAGAAGAGATAACGCGATGACGTCCGTAATACGCGATCTTTATTCGCAATACGGTCGCCGACAAAAGTACAGGGGAACCTCGATTATCCACGGACATTAACACTAGGTTTACGGAACGCGACGCGCTGATTTCAGATTTCATACCTAAAATTATAGAGACCATAAATATTATTTTTCAATACTTTATGTTAACTTTAATTGATACAATGGTATGAATATGTATTCTACGCGATTCTCTTCATCCTCAGGCTTCTACGTTCGAATATTTACGTATGTATATGCAGTATACGTATTTTTTCGGAAGCCTGTCGAATTATACACGTAACATCCGTAAACCTAGTATTAAATACTAGATATAGGAGAGGCCAACATACGGCGAAGTCATAAATCGAATTTTGTTCATCTAGCCAAAACAATGTAAAATAATAGGTAGTGTTTCAAGGAATCGGCACTGACTGATGTTCAATAAGTTATTGTACGTTATAAATGATATATTTTACGATCTCGCTCTGTTTGCTACATTGTGCATTCATTTTTCGCAATATCTCAGTTACTTGTCCTATCTTAACGCGTTCACTGCCGCGGCGAATTCTTAACTGTATTCGTTTCCGCAATTTTCAATTCACACCGCGTGGACTACTAATTCAATTCACGTTCGCGTGGCTATTGTATGTCCTAAAGATGCTTTCCACTATTAATAAGACCAAAATTTTACTCGGAAATTGCCCGTAATAATCGAAACAGTCGATAGAATGTTCTACGCGTGTACAAAGAAATAAACTTAGAACATATACATATCTTTTATTGCTTAGTATGATATAATCTTGAAAATGATCGGTACATAATGGTACATCGTAAACATCGATAACATCGATATCAGTGATCGTACGCGGATGCAAATGAGTTAACAGTAGAGGAGGCCGGGCTAAGACTCGCGCGTGGTGGTTTACCGATGAAAACAAAAATTCCGAAGGAATTCCAAAGAAATTCGCTTGCCAACCGAGACAAAAGCCGCAACACGCGCGGCTATAAAGATTGATTCGCGTCTTCTATTGTTTCGTTGCACGTGCGCAAGGGTAATAGAGCAAGCAAGTGTGCATCGATCGTATTCCTGACCTGTATTATTTTGCACGTCCAATTTATTTCGGCAAGCACGGAAACGTTATTCGCGTTCACGAATCGCGTTTCAGCTAAACTCTTTAACCCCTTCTCCAACGATAACGAGTCACACTCGTGCCGCGAATTATGGCCCAGGTTCCGCAAAAACGCGTACGATCGAGGATAAAATTCAACTTGAAACCAAATTTCGGCCTCGCGTTATAATATCGGAAGTTGTTAAACGAACATCGGCTGTAGTATTCAAATTATTTGTACGCGACGCGAAATCAGTGATCAGCGTTAGCTAGCATACGTAAGTAATGAAATAAATAATAGGACAAGGGATTAACGGTGGAATTACCGGCGACTAAAATATTCTTGTTTATAGCGAACGGATAAAAGATGACGAACGATCGAAAGAAATCAGCGTTGGGTAACTTTCGCTTTAAATAAGGAATGAAAATGACGAATAAGTTTGATTCAGTTGTCACTCGTAAATGAAACTGAATGCACGCTCATTGTCAGTCGCAAAGGTCTACGTAACGAACAAAAGACGATTAACAATAACGAATAACGTATTTGCAAAACGAGTAACGAATAATTGGGATATAACAAGTAACTCGAGTAACATACAATCGACCAGCAACTAATTACGTATTCGTCGTCGTTCTTATTCAAATAAAAATTTCATCAGAATGATGCCCAACACTGGTACAAAAGTATATGAAATTTAGCGTAGAAAAAAATCGTCGTTGTATTAGAAGTACCAATAAGTGATCTCCTATTTCTAACCGCGTCGATGAATTTATTAGATCAGAAGATCAAGCCCCATGCCACTTAACGTGTTAAAGTTGCAGAAATCATAAATGTTATTTTCTGCCGATTTATATCGAGTTCGATTGGCGCAACGATCTAAACGCATATCGTAATTCATGCTGCCTCGTTGCCGATTTTATAATTTCGAGTCGCCGTACGTAATTTTAGTTGCTTTCCAAGAAACCTCTGTCGAATTCCGCTGTCAGCGTTCGTAAATATAGCGTTGAAAGATTTGACTGGCGAGGATCAAAGATTGTTTATTGATCGAAAGAGAACAACCTACTCGTCTCCTTTGTTTCTTTGTTGACAACACTTAACTGGCTCGTTGACTCGCCGCGTTCACGGCAGCTAGATACATCATACATATGTACGCGATCAACACAATCGGTTTCTCACAGCCACTGAAACCCACCATCGTTTATAACTAGACTGCGAATATTTATGCAACAATGTCCTTGCCACGTGCAGAGGGTGTCTCAGATTTTTCCAGCAAAACTTTGTCGCTATATTTTATAACTCGTTGTAACAGAAATTAGTCCCGTTTTCGTAGAACGTTTTACAAGTCGCAGAAATTTTGTAAGAGAGAAACGCTTCGGTTACCAGAAAAATGGGAAGAAGATCATTGATTAAAGTAGCGCATAAAAACAAATGATTTTAAAGATACTAATAAAATGGAATTGATTTATTTATTATTATTTACGGGCGAAAAAACCCTTTGACTTACAATAACAGAGAGATTAGTAGGCGAGTAGGATTTCGTGTAAATAGATATATGTACGTACATTACGGATCGATACAAAAATGAGCAGAAAATATTATACAACTACAGGTTACTTGAAGCTTCGTTAAAATGTTACGATGAGAATATTGGATCGATGGGAAATACGTTTTAATAATTTCAATCATCTCTTGGTAAATTCTAAAGTTAATCACGTTTCTGTGAAAATAGCATTAATACGCTCTTAAGGCAATAAGTTAAAAGTCATTCTGTGGAAAAAAGCTAGACTCTGCACAGTAAAATAATGGTAGCACGATAAGACGATTTATCCATTGAAATAAAGAGAAATCAAGATAAATTTCGTAAAGTAACAAACTCAACTCGTTAAAGTCATCAGTATTCGACGAGAATCGTGAACGTTTTAAAGTGGAGTATTAATAATTGATGATAATATTTGTTATTCAATTTATTTTTGTCTCGTATATTAAATTTCCCTTCGTCGTTCATATTTTTGTTGCATCTTTTTAACACAACATCGCATGACCTATGTTTTGAATAACATTTTTCGTTTATTTACGATCGCAGAACATATTGATAAAACCTCTGAGACACGCTGTATATAAAAGATAATCGAAACTTTCTTTAGAAAGATCTTTTGCAATAAACATTGATAGAGATCAACTCATAAATAAGTATAACGCAAAAAAATACTTCTATTCAAGTTCCATTGCGTTATTTGGTTCCCGTAAAAGTATAAATTTGCATAAAAATTCGCGGTCTATTAATAACCATACGCTCGGATAACAAATGTTAGATAGAAATGCTTCATAATATTTTGCTTCGCGTCGTTAACAAACGTGTTAGATTACGGTACTCGAGTTAATTTAGAGTCGACGGTAATTAGTATCGACGCAACAACGGAATTTAGAAAATTTCGGTGGACGTGAAAGCGTGGCTTTTGTAAAGATCGGACGCCATTACCCACGCCCAGAAAAGCATGGCGTCGACCAGTCTTGAAAATTCCAAGAGGAAATTTACAAATTGATAGTTTGGAAATATGGAAATTGGCAGCACGCCAGCTAGGCGTTTCCGATAAAGTACATATTGTATAATTATGTAACTATCGCGGCACGCGTGCCGCAAATTTTATCGAATTTTCCTTATCCGTGTGGTATTCTCCATTCCACGAAAACTTTCGCATCGAATACACGCGCACCACCGTAAAATACGTAACAATAATTTTCGTAATTCGCTGCGATATTTACGGTTTCCGTTGATTTATCGCCCCATTTTTCGACGCGTCGTGAACGCTAGAGAAATTTCTAGAATCTCTAATCGCGATCGCATCTCTCGTATTTCGTTCCACGCCAGCGGCGCAATTGAACGAATTTATAATGCTTTGAATCCGACTGAATATATGTATGTAGATACACCTTTTGGCCGTATGCGGGAAAATATCTTTAGATGATGCAATGGCGTCGTTTGCTGATGTGGCAAGCTAGCCTGGAAACGTTTAGCTCGGAAGCCGTTCAGACGAGTACGTGACCGGAATGGCGACGCAAATGGCGAGTGGCTCGTTGTGGCGACATCTACCGGAGTTACTATCGTCAGATTTTTCACGTAGTAGTGCGCCGCGCCGAGCGGTGTCGCTAAATGAAAAAGTCCCAGGGCCGTGTCGAGCACGTTTTAACCCTTTCGCTGCCGACGAATTTTAATTAATCCTCCTTCGGATCACGGGCACCGCGAAGGCCCCGATAAAATTCAAATTCGGCACGCTTTAATGGGCGTTGATATAATTATTGGAAAGTTTATTTACTTCTAACGCAGAGAATTAGTATTACTATTAACAGCACACATTCTTGTTGTCTTGCCAAATTTGGAATACTGCTGTGCAATTAGTTTGCGCTTACTAACACGCGATGGTAAAATTAAAGAAAGGATTAAACTGTGAACTAAGCTCGGAAGAACCGACTAGGTATAAGAGTAGACTAATCTTGCAATGGATTTTTATGGCCCGAGTTTTACCTTTTCAATTGTGTAAAATGTATGTAACTTTTGCGTTTGCTTTTACGTCTTGTGTATTAAAATACTTTAGAAGCGTTTACATTTCTTGTTAGATGACAAATCGGAAGATATTCCTACGGAAAGTCTGATTTCTTTTAGTTATCCGTATTCCAGAATATGGAACACGAAGTCTACCCTTTGTCTAATGTTATATCTTGTCTGTATTATTGGAAGTCCAAAGAAGGGTTAAAGAATATGGAGAAGTTGCTAAAATATTAAGTTGCATTACCTTAAATTCATGATTTTCCTCCGATTCTTTTCTGCCGTTTAAATGACAAAGAATTTCAGGCGTTTCAAGGTGCCAATTGTGTTTTTGGTACCTAAAAATGATCTCGAAAAGACACCAATAACGCTACGCACGAATTTCAGTAGCGGCTGATAGCAGGGAAAGGGTTAAATTCAAAAGCGAAAAGAAAGTATCAAAATGTCTTTCACTCGCGCGTATTCTTTTATTTTTTTTTCAACCAGTTGAATGCCGTGCGACGCGATTCTCCGCTCTTTGAATTTAGGCTCGATGCAAACAAGTGGTTTCCGCACGATCGTGTGTCTGTCTTTGTTGTTTTCAGTAAGGAAAAATAAGGAAAAAGATATGCGATCGTGTACAGTGAAACGTTCATCCGTGCATCGAGCTTTCACGTCGAAAAGTGCAGCAACTATGTTTCACCGATTACGTAATCGACGATGCTAACAAAGTTGGTATTCCCTTGAATGAAAGAAGCTACGGTTTTTCGACGTGAAATAAACGCTTTCGATCGCGCCGCATGGCATTTTCCGACAAATTGTTTTACACGAATCTTGGCACTCAAACGGATAAACGAACGAAACGTTACGCGTAACGCTGGAGTCATAAAAGCGTCTTTCTGACGAACGTTCAACGCGTCTTTCTCTTTCCGTTCGGCCGAACAAGGAAAGGAAAAAGATAGAAGTGTGCGTCAAGAAAACGCTCTCGCTTGGCTTCAGGCTAAAGAAATCCGTAAACGTTTAAACATCGATTCGGTTGGGTTTTGCCAAGTAGCATAACTTGAAATGCAAACATTTAAGAGGATAAATTTAACGCGCGTGTTTCCTTTCTATTAGTGTGCAGATTTTGTAAAAGCGGGAGCAGAGCAAGGGTTGACGCCATCCGATGTGGTGCTCGCTGCCGATATTACGTTCTCTTGCGTGGCCGATCCTCAAGCTGCCAAAGACGTGAGTAACACGATAATCATTCTAAATAAATAACAGTGGATAATTAACGCGTTCCATGTTGGACCGATTGAAAAAGGTTCGTAATAAAAAATCTTTGTCAAATCTTAGAGTCTTTTAGTCGCGAGGTTCGCAACTGTACGATTTAATTGGATACTACGGCTCTTCTACGATACGATTACAAGTAGCTATCTTGGAAATCGAGTAATAATGACAAGTATCTCTAGTAAACAATATCGAAATATGCTTTACAAAAATTAAACATACCAAATTACTCTTGCATTCTTTTACTAAGCAATTTAATACTAACATTATCCTTTTCCTCTTCTACTAAATTATTTAATACTAAATTCTTCTTCTACTCCGTGAAAAGGCAAACACCAACAAGGGTTGTTCTTTTGTTACGAGCCCTTCGACAGTCTTACGCGTACCGAGCATCTGTTAACCCCGGTGATGGAGATTAAATACGTGGACCACTTTTCAGATGGTGTTCGGAAACTGTGGGGTTCTCACAGAGATATCCCCGGAGAAGGGGTACGTGGAGATGACCGGTATCGACGCGGAAACATCGCAAGACATCGCCGAGGCGATCACGGCGAAGGGCGGCCGCTACTTGGAGGCCCAAGTGCAGGGTAGCAAAACACAAGCGCAAGAGGGTACTCTGGTAATTCTGGCAGCTGGCGATCGAACTCTGTTCGACGAATGCCAATCCTGCTTCGAGGCAATGGGCAAGAATAGCTTCTATCTCGGCGAGGTTGGAAATGCATCGAAAATGAACCTGGTTCTCCAGCTGATGGCAGGCGTGACTCTGGCCGGGTTGGCCGAGAGCATGGCTCTGGCGGATCGTGCCGGCCTTCAACAAAAGGACGTCCTCGAGGTCCTTGAACTGACATCGCTGGCTTGTCCCGCCATTCTCGACAAAGGGAAAGGTATGTGTCTAGCTCTTCCTTCTTTTCAGCCAGGGTTGGGCAAAAGTTGCCACGAGTAACAAAGAAAAAGGCAACGAATAATGCCGATTTATTCGTTATCGGCGAATAGACTTTTTAGATGTATTTATTCGAATACGGTTGTCTTTCTCTAAGTGGTGGCCCTTCGGAACTATTTTCTAAATGTACCTTGGTCATCTTCCTTATTGGGGGAACACCAAACAGCCGCTGCTTTAATGATAAAACCTTTTTACTTTCGGTTTTGTTTCAATGGTAATCTTATCAATCTATTGCTAAGACTTTTCTCACGATAATGAGACCAAACGCGATACAATTTGGATCATTTGTAAGCCACGAGAAGCAGTAATAAATAAATGTTAATTGATCAGAAAAGTTTCGCCAGTGCATCGGTGAAACTTTCGCCCCTCTAAAAAGCGAAATATAAAAAAGTTTACATTTTTTGCAGTCGTTACGTTTTCGTTGTCTGACCAACATGCAGGCATTTAAACATTCTCGAGGCATCAAAGCTTGTAGTACTTAGTCTTTGGAACGGCGGACATAGTAAATAAGGTACTTTTAGAGAAAGAAGATTGCAACGCCCAACCCTGTCTCGAACGAGCGTAGCAACCGTGGTGGAAGAGTCCGATTGCATCGATAACCCGTTTGAATTTTCCAGCCATCATCGAGGGCGGTTTCCCAACGCAATTACCCCTTCAGCACATGCAGAAAGACTTAAGACTTTCCTTAGGAATGAGCGACCAATTGGAGCAGCCATTGCCGTTGGCAGCCGCGGCGAACGAAGTCTACAAACACGCTAAACGCCTCGGTTATGGTGAACACGATGCCTCCGCTGTTTACATCAGGGCCAGGTTCTAACGGAGCACGTATCGTGAAGCTTTTGCTATACCATATTTATTGCAATATCTAACGTTGTTTCCCGTCGCTACGAGAGAAGAGTAGTGCGCTACTTGTCGCAAGAGCAGCACGAAATCATCACTACGAATCGCTGAAACAGACGCACCGCCACCGAGTACACTTCTCCGGATACGGAATAACTTCTGTTACTTAACTTTTGTTACGGTAGCAGGGAAGTGGATGCACGCAAACTTCGAACATGTAAACTACAGATATGTACTTGTACCTTCTTTTTGTTTGTTTTTTTTACACGTTTTTCAAGATGACTCTTTTTGCGTATACACACGTACACTTCGGGGATTGAAAGGGTTCCAAAGTAGATGTTAATAACTGTTACGCAAAGGTTTTGACCGAAACGAATGCTGCAGCTGTTACGAGTGGATAGAGGTTCCGATCGATATCGATTTCGGCTACGGTTCTGTAGAACCAATGTAGTATTAGATCTACAGAACCCCCAAGCGGAATCGATATCGCTTCGAACCTTTCGCCACTCGTAACAGTTTAAACGTCGTTTCGGTTCTTCGTAATTGTTTCGAGAAGCGGAATCGATATTGTAACAGCTGTCAATTCCTGATACACTTACTGACAACAGTTGAGAAACACAGTGTGATCGTTGGCGAACTTTTTTACATTCCTTATCTTCCGAGATACACAACTTAGAATAAAGTGTACCGCGAGAAGATAACATTTCGTGCATCGGTAAACAATTACGCTATTTTATGTGTAATTCTAATCGAATTTAATTTTGTTCACTTAATTAACGGGAAAATTAATACTTTGGTACATAATTTATATAATTGAGTTAGAATGCTCGTACGCAAAATTAATTTAACTGTAATGGAAATAAAACTAGAAGCAGAAAAGAGAAAAGAAGAACGGAATATGCCTAATCGATTTATTTTAGAAGCTAAAGATTTGTACAAAAATTCGTAAACTATCGCTTGGTTTCTTAACTTCTGTCGGCAAGTACGTATACATAGACGCATACACAAATGCAGTGACTCCAAAAAGTATTAGCACTCCACTGTATTTTTGCATTTAGGTGCTACTTAATTACGTTAAATCATATTAGATCGCATGAAGCTCCCATTGAATGATGGAATATTGAATATAGACGAACCTAATTAAGTAGTATTTAAATAAAATAAAACGCAGCAGCGTGTCGATACTTTTTGTAGCCATTGTATATATATATATATATATATATATATACATATAAGCGAACGACCATTATTTGTTCTCCGTTTGGTTTGAACACACGGCGACTACTTTTCTCGATAACAGCGTGGGTCTTGAATAGCCGATCTCTCGAGTCGCATCCCGACTTCGGTCCCGTAACACGCAACCCTCGCTTAACAACTTGAGAGACTTGGGACGTGTCGAAAATGTGCCTTACGATACTACTTGAAGCAAGGCTTTCTACCTTTTTTCCCCCCCAATCCCTTTTATTTCGGTTAGGCTGTACTTTGAATACTTCTTAAGGCAACGCAGCACACAACTGGATTCAGTTTTCAGTGTTCACGCTCGCAACTAATGGGACGATGTACGGGGAAAGGAAACGATAACGATATATTGTAGGCTTTATTGGTGCAATTATATAAGATAATTGAGAGGATATTCTCGAGTTTGTGTAAAAAGGAAACAGAAAAATGTTGGCAGTAGTTTAGAAGCATCCGTCGCCGAACGAAGGAATCAGGTGACGGGAAAACATGGCCGACGTTTTTTCTTCTTTATTTTTCTTCTTTTTTTTTTTTTGTTCAGTATCTTTCTATTTTCTTTCGAATCGGATACTTCGGGTAGCGAAGGAAAATTAGTGATTTTAATCGTGTACGATCGGGTACACGCGCGGCGGATGATCTGCAACCGTAATTTGTAAATATTTAACCATCAACGCGATGCTGCGACACGCGGTGAACTTCCAGCAAATGCAATGAAAAGATCTGTGTTGGCCAATTTTCGTCATCGAGCTTAATTCGCCTTGGGAAACTTCTGATTTATCGCCATAGGGATTTCAGTTTTAGCTAGTAATTAGATACGTTTTCTGCGGGTAGCGCGGCTTCAGCTTTGTTTTCATCGACGTGGCTCGTAACGGATTAAGCCGAAAGCAACGCGAGATCGTTCTATCTTGATGTCATTACAAAAGGAATGAGGACGAGTAGGAGAAATACCTAGTGTTGATTAGTATATATATATATTATATATGTGCGTTATATAGAGGCTCCCCGAATCGGACGAATGTCCATTTAATTATTGTAATTGTTAGGACTAAATTGATAACGTACGGAACGTAGATTTGCATTAAATGTTGGCATAGTAGAAGACACGGTGATCTGTATTTGCAATTTAATCAGATACGCGTGATTTTGTCTTCAATTCACGATTATTTGGAAAATCGCGTTTCGCTGTACTCTGCATAGGAGCCGTTGATTGAAAGATACTCGAGTACTCGGTGAGATGCTCGGGTAAAGGAAAATTACTTGGACACTTGGGCGTCTCGTAAAATCGATGAGATAGTCGTGAAAATTTTGGCACAAGATCTAATTACATTTTTTCGATCATTTGCGGTTAAAGGCTGGAACAGAGAAGTCCAGTAATTTAGTCGAGTAACGAATAATTTAGGAACTTCCTGTGTGTGGATACCATAATTTGGTCGAGTAGTTTAGTAACGCGATTTAATCAAGTAGATCCCCATTTCGGTGGATTTTTGTAGTCGAGTAAGCTTCCCCCAACACTTACTCAATAGTCAGCGGAACTTATCCGAACGTGTTTGTTTAGTCGAGTCGATTAATAGTCAAAATATCATCTGAACTAATCTGGACACTTTTGTACACGCTAAACCGTTTTGTAGCAAGTAGCTCCTCGATCAAATTAGTAAACGTGTCCGCTGCATCAGCCTTCAACAACGTGTAGTAATAAGAAAATGACGATTGATTAATAACGATTGGGTAAAAATTCACAACAATCTTATCGAACTCACGAGATAGCTGAGTAACCCGTGTAATTTCTGATTACTCGAATATCTTCCGGAAGTCTCGGATAACCGGCTCAAAACAGCGGCGCTACTTATGCATCGCTTCAACTTTCATCGAACTTCTCACGATTGGCGCGATGGAAGAGCAAACAAAATTAAACGCATCCGATGCAAATAGAAGCATCTCTTCGTTATCCACGATTTTCTGCTAACTTTCATAATAATTGATGATCGCGTGTTTAACGAAACGTGTTACGGACGTGTCGGAATGGTTTCTCGGAACGATTTTCGCAGCGATGTGATCCGGCTCTCTCTAAGATCGTTTTACGAAAAGGAAGAAAAGGAAGGGAATGGATTGAACGAGGAGGGAAGTGAGCGGCGCTTCCGTTTCCCAGGACGGTCGTGCGAGTCTCACAAGCGACACGCGACGAAGTCGAGGGTGACCGAAAGGTTGCGAGTGTTTCTTCGCAAACAATTCGTTCTCCGCAGTCAATCATACGAGTTTGCCTTTTGCAAGTGACTACTAGAAGTCAACAAATTTCTCCAGCCCGTTGCGGAAGACCAGATAACACAGTCGTACCTCGAACTTGCGTGCACGTGGTTCCCGATTAGCCCATCGACGCCGCGGCTTAAAAGTTTTAGGACAGTTATTATTAAGCTGCGAATAAGCAAAAAGAAACAGACATAATACAGATGGGATTAAAAGGTACAGAAAATACTGAAAGTAAAGTACAGTTTATAGCGTTTAAAGAACGATACGACTATTTATATCTAGGTTCTCGTTTATGATATAAATGAACACGAAATGGATGAAACTTTTTTTAACTGCATGCAACGGCTGAATACTTTTTGCGATCAACTATGTGTCGTCACCGATAGAAGCGAAGTAAAGGCGCGCAAAGCTATGCAAATTGCGAAGAAGGTACGCAAGTCGAGGTACCGCTGCGGTTGAGTCCGCAAACTTTCGCCTGCCAAAGATCGGTAAATATTTTTCTAGAAACAGTTTAGCCGTTAATGAAACGGCCGCTGGAAGTGACCACCCGGCGGACCGATATTGATTTTTAACGATACGAATGCACGAAGCGCGCTCTAAACCACTTTTTGTTCGATTGCTTTGCTCGATTTGTAATGAAATAAAGGGGAACTCGTGTTATTCGCTCGGCGTTAGAGAAAGAAATTGTTGGGTGCGTGGGGAAATTGCGTACCGCATAGCTAACACAGTGGCTAAGCGCCCATATCACATACTGTATATGTAATTAGACTATCGATAGTTCTAATGTTACAATGATACATTGTACATGTACGAGATGAAATAAAAAAAAAAAAAAAAAAACAGGAATAATGGATAAATAGAAAGAAAATGAAAAAAAATATTAAATATTCTACGAGCAAACATAAAGAAAAAAAAAATATATATATATATACATAGCTAGTAAAGAGTATAAATCACAGAGAGGGAGGGATTCGTGTGAGTGCGAGTGGGTGAGTGAGAATACGTCATGAGCATTGCGTCAGCAACTGACGTTATATGTTTTGTCACGAAATACACTGGTTTTTGAATAAATATCTATTTGAATTACGAATATTTTTCTTCGATGATCGATAGTCTATAATCGAGAATCGTAAATCATAATTCATAAGATGATCCTTCCTCTATAACAGTGATGAGTAGACTGCGGATTGTTTTGCGTTTATGGGAAATTTAAATGCGCAAAGAGCCACGGAATGAGGGCGCATGCACGAAAGGGTTTAATCGCTCTTCGTAGCGAAAGGGTTAAGTATTTAACGTCGCGTTCATTGCGGCCCGATATGGAACACTTGGGTTTACAATTTTGGCCCGCAAAAGAACAAAGGTTGCTCATCACTGCTCCGCAACATAAATTCTCTAGCTCCAGTGGGTGCAAAAAGTATTCGTACACCATAGACTTCTAAATACTTTGGGCAAAATCTTTTCCTATTATCACGTTGCCAAACGTTTACAGATTATACAAATTGAGATTGGACAATTTTATCGATGCACAAACACGTGTTAACTAGCCTTTCCTCTGATAAAGATATTGTTAATAGAAGTCAACGATTCGTAGCGTACAAATATCTTTTTCAGTCGGTTTTTGTATTTTTAATCTATTTTTATCGACAATTACTCGAAGCTGTAGCAACGTTCGATTGAAGTGTGCACCTCGCAATCGATCGGATATCTGTTAATCTCCGCGTTATATAATACTTAAAGCAGTTAATGAATACGCGATGGTTAAACAGGTTCGCGGATGCGCGGCGAATGTCTAAACGGCTCGTGTCGATTTCTAATGCTACCCATTAATTCCAAATCCAATGTAGCATAATTTAACCCCTCGAGGATCGCATTGGTGTGTAAAAATCGGTGAAATATTTCCGGATTTTTTCACACGAACAATAATAAGACAGGAAATTGCAAGGCAAATATTTAATGCCTATCGCAAGGTGATATGTTCTTAGTGCAAATTATTTTATCTCGCGGGCGAAACACGTAGGTTTCATATTTTTAATCTTCGAAGATTAAGAATTATGCTTTCCTTTGTATCTCGCTTTTCTTTTTTTAACTTTAACAGTGAATTTCGGGAAAGGAGAATCAAAAAGGATCTGCAAATTCTGTGCAATGAACCTCGACATTATATCCCCTTTATTTATCACTTTTAATTCATTCAAGAATCAAAGACTATAAAGTTAGAAGACTACGACTTAACAATTTTGAATGCTGTGTACTCTTTGAGATCCTAGAAATTTTGCCCAATTTATGATATTCACAATATCAATACTATTTCTTATATTTTAATCATAGTGTTGCTCAAAAAGTAACATTACCGCGAAAGGAACGAAATTTTTCCGCAACATAATATAGTTTAGTCATTTACGAACCCTCCACCCACGAATCTTCCCCTGTGTACGATAAGATAAATTTAACAAGGTAAAGCAAACACGCTGAAGATAAGTATTTCAGAATATAATCTTAATATTCAATTACCTCTCCCACTATACACATATTTACCCCTCCTTCGGATTTCCAAATTCAGTTCGGAATTCACTTTTCTCGTGAATTTCATTACCAAGTTAATCGGTGCAAATTAAACGCGTAGCAGTGTTCAATGTTTGGCGAGACAACACGGAATAAAATAAATGTTCGGACAATCGTTCTATCAGTACCCATTGGAACGTGCTGAATTTGAATTCGTACGGAGTCGCTGCGGCTCCCATAATCCGGGGAAGGGTTAATATATTTGAAAAAGGTATTTAATATACATACTTATTTTGCATCTGGGAAATCGTGCTCCCCTCACTCCCACCGATTGGGAGTCAGTGATTTATCGTATTATTACGGACGAGGTACAGAATAGATCTATCTCTTATGGGACTTAAAATTAGTATCACATGGTCCGAAATATCGATATATAAAAAGATCAGAATTTTTCAAAGAATATCATCCTTTCTCTAAACACTTCGAAACTATTTTCATATGCAAAACATAGAGGCAAACGCAAAGCAATAGATTTTGCACAACGGAGGAGGTAAAAGTGAAAATGATAATGAGCTCTGGTGAGCCCAAGAATTATATAACAGAAGACTACATCGAATGATCCTGTACCTCGTCTGTGCTCATTGTCAGTTTCGCGTAAATTCGACCGATAAAGTAGAGCCGCGTAAAACACGTACGAAATCTGACAGAAACCCGAAACCGCGTTGACGCGTACGATACGGTGGTTAAAGAGTTAAAGAAGCTGTTGATATGGTTAGAAGAGTTTATAAGAGTTTGGAGGAGAAACGATGAAAAGCACGTGCCGCGGTTCGCTCGGTTCATAGGCGCCGCGAGTGGAGCAAATGATATTGCATGATTATAGAGGAAGCCGGGTGGTGTGCGGCGTGCGCACGCGTCTCCTCCGCCACGGCTGGACGCTGGACGTGTGCGTGAAAGTAGAAAAGAGTATCGCGGAGAGTGGGGATCGAGGGCGGGTGAGGGATCCGAGGTAGGGGCAGAGGGGTGGAGCAGCCGCCGTCTGATGACACCTGTGGCTCGACCCCCACGATCAGTTCACCCGCGACCGTCCACGCGCCGTCTTGTTGCGACGTTTTTCTACAGCCACCACTCCACTACACGCATACACACACGTACACAAACATACGCACACACGTCCGAATCCGCGTAGGACTCGCGCGCGCGTTCCAACCGACACACGCGCGATTCACGTGCATGTGACGGAGCATGCATACGAAGAGGAACGCCAGTAGGCAAACGTGCACACGTGCAAACGGGTAATTTTTACCCTTTACCACGTGACAGACCGTGGTGCGCGCATCTGCCATTATTGTGAACGAACTGTCATCGTGTGCTCTCTGTTTCTCGTTGGAGGACAAGAAGGAAGAGGAAGGCGAACGCAGCGTGCATAATCGTTTCTTTGCCAGTATGTATGCTACACTTATGGATATCGCGCTACTCGACACGATCGACGTTTTACGAGTATTCTTTCTCCCCATATCGACCAGCCTTCTGTTCACGTACGCCGTTGACAACTGCGGCCAGCTCCCTCTATCCGTTGCCAGCAAAGCTTTTACGTTTGATTCTCGGTGTGTCTGGTGTTGATAAATGCTTGATACGATTCACGCCTATGTAGATCCTAGGAACAAGGTCGTCGATGTAGAGCGTTACTTTCTAGACGATCGAGTAACCAAGTACTTTGATCGTTCGAAACGGTGCGCGCATTCGTAACAGAGTCCTCTTATGTATTTTTTCAAACCCGTATTCGTTGCCCGCAAACCAGATACGCGTACGCTTGCGTTTGATCGATGCTCCGCGTGGCTTCTCTCTCGCCTTTTCACCGTATGTGAAACTTTTCATCCGCGTTCTCTCTTCGTTAATATCCGTGATAGCCGTTGACACGTTGTTAGTGTCGATACGTTGCGAACAAAGCGTCGTTAAGCGCGATTCGAGAGGCAGAGCAAAAAAGAGTGAGAGAGAGAGAGAGAAAGAAGGTTCGCAAATAACGGTCGTTTTCTTGGTACAGTGTTTCTTGGCACGATCTTGCGAACGACCTTATTCCTAGGGAATGATCGGTGGTGTTGCGACTGTGCGCAAGAAAACAGAACGTGGCCTGTATGCCCGGCAATGCGAAACGAAACGAAAGAGGCGGAGGGGCATGTTTCTCGCGCGCGTATTCCCAACGTATGTCGCACGGCTCACGGACTCACGGAAGCAAAAGATTCCACGATTCGTGGTGTGCCTCGCGATCACGCGTCTACTTATTCTCCTCTCCGAGCAACAGTGAAATCCGTAGCGTGCGCTCGTCCTAGCCTATGTACGCGTTCTCAACGTCAAACTTCGCCCCGTTTGTTTTCATTCGAGAGATCGCCGAGGAGTCGAGCTGCGATACGCTTGCGAGTAAGTACACCCGACGTCATTATCGTTAGCCGCGCCGATTAATATTACATACGCGTCGAATGTTTGGGAATCTTTACTGTTTGCTCGTGGAGAAAGATAACGGCGTGGCAAGAATTCGTGGAAGATTAAAACGCGGGGTTTTTTGCAGCGTATCTGTGTACGAGTAGCATGTAGGTAGGTATATCTTTCTTTCGCCGTATTCTCGGGCTGCTCGCTAAACCCGATCATCGCTTAGACGTGCATCGAGTTTGAAAAATAGCTCGTGTCGTCCGCGGCGCTATCTCTCTGTTTCTTTTTCTCTCTCTCGATCGCTCGGTTGCTCTTTCTCTCTGTCTTTCTCTCTCTCGCGCGTGCTCTCTCTCTCTCTCTCTTGATCGCTTGGTTGCTCAGTAAATAAGACGCGTGCTGTATCTACACGTATCGAGTGCACATGTGTGGGATAAATAAGCGAAATCGTGTTGCACGTACAATGGCCTGGGAAGTGTTGGTATCCACGCATCTTAGGACGGGGATCCGACAAATATAGGCACTCGCAGCGGCGTTCGTGTGCGAGCACTCACACCCTGGTACACCATCGGCGTAGAAAAGGTGGTGAAGGGGAAACGGGAGGGAGAGATGGTAGAGGAAATAATAGCGTGGACAGATTCCGTTTGTGCTCGGCAGAATCTTCGTATTTTAAGTGGCAACTTTGCGCCGATTTTCGTCAAAATCATTTCTACTTTCGGTGTCCTCCATTTGCATCGAGTTTTTTGCAAATTTAACCACTGGTTTTGGACATAGTTTTCTGTACGAAATATACAGCTGGTCGCAAAAGCATTTGGTCACTTTAGACACGTAGTAATTGTTTTCCTTTTTCTTTTAATTACGCGTCAACGACGAACAAAAATAATTAGCAATCTATTGCGATTATCGTTGGTACCGATAAAAAGACAATTTCATGAACTTTTGCACCACATTTATTATCCTAAAATATATAAATATTCAATGCTAGAACGTGTACGTAGGTTTTTGTGACTGATCGTACACGTAAAACGAGTAGCAACGATCCAAGATTTTTTTATCGAGAAACACAGAACGAGTGACAATGTTTATTCGTCGCTTGCTGCTTCAGCAAAACAGCGTTCGCTTGTTGGTAAACCGCAACGCGTCGTACGCGCCCGTAATCGGGTAACAAAGTTGCAAGAACTTTTATCGGGAAAATCCAGAAAAGAGACGGGCGGGGGGGGGGGCTGATATTTTTCGTAGCTTGCTGAATCGGCAAAATAATGTCCGGTTCTTGGTATAAAGCAAAGCGCGTGGTATATACACGTAAACGAATAATAAGGAGGCGAGACGCTGGCAAACGTTGCATCGTGTGTACGATGATACGAAGTAGCAAATGATGGCATATTCTTGGGTGTGCTTGTTGGCGCGTTGCGTGTGCGTGTGCGGGCGTGTGAGTGCAATCATGTTTGCATCGCTCGAGCCGTGGGTAGGGATGGGTATGTTGAGTTAGGAGGATCAGCAGGTCGACGAGTGGGGGAAACAGCGTGGACAGGTTGCGTTCGTGCTAAGCCGAGCCTCGTCGCCTCGCATTCCGAGACGCGGATTCCGGAGCGGTTTTCTTTTAAGAAAGAGAAAGAAAGAGCTAGCGAGAGAAGGAGAGAGGGAGAGAGGAAGCGAGAGAGAGAGAAAGAGAAGTGGAACGCTTACGGTACCGATTTTCCAGCAGGCATTCAAGTGTTTGGTTGTTTTTTCGTGGTAGGCCGGGATAGTTGGCGAGGGCGCTTTTTCTGCCTCCGATCAGCGCCGGGCACAAATACACGAACTATAAGGGTAGAACGATCGTTGCACCTACAGCTGCTTATCGACTGGATCACGATCCCACTTAGCGCGCGTCCTTGAATCACGTAACGCTTTTACTCCTCGACTTTTCGCCTCGTTACCTATCCTTCGAAAACATCTTGCATTACGCCTTCGAAATATTACAGATCGGTCGAAACCTAATTGTTGTTCAGTTTCTAGAGGGCGAAACTCGAATGCGAAATTTTGTGGTGTCCCAGAATCCTCGAAATTTTCGAAACGCTGAGTCTTCATTTTTCCCCATTAGTTTGCATCTGATTATCTATTCTATGACGAATAAAAGAATGGCACGTTGCACCCTTAATAGTACAAATGAAACAGTATCTGAAATGTTTTAGTAGTTCAATTTTAGATCCAGAAGCCAGACAATTCATTAGACGCGTAGTTTATGTTATCGTGCGTAAATGCATGGTCCGTATGAGATGCTGAAGGCGTCGTCAAAGGGTTATGTTCTTAGAATGCATGGAAATTTCGCTTGCAGATGTTAGCTCGTGCAAAGAAATTTAGAGACTCGTGCTGTTTTGGAATTCGCGGCTTCGACTACTGTTTGCTTTGTCCGTAAATGTTTAATTGAATTTAAAAGATTGGGGTAAATCGTATGAATGAATCGGTTGAAAATGTCAGCGAATGGAGGAGTAGGTCATTTGCCCTTGTTATGCCGGATACTTTCGACTTGGGCTGGCAGCGAGAACGGTACATCAGTTCGTAAAAGGATTGCGGTCTGTTCGCGTGTTCCTACCGGTTAAGAGACGCGCGATTATTACGATTTAATATTCGATATATAGCGCGTTGGATACTCGTTTTACAACCTCTATCCCCTACCCGTGACCCGATCAAATTTTAATGCCCACAAACGTTCGCCGTAACTTTCTATCGATACGCTTTAAATTTGTAGAGGTATAAATTAATTCTCAAGAGATGTAATCCTTAAGATGAAAAGAATGATGAATCAGAGATAAAGATGTGCGTGCTGTTTGCCATTGTGCGGACAATTTGAACGGCGCATTTGATTCAGGAGTGGTGTAGAAGATACAGTGAAAGTGCATAGACAAGTCGGAACCTGTGGGAGAAAGGAATAATTATAGCTTATAACATACTGTTGCAACGGATGATTCCTCGCGTACGGAATAACATATTTCGAGTAGACCCAAATATTTTGTTTCTATTTTCGCGTTCGCAATTATATTTTTCTTAAATTATTATATTAGTGCAAAAGTTGCGGTGGATTTTACTATAAATAAATAAGCAGCTATCTTAATTTATGAAAAGTAACTTATTTAATCAGCTACAGATCATTTTTATAATTTCCATGTGATAGATTATAAAATCTCATTGTCAACGAAGCTGTGTAATTCTCTCTGCCGGAATTCGAGACTACGCATCCTCTAAATTATACCAAACGTTAATAGCATCGTATACATATGCGCTCCAAAAACTCTATCCAAATTTCTGTACCCATCGAATATTCGAAAGTTTCGAAAAGAACGCGTAGCGTTGCGAATTTGCATTGACAGGTCAATAGTGGCGCCATGTTGGAATCGCGCGACCAATCGAAAGATCGGACAAGTAACACGTGGTCCTCGAAGTACGCGCAGAGTGTAGTTTACGAACGGTAAACGAAATGCGAGGAACACTCGGTCGGCCTCCGTCTCTCCTGCATTCCTCTCCCGGCTTCTCTTAGTTTATAAATAAACGATGTGCTCGATGGATTCACCTGCCACGTTCCGCTTTCAACCGTGACACTTATCTTAACGTTCCTTCGCTGGAAGACACGCGCGTGTGCGTATGGGAATCGTTTGTGAATTTCGCCGGCCATTCGACAATTGCGTCTCCAAATGATACTTCGTCCAACCGAACTAAACGAACCTACCGGCGCGAAACATGAATCGTTTGATCCAGTTCGCTAAGTTCAACGTGTTCGAAAGGTTCGCCGAGAAACGTGAAAATTCACGGCGACCTACTACTACGATATTTCTTCGAATGCCTGCCGCGCGAGGACTTTCACTTGAGCGGATTGAACGTAGCTGGATTTTGGCGCCAAGCGAGCCTAACCGGGTTGACCTCGGCGCATCGGTTCGCGACGAAAAATAACCGTCGAATGTGACACAAACGGAGGAGGCGAATAATTGAACGATTGTTCGTGTTTCGCGTCGCTTGCATTCACGCCGCCGCTATCGCGTCGGAAAGTTGTCGCAGTTTTTGAGCGGGATCGCGTTTCAAAATGGCGGGCGCCGGAGGGGGATCGAATGGCAACCATGTTTGACAACAATGTTCTCACGTGTGCACGGAAGGTTGGCCGCTAGTCGGAATGAAAACACAGACGAGTGCACGGAGTGATTAATTAAACCATTGACTAATAGGTACGGGATAGATCACTCATTTATAGGAAACATTATCAATTTTAACACGTTCACTGTCTCATGCATCATACGCGATACACGGCCGGTACTAAATGAATTTCGTTTCAATGAAGTTCGTTAAAACGTGTTATTGACTGCTATTCTATAGGCGAAGAAATTACGATGATGGTATTGCGATAAATTGTACTTGTATAGTAAATAAAAAGCAGGAATTTTATGTTGAACATTATGTTCCTTTGCGAAACATACAGATAGCAATTATGATAGATATCTGGACAGGGAACGCGTTAAACTGGAAATACCGATTGTGTGAAAAAAGCAGAGGCTTTCACGCCCCTTATGATTTAGAATGCTGATTCTAAGAATTATATTCAATTCAACCATCAAAGTTGATAGAGTTGAACCTCTTTAACGCTATGTGAGGCAATAGTTACGTATCCGTGTGTTTAAAGTTGTTGAATTTTATCTTATTTACATATCACTGTACTGCTGCATTTCCTCTTTAGCCAGTCACTTATGCAGTAATTATTAATTCCTGATTTCGAGATTGAAATGAAACGTTTCGCTTAATTATATTCTCTCTCATGGTATAAGTAAATTAAATTCGAGTTGCAGAGGATATAAGTGTTATCGTGGATCTGGATTTTAGAGATCAATTACATATGTCGGAAACAATTAATTCGCCCAATGTTTAGTTACAGTTCCTATCGTTTTATTCTAATCTAAACTAGTAACGTCGCATTGTGACATTAAAATGTAGCTTCCAGATGATTTACAGGATAGTCTATCCTATGTTTCATCGGTGACACTAGGTTTACGTGCATTGTTGGATAATTCGAGAAAAGTTCCCGGAAAAAATAGATCCGCCGTGTATAAATATTAAAAATTACAAAATTGAGGGTAGATTGAAGTAGAATACGTATTTGTATCGTTGGATCAATTAGAGTCAACATAAATTGCTGAAAAATAATTCTTACGATCCATAATAGCAGGCGCTAAAGGAGAGATTTCTTGTTCCTAGGTGATCAGAAGTTTGGAGAAGACCTTGGAGACGTCTGCCGACGACGATCGATTCGGAGCGTCGGATCGAGGTATCGGAAGAAAAGGAGAAACCCATCTAGATAATTGGTGAGAGTCGGGCCGCGAGCGAGACGTATTAAACAACTTGTTGACAGTGTAACCCGTTCGTTATCTCGCCGGATGGTTGTCGTTTCTCGAGGAGATGGTTGTGCGTAACTTGCGAAACATGGTTATCCAGTCGGCGATGTAACGCTTTGCCGGTGCCGTGATATGCGTTTACGCGAGTGCCGATTAGTTTGTAATTGTCGGCGGGCTTCTAATTTTCGTGTGCAAAAGGATGCGTGGCGCATGGAAACCGAGTAGCTAACCGAGAGAGTACAACGTCGGTACGGTGAATGGAAAGTTAACAGATCACGCGACAGTGATGCAGTGCCGTAGTGTCAGTGCCAAGTGCCACGTGCCCATTGCTTGGATTACTTGAAGATGCCGTCGTCCGGTGGATACTATGACGACAGGAATCCTTTGCTCAAGGGCACCTTATCGAGGTGAGTTCTACGTGATTCTTTTTCGAATTTTATCCTACTTTCGCGTTCGCGTTCCTCAGCGTCGAATGTCGCGTCGCGAACTTGTTGCTTCGTGGAAAACCTAACGAGTGCAAAACAATCCGCGGCCGGTTGCGCGCGCGTTGATAATGACCGAAGAAAAGTGTGACATGAAAGATTCATTTTACCCGATTACTCGACCAGAGTGGCTTGCTTGATCTCCTTGGTGTCTAACCGGTCTGCCGGTTCGCTTCTGTTTTTAAATACGCTGGCCTCTGCTCCGCGCAGCCCGTCCGATCGCGCGCAGACTCATGCTGCAGTTGAATCGAATATGTAATTCGCTCTTTCTTTGGCAGAGTCAACCTCGCGTTCAACAATTCACTCGAGTAGCGTGCTTTTTTCGGAATATATTTTTAAGGGGATGATATTTTAACGCGTTCCGTGTCGCGTGTACCACTGATGTGGTACACGGTGTGGTACCGTGTGTATCACATGTACGCGATAAACTTTGTTTATGCAAAACTTCGGATGGTTTGAATGAGAAATGCATTGGATCGCCGATTATCATTAACGGGTTAATAGAAGTGGCATCTTGGAATAGTACGGTCATTAATCACGGTTGATTCTTTAAATGCTTCTAGCATTTGGCTGTCAAATTCTTTAACCCTTTGCACTCCGTCGGCGTCGCTACGGCGACGAAATTGCTTTGATAGTTCAAGCTTGACTTTTTTGTTTGCTCGTATCAAGGCAATTTTCACTTCGGTTGAATCGAAGTTTTTCTCGAAATAATTTGAATAAGTTGACCATACTTCTCAGCACGATTACGCAAGAGTATTCATAAATATGCATACCTATGTTTACACTAGATTTATTTATTGCGTGACAAATGATGAGGACGCTAACAGTCTCGTAGCAAACAACGGATGGAAATGAATATGTCAAGCGCATTCATATTAATTCGCTGATCGATATATTGTAGAACTATAACTTCAATTTATCTTATACTTGCAAATCGGAAAATTTATATATGTGGAGACATTTTATTACAATTCGAGACAAATGTGGGTACAACAATCGCAATGCCTGAAGCTACACGAATGTTTTCTTGACGGATGTTCGTATGGTTTTCTTTTTCTTTTTCTTATTAAGCTGAGAGGAAACGAGAAGACATAAACATCCGTTAAAGAGACGTTCGTGCGGCTCCAGTCTTACGTATCAACAAAATCGGGACGAGAGACGAAAATTTGGGAAAGTCCCGAAAGAATCGAGACGTATCGTCACATTATTTTGAGTCACTAAGAGATCATCCTATTCAACTCTGCAACGGTTTTACGATTTTATTCGGCTCAATCGTACCTTGCTTTCTCGAGAAACGTTTTATAATTTTGAAAGAAAGGAGTTTTAACGTGGATATTAGTAAAAACACGTCTAGATCGAAAACGATCCACGGAGCGTAGGAGGGTTAAAAAGCTGTGGGCATCCTGGGTCCATTTTGTTTGCAATGAATTGTCACTCCTCGATATCTCTGAAGGCAACGTTGCCGTTTCTAATTAATCCCACGAACGTTTGACTTAAGTAACGATGGTACATTAAAATAGAGACTTCAATAAGTATCCCACAACTTTTCCAGATGTATTCAAAAATTTAGAGCGGTACAAAAATAATTGCGGACAAAGTAGACCCAGGATGGTTACGGAAGTTGCAAAAAATAAATGTGCCCACGGAGGGTTAAAAAGCCGTGGAGTGGAAAGGGTTGAACAAGAATCGAGGAAAGATCTTTTCGAGTGAATAGTTTGCGCGAGAAGGATCAGGTTCGTTGAACGGTGAACTAGCAAGGGCGCTGTGTTGATCGAGGCGTTTTGCTTACGCACGCTCCGCGTGAAACGCAGCGTCAGCGTTTTGCTTACTCTTCCCGATATTAATCCAACGTTCAGCAGCAATTTGCTGGATTTATTCGCGTTAACGTGTTCCCGAGTGGCGGATAAAATCGTGCGCTGCGACGCGAGAAACATTAAAGCAGCAGATGATGGACTTTTTTCTCCGTCTTTCTCGAATCAACGTCGCGATTCCGCTTTCACGCAAAGCAGATCGAATGAACGATCTTCCGATCGCGTAGGCGTGCAAGTGTACCGTTTAACGCGAACTGATCGCGCTAAATCGGTCCGTGTCGTAGCGTACACGCGGTTAGGCAGCGGCGGTGCTCGCGGTATCGCGAAGTGTCTCGTTTACGCACGCACATTTGGTCCGGTTAACTGCGAGGTGCCTCGGTGCCCCGGTGCAACGTCACCGTAGCACATACAGTACCGGACAAACGAGTTCAGACGCAGAGATTTTTCTTTTTTTTTTACTTTTTTGCTCGCTGTCGTAGAAATATTGGCAACGCTCCCCGTTGCGGATACTTTAATATATTAATCTGAGCTACAGTGGCCGCAAAAAGTGTTTGCGCGTAGCTGCATTTTTCACTGCAGCTTATTTTGGGTGGGTTCAAATTTGTGCGATTGTACGAGGGTTCTGTTGCGCAATAGGAAACTTAATGAGCCTAGGTCCAATTAACGTTTAATCCATCGCTGGCGAATGAAACGCATACGCATCACCGTCCGGTTTATTCGAACGAAAGGAATCATGCTTTTTCAGATATTACTGCGTTTGTTATCGCGGCGAATGCGACGAAACGATCCCAACTGTATCGCATTTGGCAGCGATTTAATCAGAGAAAGAATCAATAATAAAGTTTTATCGCGAAAGGCAGACCGTCGATGTCGTATTTCTCCGCGTCAGTGGTTCCAAGGAGAAATCTCCTAGCGCAACGGTGCGGATAAGAGCCCGAGCATTTAGCGTAGAGATCTCTTCGAATATTTTGCGAAAACGTATCGCTATATTCGCATTCTATTTTATCTTACGCGTATAGACAAACATATGTCGTTTACGTTTACTGAAGCAGAATACAATGTTGCGTGCATGCAACATCGAGTCTGAAGGGGTTAAGTTAACGAATAAAACGATTCAGCTAGGCGTATTCCAATCTATTAGGCGACAGGATAACATGCGTTTTCACGTAACGCTAAGTGATGACTTTTTTACCGTCACGACACGAGGCGTCATGACTTCGGTTACCGTGGAAACCACAAATTGGCATTGTCATGACCTAGTGTCACGTGAAAGCGCACCTTTAGCGTGGTAATTGGCGATCGCGCGGCCGAACGAACGAACGAACGAAGTAAGAGAATCCGGAGGAAATTTAAGGCGCGTAGCTGGCCGAGGTGGAAGCGTAACCAGTAACCAGTGCATCAGCTGACAGTGACCTAAAAACCGATAGGTATCGTTAGGAGTCTTGGTTTCCGCATCGGCTGCGAATAAGGCCGATTAAGCGAGGCAAAAGCCGCGACAGCCTCGAGATGCTGACGCGCAGTACCGTTTTTTTCCAGCCAGTTTCGGAGCGACCTAAAAAAGTGGTCGACCTATTCGTTTGATCGAATCCATTTGCCTCTGCCGGAATTTTCTTACCGGCGGCGATTCTCTTTCGCGTGGAATGTTGACGATGCAAGCGTAAAAGCTTCGCGGTACAGATAATTTCGCGAAGGTAACGCGCAATTAAACGGGTATGCAACAAGTAGCGCGGGATTAGAGCGGCGTCCTTGACCCCTCCTTGCAGTAGAGTGAAATTCGTCGGGATCGCGAATTGACCAAGAGGCAGAGTTTTGATCGGCATAAGTTTCGTAATTGGGAGTGCGCGAATCTGGGACAGGGTCAGTCGTACAAAAATTATCCCGCGCCGTGTATCACGGAATTTCCCCGTTTACCGCGAAACAATAATCCACGAGATTACCCACGTTCGCGTGCACCTTCGCCGTGTTTCTAGAGCCAAACGCATGTCGCGTTATTTAACTCTTAATACTTTCGTTGCTGCACCGTTGGCACTAAAATCATTTCGGGATACGCAAGTCGGGATCGTTTTTATTCTACACAGAGATAGTATGCATGCTAACACGAAGATAGCGCAGGTGTACAACTAATTACAATTCAATGCATACGAATGAGAACTAGGCTGCAGGTGTTTGCGCATTTAGTGGAAACTTCAATTTTCTAAACAGTACAGAATCTGAGTAATATACAGCACACGGTCACGATATTTAGAAGGTGAAACGAATCTCTGTGAGAACTTCACTTCTTTAATTGCGTTCGCAAAAATATTAATTCGCACATAAGATCCACAGTCTAATGATACCTGATAAAAATACAAGGGGACAGGGGGGAAATATCTTTAAGTCTGCGAAACAATGAACATTTGGTACCTCTAGCGTTAACAAAAACTTCACTTCGAGTGACAATTTCGCGGCGCAGAAATTCGAGAGCGGTAAATCGTGTCGCCCCTGCGAGTGAAAGTCAGCCTTAAAGTGGCTCCCGGTAGAGTCGAATATCATTGATCGTTTTATAACGACCACCAATTTTAAGTCCCCCATTGCCAAAAAGAAAATCCACCGCGGGAGAAGAAAAACAAAGAAATACGTCGTCTAAAACGTGCACAGAAATTCCTGATGAAGCTTGTACGGTCGACGCTAACGAGCGCGGGGTAACGCGACAATTTCCCCGGGACAAAAATATCCGGCGACCTCGTTAAATCGCGTCGATTCATTAGAGAAGTTCCTTCCGCGTCTTCCTCTGCAGAGCCCCGAAGTGCCTCTGCTCCCGGCTCTGACTCCACGCTCTCGTAAGTAAATTTCTATGCGCGGAGGACGTAGCCGCTGCGTTTACGTGCACGTGTACGTGTACGTGGCACCGGATAGCTGTGCATATTCGCGCTACCGTATTATCGACGACACTCGGTTGGCCCGGGGCGCGTAACTCGGTAATGGTCCCCGCTGCTGGAATTAAAGCAGGCTCGAGTACATTCTCTCCTACACAACTAACGAGCTTTCGCGGCCGCGTTTGTTTCGACCATTTGCCGCGCGCGTGGCACGCCGATAGGCCGAGGGTGACTCGCATTGCCAACTTAATGCACTCCCCGCCCATGTACTCTACTCTTTAACTCTTTGCGGTTCGAATATTTTCGGCGTAAAGTTACGCCATTTATAGACCACTCGATTATAGGAAACGTCGTAAAATATATCACGTTCTTATTGGTATTTTGCAAGGTCGGAACGCGGCTTTTTAACACCCTGCGTGCGCTACGATTACTTTATTACCAACAATGCTAGCGTTACCTAATCACAGCTTTCATTAATGTGTCGCGTACGAATCGTTCGAGTATTATGGGCAATTTTTATTTAACTACCGATATTGTGATGCAAAAGTAAAATTAATGTTCAAATTAAACTTCACTGAAATGCGCGCCGTAATTCGCAGAACGAAAGTGACTCGTTATTGGATTGCAACGGGTTAAGATAACATTAACATAACTTTTTACATTGCCAATATCTTGAAACCGTTTCAAAAGCAGTATAGAACTTAAAAAGTAACAGCTATAGAACCTATACGAGAGCCGATGCAAGAACTTCAACCAAAAACCGATGTACATACGTAGTTCTAGAAATTTACGTTATTCAGAGTTAAAAGTTCTTCTCGACTATTTCAAGAACCTAAACCTACGTCGTAACAATTTCCTTCCGAGCCATGCCTGAAAGTGTGCTGTGTGAATCTTTACGTGACACAGGAACAAACGCGTATCGAGGAGCGAGAGAGGTGAAGTTCCGGTGGAAAAGGGCGGCCGCGAATGAGGCGCGCGCGACATTGCCGTGGATGGCACCGCCCTTCTGTTCTCATTATCGTGGCAGCCATGAAACTCGGGAAAAGGACGCGGCCTTTCGCGCCGTTCGTTCGACGTCATTGAATTTCCCTGGCCTTGCAGTCTTCCATTCTGGCCCGATCAAAATAAATGGATCCACCGTAATCAAATTAATTGCCGCGACGCGTTCAATCGCGTGTCTCCTCGTCCGGCGAACGGTCACACACTCTGGCGTGTTGCGCGGAACACGTTTCAACCATGGCTGCCCACCGCTCCGAGCTCGTTGGTCGCGCTACAGTCGAACGCGGAACGATCGTGGAATACGAGCGAGATAATGAGAAACCACCGGGGAGGAAGGGTGAAAAACAGACGGCGCGCAGATAGGGTGAAAAGGTCGAGTCGGGGAAGAAAGAAGCCTGAAGATAGCGGTGCCCTTTTATTTTCATTATCGCGAGACCGCTAGAGGGCGGCAAAAAGACGAGTGGCCAGCCTCTCCTGGGCTTTCGTTTCGCGCGAGTACCGTCAGCAATCGAAGTAATTGCTTTAATAGCTGCAATTAATTAGCGCGTTGATAGGTTGATACGCGGCACAGCTTCTTGCATTCCAATTAATTAGGGAGACGTAAGTTTTCGGATAAGGGAATCTTCGAACGATGGGAACAATCGCTTCTTCGGTTATTTGACCCTTTCACGGGTATGATTCGTTTTGCTGGAGGATATTAGAGTGTCCGTATCCCATTACGCTTTAATCCTTTGAGTGGGGAGTAATTTTGGGGACGAGTGAGATTCTGCATTTATTTTACCAACGACGAGTGCATATGTTTCTTTGTATCAATATCGTCGCGTTTATTAATCGTTGCAGAGGTTCTAAATTTATGCACGGTAGCCTGCAAGTCGCTCTTCCATTTAAAAATTGAAATACTTCTTTCCCATTGTACGGTGCTGGACGAAAGTATTGGCCAAGCTTAATTGTTACATCGTAATCTGAAAAAATGGTTTACGGAAGACGGTATTTAACGTCTCCATATATTATCTATTCCAGCTTATCGTACAACAAGAAAGAAGGTTACAAGTAGACTGGTTCGGAAAATAATAATAAAAGTGTGCTTTTTGAGCGAGTTAAAGATGGACCAAAGTATCGTGTAGTTGTCTTTTTCAGCAATTCTCAATTGTGCCTTATTCCTCCTCCTTTTACAATAAACTAGAATGGATAATATACGATTACGTTGAATAATTTCTGGTGCAAACCGTTTTTCCAGTAATTAGAAGCCGCGTGTATCGTAACAATTAATCTGCGTTAATAATTTCGCCCCAGTCCTCTTATCTTCTTCCAGATTTGAGTAATTTGTTCTTGGCAAATTTGTTGCAAAAGGATTCACGATGATTCGCACGTTTTATTTAATTATTTGTATAAACGGGATACGTGCCATTAGCTTAGAGGTGCTGGCAAACGCAAAAAAGGGAAAGCTAGCACAAAAATAGAGAAGCGAGACAAACACGTAGAAAAACGTAGATAGCGCGGACGTAATATACAGAGGTGTTACAGTAATTTGTCGAGTAAATTAAATTCCCAAATGGAAAGGCGACTCACGGGCCACATCTGTACGCGATATTTAAAGTTGACCGTACATTTATGGCCACGGCACTGAAAGGGTTAATCCGGGGAAAGGATGAACCCGCGAAAGGTGGAAGAGCGTGTATTCCAACAAGTTCCGTTTAACCATTCATATCCCGATGATTCTCTGGGCGCTATTTTAAGCCTGAGGATGAATCACTTCGCTACTACCCCTAAAAATAGTCGAATGCTTCGCGCGGCACAAAAATGACTGTCACTCGAACGCGTTTTGACTTCAGAAATTAGGCTCTATAATTATCTTGCGAATGAGAATAGAATGATTCGAGGGATCAGGAGATTTGATACCCAACTAGGAGGTGAGAAAATGTTCCACGTCTTTTAAGAGACGCGATATTCGCATGAGCTGCCTGCATATAAGTATAACCGTGATTCACAAGTAGACATTGGATACCTCGTAGAATGGAAGTGGCAAAAATTGACGTCGAACATTCTATTGCGTTGCGGTGGGTAGATCTCCGGTGGCGGAGATCGGGTGATCGAGTAACAGAGATTGAAATTAAACGGAGGATCGTCTAGCTCTCGAAATACAATAATCCGCGTGCACCGCTTTCTTATATTTCTCGCGCGTTTGCTTGCTCCGCGCCTCTTCGCGCATTCGGGTATCCCGTAGACGCATAAAAATCCGCAGAATGGCTATTGCATTAGCAATTTGTATCGCGTTGCAGACGCGTGTCGCGCGCGTTAGGCGGGTGGCGTTGGTGAAGTAGCAGCTTGAAAGAGAAGAAAAGAGAGCGACGAAACGAAGGGGCGGGAAGGCGGCCAGTGGCGCCGTACTTCTTTTCTCATTATCTTAACCACAGGGTTCCAGCGGTATGCAACGTTCTTGGTAGAGTAACCTGTTTTTCCCCTCGTCCCTTATCGTTCGTTTAATAAATTACCGAACAAAAAGAGCCCCGTGACGGGACGGTACGATTCGTTTCGACGATCGATCTCGAGAATTCGCGAACGCTTCGAAACATATCGGCCTGTCTCGTTAACGTTAAAAAGCGCCACTCCGCGAGCCACGTTTCGGCCATAATCTTATCTACGAAGTCACACTGTCAAGGCGAAACGTTAGTCCGTGGAAGTTCTGTACTTTCGATTGCTGCCGCGCTACGGATTCTTCTGCACTTATGAAAAAGCTATCCAGCGAAAGATAATCTCTGCCAATTAAAAGATAATTGGTCTCGAAGTAAAGAAATATTGTATAGGATAAGCGAGAACCGTTGAAGTCTACGCGTTATTAATTGGGACTAAAAAGACGTAAGACGCGTAAAAGTCGGGGTTCGAAACTGCGAATAACGAATGAGATAAGAGAAACGGCTATTCTCATTAAGAAGAACGTCTTCAATTGTATCCGTAACTCGCGTGTCAACAAATAGATTTGTTTTGTTTCGAATCGGTGGCTTGGAGCGCGCGCGCGCGTGGAAAGGAAAAAGTGTTGGATTTTTTCGCGAGAAGGCAGGACGAAACGAGGCGGCCGGCGGTCGCTCTTGATATAATTTGTCGAAGAGAAAGGCCGTAGAAGCGCTTTCGCCGAGTGTTTAGTCGAAGTTGACTCGACGCTGCGCTGTAGCGAGCCAAAAGAACGGAGAACCGAGGCGATACTCTGCTCGAAGAGTAGAGAGAGTCGTCCTCCCCTTGGCATGGCGGATGGAACGCGTCTCGGTTCCTCGACTTTGGCCTCGCCGTAGCAGATAACGAAAGCACGATAACAACATTGTTGATAGGCCGCGAGGTAAAAGTAGGAAGGAAAAACCTATAACGAGCAGCCGACCCGGTTTTTCTTTTGCCGGTTTCGAATGGCTCGTAAAATGGGCGGAACGAATAGTACGCGGAGCGCGTTGCATTTGCCTCGAGTAGCACGATCCAATCGATAAGTGTAGTACACTTTGTAATGCTAATGCTTCTGTATAATTAATCGAAACGGATATATATATATATATATATATATAGATATCTATATATGTATGTACATACGTATGCGATTATTGCGACCAGTTAATGCGATTACTCGCGTAGCTTAATTCAATTTTAATCCCGCTGCAATCTTTTGAATATGTTTGACTACTTTTTTAAAACGCTTCTCAATCTCGAGACGAACGTGCAAATTTATTTAGTCGCTCGAAAGTCCCTAGCGCGGTCTTTACTTAGCTCTACGATGAACGAATTTATGAAATTAGTTACAGTTTTCAGTCCGATTCGAAAGCTAGGATACAACGGCGAAGAAGTAAAATACAGGAATAGAATAATACGCAAGTGAGACATTAAGTACAACAAATTGAATTGCATGGGAATGTAGCCTTCGTACAATGAATGATTTATTCAGTCTTTACGTATCAAGTTATTGGAGTAATGTATCAACCTTTCTGAGACACATAAATCTCCTAACTTCGTATAGGCTATATCGTGGGTTAAATAATAGCAACTCTAATTTAGTCGAGCTCGATTAATTAGCTCGTGTAAAATGGTCTACAAATACGTTTGCAGTCATCGTATAAAGAAATCGCTGTTACTGCGCGGAATTCTTACTTCGTTCCACTGTTACACAAAACTCGCAAACATTTCTGAGGAAACAAGGGGATAATTGGATCCGCAAATTTCTCAGTTCCAAAGACCGCAGCCGGGTCAGAAGTACGCGGGTAAAAAGTACTCGTATAATTTGTCGGCTAGGAATCGACTTAAAATATTGCTTTGGATGCGTGAAATTTCCGTAAATCCGGAGAAGATCGCGGCGAGTTTATTTTCACTTTTGCTGACGCAACGAGCGCGCCGCTAGCTTCGCCGCATTTGTGGTTGTTGCTTTCGTTACAATGGGAGGCTCGAAGAGGGATCTGTTTGCAGGGAATTTTCGATTGCTCGTAAGAGAATCGGTCGGTGAGCCAACGCCCACGTAGGCATCGCGATTGTCAGCGAATTGTCCCCACCGATCCGTTTCTTGTCGCTTTCCTTCGCGCCAGCCTTGCGTTGATCCACGGTGTCGCGCTTCGCCAACAGCGCCGCTTTCCAGACAAAATCATCGCCTCGGCCAGAAGCGGATTTAAGCGTAGGCTAAGTGGACTGTAACTTAGGGCGATGGTTCTTGGAAAAAATTTCGCTTCAAGCTCTTGCGCGCACAGGGTGAAACAAGCCGAGCAATTCTGTTTGTTTACGAGCATTAGAATTTTATTTTATAGGCGCAGTCGAGATCGCGTAAGTGTTCCGTTTACCTACCTATTGTATTCGGCGTAGCGTACGCGAGTAAGCAAAGGAAAATACGCAAAGTTTAAATGAGAAACGCAGAAGTTAATGTTTATTCAGGAACGAACTAATATTCCTAGAAATGGTTGATTTCAATTGTATTTCGTTGCTCGCAAATGGATCCATGAATTTATTTTATTAAAGAGTCGAGCCTTCAAATTATAAAGCAAGTACAAAGTGTTACGAAACAACAGTGATTACATTTAATACAAGATAGGTGTTTAATTTTGTTACAAATCAATACCGAGTTTAACCAAGAAAATGGATTGCTTATTGGTGCATCTAATATGTTTATTCACTATTACCAGACTGCGGACTTTTATACGAATTCACATTTTCGGAGGCGCGATTGAAGAAGTTGGACCGCAATAGATATTCGTTTCCCTCTCTAAATATCGTAATGCAATGCTTTACTTTGCACACCAAACGCAATAAGTGGACGGAACGCGTATGCGGCCGACTGTTTACCTAACACGTAACGCAGATGATATTTAGCCGGCCTATTTTAAGCGTGGCACCCTGTATACTGTATTAATTTAATTACACCGAGTACTTAGTTGGGGGGACGCCAAAAATCTGCTAGCCTGGGGCGTCACGATCTTAAATCCGCCCCTGGCCTCGACAGAAAGCAGGCGCCATTTAGTGCACCGACTCTTCTCTGCGCTTTCCAAAACGATATCGAACTCTCCTCGCGAATTAATCGAATCAGTTGCGCGCTGTAATTGCGACTGGGGAAAAAAAAAGTTAGCCGCGCTATTGGAAGCGGAGCGGTGTTGGGTGTCGCGATCTTCTCGATTCTTCCACAGCGTCTCTGTTTATTCGCGTTCCATCTAGCGGATCGGAGGCGAGACACGCTCCTCCTCGTCAAGCCGTGTGGCGACTTCGAAAATGATTTATTTCCACCTCCCCTTTGATCGTTAATCATCGATCGTTCGGCCGATCCACGCGGAATTCATCGCTCGCTTATTCTCGGACATTCTAACGGCCGCTGGCTGGCTTTCAGGCAAAAGAAGCCCGTGTGCACTCTTAACACTTTCACCGGCAGATTTCTAACGCGGCGCTTGCTCCTTTGCCGCGTTCGCGTCGGCCGTTCGCGCCAATCCGATCCGTGACTCGTTAAGAAAAATCGGTCATCGAAATACCACGCGAAACGCGCGAACCGTCTGCCTGCCACGTCAGCTGTGGCGGATCAAAAATTTGTGTAACAAAGACGGCTAGCACGCGTGGCTGTTGCAATTAAGTTGCAAGGCGGGATTAACTCTGTTGCAGGATTCGCCGCGTATGGCTTAGCGGGTTAATAAAATGGCGCGTGAACAAAGAAATTATTCTCGCGTTTGGCGAGCATCGAACGAGCGCCAGTTGGCTCGGTTTCGTTCGCGGTGAAAGTTTGAGTGTCGAGGTGCATGGCCTCGTTCTCCGGTCTGTTATCGACACGATGTGAACGCCCCCTAATACAAGACAGTAGCATTGCGCTTCGCGGCGACCGGAGCACACCGCTCCGTGGCTCCGTGTCTGCCAGATACCCACGAACAACGAACAACACGAAGCACGAAGAAGACGAAGCGACGGAGAACGCAGAGGAAGGGGAAAACGCAGACTAGCCTCAAGGTGGGATTTCCTATAAGCGTCAGACGCATGCGACCGAACGCGTACCGTTCGCTGCACGAAACATGCTATTTCTCATGTGTTACACGCTTTGATACCACTACATTCGAGTTTACCGATTTTTACCGATCGCAGTGCTTCGCGTCAGCGTTGCAACTGAAACAGACAGTCGTTGGATGTGCGTATATCTCTGACGCAAACGTGACAACCGAAAATCAGTTCTCGATCGTAGCAGGATAGAAACGTGTAACGCGTAGAAGAGTCCGCGTTTCTTGCAGTTAGAAAAAGTGAATCCTATGCGTTCAGTCGGACACGCGTCTGTCGCTAGTAGAAAACTCCATCTTTAACCTTCGTAGACACTCTTACACCGTCTCGTCTCTCCGTCCGCGTTTGCTGCAGCCATTTCCTTTTGTTTTTAACACTCCATCGCCTTCTGCCGTGCGACTTCGTTCGCGCAGAGAATTCTTCCCCGTTTCATATAAATTTCACGCCCCGGTCGTTTAACCGGACATGCTACGGTTAAGCGTTTAAAGGTAGGGAACATATTTGCGTTACGCGTTACCCTTGCCTTAATCGTTCCGAGCAATGTAACTGGAAATTTTTGAAATCCGCTTACACGGCGAAGAAAGGACGGAACGATTATTGGAAAGGCGAAACGGGAAGGTCGCGCTTCTACTTACGTTGAGCCATTGCCTTTCACGCGATACGCGAGGAGACGAAGTTACGCCGGATGAATGAATTCTTAAGGAGAGCCTGAAAAATAAACGATACTTCCTGAATGCAGTGTTGACGAGAGGCCAGCGGCTTGAGAGGATGGGCGTTGAAAAAGCTCCTCGAGTTAGGTCTCATCAGTCTGTTTCTTCTGGCGTGAGAAAATCCTCCGGGTTGATCCAAGATGGTGTTCCTCCTCGATGCAAATATCAAGCCGGTATCAGCTATACGTCTCCTATGATTGATCCACCTACGAACCATTCGAAAGGACGTTGCTAAAGGTTACCGAGAGATCGACGAACGTTTCATCTGTTCGTACGTTTCTGCTGTTCGCAATCTCGATATGTCGTGACTCGCTGCTTTTCTAGAGCCGAGCGAGCCTGAAACGGAGCACGTGTTCCAACCAGTGAATTTTTAGAACTGGCCTCTGCAGGAGTGCGTCAACTCTCTTACTTTTCTTCGAACTTTGCGTTTAAGGTCGCGTTTCGGCTTTACTTTGTCCCGCCGTGCTTCCATGCTTCCGGGATCGAGGAGTTTCTTTGCACTGCTTTGGTTTTGAACTGCTCCGCGGGCGTGCAATTTTAGTCGCGGCGTTTCGGTTTCATTTTTAATTCCGCTCCTTCAAGCGAGAAGTCGTTGAACCGTTTTAAAATGATCGGGCGTTCGACGATCGAAGGCTCCGCTGCGAAAATGGAGACAGCTCCATTATTTATAGATACGATTCAGTGCGGAAAAATGAATGAAAATGGTAGAGAAAAATGAACGCAAAAATGGTTTCGCGGTTTGCGAACGGGTGATGATTAAGCGGATGAATTTTAACGCGTCATGTGCCGGGTAGCAGTTAACCCATTTGCAACCGCAAGCGGAATAATTCGCGCGCGATGATTGTCACTTGTCATCGGGCGCGGAATAATCCGATATTCATCGGTTGTCGAACACGAGCATCTTAACGATCGATGCGATGGTCGAAATAAACGCACGCTTTGGAGAGGGATAAATATTCTATTTAAAGCTGCCTAGTAAGTATAAAAGTAACTAATCGGCTGTTTGTGTAAAAGTGCTACTTTTAAGTCGGGTTAAAAGGGTTAAAGGTAAAGATACTTGTCGATACGACTAACTTTGCTTACGTTAACCCTTAGAGGGCCGGCAAATTACGAAATATAATCGGCACTTGTGATCTAAAAATCGATACATACATATATTCATTCGCCTTCGCTGTAACCTGTATTTCAAAAGGAACGTGTAACGTAGCCGACAATTTTCGATGGGTAAACGTCTCCTAACGAACGTGCTACTTGATAGCCTACGGATTTTTAAGCAGATTCACATTTTCGCGAGCAAAATCAGAGAACTGGATTACGAGCAACGGGGTTGCTTTACCCTCCCGAATAAAAGCAAACGCGTATTTTATTTTGATTATTTTGTACAGTCTTGCGTATCTTTCGCGTCCTCAAATATTTCGCAGCCCGCTAATTCCTTTCGTATTTAAATATTCGACGCGTGGCACAATTTGGCAGCCACCGATTGAAAGTTATCGAAGCTCGCGTCCGCAAGATGACATCCGTTGCGCGACGTTCTAATGCGTAAAATTTCCAAGAAGGAGGCTGCGATTGCGACTAAAAGAATCGTATCACTTTTCCGCGATAAGCGTGTCGGATCGCGTTGCGTGTCGAAGCGTAGTAAACGGTGGGAGATGGAACGAAACGTTGGCAATGCAAGTTTGTAGTAGAAAAAGGGTGGATCGAAGGGTAATCGATCGGTGGGACGATCGAGCCGGGGCAATCGAGCGAAGGATGGACGGATGAAACCGCGCATTAGCGATAAGTTGTGAAAAAATAAAAAGTACAGCGCTTCTCTATGCAGGGCTACCAACGTAGTCTCGCTAATATTATTATTTTCTTCCCTTTTGCGTATTGTGTTGGTGCGCTCGCGCGGCCGCATTGTAATTTCTTACCCAATGGTTCGTCGTGATTACGCCATTATAATCGTGCCTCTCCCGACGACTGCTTCTTCACCGTGCAATTAGCGGCCGAATCTCTAAATGCAATCGTGTAGCTGCATGAAATCCGCGCAATTTCACGATACACCGATTGACGACACGTTTAGATTGCTACCCAACGATTCTCGTCGCCGGTAATTTGTTTCTCTTGAATAACGACGGAACGCAATTGTTCTGTTCGACGCGGGAAGGGATTTCTCGTCGAAGTACATATGTATGTAGATCGATACGCTCGTTTCAAAATTTATCCAACCCTCTGTCACATCTTCCAGGGTTTAACGTTTGAAGTTATCGAAACGATTGAAATGGCCGGCTGATAATTTGCTATGGAAATTGGGTAAACTTGCAGCGGTACGCTTTTAAAACTGTTCCATTACACTAGTCTATCATTTCTATCGGGTGCGTGCAAACCTATCGATGTGCGATGGATTCCGTCGTACGTAGCTTGCATTATTTGATTAGAAATCATCTTATTTAGTCAATCCCGTATTCCCTATTGTTTTCAATAACTCTTGGAAATTATACCGATAGCGGGCATAGAAAGTTTTAACAGTTACTTCTTCTCAAAAGCACGCGACTAGATTTTCACACGAATGTTGAATAGGTATCGAAACATTTGCACGCACCTAACGTCTGTTCTATGCTAACAAGTAGACTGCGGACAATGCGCGGACTTAACAGTGAAAAGGTTAATACTGTTCTCGTTCTGTGGTCTTCTCTTCGTCTGGTATAAGGCAGTGTTTCCCAACCATTTTTGAATCATGGTCTATCTCAACGTCACCAAAGACTTCTATGTCTCCCTTTCCTCTTTACACGGCGCTCTCGAAGCAACATAATTTCCCAATACTCCCAGAATATTTAAGCTTGAAATCGTCTCCTCAAGAATATCTAAAATTGCAATCTTCTTCCCCAAAAGTGTGTGAATTTTCAATCTCCTCCATCGAAATCTTTAATGCCAGTATCTCCAATGAAACATTAAAAATTTGCTTCCCGTGGGACACGGTCCCGCTTCGAGAAGCTGTTGTAAACTATAATCCTACGAGGAATAAAGAGGAAACAAAGAGCAGGTCGCTGAAAAGCCTTGCCTATACTAAAGTATACTAGCACCAGCATCGTAACCCGTATCCAACGTACAGGGTTAAAGGGATTTCGCGTTACTTCCGACTAAAAGAAGCTCTCGACGCGATAGCGGCGGGGAGGAAGGAGGGAATAAAAGTCGTAACGGATAGCAAACGACCGGGGCACAACACGTTGCGGGTTTCAAATATTTTCGTGTGCAACCGACGCGTCTGAAATAACCCAACGACCCGAAATTTATCGAGGATTCTCGCTCGAAGATAGGGGCAGAGGCTCGGCTCTGCGTCGGCTGATCCGAAAGATCGAGCGAAACGGACAACGTCGACGGTATTTACAGTTGCGCTGCTTGCGGCACGAGACTCTTCGAGGGACGAGCAAAGACCGGAGGGGACCGACGAAACACAGGGATGGCGTGAAACGGGGGAACGGGAGGCAAGCAGGATCGAGAAGGAGAATAAAGAGAAGGGTGGAAGCATCCTGAGAACCTGGATCGATGCCGTGTTATCAAATCACGTCCTTCGCTTTCCGTCTCTTTCCACCCTCTCTACCTTCTTTCTCCTTTGTCGATTGTTTCGTCTTCTACGCTCCTCCTTTGCCACCCTCTTTACTCGCCAACCTTGTCCAACTCTATGTCTACGCGAAGTTTCTCCGTTGCTTCGGCGCTGTGGCATTTTTGCACAGGTTTCGCTACCCCAAATTCACCCTCTCGCGGATCGTGCGTATTTTTAACGCTACGTTTCCGGGCATTTATCGCTAGACGCTTAAGGTTTTAGAAAAGGTGACGCTTCACTCTTTCCATTTTGCATTAATTTCAAGTTAACGTGTTCTTAAGATTAAAAATACAACTAAGCGAACTCCACTTCCTATGTACAGATCTTAAAGATTACAAGGCATGTCTAGGAGGAAGTATACGTTTGTACGAATACTTCGAACGTGATTATTAATTTACGGTACAGATCGGTTAGAGTTAATGCTACGGTCTCATCGCTATTTCTTTTCGATTCGAAATTGACGGGTGCGGTAAACGTGGCATTGAAGCACTAGCATTAGTGAGCGTCCATAAAATCCAAGGTTCACCTACTACGTCGTACTCGAATCCGCATAAAAATCCCACTCGCGAGTTCGTCTAACCCAATGAATTGCCGTTGGTCGCGTGGCGATTTCGAACCGCGAAAGATAGCGAACCCACCGCGTCCAACTGATATCTACAGATACGTTTTCGTTCGTTTATTCGATCTTATCGTTGCGCAGCTACTCGAACCAGCCTCTTATCGGTTCTGACTTTATTTTCGTACGTGACTGCCGATCAGAGTGTCCTAACGATCCTCTAACGCTACTTACCGCGAATCACTGTTACAACGAACGTGTCTCGGTTCGCTCGCGACCGGCGAATATTCTCGTTTCCCGTCCCGTTCGCGAAACGTCTCGCCGCTACCAGCGGTTACACACCTTCCTCGCGGAAACGCGGCGTTATCCTCATTTACATTCGTCGAACGTCTACTTATGGGTGGACCGTAGTAGAATTTCGTTTGCATACAGCACGGGTGTTCCTTTGTCGCTCAAAACACCACGATTAGTCCACAATACCGGTCCTTAATCCTTTCAATTGGTATCGGCGCCCGTAGGCGCCCGGGAAATTTGTGTACGGCGATTCGAAAGGACTACGAAATACCACCGACGCGTTGCAAACATTATAGAGTACTATTGGGGCCTTGGAAACGCTATGTGTAAAACATTAGTGGCACTTTTACGCTTTAGCAACCACTCGTGGCTGAAATTGTTACGTATCCTCAGTAGGCTTAGCTTTGACTGTTTAGGTGCTTACTTCTAAAGCTACGTAATCGAAGATCTAAATTTTTAGGCGTTGCTCGCCGTGTCATTCTAATCTCTCTTACTGCACGGCACATTAGTTTCATTGTCATTTACAATTCTGATGTTACGAATATTGCTAAACGTTTATTTGCTCGGGACATTAAATATAGTAGCTTTTTCAAATAGAAAAATGTAATAAATAACTGTTGGCAGAGAAAAGTCGATTAATAGGCTACCGGTCGATGAGAATTGGCATTGAAAAGCCTGCTAATAGGTTTCCGGCGAGTAAAGTGTTGAAAACAGTACATAAAATTATCGACGTTTTAACGTAAACCTTTTTAGTAACACAATCTATCATGACTTTCCATCTGCTTGTCTGACTTTTGCGAAAACCTAAAAGCGTTGCGTTATATTAAAAGCGAAAGATTTGTCTTCGATTTGCCGTGCTTCAAAATAAACGAAAGGAATTAAACGTTAATAAGTTTCGAAGAAATACTGTTTAATATCGACGGATGCTTTTACGCGCGACGTAACTAATTGGCCGATAGCTAGCGTCGTTTTGTAGCTGTGGCATAAATTTTTCTTTAGTATAAATGTATCGAGCGAGGAATGAATTATGGACGGGAATGTAAGCAATTAATAACGATAACAACTTCGGCTATTTAAATATCACGTGGCTGGTTTGAGCGCGACAGAGTGTATATAAATAATAACCGTTTTACCCATTAACTGCCGACTTTCTTTGCCGAGTAGCTTGCGGAATATTAACCGGAATATCGTACGTTCGATTCTTTCAACGCGGAGTTTACGTTTGCTGATCGACTGCGGATTCTTATGCATTAGTAGGAAACTTAAATTTACAAGAAGTATATTCCGCGCGTGACGCGCAACAATATGCAAAACGTGAAAAATAACGCATGCGTTATAATATTTAGGGGGTGAAATGAACTGCTGCTAAAGTTTCGTTCTTTTAATTTTGCCGATAAAAATAGAAATTCGCATAGAAATCCGTAGTCTAGTAATCGCATGCCTTGCTATGAAAAAGTATGCATTGCTTCGCAAAGTACTACAAAGTGCCGCTTACATATTACAGTGTATCGTATATTACATTATCCATACCAATCGAAGGTTAAAAGTTCACTTCAACAAGTGCTCTATTAAAATCTAACAAACTTGCAACGCTTTACGGAACCCGCGCGCGTATCTTTCGCGGTTGGATCATCGCGCCAACGTTTCTTCCGCAAACGTTCGCTTCTTCGCCGCGAGCTTAACAGCCTAAATAAATACGGAATAATCGGAGGTAAGTTTCCACGGGCAAATTCCAGCAAACGAACCGCATTATGCAACGTGAATCGCGGCGAAACGTGCCGACAGGAGTAACAAAAGTAACGTTTTCCCGTACTTGACCCGGATCTTCGACCGCGAATCCAAGGACCTTTTGCTCGCCGCTATCTATATAAAACGCGTCCCGGGTAACGAGATTGGAGTGGCGAGGAGAGAAGAAGAAATAAACGAAACGAATGGGCGTTGGTAGGTTGCGTTGAAAAGCAGGTGAAGAGTGACTAGTAGCTAGCGCGGCAAGGAGGACTGGAAACGGTGGACTGTGTTGTGCGCGCGCTGTGCAGACGGTGTCGAGAAGTCGGAGCGCGTTCCTTCAAACCGGATGATTCCCACAACTCTTCAGGGGCGGGAGAGACCTAACGGAACTTCTCTACGCGGTCCTGACGTCACTAAAACGCGAAGAACTCCGAGCCTCGACATTTTTGCAGCGAGAAACTGTACCGGCCTAATTCGCTCATCACTCTATTTCGCCTGCTTTCATTCATCGAATCTTCCCCTCTACTCCAGCCGCTAAATCAATTCGTCGGCGTAGCTTTTTCACTGGGCACGGTTTATTTGGATGGTCCCATCCCGGATTCCAGAGGCGGATTTAGGTGTAGGCTAAGTAGGCTGTGGCTTTTTTATGGGATAGCTCGAAACACGTGCGTTTTTGGGGAGAATATTTGGCTTTAGGTTCTTCTGTGCGAGGCGCAAAATTTTGTGGGTTTAATTAAATTCGTGCAATTGATCGTCGATAGACTTAGAATCTTTATGCATTTATTTGCCTATGCGAAAAGTACAGGATTTCCATGGGAGACGAAAATACACAGCTCAGAAAAAGGTTTGGAATAACCAAACTTTAGCTATAATCAGTAGCTTCTCGCTAAATATAGGTTCGGATACTTTGGTAGTATTGTTCGTTGCTGTTTCTATTTGCTAGTGGAAATTTGCACCTGTTTTGCATTTCTAACCCTGTACATCTTCGGGTTGTACCATAAAGTGTGGTTTAATTTAATAATAAATCATATAAAATATGATTATGTGGTGTACCATAAAGGTTACGATTCTCTATTTAATTATTACGTTCGTTCTATTCGAAATTTTTTCTGAGATGCAAAAGTATTCCGAACTTTTTACGCGGCGTGTATATAGAATATATAAAATTAAGGACACGTTATTATGTTTAGGGGATGAAAGTACTCAATAGGCTGCGAATTGTTATTTTTGCGGCTCCGTAAAATGGAACCTAAATAGAGATTCATGTCGCCATTTAAATATTATACGTAATAAGTATTTCGCTTTCGATATTTGACATATTTTTATGAACCACGTGTTGCAGATATTGTATACCATTATACATATTTCAATATCCCATAAACGCATAAAAATTCGTGGTCTATTAATCCTGATTAATGATCCTACTCTCTGGGTCGCGTTTTTAGTAACACGAATTTGCATAAAAATCAGCATAGGATAAATATTCCTCGCTTTTTGCGCACTCTACTATTTAAATTGAAATGAGCATTTAGCTGGAAGATATCTTAATTTATCCGTGCATACATTATTTACATTTCTCGAAAGCGGTGTTGGAATTTTCTTCTCTTGTTTTTTACAATTCTCCAAAATCACACCGACCCCTGAGATGGCAAAAAAAAACCATACGCCTCGGAGGGACAGCTGTCAGCACACGTACATATCTCGAGCAAGAAAGGGGCAACAAGGCTTGTGTTACAGTTGAAACGAGCAATCGGAGGTATCTAATCTACGCAAAGTCGCTGTATTTGCGGCCGTGCTTTGTTTACGTCGCTTAGGCGGAGTGAAAGTTTGCGTCAGGCAACGGGTAACGCGGTTTTGCGCGTGCAAGTACGCGAGAATGTACGTTTCGAGGCAGTCTCCGCGCTCTAAAACGCTTCACGGATACTCTCCTCTCTCTCTCTCTCTCTCTTTCTTTCTCTCTCTGCCCCTCGACTCGAGTATCGTGGCTTCTCTTTGGCTTGGCACACGGTATCTCCGCTGCGAAACAGCGCGCGGCCGGCACACGATCGCAGACGATGACGCGGTGAACGTGAATGATAAAACGATCAAAAGAAAATCGGTTTGCCGTAATTGCGGAGGCCGGCTTATTAAATTATCAGCATTCGGTGCGAGTCGCGTTGCTAGCGGAATACGAACACGCGAGTATACGAATACGAGTGGGAATGGGAATGGGAATTGGAATGGGAATGGGACAGCAGCAAGAGGCGAGATTGCCTTCAAGGCGACAAGTGGCCTGGCCAATGAACCGACCGCTTGGCCCATCTCTCCTGCCGTCGCTTCTCTTCGCTTCGGGAGGCCACGAATTAACCCACCCGAGGATACTCTCCGATCACCTGCACTCTAACCACACCAAACTCGTCCACCCGTTCGCCGATAATCCTCCGAATTTAACCCTTCCGCTCCGGATTTTCCAAAGCGTAAATTGAAATCACGGGCACGGGGCAATGATTTTTAGTCCCCTGCTAACGAAACTTTATCCCGTTAACCCTTTCGCTGCGGGACTTTGAAATCGATAGATTCCCGATTCTTGGACGAAGTTAGTTTCTTACCAGTACGAGTAAATATTTAAATACTTCGTATCGTTGCACTTTAATCCTTGGGGCACGGCGCGGTTTTCTGTTCTTCTCGCACGGACGGAAAAGATTTTTGTATTTCAAGAAATTATACTACTGATTTAGTTCGCTATTTATAAAGTATGGAGATTAAGTAAGCGTCTCATAATCGTTAATGCATACTTCTTCCTACTCTAAATAGTTGCTAATGGCTTTATACCAATCGTGCGATGAAATTAGGGTCCGTTAGCAGGGTTAATCCGCATAAACGAACAGTAATTGAAATTGTCCCACGTTGTAGGAAAAATATATGTACACATTTAACGAACGCGTGCTCGCGTTTCGAGAGCGTCTTTCGTAGCGAAATGGTTAACAAACTATTACCGTTTTTAGGCGATTTGCGCGGCTCGCGTCGAGAAAAAACGTTGCTGTAGGGAAACAATCTAGGCACTCTTAATAAATAATCGTGCAGCCTTCGAGGGCGTGCGTGTAGTACGCCCTTCGTAGCGGAAGGGATAATCGCGTCCAACTTGCACTTAACTTTTCATACGCTCCACTTATGCGATACGTCGCGTCGTAACTTTTAAAGCATTTTTTAGATCACGGTAATCCCGCGAGACTCGCGTTACTTTGCATTTGCAACGGCGAGACGGTGATACGAATAAGGAAAATCATTATACGGAATGTAACTCCTTGTCCCACTATAACCATTACCACTCGTGCTATGAATTATGCACGCGTTCGACAGAAATGCATAACATTGACGACGAAATTTAACTGGAACCTTAATTTTGGCTTTGCGTCGCAAGATTGAGAAGGTTGTCAAACGAATGTCGGCCACGATATTCAAATGATTTGCACGCGACGCGACACGTAATCGGTAATATCAGCTAACGCTAGCACGCCGTTGGAATTAAAATAATCTCAGAACAAGGGGTTAATTTCATTTTATCCGTGGATACCGAGTAATAAAATAATATCCAACTCGGAGCGTGATTGATTTGACCGGATAGAAATTTCCCCCTGCTCGCGTAGCGCTTCGCTTTTAATCGATCGCTCTCGTAAACGATACATTTGGCTAAAGAGATATATGTATCAGCTTGCATTCGCCGGAACATGGTTTCGCAAGCACGCGTTTTCGCGCATGGAAGCACTACAACTGCAATTTGTTTTCGCAGCGACGCCGACCTTCGGCTGTTTATAATTCCGTCGTAAACCTTCACCCTCGTGGCAGGCTACCGCCATCGCCGCGGAGGGATACTTACGTATATTTCGCGTGCTCCAGCTGTTCTCTTTCGAATCTGCGCTTGCAGACGTCCATGTTCGCGAAAACCGACTCGGCTCCGTTCCCTCGTTAAACGATTCCGCGATGGCCGCTGTCGTTCGCTCCAATTTCACGCTGAAAATAGACGGGAAAGAATCGCGCGGCGGCACATTTTCCAGCTCGAACGGGCCGTAAATTTTTCTGCCCGGTATATTCACAGCCCGATCGTAACCCGATTGTTTGCTCATTGGTTGCATCATCAGCGTCAATTTTGCGAGGTCTCATGCTTCGATGCATGGTTCGCGCTTGCACGAGGTCAGTTACCAGCTGTCGGTAAATTCCCTGGTAAACAAACGAGAAAGGACCGTCGAACGTTAAAAGTAGAAGCGCGAGTTTTCGAGTCGTGTTCGGTCGGTCGCTCAAAGAGGCATCGTTTCACCGCGCGGATTTCGCTACGGAATAGACCTATCGTACAATGTATCATTTTCTCGTACGGTTTTGGGGCCACGTAGCCCCACTTATACGTCTTCGTTGTTACATTTTCGATCGCCTGTACGCGGATAGTTTTGCGTTCGCTGCTACGTTTCGCTTGCTAAGACACTTTGCAGACGTTTGCGGTCCCTTTCGAGCAACAAACCGGAAGATATACTTCCGAAGCCTCCGATTTCGTTAGGCTATCGGTATTTCAGACCACGTGACGCGAAGTGCCCATAAGACGATAGGTCTGTTCCGTAGCTCGCCTGTGGTTTCGCGCTCTCCCAACCTTGGCTCCCCCGTTTAGGTTCGAAGCCAACGATCTCGCGTCTCCGCGCCGCCGCTTTTCTTTGCTCCTCCGCCTCCCGTATCACCCACGCGTCCTTCTCTCTCTCTCTCTCTTTTCTTTTCCCTTTCACGTTAACTTCCTAATTAACCGTCGGCGGTTGTATAATTAAACGTTGACGCGGAGCGCGGCGCGTAATCGCCGCGACCAATCTTCGAAAGATGCAGACGGAGAAGGAAAAGCGGCGAGATGAAGAGAGCGTGCGAAGCGTGCCGTGTAATGGTGTTATTATTAGAAGCTCGTAACCGTGAACGAATACGAATAAGCGGAGGACGAACGAACGCGTTTGCTTCGTCAGAAGCTACAGCGAAGCTGAAATCTATAAAGGTGCGTTTACACCGAGCCAGTCGGCCTTTCTTCTTCCCCTTCTTCGACAAATATCGACATTCTTTCGTTGCTCGGTGATCGTTCGATGGATTAAACGTTGAAGTTTAAGAGCAGCTTACAAGACGATCCTTTATGTTAACCCCATCGCAGTTGGGAGTTTTCGAAACTGGTCCGGGATAACGATTGAGAGTCGCCTGTCGAGGGCAAAGGGTTAACACTTTAGCTGTGGCAGGCTGGTTAGGGTGTCAGCTTGCCCGACACAAGTGGCAAGTGGGTCCCCTTAAACATCAAAACTACCGGCGACTAAAGTGTACTCGCTTGCACCGAAGAAATACGTACAAACGACGGACGAGTGGAAAACATATGGGATGCAATTGAAACGAATCTTTATTTAGATCTATAGAGAATCGCGGAACGTCCCGAAACGTGCGTGTTGCTACAAATTTGTAGATACAATTTTTATGGTAACGTGGTAACTCGTCGCTTCGACGGGGTTGTTAACAATAGATTTACGGTACTCATCACGTTGACGCCGTTTTAGATTTCATAGCTAAAATTATAGAGACCGTAAATATTATTTTTCAGTACTTTGTACTAATTTTAATTAATACAGTGGTTGGTATGAATATGTATTCTACGCGATTCTCTTCATCCTCACGCTTCTACGTTCGAATATTTATATGCAGTGTACGTATTTTTCCGGAAGCCTGTCAAATTATGCACGTAATGTCCGTAAATCTAGCGTTAAGGATACAATAAGTAACTCTAAGTGAGTAATTTTAATGCCTCTACGCGGGGATTGGACGAATATGCCACCGAATTGTCTTCTGAACTGCGATAGCGCAACAAATATTTCATATGCACTTAAATTACATTAAAGGATGGTTTCCCTACGAAAAGTATCTCTATTCCAACAGCGCGTAATACTAAAGACAATTAGGTGGCCTGTTTTAGGCGAGATATTCATCATCGCAATAAAGCGTGCTAAAATTAGCGAAAGATCGAGCTGCTAAAAATGTTTAGAGTGCGGAGGATCGATGAGTAGAAAACGATGCATCGTGCTTGCAGCGACAAACGCGTAAATCCAAGACACGATCGACTTCGTCATACCCAAAGGGTTAATGCTCTTACCGTCACCCTATATTCGTCCCATTGCGTTCGCCGTAAACTCACCCTAACGCGGCATTGGCAAGCAGATAGGCGACAAGAAGGCGGACACGATCCCCCATTAGGTTTCAGGATCTCCCATAAGATTTTCAGCCGGGGAACTCTGCCCCATTTCCCCTCGATCACCTAATTTGCCGCACGCCACGAGAGCCTCCTATCTCAGTCGTCGGATCAACAGTTGAAGTTATCGCTAGCGGAACCGTCGGTCTTCCGCTTTTCCACCCCAAATTCCGTCCGATGGTTCAATTTTGCTCGGTCAAGCGTGTGGTCGGTGGACCTCTCGGATTGCTCGGACGGGAAGTGGCGCGCACGCGGTGGCTGAAACGAGATTTTTCGGAAGGCACGTAAATAACGCGCATACCGGCATCGGGAGCAAAGGTCCCGGCCATGACAGCTTGACGAATCGATTTCTCTGCGCCAGAGTCGTTTTACCGGCTCCTCCTCGAGTTCCGTTCTCCTTCGCGTGGACGGAAGAAAGAGGAGCTACACGGACCGGTCGGGGAAAGAGATTTTTTTCTTTTCTTTTTTTTTTTCTTTCCGTTGGCTCGCGCGCTAGAAAGCAAATGCGACTCCGCGGAGCCGCGATGGCAAAAGAGAAGGAAAGGCGTACGTGTATCGTTTCTGTTGCACTCGCGAGCCTCTTCTTGGGCGCTACGATATGCAAAAGTTACGCGCGCGTATGCACCCGATATATATTTAGCGCGTGCGGCATTTCTCGACCCACATACCCATCGGGAGGCAGAATGTCTCGTATGCGTGGGGTCATCCCACTCTTCGCCGCGACAAAGGCATTGCTCCTTTTTTACTTTTCTTTCGTCCGCCTCGAGAGCCCCGGAGTCTTCGACGCCTCGACGGCGACCTGCAGTCGCAACCTCGATTTTTAGCCCCTCGCCTTATTAATTTCTCAATCGCTGCGATGTTCATGCTCGATATTTGCTCGCTTAACGCTGCGTCGGATACAAAGCGGCGAAATATCGCGCTTAAGGGTTAAACCGAAACTATCAGGGTTAAAAAGATACGGTCAAGTAGACGTGGTAGTAAAAGTACCTTCAAATCTAGTTGAATTTGCGATACGCTGATCGATGGGGCTTTAATGAAAATCCTCGGTGCCAAATTCAACCCCGTATACTTACGATTAGGGTGGTTTTGGACCGAAACGTGACTCACAGTTCGCGTGAAAAGTTGCGTGGAAACTTGAGAACACGTAACAAAATAAATTCATTAATCTGTCTTTATATCTGGCTAGCATATTTTGAATTGAAACTATGTTTATTAACAAAGCGGCGAATTACTTGCTGGTACCCCTACCGCGTAAAATACGAGATTAAACGAAGAACAAAAGCAGTCGGAAGCAGTTGACGCCTTTACACGTAGTGTAAAATATGGAAAATATGTCTAACGATTGATAATCTATCTATCGACGTTGCTTTCTCCGCAAAGAGCGACACGGTATTCCCGCTGTGTTGAGGTCTTTAACTGGATGAATTGTAAACGACAAAAGGTGGGGCGCGCGCGAAGTACCTTGTAAATTGGAAGCGCGTTTCTTCGCTTCGATGTCCCGGCGAGGAATCGCGTTTAACGATAGAGAAGAGGAACTATGAGTCATTGCGGTGGTGCTAGGGGAGCTCGGGTAACCGCTACTAAATCAATGGTGTTCAGTATCGTGGATGTCGGTGCATTATCGTCGCCTCGTCTCTCTCTCTCTCTCTCTCTCTCTCTCCCTCCCTCTCTCTCTCCCTCCCTCTCTCTCTTCTCTTGATTCATTTTGTGCATCTGTGCGTGACCGTGGTCCGACTGGAAATCGATAAGATCGTTTGAAAGTTTAGCCCTTGCGAAAGGGATTCGTCGCCGGCGTGTCCGGATTCCTTGGTCACCGGTTGCAGCTCCCGTTGCACCCTCGCTTCGATGCATCGTGCTCACGTACTCGCGCTGGCATTGTCCACCGGGCCGACGATACGCGCGTAAAAAGGAGGAAAGGAATAAAGTACAGAAGGCGCTACCGGTGGAGGAGCGTTAGAGAATGCGGATGACGTGAAACGAGCGTGCAAACCGTAAGAGAGCATGCTTCGTAAATTCACGTCCGTGGTTCCGGCCGGGCTCACCTCGACGTATAATAGTTCCTTTAATTGGTTTCATACGCGTCCGAGGTTATGGTGCTAGCAGATAAACCGGTATCGGTGATTTATCGAAGGATCCAACGATTGCGCGATGTCAAAGGAGCGTTGCGATCGGGGCAACTCGCAACCGATTCGATGGCAAACGTTTTTGGAATTGATCGTTCTAGTAGATAGGCTGGACTGTAAGGTTTGTCGATTAGATACGGCGATGCCTACTTAGCATTCGCGCGTTTTGGCCCGCGTCGCGACTAGCATGCGATCGTGGTATCGTTTTACTCGATGATACAACGAGACTTTTCTTAATCGAAGCTTTACTCTTCGAGGATTAGCGCAAATTGGGAATACTTCGCTAGGATCATATTGTCGCAGACTTGTAGCGTTCGAGGTATTAATAAAAAGATCTTAGCGCTGTTGCATGTACACTCGTGAGCGAAATTAGAGGATCAAGTTATTCTGATGGAAAAATTGTCAATCTTTGGACTAGTGTAACTTCGTAAAGAAGCATCGCACGACGATAAATTTGGGCTCGAAACTTACGAAAAACTAAATAGGTATACAGTTGACTCTCGCTTTGGCTTTTTGGTAACGCAATCACGACTTGGTTCTTAATATATTTTTGTTAAGATCTGGGAAACTATGCCGCGGCATTTCGGACCACTGTCGTTGTACGCAAATTATCGGGGAGTAATCTTTCAATCGAGATAAGTTTCGTCTCTCCTCGGCACTCAAATCGAGCCTCGCCCACATCTTGCAGCTTAAACGTTGCTACGCGAAAGTATCGAAAGTATTCCTCTGTGTAGAATAAATATACGCGCAACCCTTAACACGGGGATATCGCTGATAAATGGCATGAAATGGAGCAATGGTGTAAGGTAGAATCGCGCCAGATCGGGGGGCATTGTTGGGCACGTTTTATTGAATCGATAACGTCTGGTTGGCACGCGTGAGCGTGGGGTGTTGCGCGCGCCAGCCACGCAAAGCAAATACACACTCTATTAATTGTAAATGAAATGTAATATTTGTTGAAATGTCACGGGTAATCCCCGGTGGGTAGGTTTACGCCGCGATCTGTTCACTTTTGCTCGCCATTGCGGTCGGAACTCGATCGACGCTGATCCGATAAAACAGTTCCCGTTAATTGACTCTTCGTGTATCGCGAGTTACGGCAACGATACGCGGCGCAGGGCGCTGGGAAAAATGGCATCGGGATTTCAAGGTGCTTCGATTGCGCCGCGATCGAGAGAGGCTTTTTTCTTTTTTTTTCTCTCTTTTTAATAGGATGACAAACGAAACTGTATCGGGTTGCCTCGGGGCTCGGAGATAGGAAAACGAGGCGACGCGATGGAAGGAAGGCGTTTGCGCGGCCGGCAACTAATTTGCTTTGCGGAGGAATAACGATGGCGGATAGTACGACGGAGGTAATCGTGGCGCGCAAACTAATCGCAGTAATCTCTGATAGCTTGTAGCTCGGCGTCAACTGGTTTGCCACGGTAGGTCCATTAATATCGGCGATATCTAGGTTGGCGGAAGGCGGTAGGTGATAGAACGGAAAGTAGACGGTGAATTATGGTCCGAGCCACTTGGCCGGCTATAAAATTCATTGCGAGCGATCGCCGGATACTCGCGACGTTCCGCGATCTTTCGTTCAACGAAATTACGCGCACCGGGGCGAATTGATATCCGTGACAAGTAACGCGTCGATCGATCTAATCTAGCGAAATCGTTCGAATAATCTTGCCCGGTGTCGCCAGCTTTGCAACCGGACGCGTAAATATGGAGGAGATAGTCGATAGGACGACTCCCGTCCATAAGTACACATTTGGCCCCTCGAGCTATTCAAAGCATACGAAACGTGCTTCCGGAGATATCTACCTGTGTAATCTAGTAACTTTAGTTTATTCACTTTTGCGGGACACGCTCATTGGTATATCATCCCTGTTGTTACCGCAGGGACGCTTTTATACTTGTTCAAGACCTGGACCGAAATGTATTAAAAGTATACGCGTATTGTGTCTATAACGCAATATAATTTCTGGTAAATGAATAAAAATTATCCTAAATCGTGCATCAGAGACTCTACTGAATTTTAAGTTGCCGGAGTGGAAGGGTTAAATTTGGAAGTCCAAAGGCGGGTTGAATGCTCCGCTTCTCCAATATTAAACCCTTTATTCTTTGCTAAGCTGTTGCAACTGACTGAATACCGAATGGTTGATAATCTATTAATGGGTGCTATAGAAAAATTCACATTCCAATTCGTTCAATTGCGTAACAGTGATTTGCGATACGCGTCTATTAGCACCCCCTTCGTTCTAGCGAAGCTAGCAAGAAGAGCGTCCTTCTAAATCAATTTTCCCATCGCGATCTCAGCTCTCTTGTGCGTGCCTTTATCGCGTCACCAGGGTTCAAACAGAAATATTAAATTACGTTCTTTCTAAGCCCCCCCCCCCCCCCTAACAGTTATCGTCAATTTCACGCGACGCAAGCTGATACTCGTGGCCGGTATCGTTGATCTCCGAAATGCCGAAGAAATCACAGCTTATCCGAGGCGATTCGCCAGGCTGTTTGACGAGCTTGCTCCATTAATTTGTCCGTTACGCGTAGTGGAGTAATGTCGATAGTATCTGGATGCGCGAGGGAGGTTAGCGGTTAGGGTGGCTGCGTGAGCCTGGTGAAGAGGGAAAAGGGAAGGGGGGACCAGTGGACGAGGTGCGGATTCATGGGTTACGCTGCTCCGGCTCTGACGTCACGTCGTAGCTTGTACGCAAGTTTACTACCACCACCGCCAGCCTCTCCGTCACCGTTGCTACTATGCTACTCACTACTACACCACTATTACTACCACTATCGTCCCTACCGCTGCTAGCCCCGCCATCCCCATTGCCAGGAGCGACAGTGGGGAATATGCTTGTGACGCGAACACAGCCGCCTGTGTATTCGGTGTCGCTATCTCAAACATACCTATCACAGTGCCTATCGTTACGATTGTGCGCCAGTGTTGCGTCACTCTCACCATTCCGTGCCGGAGTACGGTGAGAGCGGCGCACCACTACCACCACCGGTCTCGCTATCCGACCACGTTTGCATTCACTCGCGTACACCGCGTCGCATTACGAGGACTCTGTTTACCACCACGAAGTCGTCGACAGACAGTACACGCGTGTACAGAGCGGGCGCAAACGGGACAGAGAAAAACGATCGGGACACGGGGCGGTCGAAGAGAGACCGCGACGAGGGGCGAAATAAGAACGAAGCGAGAAGCTGAAAGTCGCAGCCGAGAGGGATAGTCGTTTCCTTTTTCGGCCCCCTTCTTTCCACCCTTCTTTCTTTCTTCGCCCCCCTTTCCCACTGGATCGTTGCTCTTTCTTCTCTTGCCTCTTCGTCGGTCTCGGGCAGGTGCTCGCCGACGCGACGTGCTGCAGAAGCGTGGCGCGGAGGGAAAAAGAGGGACAGAGAGGAGGAAAGCAGCAGCAGCGAGAGAGCCGATACCTAATCCTCCCTTCGTTGGCCCACCCTCGCCAGGAAATCAATAGAGAGGGACTCGCTCTATCCCTCCCTCCCTCCCTCCCCCCTTTTCACGTTCTCTCTTTCTGGCCGCCTCGTTTTCGCCTTTTTCTTTCCTCCTCGCGCGCACCCCTATCTTTTCCTGCCGCCGCGTACCCTCGCCATCGGTCCTTCGGACAACTTTCGGAACAGACCAACTCTTGTCTCCGTTTTTCATTCTTCTCCCCTTTCTGCGTTTCCTCTTTACCGGCCTGCCCTCTGCGATTGGCTCGTAATCCTGCTGCAAACGTTGCAACGATCGTCCTGCTCGATCGCGACGCGCGACTCGTCTCGTTTTCTCGTTCGAAACACGAGCGATCTACTACAATGTTGCGACGCGGTCGCTCGGCTTGCCAGCAGAGATAATCGCTCGCGCTCGATAAGCGGGAGTCAAGGTAACTCGATCAAAGGTTATCGATATCGCGGGTTTAAGCTCGACGGTAGGCGGCCGACGATTTTTCTGGCTGTCGGGAAAACAAACCGTGGCCTGGCTGTGCGCGGCGAGCCCTCGGGGTCGCATCCTGCCCGCCTGTCCTTTAAAACGATTCAGGTAGCAGCTTTCGTGAATGAGGTCGAGTTACCCAGCCGCTCGCCTCTCTTCTGCAGCCCTTTAAACCGAAACAACTGTAAGCCGGGTAACAATGGATCGATGTCTAACCGGTGGACGAGAGCCATGCTTGTTTATCGCCGTCGAGAACGCGCCCCGATAAAAAGACAGAGGTGTCGGGAAGTTGGAAAAATCGAACCGATGTTTGCACAGGTTCGAGTGGCCGATCCGAGAAGCCGAAAGGAATCAAACGGCTCGAAATAAATCGATCGAATTAATGGACACCGTGAATTCACGTTTCTGTAATACTATTTTAGTATACGAGTGGTATATTTCTAACAGAACTATTGGATATTCCGAATACTTTATCTGCGATAGCAATGATAGCTTTTGATCGGCAACGTATCGAGTTGCGCGTGAAATGGTGAATTTTACGTAGCTTAAACTTTTTCATTCCTAAATTGATTAGAAGGTGACCCGAAACGGCACTTATTTTATATGAACATAAAGCGCGAAGCTTGCCGAGTGCGGTGCAGCTGGCGAATCGCCAATCGTTTCGAATAAAATGGCAGAAGGTAAAAGGAAACGAGCAATGGATAAAAGCGAACTTCGAACCCTCTTCTTGCACCAGTTTAAATTAGGTCGCAATTCGCTAAAAGCTCATCGCACCGTTAACCCTATATTCGAGAACGACGTATGGTACTTTTGTTTCGTTTCTCTCGATGACCGATTTATTTAGCAGAGCTCGATTCGGTCGCGAAAATCTCCAATCCGCGTCTGTAGATCGGTCGCGTTGTTGAAGAAGCAGCTGCTCGGGATTGCGTCGAAAGGACGAGGATAAAAGGGGAGAATAGCAGCAGGACGAATCAGGTGGTCTGCGCAAGAAAAGCACCCGATGGAGAATGCGGCTGGAGCGCGAAAGAAGTGGAAGAAGCGACGCCTAGGAATCCCCCTCGGTGGGTGGTGAAAATTGGAATCTGGTTTTTCTGCAGCGTCGGCGTGTGTATCGAGGCAAAGGTTGAATACACGTCGACCCGACCGAAAGGAGAGATAGTAGAGAGGAAGACGGTGATGGGCGGTGCGTCTGCGTGACGTAGCGGAAGTCGTGCGTCACCAGTGACGTAGGCAACGACGAAAGAGGAGGAACGTCCGAAAGAGGCCATTGACGAGAGGACTTGTTGCACGTCCTTTTCTGCGTGGGCTCCGGCCATCTCCTCGTCCTGTCGCCGGAATAACCCAACGCGCCCAACCTAATTCAGACTTCGATTAAAAGGATCGCCAGCCAGCTATTTTTGCCCTTCCACCTTTGCTCCCGGTAAAAACGGATCCGCGAAACTTTTCCGATCCTCCCGAGTTTCGGTTGAACTTGTTGCGCGTACTTTTCTACGCGTGGTCCGCCGACGCGTCGATTGTTCGATCTTTCCATTCGTCCCGCTTGGATTAGCCTAAGTTTCACGCGTACCCGACACCGGACAATTTTATTCGGCAAGCGTGAAAAAGCTCTAGCGAATATAATTCCGGAAATTAAAAGCTGTTTCATTTTAGGAGTGAAGCAGCAACCCTCAATTTAAGTATTGTTCCTTCAACTATGTTAACAAAGGTACGAATAGATCAGTGTTTCAGTTTGAGTAAAATTTATGACGTTTCATATAAATGAGCGAGATCTATCCCGTACTTAGTCAATGATATTACTTACCTTTTTCTCTGAACGTTCGTACGCAAAGGAGCGTCGGAGGCAGCGAAGCTAGAGCAGAGCGGCACGTAAGACGAAGCAAAGTGGCGTAGACTTGTTGCATAGCCATTCGCGCATGTGTGTCGGTGTCGCGGTAGGCCGGAGGAGAAATGGGGAAAGTTTCGCGGTGGTGTTTTACGGCGGCGGGGTTCGTAAATCCTTCTTCATCGATTTGACGGCTGCAGCGCATCCCTGAGATGCGATTTCCTCTCGCGAGCTGACGCGGATTTTCCAACTCTATACGATACTTTGTCGCGACGCTGCTTTCTCAACAGCGTCGTCGTCGTCGTCGTCGTGGTGGAATCGACGAAATCGAAGTCTTGGCGCCGCGTGGCGTTTCCCTGGCAACTCGGTCACCCCGCGTGTACGAAATTTAAAAGTACCTACTGGCTTTTAGCTCCGCTTTAATCAAGCGGCTCGTATCTTTGGCTAAATCGGAGCAACCCCAAAGCATCGGCGCCGTGTCACGCGAGATGGGCCAGATATTTCGATTAAGTCGATTCCACCGGCCTGTAAATGAGTAATTTGCTCCTCGCCGCGGAGACAGACTATCGTGTCCGTCCATTTCATTTGCATAATCCGTCCTGTTCCTCCCTTTTTTATTCGCCCCTTCGCCAGGGGAAAGGGGAAGGCCGGGGATATCGCCGCGTGAAATCTTCTTAAGCAGCTTCGAAGCTATGCTTCTCTTTTACCCCCGTTGACATCGCTAACGAATCTTTTTCTGCCCGTAAGGCGAAGCGACACGAGTCAGCGAGTTTTCACTATCGAGATATCGCCGATTAAAGTTTTTATTGCCAGCGCTGAGCGTCGTCGAAATTCGGTCCAATTGTATTCGTTCTTCGATCGTGCGACGTTTGTTCCGCGATACTCGAAGCTTGTTAAATTTCGGCGAGTTTCGTGGTTTCGAATATCTCACCCCTGGTAAAAATATTAAATCGCATTGCGCCAGTAGCGCCGAAAGGGTTAATAATAGCACCGTTAAAACGTATAATTGACCGACGCGTATCGATCGAAAAAAATTCCCAATGAAACGTCGCGTGAAATAGCGTTGGCCCTTAAATGGTTAAAGGTACGCGACGCACGCGTTCGTATAGAAATTAATTCGATGCCCTTTCGCATGCAATTCCACGGCCGTTTGCAAAAACCAATAGCAAAACGGACGTTTAAAACAATCTGCGCTACTCTGGATGGCTGTTTTCCGTTCAAAAGTCAATTAAAAAGTTGCAGCAGCGTGTTGCCAGCAGTGAATGGCTTTTGCCAACATCCGTATCGAAAAAAATCCGGCAAAGGTTGGACGATGGACGCGATGGACGCGCATTTTTGCCGGTTTATATTCACTTGTTACGGGGAACAGATGGACATTTTTGACATTCTAGTCGAGACGACACGCGTATCCACTTTCCGTCGCGAAACAGGACTAGACCGCAATACGCCGGTGTTTCCTGTTTTTCTGCTTCTGTGCGGTCGCAAAGCGTTTCCTGTATGGGCAGGGAAGTAATCAGAATTTTGACGCATCGAACGGTACGTCGTAACCGTTGCGCGTGCTATTGCCCGACAGGCGACCACCTTTTTGCGCGCCTAGTCGAGTCGCCGCGAATTAATGAACGTAATCTTATCATTAAGTGTTACTTTCAACGACGATAAAATTCGCATTCTGCCGTGTTATAAGATTACATAAACGTCCCCGCCGCGACATCTTCTTCTCTATCGCGAATCCCCGCATGCGAATGTAGGCGAGATCAACCGCAAAAATATTTAACATTCCGTTGATAAATAATCTTTTTTGTTGTTTCGCGCGACCGCGAATGCGCCGCGAAAATTGAATTTAATCTCTAGCTCCTCTTCAGGGTCGGATTCAAGCTTTCGAGACCCGAAGCTAATATCAGGGGTATTGAAAAGCTTCCATTGCTTTCGCGTATATTTTCTTGCCCAATTAATTTTTCTAACGCTGTAAAATTCGAGTTGGATAAGCTGCCGATTTAACATCCTTTGATAGTTGTATTCGGATGATTCTGAATGTTATAATTTAGCGTTTCGCAACCTCTTCCGGGTAGCGCGACGCTTTGAAACTAGTTAGACTTATTAGAAGGGAAATTTTTATTTACTAGGAGCGGCGACACATTTTTTCACTTATCACAGTTTACGATTTACTAAACCGTATAAAAAATATGCGAAGATGTCTATAATATATACGTAAGCACGTGTGCAGAGTAAGAAATGAAATACGTTACTCAGAAACTGGTGAAATGAAATTGTCGCGATACACCTGTCGAGAAGCTACGTTACAATTCGCGCGATTTATTTGCACAAAGGCAAGGCCTGGGACAATACTCTCCTCCCCTTCAATTCGTAACTAGTTCCCCCGATAACTCGCCCCGAATAGTAAACAAAATTCGAGCCGATCCACTGTTACTCGACACAATGCGCAAAGTCGTTTACTCTAACATTTGCATAATTGAGCAACGGCTGGACATGAAGCCGATTAATATTTATCGTGGCGCACAGTTACATTTTCTGGCACTGCTTTACGGCTGGGCGACGAGAATCGTGTCGTCACGTAAACTCGTACACGAGTGGGAATTTAAATCGCGCTCTCCGTTCCACCGAACTCCATTCGTCCCTCTTCGTGGCGCACGGTTTCATATTCTAAAACGTATCGTGGCCGTGGTCGTGGTCGTCTGGCGTTTTTGAACGAAACGGCGGCGAAGACGACGAACGACGACCGACAACGAAGGAAGGTTCGCTGCGTGCGTGTGTCTCTCTGTTCTGTGGCACGATTTCTAATTCGTCGATAAGTAAGGGATACTCGGTTGGATGCTCTGATCTGTCAGTAGATGGCGCCTAGGGAACAGGTGCACTCGACCAATCGGCGTGCGCGCAATCCCCCTTGTCCATCTACCGATTGGCGCTCTAGCGGTGTCACGAACAGCGATCGCAATATGGCTTCCGCCACCGCCAGCAAGTGAGAGTACCTCCGAAGGTGACATCGAAACATGGTGGAATATTTAAGGGTGCGGGACGCGTGGCGCGTATGAAAATTGCCGATACGTTACTCTCGCGAATCGTGCGTCCATCGAGTCCTGTGTTAAACCGATATACTGCGCGTACGCTGGAAAAACAAAACATTAGAAGAGCAGTGAGCGAGCGAGCGAGCGAGAAAGAGACATTGTGTGTTCCGTCTCGGTCGAGCGAGACGAAGTGCACGCACGGGCCACAAGTTGGAGAAGGATAAAAGGACGGTGTGATACATCGGTTCGTTAGGCTGGCGGAGGTTTCTGACACGAATGCGTATCGTTTGGAAGAAGCACGAAATTACGTGCGCTCGAGGGTCGAGAGACGCGCTTCCACTCTGCGTGTCGCCTCGATAGTTTGCGATATCCGCGGTCTACACGGAGGGAGAGGGGAAAAACGGAGCAGCGAATCTGTGGATTAGTTGAACGCGGTGCGCGCCACTCATACGTGGAAAGCGTGGCTCTGTCGGTGTGCGTTACGTGCGATACACACTACGGTGACCGCGGCGTGTCGTATCGTATCGTATCGTGTGGTGGTTGCTGGTGTGCGTAGAAGCGTATACGCGCCTATGTTTCGGTATTGGGGAATTGAAAGGAGCGAGGCGGACGGTGAATGAGCGCGGAAGAATGAGAAAAAGAGTAGCAGCGGAGAGGCACGGGCAGCGCAGGGTGTACATCGACGACGACGACGACGTAACAGAGAGAAGAAGAGGCAAAAGAGCGAGCGAGTGAGCCAGGCGACGTTGCCAGAGTTTTCCTTCTCGCGTTCCCTACTGTACAGCACGTCCCTTCGGCGCTACGCGAGACCGAGAAAGACCGAAACGGAGAATGGAGACGAATGTAACGAGGAGCGAGAGAAAAGAGTAGCGCGGCAGAGGCCGAGACGCCGAGAGACACACGGCCGCGAGTGAGACCGAGATAACGAGTTAGCCGTTTGAAGAGTCGTGAGCAGCGAGAGAAGAGGATCTAGGGAATTTTTACTTTACTTTACTTTATTTCTCTGGCCGAATTCGCTCGATTCCGAGTTTCATCGACACCGTGTGCGCCTTGGACGCGATTCGGGAATTCCACGAGACGGCTCCCGATGACGTACACACGAAACACGTGACACGCCGAGTTTGGCCGATCGACAAGCCATGAAGAAGCCACGGTGAGTATTTGCAGTCTATTCGATTACTCGTTCGCCGCGTGCGAACTCTCTCGTCGAGTAAGAAAGCGTTATATTTTTGAAATGCGCGAACGACGGCGCGGCGCCGTTATCCTATTATGCGGAGTAAGACGTTGACGCGGTTCGGCGCGGCGCGGAAAGTGGCGCGTTTAACGCGCCACGACGCGACGTGTAGCAGCTCGTCGTGAATAGGGGTTAACGCGGCGCCGGGTGGGTGTAAGCGAATTTTCCGGCTGCCGAGGGGATTTAGATCCGCGGCTACGACACTGAATGCAGAACAGGCCGGGTACACATTGTACGTAGTACACTGCGATGGTGAAACGACGACGCGATTATGGGGGGATGAGTCAGAAGATTGACGCCTTGTTTATCGATCTCCACGCCACTGTGCTCGTTAACCGTGTCGATATTGTGTGCGGTAACGTTTGCAAAACGCCGGCAACGGCAACCTTTTGTCGAAATGCATACGCGCCCGTGTGTAATTGCGGCGCACTCTCGTGTAACGCGGAGCATGCGTTCCCTGTTACACGAGTCGCGTTCCCTCAACAGTAGGCTATCGTAGATATTTGTTTGCATCGAATTTGCTATATCGATTGCTGCCTCTATTTATACGTTCGCTACTATGTGCATATGTCGCGTTACAGCACCGTTGCTCGTCAACTTTTCCGCCGCGTTTAACGAATCCTTGTTAAATAGACTCGAATAGTGCGGCAGTTTGCCGGGCAAATAATGGATTATGCGTGCACAGTGGCTACAAAAACTATTTCGACGTTCCTGTATTTACTTTGAGCGTGTAGATCCCAATTAGTTAAGTCTAAGAGTCTTATTGCGCGACTGCAAAACTCTAGGGTTGTAGAAGTAGAATTGTGAACTTGATTAGGATTTCAACTCGGTGGTAAAGAATTAGGATTGCAACTAGACTGCGTATTTTTATCCACCTATGGAAAAGTTAAATACGCAAGGAGATACAAAAATACACAAAATATTTGAAGCACAAATTACAATATTTGTGGGATAGAGCAAATCTCTGTTTACGATCCATTCGTTTAGCGTTGCTTAACATCAGAACTACCAGGGTGGTAAAAATTACTCATTCATAATTTTTTTATAAGACCTGTGTATAAGTTCAGGGCGATGCAATTTTGTTGAATCCGATTAATACTAGAACTACCGACGAGTACCGTACACCTGCTCGTATCAAGCGAAACAAACGGATATCTACGTATTCACAACGATATATAACGCGCGAAAAAGTAGATCCTTATTTGTTAGGTGCCCAAATTAATTCAGCGCTTTATCGTAAACTCTCGGCATCTTTATCAATTCGGAGCAACTAATTTTCTGTTTCTCGCGCAACGTATTGGCTTCGCAAATGTGAAAGTGCTACAGAAGATTATGCAACGTTTCTAAAAAAATGCGTCGCTGCAAGTTTGTCTAATTTCGATAGCAAATTAGAGACACCGGTCGTTTTAGTCTAGCGTTAAAGGAGCTCGCGTTGCACGGGAACGAGTATTTTCTCGTCGATATATATTCCCCGGAGACAGCAGAGTTGCTTATCGATAAATTTACGGACAATCCCATCTTCCGACGGCAGGCTCTATTTTTAGCGAAGCATCTACGAGTCCTACTTAATTATCTGTTAGCTATTATTGGGTGCCGCGTGGGGGCCCGGAGATACGCGTTTCCCTGTGTGGTTTCGTGTTATTCGCTCGGTTCCCTCACTCCGCTTTAGTTCCCGTCGAGCACTTTCGTTGGGCGCAACTCTGGATTCGGGTCAGGGAAACGATCGCGTCGTGTCAGGAATTGCACCGGCGAGCCAAGTAACGAAAGAAGGAAGCCGAGACGAAAGAAACGCGCACTCTTCTCTGGGGACATGTGTGTCGTGCCGTCGAGACGCGTCCACCGTCCGAGAACGGAGACCATCGTACTAGGAATTCGACCCTCGAATTCGGAAAGCGAATAAAACGACCTGAATACTTTTCCTTTTTCCTCTCCCTTCGCCGCCCGTTTCACCGAGTTGCTTACCTCTGCTAAATTATTATTATTCCTACGCTTTTGCGGGCAAATGCGCTCTTTAATACGTACCACGCACGAAACTCTGTTACTTAGGCTAGCTGAGAGAAGTAGGAAACGAGGTGAGATCTCGTAGTGAATTTTTGTACGTTTTTCCCCTAGTAGGAAGAAATATTTTCGTTCCTAACTGCATTGCTATTGTACGCTGCTCTGTTTGCAACTCTCGTCACCGCTCTGCTGTAAACTCATCCCATTACGCATTGCATTGGCTCGATTTTGTCGCGACGTTTCATCTCACCGATCCTGTAAAATCGTACCGTTAGAGTTCCGTAGACAAATCAGCGAAAGAGTTCAGTTTCACTGGATGAATAGGAGGATACTTATTACGCGACAATAAATCTAAATAGGGTAGCAATTACCGAGCGACAAAAGGCCGTCGCGTAGGAATCGATGGCTGAGGAAAATCCTCGGTCAGCCTTGAGAAGCTTGTCCAATACCGTTATTCCTCGTCCTATTATTAATTTAGTTCCGAGGATATTCACGTGAATAATTGAGCAGTCGAAGGAGGAACCGTTGATCGGGTTTGTTTTGTGGCACAGCGAAGCAAAACGGGAAAACAATCGCGGACCTCGCCTCGTTGTTTGCACGTGAAACTGTGTGTATACCTGGCGCAGCCCCGCAGCGAGCTTCAATAAAAAAGTAACAATGTTCTGCTTTATGGATCGTAATAAGCTGATTCTTGTCCGGTCACGTGAGTTTCGTACCGGCAGAGTCGCCTAGCTGTACGCTCCGCGAAATTATTCTGCCCTCCTTAACTGAATTGTTCTAACGAACATTCTTCGGGCGTTCGAAAAAATGGGACTCGAAGCGAGGGCAGGAACAGAGTCGAGGCGAATAAATTTCACTGCTCTTTTAAAGCCTCGGGAAGCGCCGGGAATATTTCGACTTCGTTCGAAGAACGGGAGACACGCGAAGCCGCTGGCAACGTTTTGAAGTAGCCCGAAAAACGAACAGATACTAGATAGGATATTTTATTGGGAAATAAAGGAATTCGTTGGATTAAATTTGACTCGGAACGAAGAGTTAATCGAAAGGAGAGCTGCGTGAATCGATACGGAGTTTCTCGTTTATACTATATAAAGCAAAAGGGATTAATACTGGCAGCCGGAATATTAAATTCAAAATACCAAGAAGGTTTCGCGTTCGCGAGTGTAAGAAATAAAACGCCGCAGTCTTAGGTTTCCTAAAGGAGACGACTGCGGATCTCTATGCAACCTCAAGTGTCTGGAACCATAGCTGAAAGAATGAAATCGAAGCGGACATGTTAATTTCACCCTCTAAACATCCAAATGAACCCAATCGCATCTTAATCCTCTAACTTTGATACGCGATGCATTTTTACGCGTCACGCTTCTATATCGTGTTTCTTTTTGCTACTCCATAGCTGTTCGCCATAGACGGACAAACATCCGCAATTTATCGATAAGATTCCGGTAGATCAAGCTGCTAAGAAGCAGCGGCAATATTTGCCGTATTTAGCGCACAATTTGCATCGCGAGACATACTAGCGATCGAGGCAAGAGAGAGAGAGAGAGGGCAGTATTGCGATCTTTGGTCGCGTGCAATTAGGTCGCGGAGGATTCTCCGGAACCCGTCAGACGACAGGTCGGTGACGTTAACGAGGCGATCGTTAATTAGAATCGTTGAGCCATTTGTACGTCGATCTCGTGATCCCGAGCTCTTCGTCGACTATCCAGCGATTTGAAATTAATTATTACTGGTTGGCGAGGGACCGGCGGTACGCGAGGCGACGAGGGGCTTTTCAGCGACTAGTTTTTGTCGCGGCGACAAATTCTGACGCGTTCCCGTTTTCCCAGCTGACACTTGTCTCCGCACCGGATCGCGGTGCAAGTTACTCTGTTTGGACACGAGTTTGCGCGATGAGAAATTTCAATCGGTATGCAGCAGCAGCGGCAGGTCTGAGCGCGCGAGTGTTTCTTTCGCGTTCAGCTCGTCAGCTCGGGGAATTCCTTCGGTTCGAATCGTTTCTGTTTAACCTTTCGCTGCCACGTTATATATATACACACGTGCTCTCGTAAATTGGACAATTATTTGCTAATAATATACACGTCGCTTCTGCATTTTCGTCGCGCGTCGCGCGTTATCCAAAGCTTAAAACTCCCGATACGTTTAAATTCTCAATGCGCCGAATTCCCGATTCTTTGCATTCCCAAAGCTTCCAGTTCCCTCATTGCTTTCAAGTCGCAAAGCGTCGAGTTTCCAACGTTTCGCCTTTCTAAAGCTTTAAATTCTCAATGCGACGAATTCCCAACGCTTCGCCTTTCCAAAGCTTCAAATTCTCAAAGCGCCGAATTCTTGATGCTTTGCATTCCCAAAGCTTCCAGTTCTCTCATTGTTTTCAATTCGCAACGCGCCGAGTTTCCAAAGCTTCAAATTCTCGAAGCACCGACTTCCTGATGCTTTGCATTCCCAAAGCTTCCAGTTCTCTCATTGCTTTCAATTCGCAACGCGTCGAGTTTCCAAAGCTTCAAAATCTCGAAGCGCCGACTTTCCAACGCTTCGCCTTTCCAAAGCTTCGCCTTTCCAAAGCTTCAAATTCTCAAAGCGCCGAATTCTTGATGCTTGGCATTCCCAAAGCTTCCAGTTTTCTCATTGTTTTCAATTCGCAACGCGCCGAGTTTCCAAAGCTTCGAATTCTCGAAGCACCGAGTTTCCAACGCTTCCCCTTTCCAAAGCTTTAAATTCTCGAAGCGCTGAATTCCCAACGCTTCGCCTTTCCAAAGCTTCAAATTCTCAAAGCGCCGAATTCCCCGATGCTTTGCATTTCCAAAGCTTCGAATTCTCAAAGCGCCGAATTCCCCGATGCTTTGCATTTCCAAAGCTTCGAATTCTCGTCGCGCGAGGGGGGTCGGTAGAAAAACTAACCGCGTAAGCGAGCCTTAGCGGTGAATGGGCTGTGTTGGCGCGCGTTTCGGTGTAGCGACCGTTCTCAGCGAAAGGGTTAATCACTCTGTCGGCGCCAAACGTTACGCGGCTGCGATGACTAAACTTCTATACCAACCCGAGCTGATCGGCGAGGTATGCAGAAAATTTGTAGCGTAACAATGAGCGCGGGGTGCCAGCAGCGCAGCGGTGTTAAAACAAAGGAGGATCCCTCGTTTAATTGTCACGCGCGAGTGCTTTCGAATCGCGCGCCACGGATCGCTCGCGTAGGCGCGTGCGCTTGCGCCTTGACGTCCGCGTAGTACCTACAGCAAGCAACGCGCGTGTTCAGGGACCGATCTAAAAGTTGCGCATACCTTTGGAACAGTTGAAGTATGCCGGCGAATGCCTGGCGGGCCGGCGCATGGGACATAAAGTATGCAGAAAACGAGCACCGTTCTACGCTTCATTTTATTGCTTATTCACCCCGTATAGCCGCGGTGGCTCGCGTTCTCCTACGCGTTCAGAGCGGAGCTCCTTCTTCTTCTCGCGTCGAGACTCGCAAGAGCGGAGCGAGGGAAGAACCGTAAGTAAAACCTCTCGAGGCATTATCGTAAATTTAGCCCGGCTATCGACTCGTCGAGATCTAATTCGATCTCCGCGGAATCGCCTCCTTATCTGTTGCTCCGTTTCTGTTTCGCGTCTAATTTCACGGCTAGTTGTCCTCGTAACGCGCGATTAAATCGCGATTGTTCGATCCCCGGTATCGTTAGCGCCGCACCGCCTCCGGGTAGGCGGGAGGGGTGAAACGATCGTTGCAAGGGTGGTGGTCCTCGATGCGTGATATTTTCATGCAACTCGACTACGCGCGTTTGCAAACTCCGCCATGTGAGATAAAACAATTGAGCAGCTCCATTGGCGAACGACGCGAGTGGCGAAAGATGATGCAGATTTTTCAGTGGAAATATCGGAGCAGAAGCTCGTCGACGGTAGAAACGAATCTTTGGCTAGCTTTTATCGACTCAATCTAATCGCTCTTCGAGATAACGTTTGCATTTGTGCTCTTTCCAAGTGTGACTACTGTTATTTTCTTTATCTATTTATTTACCGTCGCATTCCCCGTCAGGCTATCAGTGACCACAATTACAGTTAACAATTATCGTGCGTATGGTTGTGTACGATTAAAATATATTATACGAACAATGTTTGTATACGTGTACAGTAGATATATCGTCTCTGTGATGACTTTATATTTGGTCGAGAAGGTTGATTTCTTTGAAGAAGTTTAAGGCCTTGTTGCACTGTTCCTCGTTGTCAAGAAGATGTCGAATACTGCCGGATACGTTCAATTTCTCTCTCGAGTGTTCGTATTTTCGACAATGGCAAAGTATGCATTTCGTTGTGACGATGGTGTCGCAACGATGGCGGGTTACTGGTTCTTCTACTATTATCGTTACATGCTTAGCTTGTACGTGGGGAAAACCGGGACAAAAGTGATTTTTAGTTAATGAGCAGCCATATATACTTAAGTAACGTTGAGGATAAAATTTTGCATCTTCGGTATCGCTAACGTAGAAACGAAATTGCCATTGCAATTCGTTGGAATAAACTCAGGGCGTCGAAAAATGCGCGAGTCAACGCAGCTTCGGTAAGCGCGATCATGTTTTGTCGACAAAACGGTGCGTATCTCGACAATACGTCATCGCGATGACGCGGAAATATTTCAAACAGTTTTACTCGGGTAGCCAAATTTTTTTGTCCTAGCTTCATCTACCCGTCGCATCGTTTAACTGGTGTTATTATTATCATCACCGTTTCACGCGTAGCTTTCCTTTTTGCAACTCGTTGATATACTTTATTACAAAGTCCGGCGAATACTTGGCGTGAATCTAATGCGTCCGGAAGCTTCCGCGATCCGTCATACATTTTTCATTCCCCGGGGCAATAAATTTCCCGTTTTTACCGCTTTCACGGATTCGCGAGGAAAGCGGGCAACGAAGACCGCCGCCGCGTGGCCACTTTTCTTTTTCCGCAACAACAAACTTCGCGCTCGCCGCTTTAGCCTTCGTCTTCCAACAACCGTACGGAACTCGGAGGACGAGTCGTTGCGAATCGTTCGCTTGCAATGATTTGCGCCGCATCGCGCGATTCTCGTGCTTTTGCGCTAAAACACTCTACTGCTCGATTATCGAGGCTGCTTGGAAATTCCGCGCGGCGAAGGCGAGCGCGCGGAATCGAAAGAATCCTTGTTTACGCGATTGCGCGTCGCGTACGGGTTTAGAAACGCAGGCAGGCAGGTGATGCGCCGAGAGAGGTAAACGAAATTGTGGAAAGAGAAAGAGACGTATAGGAAACTCGCAAAGAGGGGGCAGGAGGGAAGGGAAGAGGGCGAAAGAGAGTTAGTTCGGAGGGCATTCGCAGCGTTGCCAACCCGGGAGCGTTCGTATGCGTGCGCTTGTACGGCGTACAGGGTACACGCGTGCGAGCACGGCCGCGTTTCCGCGCGATTTGTAATGCAGTGTAACGTGCTCAGCCGCTTAGCACGGCTGCATTACCTGCCTTTGTATTTGCAAACACCGTGTCGGACATAAACATGGCTCGTCGGTGTGCATAAGGATCGAGGCACACACGATGCCCCAACGATCGCGCAAAATGCATCCCGAATACCTCTGCCAATTTCTCCTCTCTGTCTATGTGTGTTTCCCCCGTTTCTTCTTGGTTATTAGCGCGGAGAAGTGGAGGAGAATCGATGGCAAAGCTCGCCGCAATTTTCACGCGATCGCTTCGTTTCGCCGCGATTTCATTTCATTCGCGTTTCGTTTGTTACTGGGATTCTTTGCTTGTTAACCCTTTGCGGGGACGACGTCGGCAAATATGCGTCCGATCGTGTTTTCTAGCTTCGTGGACACCCGTCGGAGAAAATTCCAACGAACATCACTGATAGATAATCGTTGTCCAATACGTGGATTAGAATTCGTTAAAGGGTTAATAACCGACGGAAATTTCGCCCAGTGTTGCTGTGTTCCGTCCGCAAATGGTTAATTGTCCTTTGCTTGTACAATAGCTCGGGAAAATCTTCGTACGCTTGTTCATTGCAAAGTACAGAAATTTTCAACGCTTTATAGTCACTGATTTTGATCGCCGGATAAGATTAGACGGAAGTTCAACCCTCCAGCGCCATTGACATCTCTTCTTCCTTATTCTCGTTAGCGCGACAGAAATGAAACAGGAGCTGTTCCGATTATTGGTCTCCCTTTTGTGGAGTATCTGCTAACACGCTGCTAAGATTCTTCCTTTTAAAATGACGCGAAGCTGCTATTTGCAAGCCTCCGATTCCTCCGATCTATTTAGATTTGCATACATATATGCCCTAAAACGCTTCGCCGTTTATCCGTCGTCGCAATAAAACGGATAACGTTCTCTTACGTATTTCACTCCGAAGTAAGCTCGAATCGATAGAGGGCATATTGGTTACCGATGCTTTACAATCGGGTATACGAGAACGTAGGTGTACCGCGATGGTCGCGGGTCTCGCGGCTGGATTGTTAAAGGAACGGTTACGTTCGCGGGATAACGCTCGAAAATGAAGAATCGGGACGATTAAGCGAAGGAGGGCAGAGAATAGAGGGGAATCGTTGATAGGCGATCGTTTGGAAGCAGGGAGAGAAAGCGCTTTGCGTTCCCGAGACGTTGATTCGCGCGATAAAATCCGTCTTATTGGATGCGGTTGCGCGCACTCCGGCCGACCCTCTGTATTTATCCGCCTGTCCGTTTTAGTGTAGTCGCGCGAGTGACACACAGGGTACAAAGCTCGCGCAATCGTAGGACTTTCCGTGGGACCGTCAGTCGGTCTCTTTCAACCTCCATTCCGTACGTTCTCCACGACCTTCTCGACCCCCTCGATAGAACTCGAACGAGAAACGCTGTGTGCGTCTGACAAGAGAGGGATTTTGATAAAAGCAGACCTCTCCGCGATCCGCCGCCACGCGTTGTCGTCCTTGTCGTCGTTCGCAATTTCCCGACCTCAAAGCTGCCATTGCCTAGCTTACCTACCGCCGCGTCGTTTGATACACTTCGCCGAGTATTACCGTCGACCGCCGTCGCAATCGAATTACGCATCGACGAAACTAATCTGTCAGCCTCGGACCTTGTGCCTCGCGTTGTTCTTTGCTCGGACGCATCGTATTGTGCAGAGCGTGCTTGTCCATTATAGATTTCCGGTCGATCAACCTCTGATTAGTTTCCGTTGCGTTTCACTCGAACGAAGCGAACTTTAGCGCGTCACCAGTAGTCCTCGCCTATTGGCGTTCATAATCTTCTCCGTAATTATCTCTCCTCCAATCGTTGGAAACGAGATCTCGAAGACGTGCTGCTTCGAATCGTGTAGCTTAGGAAGAAAAAGGGAGACGTAAGCTAAGATATTCGAAGATCGGGTTTGCATTTGCACGTATTGGAAAAAGGTGGAAATAAGAGAAACTATGAGCTAACCCGCTAAGAATTTACTGAACCTTTTTCTCCTGTCCTTTAAAATATATGGGGTAAATGCACCATTTAGTGTCACTGTTCCTATAACTGCCAATTCGTTTATTTAATAGGAAAGTAGCGTATAAAGACGCGTAAGTAAAGAAATTTTTATACGAAATTTGGACTTCGGTTTACGTAGCAACGCGTAGACATCGTGTATTCGTTTGCGTTTAATATTTGTAACGAAATATTAGGAAGAGTAAATGTGCTGCTGAACATTAAAACGTGACCAATATACGTATAAAGTATGGAACGTGTTCTAATTCAGTAAGGCGCGACGTTTACTATATATCTTATATCTGTTACACGTAAACTGACGTGTTAAGTTTCCCTTTTCCTTATTCGATTCTTTTTCCTTGTCCGGAAAAGTTGTCTAGCTAGAGCTTTGCGCTTAATGCGCCTTGTTTACGTCTCGTAGACGCATTAGAACGAATTTTCGCCGACACACGCGTGCCGAATTTCACTCCTATTCTTTCTCTTTCCCTTAGCCGAGTTCTTAGCGGCAACCTCCCCGTATAAACGTCCGAATTCGACGACGCTGAAGCGTAGACCACCGCGTAATCTTATAAATCGCGTACCGCGCCACGCGATACTTTCCACGATTTTTCAAGAACCCGCACTTCTTCTCTTCTCCTCTCTTCTCCCATTTCTCGAGTTCCTGAATTCACGGGAAAGCGTTGCTTGCAAAATACAGCACCGCTCGCGTTTCTCCGTACACGTAGGTGCTCGCGGGCGATAGTTCACGTTACTATTGTCGGTTCGAATGCGAACTCCACGGACGAGGGAACGATAGCGAAGCTTTCCGGAATGAAATTCACGATTTAAAGTTGCCGCGGCGCTATATAGAGTCGATTGGAGATTCCGCGGCTGCACGGTATTTCAGTGGTCCGTTGCAGGTGTGTAAAATAAGACGGCGATGTGGGGAAGGGGAGGAGCGTGAAAAATTGTTAAAAGTCCCCGGGAAACGTGATCGGGTAATCGGGGATGAGAAAGAAGCCAACGCGACTGTGGAAGGCGCGAGAGCTGGCCGATATTTTTCACCGGCGTTTCCCCCGGAAACGGAGCTGCAATTCCGCTACAATTGCAGTAAACAAAAGCCGTGCGAAAGGTTTACGACGCTAGCACGCGTGCACGATGAATCTATAATGGAATGCCGGCCGAGTGGACGATTTTTCTTGCCTGTTTGCGCGGCGGCGGGAGTAAAGCTTCGGGGAAAGGCGGGCAGGGAAACAGGGGAAGATGAAAGGTTGACGACGCGCCGGTGTCGTTCTCTACCTTCTATCGATTCTACCGAGCATTACGCACCGCGGCGATTATATTTTATTTAGCCGAACCATAGCCGCGCAGTACCTCAACCGCTATACAGGCTACATGTCCCGCTTACTGTCACTCTGTCCCTATAACCGACGCTTCAATTCGTTCATCTAATGGCAAAGTAACGTACGAAGAATCGTGAGTAGAGAAAATTTCACGTTAAATTTGGACTTCGGTGATTTACGTGACAACGCATAGGACATCGTATATTCGTTTATACTTAATGTTTAGCACGAAGTCATAGACGGTAAATGTGCCGTTGAACATTGAAACGTGACCAGTGTAATTATATAGTGTGGGACGCGCGACGTTTACTGTACATCTTATATCTGTTACACAAACCTATTATAATAATAGGTTATACCTATAGCAATAAGTATAGCTATTATATTACTAAGATATGTAAAACGTGTTCCTATTTAAATGACAACTTTTCAAGTGACAGTACGAGGGATATTGGACTTTGTTGTATATTTTCAATGGCGTAGTAGTTAATTCATTGTATTGAACGTATAAAAAAATGTTCATAAATAAAGGAACGGTTGAACGATATTATGACGAGAAATTGGAACGATTTTTAGGTGAAAATACGTTTTAAAATAGTTAAATATAGTTAATTAAAGCGCGAACCGAATATCGTTAACCGGTAACTTCAACGCATTCTTCTGGCTCTTTTAAGAATTTAAAGCGTTATTCCATATTTCGGAAAGGGGAAGACTTGTATCTTTAACGCTAGGTTTACGGAACTCGTAAGGTGTTAGTACGGTGGTACACCTACCCTACACCGTCCTCTTAACTTAAAACGACCTATCTCGCGTCTTTTCCACTTTTCAACGTACGCGAAGTTCAACACGCGTTTGTTTACGATTCGAGTATAAAGTTGGAAAGTAACAAGCGCTTTCTAGAGGTCTCTAGAAACAATGTAATTTATTTGTCGTAACCGTGAATAGATACGATTCCAAGTGTACGGGGCTATCTCGGCTTATTTGCAAAGTTCAAACGTCGCACGCAAAGTATTTAACCCTTTGATCGCGGAGCGATATTAAAACGATCGTCGCCGATACTAAGAATTGTCGTAATTAGACACGCGCGCATAGTTTACATCTACGAAGCAGTTAAGGCGAAGCGTAAAGTAATCAAGGGTTACACAGCTGCTAAGGATAAACCTTTGAGTATCGTTGTAGAATGATAAATTATCCGCTGGGCGTATTTATATATATATGCCTTTCGTAGTCAAAGAGTTAATTAACTGCTACCTTGTTAGCGTAATATTTCTATACGATATCCGTTTCAAACGATTAACCAGGCTGTTAGGAAATAGCGATTTAATTTTTCATCTACGGAAAGAAAAACGCGAAGGGTTGGACAAAGATAATAGTTGAACTTCAATCTTCTCGGATTGCTAGACGGGACATTTTAACTTACGAGGGCAGTATAGTTTTTGCGCATCGCCGTGGAGAAAGAGAGAGAGAGAGGAAAGCTTTTCCCTCTCCGCTGTTTTTCCTCTGGCCGAGTGTGTCCCTTTGTTTGTCAGCAGCCTGCTGCTCGATATTCGAGCACGCTTTCTCTCTCTCTCCCTCTTTGTTTGTCGCAACTTCGATACCTGCGATTGTTCCTCTGTAAGTCCGACGAGGATTTCTCTCGAAACGCGCCCGCGTTCGACTCCTTCGCCGCGATTCGATTGCCCCGGAGGATTCCGTAATGGCTCTATCAAGGTGTTCCTGTTGCATTTTTATTCGCAATAAGAGTTTACGAAGTGGTAGAACCGGGCAACTGTATTAACGACTCCGATCCCTCCAGCTATACCAACAGCCGATTCAACTTTACGACAACTGTGCTAACAGCTATGGCCTGTGCTCCCCTTGCCACTCGCGGTGGGATTAAATTTTCGCGTTAAACGCGATTAAGAGTCTCGCGGATCGGCGCGAGGCATCATTCGCAGCAGAACGCAGTTTACGCGTTCAGTAGCGCGCGGGACGAAACCATTTAAACCCTTTGCACGGCAAAACTATTTTAATAATATCGTTAACCGGTGACTTCAACGCATTCTTCTGGCTCTTCTAAGAATTGAAAGCGTTATTCCATGTTTCGGAAAGGGGAAGACTTATATCTTTAACACTAGGTTTATGGAATTCGTCCCGTTGACGCAATTCAGATTTCATCAATAAAATTATAGAGACTATAAATATTATTTTTCGGTACTTTATGTTAACTTTACGTAATACAATGGTATGAATATGTATTCCACGTGATTCTCTTCATTCTCACGCTTCTACGTTCGAATATTTATATGCGGTATACGTCTTTTTTCGGAAGCCTGTGAAATTATGTAATTAACGACCGTAAACCTAGTGTTAATTTGCTTTGCTTTGAAAAAATGAACGAATATTGGATTGGCGGAAACAAATAAAAACCTTAAGCCTCGAAAACCTCGAATTAAACTAGCCGAATTATGGTTACGTATATTCTTTGTATATTGTGAGCGTTGAAGATGGTTTCGTTTCTAATGGCAAATACTGCCATGACGGTACGCGTAAAATGCGTAAATTCTTCGTACCAGTCACCGTCACTTGAATGTTAAATAAAAATAATTCAATAAATCGTTAAGCTACGCGTGTCGACGTTTACACGACTACTACGTTTACTACGAAGCTTATAGAACCTAAACAAATGATCTTTCCTTATATTTGTAACTCAACAATTGCGATAAAAACCTTCTCTTTAATACGTTAACTTTCCCTTTGATAGTAGAATAATCGTCGTTCTCGTTCTGTTAATCGACGCGCGTTCTTTTATCCGTTTTATATAAAAGAACGATAAAGATTGTTAAGCGTTCCATCGCTTTATTACATTCACTGCGCTGAGAATTCAACGTTAGATTTTCTTCGCGCATAACACGTCAGGGTTTCGTTTTGATATTTTAGACAAAACTAGCTTACAGTGGCAGGGATTGGGTAGGTGACAGTGCGTGGGTCATTTACCCTAATCGTTTGCACGAGAAATCGTTCGCGTTGTCGATCCGAATGCTTTTCATCGGTTTCTCGTTCGAATGTTCCTCGAGGGAGGTAGCCTGATCGCGCGTAGATGGTTTCGTTACACGTGGGTGTGGATTCGCAGCGAGAGTCGATTGCAGTAGCTCGCGCGACTCGTTGCATCCGCCGGAAAGGGTGAACGCGAATACGAAGAAGAGCAAGCGGTAACCTTTAAGTGAAACGGGGTTGAAACGGTTTCAAGAGAGGCAGAATAGGTTACTGCAGCAGTGAGAGAGAGAGAGAGAGAGAGAGAGCGAGAGAGAGAGAGAGAGAGGAGAGGTTTAGTTTATCGTTGGTCGGGCGTTTTCGAGAACAGCTCCGAATCGTGCTGCTCTCTCCGACCACGGTTTCCGTGAAATCGATATTACTCCGTTTCATCGAAACCCCTTGTTCCCATCCGCGCTAGAAGCAGTCCCATCCCTCTCTTTCTTTCACTCTGCGCGGTTTTTTCGGTCGCTATACACCAACCTGCGATCATAATTATCGTCCCTTGTCATTATCGATCCCAGGTACTAATTAATGCGGTTGAAATTTGTCGACGGCGATCGCGAGAAATAACGATGCACCGGCGATTGACAACTTCGGACGCGTTTTGTCGCGGCGTCATTTCGAGTTGGTCGGTAATTATTTCGGGTTACTTGGGGATCGTCGACCCTCGTTTCGCAGTTAATGCTTCCATCGATGTTGGCTCATCCGCGGATTGAAATCATCCACGAGATTTTTCGCGACGCTAATTTCATCGACTCCGGCTTCGGATAAAATGGCGAACAAAACGGGGTAGCTTCCCTCGGTGTTTTCGAACCTCTAAGGCGCCGAATTTACACAGCTTCGAGTTCTTGAAGCTACGAATTTACGTAGCTGATAATTCTCAGTGCTTTGAATTTTAAGAGCCTCCAATGTTCAACGCTTTGAATTCCCAACGTTTCGTATTTCTAAGACGCCGAGTTTCCAAAACTTGGAGTTCTCGAAGCTTCGAATTGCCAATGCTTTAAACCACCAAAGCTTCCAATTTTCACCGCCTCGAATTCTCGAAGCGGCAAATTTCCAGAGCTTCGAATTCCCATCGGTTCAAACTCTTAAATCTCCGAACACCCAAAGTTCCCAGTTCCCGAAATGACCAATCTCTGAAGCTTCAACGCGGCAATATTTTTCATTTCGTAGCGCTGCAATTTCCATATGTTCGAATTACCGAATTGTTGCCGAGTATTTCCAATCTTTCTAGCCCCGCGGGTTAAGCGGTGTATGAGCCGGGAAAGGTTGCGCAACGGTGTTGCAACCTGTTTGCCCCGGTTGCAACAGTTTCGTTATTACAGAGGAGCAAAGTTGCGCGGCGAAAAAGCTTCGCGATGACGACGACGACGGGGCCGCGTTGAACGCGTTCAAGGGTAATCGTTTTAAAATAAACGGGAGTTAGGTTTAATAAATAACCGATTCCGGGCAAAGCAACGCCACAGACGGAGGTTAATCGGCGGAGAAGATTGCTATGAAAATATTTCAGGCGTGCAGCAGCCACGGTTGGTCTCCCTCGTCGACGTGCCTCGTACTCTCGTAGTCGTTGCCGTTCTCCAACCAACCTCCCAGCTCTTCGCTACCCTACCTACTACCCCCTTCCTATTTCCTATCCTACTTCGTGCCTGTGAAATAGGGTGGCGAGATTTCCGTCCCGCTTCTCCACTCCGCCGGCTTCGCGATTCTCCATTATAGAGCCCACCCGCTTGCGCCGTTCCTCGGCCCCGCGAGCAACGGTACTTCTGGTCAGGAGGTAAACGAACTGGGATAAGGTGTCTCTGAGAAACCTTAGAAATCGCGCAAGACCCCGACAGCTTAACCTTGGCTAACGATCGCCCGAGCAAGGATGTACACCTCGTCCTCGATATTATCGCGAAACGAACGGGAATCGCGACCGTTTCGATTCTCGTTCCTCCGTGGCACGTTTTACGCGCTCTACGACGCGCCACTTAACTTCGCCAGCTCTCGTTTTTACCCGCGGAACGTTGCTGCATTCCTCGCGTCGTTGCAACCGTTTTCTTCGACGAAATTCGGATTGGCGTGCTTCGGGATTATCAACGACACTTTTCTTCGAGGTTAACGGCGAGCTTCGTTTTTCGAGCGATTCGGTAAGCTCGTCGAACTCGAACTTTAGGAAATTCTAGGCACTGGGAGTGTTAAGGTTTGAGAGTGCGAAGCATTGGGAATTTTAAGCTTTGAGAATTCGAAGCATTTGCAATTCTAAGCTTCGAGAATTCGAAGCATTGCGAATTCTAAGGTTGGAAAACACCCGCTGTAAAAAAGTTGCCTCGCTTCCGAACGCGACGCTCGCGTACACCGCGCGGAAAAATGGTTAAAAGGGAGTTCTTTCGTTAGGAGGGAGACGGCGAGACAATTGAAGTCGAACGGGGTCGAAGTTATCAATAACGGTTAGATCAATTTTCGATGGAGTCTCTTTGAAACGAAAAAGCCCGGATGATTATTTAGAATCAGAGGCTGTCTGTCGATTCCTTTGACCTCCGCGACGAGGACGGCTCGTAATAAAGGCAGGAGAGACGCGCGTGCTTCAACGAGATTTTTCTCTCTTTTCCTTTGCTCTCTGATTTTTCCCTCCGACGCGACGTGCCGCATCGGGGAGAAAGACCTGCGATGTGACAAGTCTCGTTATCCTTTTGTACCGTGGGCGTCTCGTGCGATGCGATGCATAATGTTTTAATTGGACCGGCTATGTTTAATTCGAAGCGCAATTGATACTTACGCGACGCTTCAGTTCAGTTGCCGTGAACGTGTTCCGCGCGTGTCCCGTTTCAAGGATACCTTGAAGAAAGGGACGAGGGAAAAAAAAAAGAAGAGAAAACGTGTATGGCAAAAAGAGGAGAAAAAAAAATACGCGCGTATCGTTTTTCCATTGGGCGAATGGTTCCTTTTGGCGAGTGTCCGTGCGCTACGACGCACGCGAAAAAGAGAGACGAGGAAATGTTTATCGAATCATGCTTTTCCTTTGTCTCGATAACAACATCGTTCCGTGCACCGATCAAGCGCGTGTTTGCTTCGGCCGCAAAACCGTTGCGTCGCTCGCAAAAAAGGCCTTCCGTGAAAGTTGAATTTTCATCGCGCTAGCGATTTAAAAGCCGGCTTAAGTCATTCCGCTGCGCTGCTGATTTCAGATAACGCCGTCGGCCCGTTCCGTTTTCATTCGCTGATTTCTATCTTGAAATTTTCCGAATTTCCGCGCTCGGATAATATTTATACTTTTGCTCTTGGAAACTTTACCAGGGCTGATTCGCGTTGGGTTCGCTGTCAGTTAACTTTGAATTCGCTATGGGTTTACTTTGGATTCGCGTTGGATTCATCCTGGGTTTGCATTGGGTTCACTTTAGGTTCGCCTTGACTTCACTATGGATTTACTTTTGGGGTAACTTTAGATTTGCGTTGGATTCACCCTGGGTTTGCATCGAGTTCACTTTAAGTTCGCCTTGACTTCACTTTGAATTCACTATGGGTTCACATTGGATTCTCGTTGGATTCAACCGAGGTTTGCATTGAGTTCACCTTAAGTTCGTCTTAACTTCACTATGATTTTACTATCGGGTAAGTTTCGATTTGCGTTGGATTCACACTGGGTTTGCATCGAGTTCACCTTAAGTTCGTCTTGAATTCACTTTGAATTCACTATGGGTTCACATTGGATTCGCGTTGGATTCACCCGGGGTTTGCATTGAGTTCACCTTAAGTTCGCCTTGACTTCACTTCGAATTTACTATGGGTTCACATTGGATTCGCGTTGGATTCACCCGGGGTTTGCATTGAGTTCACCTTAAGTTCGCCTTGACTTCACTTTAAATTCACTATGGGTTCACTTCGGATTCGCGTTGGATTCACCCGGGGTTTGCATTGAGTTCACCTTAAGTTCGTCTTGAATTCACTTTGAATTCACTATGGGTTCACTTTGGATTCTCGTTGGATTCATCCGAGGTTTGCGTTGAATTCACCTGAGGTTCGCCTTAACTTCACTATGAATTTACTTTTGGGGTAACTTTGGATCCGCGTTGGATTCACCCGGGGTTTGCATTGAGTTCACCTTAGATTCGCCTTGACTTCACTTTAAATTCACTATGGGTTCACTTCGGATTCGCGTTGGATTCACCCTGAGTTTGCATCGAGTTCACCTTAAGTTCGCCTTGACTTCACATTGAATTTACTATGGGTTAACTCTGGATTCGCGTTGAATTCATCCGAGGTTTATATTGAATTCACCTGAGGTTCTCCTTGACTTCACTATGAATTCACTATGAGTTCACTTTGACTTCGCTATGAATTTACTTTTAGGTTCACTTTGACTTCGCTACGGATTTACTTTCGGGTTCGCTTTAGGTTCATTTCAACCTCGCTACGGATTCGCTTTGGGTTCACTTTGGATTCACCTCGGCTTTGAAGTGGATTCACTTTAGATTCACGTTGGATGCATTTCTCATTCGCATTGCAGTAAACTTCTAGCCGTACCTTCAATAAATAATACGTCGTATGGGGGACGAGAAATACTTGCAGCTAATAGATACATTAGAAGTAATGTAAATAATACGTTAAAAAAAAAGTCAACGGATACGGAATATTTATTAGCAGTAGTAGTAACGCGAGCGTATACATAATTATGTTGTCCGAAAAGTTTCTTCCCGTGTTCTGGACCTTGTTGCGGGCCCGCAAAAAAAGTAGCCGCGAGGCAATTCCGAAAGATAGAGGGTAAAAGCACAACGATTTCGCACGCTTTAATAAATTCCACGATGCGTCGAATTCTCCGCGCTTCGTATTTAGTAGGAAAACGAAAGGAGCTTTTGCTGGGACAACTTAATATATTGTTTCCATTTCGCCTGCTCTATGAACCGCTGCATCCGTGTTCGATTTCGACTCTCCGGATAGTTTCGACGTTGGAATCTCCGTAGGGAAACAGCAGCGGTGCTTTCGTCGGCAAAATTGGCCTCGAATCGCGTTGCGCTGCAGTCGAAGCTCGTAAACGAGCGGCTGGTTTTGCTCGCCGGGACTAATTCGCCCGTTCTCTTTTGCGACGACGTTTCGAGAGATTCGTCGTTGACGGAGACGAAGACGGAGGCGATCGATTTCCTCGTAACTGAAAATTAACCGCGAGAGCGTCGAATTTGAACCGTTGCGAAGTTCATAATTCCCTCTGTCACGCGATCCGCGGCGGCGTGTTCTATCCATTGCCGCGTCTTCCGCGGTGGCAAAGTTCGAGGTCAACGCGATTCGGTCCGCAGTAGGCGAGGCAAGGGAGAGCGCGCGTGTAGCGTGCGAGTACGCGAGCTATAACGTTTTGGAACACGCGGCGAACGCAAACGACCGTAATTATCGTTTACCTATACTTACCGGGTCGCGGGTAATTACCGTTCGCCCGCGTACCGAGCAACAATTATTTTATGACGTCGTAATTAAATTGTTGGCCGATCGGCCAGTGCAACAGGGGGAGATCCATTTGTGAGCGTAGGCTTCGCGGCTACCGGGGACAGCAATTCTCTTAAAATTCGCTCAGATAAAACGCGTTCGACGCGGCGACGTGTCCGAGTACATAATTAAAAGGTTCATTTGCATGTATCGACAGCCGTTTTGTTGTCGGCGAGGATCATAAGTCGATCGGTGTACAGCAGCGTAGATAGGATTTGCTAATCTTTAAACGCTGTCGTCGATATCGGCAAGGTAAATAATTACGGGTAAAACGTTCGGATGCGTTTTATCTTAAAGTGGAAATTACGAAAAATTCGTCCGCGTTTAGTCATACAAACGTTAAACAATCTGGACTATTTTACGATACCAGTGATTCTGTTTAAGAAGGCAGGAATTAGAGAAAATGTTCCGATGATAGCAGCACTGCTATTTTATCTTTTCTAAGAGCTGTACTAAATTCGATTCAATATATTAGGTGTACCAATAAGCAGTCCTCTACTTTTAGCAAAAGAAGTGGATTATTTATCAGTGTACTTAATATTTCTGATAGAAAAGCTGCACGATTTTTTTCCGCCACCTAATGTTAAGGATAAGTATCCAGAAATGATTGTCATCGATTTTTTAATGTTTTAGCAATTGAAATAAAATTCGCATGCGGCGGAGATAGCTTTTAAGGGTTACCTAACTGTTCGCTGAGATTCCTCTCATTATCGTTGCTCATCAGGCTTTCAACTTCATCTTAAAAGAAAATTATTGCCCCAGAGCTTAGCTTTTGTATACAAAAAAAATAGTATAAACAGACCCAATAATAATAGTGAGAATAGATTGTTGAGTTCTTTATAATGTCTCGCGGGTAAATTATCTCTGTTTCTTTTTTTTTTTTGAAAAGTTGCCGCCTACTCGTTCGTGAAACGTATTAAAGAATCTTAATCTACCTCGACCGAGATACCGTTGTTGTTCAAGTTCGCGTCAGAGTTCTTCATTTTTTGCGTTGACAGTCAACCGACAAGGTTCCACCGGGCGATATTGTATAATTCCGTCATTTGTAATTCTAAATGATAACTAAACTATGCGCGCGAGGTTAAAATATTGCCGAGTGCTTGAAAAAGAGTTCCGATATTTGGTTTAATGGCCACCCGAGGGAAACGTATTTTCGTTTCAAGCTTACAAATTGGCGCACCTCTTTTAAATCTTTGACGACTAATGGTGCGCACCTGTTCCACTCGGGTGCTCAAAAATTAATCACAATTTAGCCCTCTCATCGTGGACCCGATATTCCGTAAATCGTAGCAAAAAAAAAAAAAAAATTTCGCTACATTCGTTAGAAATCGCCAGAGGCTTAAACGCAGAAATATCGTGGCGAATATATTTTTTTTTTTGTAGCCCCCTGCAGCTTTTCCCCTTTCGTTGCGCAAGCTAAGTGGAATATTTTTGCAAAGCTTTCGGCTATTGATAGCAGCTCGATCAATTTTTAATCGAATTCCTTTGAAGTATTTAATCCCTCGCGAACGGGACTAAACGATACTTCGCGAATTTTCGCTCGATCATTTCACGTATTAATTAAATGTAAATACGAGGGAATCGCTCGTTAGTCGCACGGATAGACATATAGCATACTTAGAAAGATATAGAAAGCTACGATAAGTAACGTAACGTCAAAGGACAACAAAGTAACCCATTACACGCGGGACGTAAGATACGGATACATTATTCGCGTGTAAAATGCAAGATTTCAGTTGGCAATCGTGGAGTACGAGATAGAGGTGACAAAAATAATTTATGTTGCTGTCTTCTTCTCTCGCTCTCTACGATTGTCGGTGACGCGACGAAGCGTGTCTCTGCCTTTAGTAACGCTTAACAAATTTTCGTTCGATTACTAATCCTTTGCACTCGAGACGCGACTTCTAAGTCGCCAAAGTCAACTAGTCTTCAAAGCTTTTTTCGAGCGCAAAGAGTTAAGAAAAGCGCGTACAAACGATAGCTATCGAAATTTCTTGTCGCAAAAATCGACGCGCGTCCGGAAACTCGACGCTGGTTCGCAAAGGGTTCGAATCAGACGCGCAGCAGTGGTATACCGATACATACCGGAGCTTTTCTCCCTCTGGATAAAAGCTAAGCTAAGGGTTTCTAGAAAGTCGTGGCTTGGCAACATTCCGTGCCACGAGATAGGGTAGATGTACCACGTACTGCCACTTTAAAGATTCCCGTGTATCTTTAACCATTTCGCAACGTCGTTGACGTAAAGATCGTTCCAATTCGAAGCATAATATTGTTCAACCGTTCGTTTACTTATGAACATTTTTCTCATGTGTTCTCGTATTAATTGAAACGGAACAAACAAAGTCCACGGTCCTTCGTACTGTCACTTGGAAAGTTCTCGTTTAACCACTTGGCCTACGAATATCTTAAGGATCATCCTTTGTAGCATTAACTATTCATTATTATAATATTGCATTGCATGCAGAGCGCTGAACTGTTACATGTAACTCGTACTTGATAATCGTTAACCTTGCGAACTAAAATTATTGCTGCAGTTAAAATCAAAGTTTATTGCGAATACGGTGGATTGTTATTGCGTTCAGAGCAGGATATATACCGCGGGTGTGACTCGTTAATAAAAGGCAAGGGGTTGTTAAATCGAAACACGTTTTACATATATTAACGCGTCAGTTTGTGTAACAGATATAAGATATACAGTAAACATAGCACCTTACTAAATTACGACGCGTTCCATACTTTACACGTATATTGGTCACGTTTCAGTGTTCAACAGCCCATTCACCTCCAAATATTTATTTACAAATATTACGTGTAAACGAATGTACGATGCTTATGCATTGTTACGTAAATCCCCGTCCGAAATTTAGCATGAAACGTTCTTTACTTACGCGTTTTTATACGTTACTTTGCTATCGAAATAAATGAATTCGAGTGGCAGTTCTACTAGGAAGAGTGACAGTGCGTGGGTCATTTACCCTAATACTCTCAAAGACGCGAAGCATCGGTTAAGCGAGATAGGAGAACGAAAGTGCGGCGAGAATCGAGCAAAATCACGGCGTGTCCACGCGTGTTTCGTTCGTAGGTAATTTCGCATCGTCAGGGAAGAACCGTCAAAAGGCAGTTTTATGAACTCGTTCCGCTTGCACTTGGCGATATTGCGTTACAAGACGGGCGAACACACGGGCGGCCAGAAGAACGTTTCGAGGGTGAAAGAGAGGGAGGAGGTAGAACGTGGGGGGAGATGGGAAAAGTAAGAAGCAGCCCAGAATGAGAGAGGGTTAACGTCCGGACTTTGGTTGGTTCATTCGAAGCAACGAGATGCTATCGTGGCGAAATTTTTCGGAAGGGCTGCCCTTTCGCAGTGGTATCTTGGCCCCGATGTCGTTCGTTTCGTTGTAGCAGAGCTTACAAGATAGACCTATCATTTTATGCAGCTTCGCGTCGCGTGATTTGAAATTGCGATAACCGAAACACGATCTATCTTGGAGCTAACGAGTATTGCTCGAAACTAGATTCCCTCAATTTTCAGATAGACGCGTATAAGCTATTCCAAGTAAACGTATAGGGTAAATGATCCACGTATCGTCACTGTTCCTATAACTGTCATTTGAATTCGTTTATTTAACCCCTTGACGTACGATGACGAGTCACACTAGTGATACGAATTAAGGCGGTGGTTCGATAAAAAGGAATTCTACTTGGAACAAAGTTAAATTTGAACGTGATTCTTAGCTTCGGTTTATAAGATTCAGTATCGATAATTAAGAATTATGCGTATCTAACATTTCAATGCTTTGCGTGTAATACTGAGTAAAGCTAATGAGTAATTTACGTGGCATTAGTAATCGGAGAAATGGTATGGCAAGTGGTTAATAGCAAAGTAATGTATAAAGAATCGTAAATTAAGATATTTTCGTACCAAATTTGAACGGGGGTTTACGTAACAACGCATAATAGGCATTGTATATTCATTTACGCTTAATATTTATAACGAAATATACAGGGAGGTAGATGGAAAAAAAGAAGGAGGAACTTAGCACGGACAGGTTTTTTTCTCGCAAGGTATTCGTCTGTTTGTAGATTAGCCGAGCGGTTCCTTTTTCTCGAGCTTCTTTACCTGGCGCAGCCCTTTCGAGTGAACACCGCGCCGGCCATTGAACGCTCTCGGGGGATGCGGTGCGACTTTCGCTTTTGTAAAGTTGGCAAACGGTAAACAGCTCGAACTGTTGGTAACGCGAGCGAATATTTGTCCTGCAATCGATACGCTCGCCTTTTTTCTCTCTCCCGCGAGCTCGTGATCCGAAGAACGCGCGTGCAACTCGTTTCGAAGCGCCGGATTTTCGAACAAAAAGGAATCCTATTGCACGGAAAGTCTACCCATTTTTTTTATCTATTTATTATAATCCTTTGCCTTGCGGCCTAGGATGACTTCCAGTTACACTGTACCTTCCTTATGCTACTTATCTCCGCAAAGATCTTGCGAAGTTCTCAATCCTTTCAATTCGAATTGCGCCTCAACCTTTTTCTAGGCCCCGTTATCTTCTCAAATGTAAGTTTCGTACAACTTTGTAACCTTGCTCCGCGTTATTTGCGGATGCAAACAACTGCGTGCGGCGACTCTTTAGTTTTCCCTATCAGATCGTACCTTCGCGCGTCTTTAAGAACCTAATTGCGCTGATGTACACTTGCTTCTCTATTAGTAGGTACTTACGCGCGTTAAAGGGTAAAAGTCTATTAAACGAAACTATGTTAAATTAAGATTAAATCTTAAAAGGGGAGGAGGAAAGAAGGAAGCCTGCTCTCCTTGGGACCTCGAAGTCGACCGCAACAATATCGCCGTCACTTTTCTTCGCAAATTCCCCCTTTTCGCCGCGGCTATATCTGGTCGGTATCCGGGGGGAGAATCTCGAGCTATTCTCATTTCAAATCCATGACTATTTGGCGCGGCGGCGGGGTGGTTGACAACGAGCCGTGTATAGCCTGGTAGAGGAGGTCTAATGGGAAAGAGGGTGCTAGGAGTAGGGTGGCGCGTAGTAGAAACCGAAAGGGAAACAGAAGGAAAGAAATAGGCGGAAATGGCGCGGCGGAGCAGCCGCAGGCGCAACAGTTTGGCCGTAGAAAACTTATCGCGGCTACTTGAGTTTCCCCGATCGACTCGCAGTAGCACGGAAGATACGGGGCAAGTAAAGAGGAGCCGTAAAACGGTTTAGGGCCCGGGCTAAGCGTTGCCGTGGCCATAGCGGGAACTGTGAGCCGCGTGGCGAAAAATACGACGCGCCACTCGCCACCGGCCGATCGCCCGCATCGAAACCTGTTTGCTCGTCGGTATTAACGATACTTTCAACGAGACACTCAATCCGAACGGTTAATAGCGGTTGCCTTAATTGCGCTCCGCCGAGCAATTAGATAACTCTTTATCTCCGTTTAATAGGGACTCCGATGGCCTCATCCTCGCGGAGATCGTGAAAAACTTTTTCTTCTTGGCACGTTTGGCGAGAGTCGTCGCCGTTGCGATGCTTTTTCACCGTGCAAACTTTTAAATCGCCTTCGCTCTCGACCAAGGTCTCTTAAAGTCGTGAAAGGGCATTCCAGGATTTTTCCTAATCATTTTTGCGTCTCCGTTTTATCGTTCGTTCGGCGCGGCTGTAAGAAACGTTTCATAGCTTTTGGTGTGCATTTGCGTGTAGGTATTCCGCGTAGTTAGGTTCGGCTATACAGCGGCTGCAAAAAAGTGGAACAAATCGAGGTGATTCGGATCATGAAATAAAGATTCGGGTGATAAAATGATTAACTGGTTATCGAGCGAAGCGCACGGGAGGAGGGGATGGGTTAACGCGAGTGATTAAAATGTTCCTTTTACATCGATGTATTTATTTTGATATCTAGCAAATTACGCGCTTTTTGCAATTGAAACGTGTGGAATTTATTGAAAAATTCCCTCGCTGAGAAGCTTCAGATACGCGCGCACGCTTTTTGTAGTCCCTGCAGATTTCGCGATTTTACAAAGTTCCGTAAAAATTGCAAACGGAAACGTTGCTCTTGAACCCTTTGACTGCGCAGCTCTTACAGTTTAAAAGTAGTGCTTCCACGTAAGCTGGCCGATTAAAGTTACTACTATACTTACTTATTTACGCGGCACGAAACGGAATATATTTACGCTTCTCTCGAACACGCGTTTACTTCAAACCTCGATCATTTTTCTCGGGCGTGCGAAATAGAAACTTTTGCTAACTCGTATATGCGCAAACAACGCTCGAAGAGTTGTAGAGAAGCTTCGATTTGCTCCATCGTCTTCGCTCGCGTATTAATGATGAGACTCGTGTTCGAGGCAGGTGCCGAGTGCGAAACTGTTTCGAATAATTGCTAACCGCTCGGCGTGTACGTAATAAAAAGAGACTCGGACTAGTTTCGAACGATCTCGAGCCCATCGCTCGCCTCGAAGCAAATCTCATCGTGTGCAAGGCTACTGCTTCGTTCGACTCCGTGTAATCCTGACACACCGCAGAGCTTCAAAAGCCCATTACGTCCCCGTAACTGTTCTCGTCGATGGCACGTAAAGGGTCTAAAGGCGCGGTGAAAAAAGGGCCGCCTATGGCGGGCAATATTCCTTTGTTTGCAAGGTCGTCGTTTGTCTCCGCGGCCGTTAAGCCGAGTTCTCGCGAAGCTAATCGCGGGGAAGACCAAGTGATCGTCTGTCTACCTGAAAGCTATTTTGTCCACCAATTACTCATAGCCCTCGAACGTATTCGACGGCCGCGGTTGGGATTATCTTTGTGTGCGGAGTGATGTCAGGCATTGTAATCGCGTATTCTACTTGGCATCGTCAGCACGGCAAACAGATCACAAGACGATCATCCTCGTTAAATCAGCCGACGTGTTCTTCCACTAATTTCATTCTCGGCTCGCGCGTCCCACTGTCTACTCACACACTGGGTCGTGTGTATTCCTCGTGACGCGTTCTATAATCGTGTGCTTGCCGAATTCCGCCCGTCGAACGTGCTTAAATCCGTCCCCTGGCTACGCGGCGGGCTGCCTCGAGGATTGGCCCGGTGCCCGGCTAGTTGCGCGGATAATCAGCGAGGAAAAATCGCGAGTGGAAAGCGGCGCGGTGGCTGGTTTCTTGGCGGTGGTGGAGTTCTCGTAAGTAGCTGAAGTGTACTGTACGCGGGGCAACTGCGCGGAGCCCCGGTGCTCGCGTGGCACGTGTGAGCGCAACGAGTGCACTTGGGCGTAAAACGAGGCTCGTTGCAGTAGTAGCTCGTGCCGCGAAAATGATATCCAGTCGATAACGCGTTACCGGTTGTTATAAATACGCGCGAGGCGTCGCGTTGCGTGTGCGTGAGCCGATAACGGCCGCGATAACGCCGCCTCTTCGTAAATAGTCGAGCACAGAAAGCACCGCTACTCAAGGGTGGCTGCGCTGCGTCACGCCAACGCTGCGTTTCGCTGTTTCCGCGAATCTTTCGTACACTTGCGCTCGAGCTACGAATGAGTGTAAGACAAATTTCGCGCGGAAATTTTAATCGGACGATCAGCAATACGAGTAAATAGAATATGACGCGGGAGATGCAAAGTGTCTTAATGCGAGGGTTAAGGGGTTACTCGATTAAAAATAGAAGCAAGCCTTGAAACTTGTCGCGTCTTATTTGCCGTTTTCGTTTCGACGTACAGTCGCGCGCCTCGTGCCCGTATTCACTTTCAACGACGAACGAGTTTGGGAAAGCCGTCACGAAAGGATCGACCGGTGGACGAATTCATCGGCGTTCCTCGGCGAATTATTATCGATCGACCGCCGGATCGAAAACACGCGGCGGTCACCGGTGGACGAGCGCGAGGAATGCTCGTGCGTGTTGCGTAATCTCGTTGCAAAAACGACGAGTCAGTCGATCCGCTTCTCGGCGTCGCGGTAGCTAGCAGAGCGCTACTTGCCTGCTAATTCGCTCGAAAGAAAGTTCAAGGAGATAAGTCTTGATTATCTCTTTTGTTCCTCGCTGGGGAATGTCAAGAATTTGTTAACGAAGGCTCGACCTTTGAAGTGGCTCGCTCGCGAGGTACGGAAAAGAGGCGGCGATCCGAGTATCCGATACACCTGCGCAAACGTGACTGGGATCGTTGTCTAGAGTCGATCGAGCAAACCAAAGCTCCGCTCATGGGGGAATCCCCGATTCGTTGCGATCGATAATCGATTTCTGAGTCGATTAGGTTCGGAAAGTTTTAACCCTGCTCCTAACTTCGAGATCTATTCCGTTTAATCGCATTCTCTTTTCTTTGCGAAATATTTGCCTATGTGGGTACTTTTCTATCGACGAAAATCACCCTTAGATATCAAATTGATGAATATTAAACGTTTTGGATAAATAAGAACACGCGTTTCGGCAGAAAACTAGTCAAAGGCCGCAGCAGGGTTAAATTCCTTTCGCAACACCTTCGTTTCCGTCTCGATCGCGTTCCCCTGTGACGTATGCCTCCGTGCTTTCGCTGGATTCATTGAAATTCGGCGTTAACGAAGTGAAAGTAATGTACGGCTTACCGTGGCCGCGACTGGGTTAATCCAGATTTCGTCGCGAACGCGTTCCCATTCGTCGCTCTGATTCGCGGGGGGGAAAGCGTGCGAATACGTTCGATGAAAACGCGAGGTATTCCTTTCCCTCGGACGGATCATTGGAAAAAATGGTATCGGAGCGACGAAGAAGCCGCGGGCGGTGTTCCTTTCGGTTTCGATCGATCGGCAAACGGACGCGACGGACGATGGTGAGTCAGCTCGGAGTGTAACCGGTGTTGCGTTCACTCGATGAGCCGCGGTTTCGTCCCGTTGCACGGGATTTCATGCTGCTTTCACGTTGGATATCGGCTTCGCACGCGATCACCGAGATCTCTCTTCCGTTCGACCCTTTCTGGAACCCCTTTCCGCAGCAGAGCGGAGCAGCAGAAGGGCGGACGCTATGGAGTAGGTCATCGGTAGATTCTGTATCCTCGGCGAAAAGGATGGCGGCAGACAGGAAATGGGCTGACGCGAAAAAAAGGAAAAAAATAAAAGACGAAGCGAAAGAGCGGAGAACCTGCTGGTGGTTCCCTTTGCCGTATGCCACCTCCGCCCCCGGCTTCTCACGGACTACCTCCGTTCGCGTTAGTTATTACCTGGCATTACCTTACGCTTTCCCTTTGAACCGTGAATGCTGTTCCCCTGAATTTCATCAAAGCGGGCGCGCGTCTGTCTCCCTCGTTTTGAGAGCTGCCAACGCGGCCGCGGGTATCGTTGAAACTCGCTCCTCGTCTGCACCGTTCTCCCCTTCGTCTTCGACGTCGATAGCTCGCGTATCTCGCGCGCCGCGGCATCTTCTCGCCGATTTAGGGGTCGTTTGTACACCGATGAGCTGGTTCGCATCGCCAGAAGAAAACGAAACGCCGCGCGTATTTACCATTTAAAAGAAGCGAGTGGTTGAAACGAACAGTATCGTTATATTTTGCCAGGGGATACTCGACAAAGTCTAATCCGCGAATCGTCGAATATTCGTCGACGATATTTCGCGATGCCAACGCTTGGAATTCTCAAAACACCTAATTCGCAATCCATTAAATTTCCAAAGCTTCCAATTCGCAGTGCTCAAGATTCCCGATGCTCTTTGAACTTTCAAAGTTTAGGATTCCCGATGCTTTGCACTTCTAATGCTTAGAATTCCCAACGCTTTCGAATTTCGCAGCGGAAGTGAATTTTTTCGCGGCATCCTCTTCACCCCGATCGTCGATTCGCATATCCGCTTTCCCAATTCGCTGTCCCGGCGAATTGTTTCGCGTCGATCCGAGGGAATCATTAACGGCGGAGAAAGGGAGCGCGATTCGAGCTCTCCTCGCGTAGGTTTTCGATTGAACGCCACCGGCGGAGCGAGCCAACGACCAAAAGTGGTTTCCAGCCGGAGTGAAAGACGCGCGAGCAGCTCTCTTTGTGGCCAGGTAGAAAAGAGAGCTGGCGGTGTTTTGAGAAGCAAGGGGCTGAGAAGAGGAGACGACATCTGGTCTTATCTGGGCCAATGGAACGCAACCTCGCGCGGTGCTCCTGTTTCGTCGTTCGCACCGGATCGGTAAATCGTTGGACGCTGCAGTTTGCAGTCGAGCTGGGCGAAATTGTCCCGCGCGTGTCCGGCTATCTAGTGCAAATTAATTGGCCAACTTGGCCGCAATTATGCCGTAGCGTTACCCCTTTTGCCGTGTTATCAGCGCTCTTTCGCTCGAGTCGCGCTCCTCGGCCCACGTTCGACCCTTTCTCGGTATTCCATCGGGTCGAGGTAACGCGCGGCAAACTACACCCTCCAGGTTTAATTATAAAATACGATGCAGATGAGTCGCTATTGAAGCCTCGGCCTGCGGCTCCGTCTACGCGAGATCGAAATATTCTTTATTAATACGGACGCGATGCGTATAGGCGCTTCCTTTGACTTTTACGAGCATTTCGAGATTTCGAAAGATTCGAATTGCCTAGCCTTTCGATTTTCGCGAGCGTTCGAGTTTCTATGCTATTGAATTTCACGCCGTGAAATTCCCTGGTCTTCTAGTTTCTAAGCTTCAGAGTTCCAAGCCATTAAATTCCCAAGCTTTTCCGTTTCTGAGCTTTCAAGTTCCAAGCCGCGAAGATTGTAAGCCTTTAGATTTGCAAGCGTTCGAGTCGCCAAGCTTACGAATTCCAACCCGTGAAATTCCCAGGCTTTTGAATCTCAAAGCTTGTGGATTTCGAAGCGTTCGAATTCCGCTTCGCGAAATTTCCAACCTCTCTGATCTCCGATGCGCTGCAGTTTGCAGGCTTTCGTCGAATCCAACGCCAGAAATGTCTAAACTCATGGATTTCCAATCGCTCGAATTCCCACGGCAGGGGCAAGGCTCCAGCTTCGCTAGATCGCCGCGATATCAACTCGAAATAGTTTCCAATATTGTCCCGCGGTCCATCTGTCGTTCCATCGCTTCGACGTTGCGCGCGGCTGAAAAACTTTCGCTAAACGGAGTCCTGCGCTTAAATGTCTCCCTTCCCGTACGAAGGACGGAAAGGGTGGCTGGATCGCAAGTCGCTCGCTCGCTCGCTCGCGAGACAAATTGACCAGTCGGATATTGCTGTTAGCGTTTCGATTAAGCTTGGTCGAATTAACTGGTTGAATCCAAGGTCGGCCGGTGCTGCGATCGCCGAAGAAATGTCGAGGCTCGCGCGGCGAAGAAAACGCGAGTCGTCCCGTCAAGCGAGCCGGCGATAAAAATAATCCACTGACTAACATCTAGGCTTCGACGACTATTATTATCCCGAATCTCTCTCCTCCTGTAGACCAGTCGAAAGAAATTCTGCGACAATGTTCGCCGCGCTCGTCTAAACGATCCTAAAGGATTCACTTTTGAATGCTTGCGCGACTGCGGGCGAAATCGACGACCAAATCGGAGGCGATCTCTCGAAAAAAGAGCAAGGTTGCTTCTATTTCCGACGCGATAGTCGGAGGCCTCTCTATCGAACGTTTTCCCGGTATTCCATTTATTTCGATGAAACATTCTCCCAAACGTTTGGTAACCGCGTGTGCATACAGTCACGTACACTGTCGCTCATAAGCATCCGGACTCGGGCACGTTTGTAGCGGCAACGCGCGTGAAATATTGCTAGAGTTTATAAAGCAATGATTAACCTTTTCGCTGTAACAGCTCTCGGGGTAAAGACAATTTTAACGCGTAGATAAATCGATACGATGTTTATTAGCGTAGTCGTGATACTCTTAGGAAACATTCGAATGTTTTGCATAATTAATTGTAATAATCATTGGTGACGGAAAATACTGGAGTAGAGAATGTTTAATTATTATACTTTATGATAAATGATCGCCCAATTTCGGAGGGTGCGCATATACGTACGTGCTTCGCAGCGAAAGGGTTAAATAATAGAAGAAAAGGGTTTACTAAACAAGGTGCTTCGTATGTTTCGGTCATTTATTAAAAGATGTATCCATAGTACGTAGAAGTTTCCGAACAACCCGGTGCATACTTTTACAGTGCAATATCGATGTTGGACGTGGCAGATATAGACGCAGCTAATGGCTAGCGTTTTGTCTTCGGCATTTTAAGCTGTTTGTCAAGGATTTGCCCACGATCCTTTCAACGATTTTTTTTTCCCCCATTCAGTCGGAAGCCAAGTGTCGCGTAGACCACGCGAAATTGTTTATCGTTAAGATTCTAAGCCATATCTTGTCTATCTTTTCCCTATCTTATCCGTTAATATATTCGTCGTTACATCCCTGAATACGTCGAGTCCCCTTATATTTGTGCGTTTGTGATAAATTAATCTTGCACCGCATACCATAGACGCGTATACCTAGTACATATCGTAGCTAGAAGAGTAGCGTAGAATTCAATTTTACATCGGTATCGAAGTAAGCAAATGTCCGGAAACTTTTGAACGTGGATGTACGCGGGCGCATATCATCTCGCGTTTTCCACGGACCAGCGTTATTCCGCGAGCTTGATTTCTGCGAAATCGTGGAGGACGAGCGCGAGATGGTTTCGCGTGGCTGCGCTTTCTGGAGGACCGTGATTTCGCTGACATCTGCCACGACCGCCCACCGCGTTGCATTTACTCGAATTTCAGGGACTTCCGAGAGTCGCGCAACCTCGCGCAGGCCAAAAAGACGCGCACGCACACACACACACACCGAGGCTTTCCGTTTTCGGATACCACGATACTACTCCTGCCGCCGTCTGGAAAGATTTTTTTTTTCCCCCTACTTTCGTATCCTCGTCTTCCTTCATTACCGGTTGCTTCATCATCCTTACACTTCTGTTAACTCATTCGCGACTAATTGCGCGCTCATGTCTCACCTGGCCGATTAAAAATTAGTCACAATGTAGCACGCATTACGGGCCCACCAGATACGGTGGTAGACGGCGACAAAGAAATTGCAGCCAGCCATTGCAAAACCACGCGAGTCCAGTTGGTGACGTTGTACGAGTTGCATGTAAAAAATTCCTTCCGACTCGTTTGCTGATCGGTCCAAAAACACGTTTGAAACAACACGTAGTTTAGCCCTTTGATCGCTGACTGCTTCATTGCAATAGTATAATCGAGTGTATTTTGTTCTCTGCGATATTTGCTACGTTTAATTTGTGAAAGGAGAATTTATTAGTAGACTGCTACGGATTTTTGTTCATTTATGAGAGATTTAGATGTGCGAAAAGAAAGAAAATTGCATGTGATACGCAAAAGTACGCAAAGTGTACAAAGTAAGGCACTAATTGTTATATTTTTGGAGTGAAGCAATGTTCTGTTTAAATTCTTTCACCTATTCAAAGTATATTTATTTGCTACGTTTAATTTGTGAAAGGAGAATTTATTAATAGACTGCTGCAGATTTTTTGTTCATTTATGGGAGATTTAGATGCGCAAAGAGGAACAAAATTGCATGTGATACGCAAAAGTACGCAAAGTGTACAAAGTAAGACACTAATTGTTATACTTATTTTGGGAGTGAAACAATGTTCTGTTTAAATTCTTTCACCTATTCAAAGTAAATTAATTATTATATTTTGGGGGTGAAGCAGTCCTCTGTTTAGGTCCTTATAATTCAAACAAATAATCACTATATCTTGGGGATGGGTTAATAAACCCATGAATTTACTTAAAGATCCACAATCTACTAATTAGTACACGGCGCGCTAATTATAATCAGCATCGAATCGATTGCCATAAAAAGGGAGACAAAAATAAATCGGCGTCAACGTTAATATAAAACTCTTATCGGCACCCATAGCAAAGGGTGTTAATATTCCTTTTCTCTAAACACGTCTCCGTCGATGTTTGCACGAATCGAACCAATTAATTAAGAATGAAAGAAAGTGAAAAAGGAAGACCGTTGTTCCACCAAAAATATTACTTACGATTGGTGGCTTTTGTGAGTCGTTTCGGAATTCACAGCTTTGATCTCGGTAAAAGAGAATTCCACCGCGAAATGGTTAACGTAACCGTAACGCAGCAACGAGCGTGCGTTGCGTCATAAAAATGTGAACAGCACTCGGGCTGTAGGGAAGGGAAAAGAAACACGGGGAGAGTGGATGGGTTAAGCAAAAGACAAACAAGTTCCCGGGGATCTTTTTCTTTTCCGCTTTCACTCGTTCAAACGTGCGCTCCGTCTGTTTGAAGAACAACACGGTCGATCGTGTCGTAGGTCAGTGTAGCGAACCAGTCAGTGGAATCGAGCGCGTTCGATTGTCAGCGACGCTTGTCGAAGCTGAATCGTCGAGCCGTTGGGGATTTGGCGTTTCCCTCGACACGCCAATTTAGCCAACTGATTGACAGACGCCAGAACCTTTCCGATGGCTCCAGGAACATCGCCAGCTGATTAAAAGATTCCTCGCGCGCGAATTCGCATCTGCGGCGAGCGCGTTTCGCGACGATTAAACCCTTTACACTACGAATCTTTCGGAAACTATGTCTTGCAACATTAGCTAGTTATTACGCGAATACTGCGTCAAATATAGGACGCTTAAATATTAGAATTAATACGCCTCTATCTTGCATATCGAAACAGAGAAATTGCAGCTGAAGCTAAACTTTATTACACGTACGTTTAAGTTATAATATTCGTCACAAGTGTAGGGGTTGACCTTTTCCAGATTAGGACTTGTCAAGTAATAGAAAGTTTTTCAACACTTGCCGAAGGAAAATATTTAATTTTGACTTCTTACGTCGTTCGAGATGATCAAGATTTTCTACGAGAGCACGTGTATCCAATGGTCGTGAAAAGGTTAAAGAATCGTGTTCACACCAACGCGAAAAATCTCGCCGGCTTTATTTTAGCGCACACTTTGAGAACAGCGTAGCGTGTTAACCCTTTGATGATTAATGGCAGGCTTGCATCCCACTCGAGTGTTTAAAATATGATCTCAATTTGGCACCCATTGCAAACCAATAATTGGTGAGGGATAAAAATAAATTCTTCTTAACCATTCGGTCACGAAGGGGTTAACGTAGGAGCATATGCTGTAACAGACGCTTGAATTGAAGTTTGGAGCACCCTTTGCCATTCGCATAAAAGATTTGCGGATGAATGTGGCTACGTAAGAGTCCCCTGTTAATTTCTGCGCTTAATAATGCAACGCGAAATTTTTGCGCGCGACTATAAATGTGGTTAGCAACGTTAATTCTTAAACGTCCGATATTTTGCAAGATTTAATCCACGATAGATATTTAACCCTTTTGCTACAAAGATTGCCCTCAAAGATTGGGCAATCGTTTGTTAGAATCGTGTATATTATTCGTACTGTACTGTTACAACCCCATTATGCATACAAAACATCTACGTATCTATATTTATTCTATTTCTGTATTAATACAAACCTCGCTTGTCTATGCTATTATTTCTTAGCTTCGAGTAACTGTAGCAAAAGGGTTAATTCGATTGCAAAGAAAGGGTCTATAAGAGAAAGTGGTAAATTAAGTAGAATCGAGTCAATAACAAGTGCTGTATTAAACTTAAACTTAAACCAATTCACCGACAAAAAATTTATAGATTTATGGATCCTTTTCTTGAGAAAGCTTCTCAACTACTTTCCAAGTGAAAATCTGTTGACCGTCAGGTTACAGGAATTGATTTACGGGGACAAATGCTAGGAATTATAATTTCGTTGATATTTTGTGACCCATCTTTGGGCGTGAAAGGGTTGATTCGTTGGATGCTTTTATAAAGTAATCGATATATCGCGTCTGGAGTGGCTGGGCGACTTCTTTTGTTAATTACTCGGCGCAGAGGCGACCGCAGTTATTACGCCATTTACATGGGCGCCGGTGGAAAGGGTAGAATGGTCATCGAGGCTGATTAAATTAAATTTAAAATCCCTTGGTCGCGTGATATTATTTTAAACGGCGGCTGCCAATGGGGCGTGTGCAGCTGGGAACGGGGTATAGGGGCGGTATAAAAGGGGATTTCGAAACGAGCCGATAAAAATTCTCATAAAGGTTGCGTTCGGGGCTTTCCATACGCGCGTGGCTTTTGTGTCGTAAAACGTATCGGAAATTAATATGCCAATTTCCTCCGAAAACTAGCACGCCGCGAGTGTGTTCACCCCCGATCGTGGCCGCTGCTTGTACCGCCCTTTGTACGAGACGTAGTCGAATTTGCGGCAACGCCTGTTCCCAATGTCAGAAATTTGTTCGCCATACCTATGGTACACATGTATCTTCGCTTCACTCGCCAATTAACACTTTGCCTTGCGAATTTATCGGCTGCTAATGCTACGCGACTTTTTAACCCCTTGATATATCATCGTTGGGCATCGTTCGGATAAAACGACGAATGAATAATTAATAGTTAACCGATTATTCGTTATCCGCTTCGAGAAACATATTCGTCGATTATTCGTAGATTTACGCGACTGGTCACAAGTGCCCGACTAGCTAGACGATCAACCCTTTCACGGTTACTATACTTTACGCTGATATTAAAATGAATCGCACGCAAACCAGCTGAAACTGTGCATCTTTGTTTATTTGGCAATCGAAGTGATGAAAACGTCGCAACAAGGGAGCCAAGCATTACTTTGTATCATTTTATTAGATTGCGAAAGGGGTTAAACCGACATCGCGAATCTACTCTCTTTCGGTTGGGGTTTAAACAACGAAAAAAGGAAATTGTTGCACACGCCAGTCGGCAGTTTCCCGCCGGCGCTTTGTCCGTATTTTCAACAACGGGGTTCGCAAACAGTAAGGAACTTGAACAGCGTTACGGAGTAGCGTGTCACGGTAGTCCATTGCGATTATATTGTGTGGCAATGCGCCTGGCGGTTTCCGCGCGAGGCGGCGCGGCGCGTCGGTCGACCGAAGAGGAGGAATAGTAGCGTAGAGGAATAGGCGGCGGTGGTGTGGAGGAGTAGGAGGTGGAGTAAGTTGCGCGCGCGGCCATTTTGATAATCTCCCACTCCTCAGTCTCGTTCGCCTCTCCTCTCCTCTCTGTCTCACTCTATCTCTCAACCCTTCCCCGTCTTTCTTGCACACGCACACCGACTTTTACACACGTAACGGGTACCTACATTGCATGTGCACGTACACATGCAACGTGTACTCCGATGACGGAGAAAGAGCGAAGAAGCGAAAGAAAGACAGGACGAGCTAGTGGGGGGGAGCGAGAGGGGAGGGAGGTTCGTGCACAGAGGATCGGTGCGTACTTTTTTTTTTTTTCCTCCGGTTGGTCTCTGGTAGTGCGCGCGAGCTTTTGCGGCAAAAGAGCGTGTGCAGGAGAGTCGCCCCCGTGGTCGGTCGCTAGTCGCTAGTGTCGCGATTTCCCTTCTTCCTCTCTCTCTCTCTCTCCCTTTGGCTCGTTCCCGCTCTTACTCGTTACGAGTACACGCGCACGCACACAGAGAAACGTGTACGGGCCGCTGTGCAGCAGTGTGCAGTGTGGAGTACGTGCTCTCGCGTGTACGTGTGTGTCCGTCTATCTCGCTCCTACTCCTCTCCCTCTCCTCGTCTCGACCGGAAGGTGCCAGTTTCTCGTCGACGATCGTCTCGTGCACACTCGCGCTACGTCGTCGCCGTTTCGTGAATTGTCGCCGCGCACCTCTCTCGGATCACGTCGCCCCGTCGTCGCCCGCGTCGTTCTCCTGTGTTGTAACACACGCATCCAACGTCGAACCTCCGGGCATGTAAACAAATTGGATTACGAGTGTCGTGTGCCGCCTCGGCCGAATTTCGCCGGAATCGCGCGCGCCTCTGTGCCTCTATCTCTCGGTGTGTAGTGCGAGTAAATAAAGAATGTTGTTGCCTCGTGAAAGAGACTCGTCGTCGTAGTTGCCTACCGTTCGACGCCGCTTCGTGCGTGCTCGCGTGTTGCGCTTCCTGTTAACACGAATCCCCTCTGCCCGTGATTATTGATACTCCGTTGAATCGTGGTTCGCCCGTTGAACGGGGAAAAGGTGCCTGCTGTCTAGCGTAACAGTGTGTTTTGGTGCGTCTGGTCTTTTGATTCGGAGTGTGCGAGCCACGAGCGGGAGCGCGCGCTTCTGGATTAGCCGCTCCTCTCGTGCCTCTTTCGAACGCTCTGCCCTCGCGGAATCGTTTCACCGTTCGACGAAAGAATGAGAGTGTTTTTCCGCGCGAACATCGCGTCGCCATTGGCCAACGGCCGTGGAGCCGTTTCCCAGCACTCGATTCTACTTCTTCTTCTTCCTGGTATCTCCGGCGATTCTGGTGATCGCAGTTCTAGTGACAACTTTCTGTCAGCATTATTTTTGGATACCGCGATACCCGCCGCTCGACGGGGTCTTCCTTGAACGCCCGGTGAGTACATCCCCCCTCTCCTATGCTATATGCAAACGATAAATTAAATTCTTGCGCGTAGATCACGCGTGGGATGGATGTTTTACGCGCGGCGAGAGATGGAAAGGAAAAAAAGAGTACGCGAATGTTGTGTAGCGTGGTGATAATATCCACGGTCGGCGCTACGCGGACGTTCGATCGCGTGTGTTAACCTAACTTTTTTCTTTGCTTTTCACCGCGCCGCGCCGCGCCGGTTTCATCCTAGTTTTCCGACAGCGCTTTTGGAGAAAGTATGACACGCGACTTTGGTGAACGGCTGGCGTGTATGCGTTTCGTGACGGGAACGTGGCAGCGGGGCACGTGGGGAAAATTTAGTCGGACGTCTCTCGATTGAACGGGGAAATGGTCGCTAATATGAGTGGAACGTCTCTCTACGCTCTCGAGTTTAACCCTTTCATTACGGCGAAATTGCCCGCGATGCGAACCCATGCATCGCTGTTATAAACAGTGCAACGTCTGCCGTTTTGTAAATCGCTGATTCTTGTATCAGTTATTATATGAGTCGTTTATTCCGAAAACGATGTACGTAGATCAATTTTCTTCCCGATAGAGTTTACGTAGCTCGCGGACGTATCTGCGAGCCCAAATAGGTGTAAGTTATTCGAATCGGTTTTTTGATAAGCAACTGTTGTTTTAGAGGCGTGAATGGGCTTACATCGTTTTCAAAACACACGTTTAGGTCGTTCCATTCATAAGCGAAATTTCAATTGCGAAACGCAATCGAATATAAATTGTCGATGAATAAATAGTTCGCGTTATAAAGTACAGTACGTTTTCTGTTTTCCCGATTATTTCCAATGGTTCGAGTCCTGAAGTGTCGAGCTGTATTATTATTCTTAGCCAGATTTTGTGATTGATGCGAAATTTCGACGAATAAGCATACTTTAGCATACATACGGTAACTATATTGACCGAAGGAAAATAAATAATAAATCTGGATACTAAACTTTTATATCGCCACGAATTTTCGTAAATTTACCATGTAGATATAAAAATATGAATACATTTTCACTGCTATGGTTTAAATATCAGTTGAGAAATATTCTACACCGGGGGACAAATGCAGCTGTTGCATATGTGGGCAGCATAGTTGAAGCCAATTAACTTCTCATACATGCTTTGAATTTCATGGAAAAGATTACTTTTGCCTCTCCATTGAGTACCGTCAAAATTTTAGTTATTATCAGCGCATAAAGCAGATAGCTTTTTAATAGAGTCACACTTTCATTGAATCTTCACTTGCTAATTCCGTTTCATAGACAAAATTTTAACGCGTTCGTCTGACAAAAACATATGTAACTTTCACTCTGATCCGAGTGTAAAATAGAACGAAATAGGACACGTACTTAAAAAAGAGGACAACACAGAGTTTGGAAGATACAAGTAAACCCAAAGGACAATTACTTGGGGGGAAAAAAGGACTGTTTAAAACAAGGGACAGATGGTTACCGTAGCGATGGTGGTTGACTGTGGTCACCCTTAACATCGAAAGGCTTAAGAAGGAGGGAATTCAGTTTGGATGGTTTTGCGTTGGGTAGTCTGCGCTGTTTACTTTCGAGCGACGACACCGGACGAAACTAGATTCTGCTCGATATAAATACCAAGGCACGAGCGTGGTAAACGTGCCGTGCACGGTCATCGAGCAGAGTCGAGCAGTCAGTCTGCCGTGCCAGCATTCTCGTTAATTCCAGAAAATTATCGACAGACGCTCGCGCGCATAAAAACGCCTGTTGGCGGCCATGTTCAAGAGCGCTCGCTTATTCGCTTGCTCGAGAAGATATCGCGATTTCGTCATACCGCGTGCCGCCATATCTTTTTTTGCTTGCTCGCGTTCGAACCGAGTTACAACTACATTGTTAGGTTCCGCTTTTTTCTTATCCGTGTGTATTTTTGCCCTCGCCGTGTTTACTTGACGCGCGTGATTTTTGCGTATTTATTTACCGCAAGATTACTCGGGAGTCGGTTGCACAAGCGACACACGCGAGACAACAGCAAGCAGCAGCAGCGCGTCGTTTCGATTCTAGAACGCGCTCACGCCAAGGTATGATTCATGTCCTTACTTACGCGAATGTACCGGAATAACGCGTCGGAGTGTCGCGGGCGTACGAAAGCTACGTTGCCGATGGAATTTCCTTAAATCCCGACAGCACAGTCAATCGTTTATAAATTTCGAGGACGCGCGGCGAGTTCGCGTTGAACGGCCTTGGAATGGTCGATGCGATCGCGTTTGCAACTTCGATTCACGCTCGATGTTTGATGGGACAGGGAAAAAAAACCGAGACTCTCGGCGAGCATATAAACAATCCCCGCGAACTGTTTTGCGACGGAAGCAATGACCATTGCTTGGGGATTCCCCCTTTGGGATTCTAAGTCATCAATTTACGAGCCTTTGGATTTGCAAGGTTTCGGGTATTAACCTTTTACACTCGGGAATTTTCGAAACTTCACATCTCTGCTGGAAAGTTACAGAACTCTTACGTTCTTTATACTCGGGAATTCTTTAAACTTTTACACTGCTTACCCTTGGAAATTTTCGAAACAATTCATTTTGGCGATTTAGTGCAAAGGCTTAAAGGTATTTCCTTGATAATTTCTTTAAGCTTTGGACGCTTTGTATTTTCATTCTAGCCCTTAATCTTTTACCCGACGTTTCTAAAGGACCCACTTATGGAAAAATGAATTTCTTCAAGTTTGTATTTTCATTCCGGAACTTCAACTTTTCCCCGAGTTTCGAAAGTTTCGAATTACGAACAAAAAGTCGAAACTTAAGAAAGTTTCTTGAGTTTTGAGGGGTTTCGGGGTTTCGAGCAGCTCATCCCTAACATAAAACAATATCATCGGCTGGCTGTTTTGCCGACGTTATTATTTCACAAATGTTCGCATCAGGATTTCCTCTTTCGCGACTTTATCGCGGTTGAAGCGCTATAAATATCTCCCCCGTTTTTTTTTGTCGCGGCAAAACGTTCTCCGATGACGTCACTACCGGGACAGGTTATTTATTTCACCGGCAATGATGATGCCCTCCGCTATGCGAAACAAGAATAACGAGATACTAACCGAATCACCGTCAAAATAATTAACAATTTAAGACATGGTCTTAAAGATAAACGGGATGGCGAACGTCATTTAACTGCTACTAATAATGATTTAATAATAATTTCACCCTGCACGGTCTTCACAATTTTGTTCAGTTCAATCATATTTTGGTTTCTTTAGGAACGGTTTACGACGTTGAGAAAAGTAGATATCGGAATTTAGAGTTGCATATGCTACTTGCACTTTGAATTTCTTTTTCCCATAATTCTTTCCCATGGAAATTCTTTACGAGAATAAAAACGTGTATTTGGATGGAAAATGATTGTAAAGAATTAACAGCCATTATTGAAGCGGCGAATTTATTAGTAGAGTAAAATATCTCGACAGTTGTTGCAGAAATATTCCACGTTGATCATTCGGCAGAGTTACTCGATATTACAATTTAATTGGAAAAATATAATGACGCGTACTTTGCAATTGTTTTTGCACCACAAATTTGTATAACAATTAATTTTCAGTGATTAATACGTTTCAGCGATGAAAATTAAATTTCTACTTCGAAAATCGCGTTGCGTTTCGTTTATATTATTTCGTGCAAAAATTCCCAACATTCAATCTTGTTTCCTCGTTTCTTTTGCATTTTGTGAGTCGATCTTTGACATTTGGGCGAAGCTAAATAAAGAACAGAATTTAATTCGACGTTTTCCTCCTGCTAGCGATTATTCGTAAGTCTGTAACCGACATATTAGGCTTTTTTTACCCTATCGCATTACGTGGCGCAGACAAAAAAGGTCATCTGTGATGGTCTGAAAGTCTACTTATGACCAGACTACGATTGTTTATGCAATTTATGGGAAATTTAACCGTGTAAAAAAGTACGCGAAAATATGCAATAATATGCAAAGATATATTAAGTATCGAAAGGTTACGTTGTGGATTGCGTACGTATTGTTATGTCTTGTAGTTTATTTTACATAGTATAGCGATAGGGTAAGTTAACGTTTTGTGCCACGATTATTTTACTGCTTACGTATGTTAGGGTTAGCTAAATCGCTGCTTTTATATCGCGTTACGGACAAATTAGTAAACCATTCCGGACGGCTTTCATTTAATAATACTCATTGTTACAACGCGAAGCCGAAATTAGAGTTCAAGTTAAATTTCACCGTCAATAGTATCCGTTTTTATCGAATCTACGCCACAATTGCGGCAACGAGCGTGACCCGTTATTGTAGCGCAAGGTTAACTAAGTTACTATTAGGTATCAGTTAAGTAGTCGAGAAACGTAAATATGTAGAACTCACTTATAGTCCCTTGGCAATAAAATTAGCAAGAAAATCAAGTATCGAAAGTATAGCGTAGGTTAGAGTAATTAAATGGCGAAGCAACCCCCAATTTAGCTTCGGCGTTTCTTTAGTGTAACTTGCGAAGGTGTGAATTCGCATAAAGATCCGCGATCTACTCGCGACCATAGATTTGCATTAACCGCTCTCTGAAATGTGTATCGCAAAGGTGTTACATTGCTCGCGTGTTAGCCCAAACGATGATGGCCGGAGAAGCAAAATTTTACGGTTGATCGTGGTGAAACTTCGTCGCGATTCGTCATCCTTTTAGACGGGATAGCTCTCGCTCTCGGTTCGGCCTCTCGTGCTCCTCTTCCCTCGCTCTTTGGACGCGCGGCGCGCGCTAACTTCGGATTACGTAAGTGACAGAGAGCGCTGCTACCAAAGAGCCTTGGTTTCCTTTTAAAAATGGCCGTCCACTGGCCCGAGAAGCATCATCATCTCGTGTCGAAAACATCGGTCGTTCTGCGCCGCAGAGAGCAGCTCTAACACACTCGCGTGTGCCATCGTTGCTTCTCCGTTTGCTGCTGCATGCTTGTCGCCGCGACGCGGCGCGTTCCACGAAAAAACAAGCAGCCTTGCGCTATGCTAAGCTATGTTATGCTGTGATATGCTACGCTACGCTATGCTATGCTATGCGCTGCTGTTGCGCTGCGTGCGTGCTCGCGCGCTCCATTTCCGTAAAATTATCGCCCGCCGGCTGAAACGGATCGCGGGCAATCCACGCGAATCGACGTCAATAAATTTATCGGCAACGATGATTCGAGCGACGATTAACCGTTAATCGCGTTCCGCCGCACGAATATCGAATATAATGTAAATGTTTTCCCACGCGATTCTTTGCCAACGATATCGCGCATACGGCGCGACCATCAAATTATCGGCAAACGCGTATATATTGGAATTAACCCTTTGCGGACGGCTGTCGGCAAACGCTCTTTCTCTCTCTCTCTCTCTCTCTCTCTCTCTCTCTCTCTTTTGCCCCACTCCACGCGATCCTTTTTTGATTTACACGCGCCCGATTTTTACAGCGAACAATTTCAATTAATATCGTTAGTAAACGTTTCTCTGTTAACGATTGGCCGAATATTCGTTAAACGCTGTTCGAGTTCGTTTTGTGACGCGTTAATATTTCCGCGACAATTTGTCGTGGCTGTCGGGCGAATGGCAACGCGCGAGGGTAACCCGTTGGCACGGAGGCAAAAAGGTAACGGATACGCGGAAAAATTAGAGAGAAACAGTACTAAAGCTGACGATATCGTTTCGTTGAAACGTGGATATGCATTGGTAACGTACTTTGAATTAGTAACGATACGAAGTAGAACGATATTTAACACTTTTAGGAATACTTATTTATTAATCGGACGGATAAAGGTATCGAACTGTGTACAAAATTAAGAGACGCGAACAGTGAAACCAAATAGCGGTAAAAGAGAAATTATTATACAAGAGGTGTATAATACGCGTGGAAGACGGCAGAAGGGGTATTTAAATAAGGTTGACCATCAACCAGCTTTAAATAGCTCGGATTTGAAAGCGATAATGTTCCTCGAAGATATGTCATAAATCGTATATTTTTATACGCTTCATCTGTATGTTTAATATACCGACTTGCTTTGCTCTTTCTTTCTTTCGAGTTTCGAGTGTCCTCAATATCTCTTCGTTACCATTTTGTCTGCCAATAATTTTGCGTCTCGCTAAAATACCAAACAAAATAAACTTCGCAATGCCTCCATAGAAAATCGTTATTGTATCTCGGTGTCGTAAAATTGCGCAAAGGACCTGGATTTTCCGAGTGATTCGCCTCTTGTCGTCAGCTCTGTACCTCGGCAACTTTTCGCGGCGAGATTAGAGAAGCGATAACGACTGATAATAGACTTAACCGACGCGAACGAGCGTCCGCGCAACGATAAAATTCATCGCGGAGCATCGACGTGTTTCGCCGAGATGTTAATTTCCTGTTGCGCGAAACGCAAACACTCCTATCGGATTGCTCGTAATATCAAACAAATTTCTCGTTGCACCGCGGCCCCGTCGTTTCCCGCCAAATTCTTAACGCCATCGCGAACCTTGACGTGTGCACGTTTCTGTTAAACGAAATCGAAACGGCTGAAAGTATTGTAAACTAATCAGCCTGGATTTGCATTACAGATGGTTTACGCGCGTTTCCACGGTGCCACCACCGTTCAACCGGCGCTTTTGAACCGCAATTTACATTTCAAATATCCGTATCACGTCCATCGAAGGTCGCGTAGATCGTTAATATTTCATCGGAACTGTTTGACCGTACACGGTTTTGTCGCTCGTGCCATTAATTCGCAACGTTTACCAGCGTGATCGTAATAAACACGCTTCTACGCGCGGGCGTTCCCTTTTCTCGTTGAAATTTGTAAAAACCTGCCAACGATTGCTTCGCGCGTGTGTGTGTGTGTATGTGTGTGGCATCGGTGCAATAAAATAAAATAAAAAAAAAAAAAAGCGGCTGTTTACGCCGCGGACGGTCGATTAAACAACGATTTAAACGTTGCCCGCAAACAGCATCCGGTGTTGACAATTATTATTATCCGGTCGAATGAGAGAGCAGAGAAATATTCGAGCGGGGATCGTTAGCCGAATGAGCAGCGGCGAAGCTCTCGGCAGATTTTCCTTTTTACGAGCTAGAAACGCTATTAAGCGGAGCGTTATGTAATGGTTATCGACAAGAAGTAAGGCGTAGCTCCTTTGTCCGACGATTCGAGTTTTCGAGGGGATGAAATAGCGAGGCGGCTGTACTTGACATTACCGTCAGACCCGTTCAATGCCAGGAAAGGGGAAAAATTGGAGGCGAAGACGGGGCCCGACTGTTCTCTTGAACTTTGACCGAGTTACGTGCCATTAGTTGGTCGGCTCTGTCCGCTCGTCCGCGTTAATTCCGGAACTTTTTTTACCTATTCGCAGACTGACGTTCTTTTGGCTGCATTTTTGCGCCCCCGACGATTGGATTCGTTCTAAGCTTGTCCGCTCTAAACTCGAGCGGAATCAATTAAATATAACTCACCTTTCGATTTATATTCGTGCTTACGCTGTCGATATAATTTATACCCTACGCCTAACTCCAACTCGTGCTTAATTCATTTTAATTTATATCGTTCGTAGTAATTATTTCAGTTACTTTATTACGCGTAATCTCACACTTGCGTATAGCGATGTATCTCGAATCCTGGTCCGTGTATAAATTGAAATTAATTTAAATATTACTAAACTACATGGGTAGAACGATGTAAGGTTATCTCGTGAAAAATGCACCAACTTTCCGGTTAATCCGATACAATATTTACGGGATGAAACAACCATTCGCTTTGGTTTCACTTCTTTAATTTTGTTGACAAATACGCGAGGCGTTTGCGGTCACAAAGGTGAGCTCTATATTTTCGTTTCAATGCAGATCGATCTAATACATCTTTTACGGATTTTTGTGAATATTTTATCTTATATTTAAGTATGCATTACGAATCTCGTCCTTCGTCCCAGTTTATAGCGCTTGCGTCGCGTTCTTTTTAAACATATCTCTTTACGGACTTCGTCCTTGCGACTTCGAACGCTTCGCACGAATTTGCATAAAGGTCCATTATTACCGCCGCGTAGCAGTATCGAATTTCCCCGCTAATTTCACTTGCCAATACGGAACGGATACCTCGGATAGCAGTAGCAATTCGCTTCGCTTTCTTAATAGTCTTTTAGCCGCGAGAAAACGAGCGTACGTTTAACCGTGTTGTGTTACCGCGAGCAAACGTTTGCCTGGGCAAACATTCGGGAACACCAGTTTCTCCCGTGACGCGGCTTGAATTATTAATCGCTCAATAAATACGATAAATCGATCACAAGTATGTCCATCTTCTTCGAACGACCATCAGCAAATGTCAAACGGTGACTCGCTTGTCGGAATACATTCGCGAATTACGTTACCCGCGGAGTCTTGAAACGCAGCTTCTACTCGGTTTACGGAATTGCCAATTATACACCAATAACGAGATTGGGTAGCGGCTAGATTAATATCTTAATCGCTTGGATTCGTCGACGATACTCTCGTCTTTCTTCTCGACTCGTTGAAATGCACACCGTTGCGTTGGCTAAATGTTTCGAATTGCTAGGCACTTCGAGGAACTTTCGTAGCTTGAAGAACTCTTCGATTCGGAAGTCGAATAAATTGCTGTTAGCAGGTACAATTAATAGGAATAGGAGAAGGAATAATTAATAGGAAGAATGGCGGGAAATATGGATGCAACTTGGAAAGCGATTCGAAATTATTGAAAGGAGTTTTTCTCGAGAGATCTTCGATCAGAAATCTATGAAAGTCAAGAAAATTGCTATTAATTAGGCACTTGCGCTATTAATTTTAAATTAATAGAAAAATTGGCGGCAGATTCCGTATTGATGCAACTTGGAAAGCGATTCCAAACGTTTGGAAATGGATTCTTTCCAGAGATCTATCGCCTTACACATCGGAAGTTTAATTCGATTCGGAAGCATCTTTATCACCGCTATTAGGTTTCACCTTTTTTAGCATAAAATTCGCTCCGAATATACAAATAGTATTATAATTTTAATACTACTATTCGTCGCAAAAATTCTGTCTAATGTTTCGACCACTATGTAACGTATCATACGTTTCTCTTTAACCGATGCGTAATGATTTCGTTTACTTGCTTCGATTCGGTTGAAGAACACGTTTGCAAGGTTTCACAAGTTGTCACCATGATCAAGAAAAGTAAAATCCAAGTGTGGCATTCAACCACGTTGAAGCCTTCTTGCTTTAACGAATCTTTCATGGATCATACATTGTAGCGTTGGTTAAAGATCGTCAAGTGGTAAATAGTAAAGAAACGTGCAATTTGTTTACAGTAACCTCTTATCTCATTCGCTCGTTCATCTTTTTCGCTGCACTCGCCTTACTCTTCTAATCTTGCTTAATTTAATCATCTCTATTCAGCTGTACGACTTTTTAATCGATTAACTTTATACCTGTTCTGCGTATCCTAAAATCTGTTATATACTTATTTTCTATTCAATTTCTCGTTTCGTTTGCCCTTTCCACTTTGGTATGTTACCATTGCCTGCTATCCCTTACTAATTCAATCGTCTTTCTACTTTCTCATCTTTCCTACCGCTAACCAACGTCTTCTATCTTTGCCTCTTCGTTAATCCCGCTACGGTTTAACGATCGTTAAGTAAAATTGGTAAAAACACGAGAGAGACAGAGAGAGAGAGATAGGAGTTAGTTGGTAAGGTTTGGGAGGCGCGTGGAGAGTGGCTTGAAGAGGAGGCTCGGTTGAATCCGTTCAAGGAGATTAGCGACGCGAGCGTAGAACGAAACGCGGCTTTCGAAGGTTGTCGCACCGCGAAACGATGTCAGTGTGTCAGTGTCAATGGAACACCGAGTCATTGGGTTTGTCGATTGTGATTCAACGGGGAAGTGATGGTCTCGCGATGCGACAGCTCAACAGGAGGAACTGTCGTCTTTCCAGAAGAAAGCGTTTTTTTTCCCCAGCATTCGATCCGTCGCCCACCTGTCCAACTCCGCGATTCACTTTTCCTAAATCGTACCGCGGATGAGTCGAGTAACAACAGTCGATAGAGAAAATAAAGCTGGTATAATTGACGAGGCATGAGAGAAACACTTTTGATCTTTGCTTTTCATCGATTCTCCGATTCTTTTTAAAAGCAATCGATTCTTATCCGTGGATGTTTTATTAGGATATATTTCATGGTGTGGATTCTTTTGAGCGGGATCGCGTATCGTTGAAGTCGTCAACGGTGGATGAAATAAATCAGTATTAGTATAAGGGAAGATAAGAAGAGAAAGTATCTAGCTACTCGCAGAGTTTTTTGACGTTAATTATTGTACGATTCGTACGGTACAATGCATCGTGTAAAGTGCTGTAAAACTCTCGACGAATTAGGTTCGTTTGTCTCGTGGCGATTACCTCAGACGTAGATAGGTTAATTAATTGGTTAGATAGTTAACAATGTAATTGTTAAATCGCAAGCTAACGATTAAGAGGTATTTCATTGCTAACATAGAAGTCACGAATTCTATTCGGATCTTTTAAAGCAACGAACAATTGGTAGAAAACCTTTACCAAACATTATTTCAGAAGCATTCTGATTCATTCTAATTCTCATTCGCAGATAATGCTAATGGGAATAGGATCTAAATCTAAGGAATCTATTCGAATATTAAGGAATATTTAGGATTTAAATAAACAAACATGGGATTGTTCTTCCTTCTGATTACTCCAACTCGAGCTATACTTTGGATACTTTATTTGTTGAAGTCAAACATTTCGTGGTAATACGTAGAAAACTCCACATCTTAGAATATTGGTAGAAGCGAATTCTTGTAGGGCTTGACCATGGAACGTCGGCTAATTATGGTTGGCGATGTCTGCAAACACCCCAAGTACAAATGTGCGAACTGTCACCACGTTTTGTAGGCAGTTCTAACTGAAACTTCTTCCACCGTATTAAATATAATTATTTATCCACTTCATTCCACACGAGTCAGTTGTTTAATATAACCCTTTAACATTATTTATAGCAAAGTTTCTCACAGACGCGTAAAAATTCTCAATCTGCTTACAAGAATCGTCGCCAAAACGCCTGCTACGAGCAGGAAGGAAGGACCAACGCACGCGAATCGCCGCGCGTAAATAGGCGTGTATATCGCGTTCGATCGGAGTTTCCCGCTGCGAAAGTGGAATTTTCCCAAGCGTTGAGTGGGTGGATCGATCGATGGTGTCTCTCTCTCTCTCTATCTATCTCGGCCAGCGCTTCGGTTATAAGCTAATGAAATCGGTAATTAACGAGCGGCGCGTGGCTGCTTGATGTCGGCGAGGAGAAAATGAAGACAGCGATAGTGATTACACGGGAGATGCGTGGAGCAGGAAAGAGAGAGAGAGAGGGAGATAAATAGGATGAAGAGAGAAAAGGCCGTCGATTCGACGGGAATTCGCTAGCGCGCGCGATCCGCGGCATTTAGCCTTCGTCGGCTGAAAATAAACGCGACAACTCGCTCCCCTCCCTCGCAAACGCTTCTATCCGCTCCTGTTCGCGTTACTCCTGCTTTCGATTCGTCTCGCTTTTGTACGCGCTTTCGTTGCTGTTTCTGTCTCTCGTCGATCCTCTCTGCGCGCCTCTCTGTCGTTCCCCGCTGAGGATACTTTCGCTGTCTCGGTCGTTTAGCCGCTACAGTAGCTAACTATGCTCGAATCCAATTCGCCACACGTAGAGAGAGGCACGTGCGTGCAACTATCCTTGATAGTGTGAGCGAGCGAGCGAGCTAGCGGGGTTGCGTTACTACTCGATCGCGCGTGGTCGTTTGCATGCGTGTACCACACTCGCGATCTGCAACGAGCTACGCTTGTATTCGTGGTTGCACCAGCGCGCGCCTCTTTGCGCTTAAACAGCTATTACTTAATCGAGCTCAATTATCGGGTGTTCCGCGGAAAACTCTTCCGAAGCGTTTTTCTCGTCTCGGATTAGCGAGACTTTTGTATACCCACCGTGTTTCGCGTTACGCTGCGAGCGGAGAACGATAGCGATTTGTTTTAGCGTTCACAGGTATAAATAGAGTAAGGATTCTTACGCAAATCGGAGTTTTCGAAGGTAGGCGGGGAATGCTGCTTAAATGGAAATTTAGTTTCGTCCTTTGAATGTAATAATGGGTACTTCGCTGCGAATGATTTCTATATTTTTGTCTATTGTTACATTTTACAGTTTCGTCGTAGTTAAATTTCGTAGGCTTGTCGTGATTATTTTGGTCAGGCGGCGACGACAGCTTCTCTTCGAATTAGCGTGTTTAAGTCTCTCTTTAATTCTGCATCTGTGTCGTAATAGCAAGTGTGGATAAGCACTTCGCAACCCTTTCGCGGGAATCAACGGATCGTAGAATCGTCGGAGCCTCGGCGAAATTCGATAGCAGTCCTCGAATATCGTTCTTGCGCGCGAGCTGTCCGAATTTGATCTCGGTACGGTAACCCGCCGCGTTGTACGTTATACAGGATCCATGCATTAGCAATTAGCTCATTCAAGCTCCGCGCGAATCGATGGAGCCGGAGGTGTGAACGGACAATGCATACGTCATCGATATCTGAAATAGAGCGGGACGAATGTGAAAGATAGCTTCGATTCGTGGGATTTTCACGCGAAAATAGTGGGACGTACGGCCGGCGCAGAGGTTAACGCGTCATCGGTTGCTCGAACGTCACACGGCTGACGTAGACGGATACTACCGTCTCCGTTGTGTTGGGCCTTGCGAAACGCGGCAAATCGTATGACGACTCTCGTTATCCTGCTCGCTCGCGCCGACATCCATATCCCTGCGTGCCTGTTTATAACGAAATGGACGACCGAATTTCCGGTTGATGAACGAGAGAGGAGACACCGCCTGCTTCGCTTTCGTCAAACGAACGGGAAAACGTTTTCCATTTGCGGTTCGTATTCGTCATTGGCGTAGGAGTTTTTAATTAAAACAGAAAGAAAAAAACAAAACGCAGCCGCGGCGGTCGCTTGACATCCGATTGGACTTCGGGTCGAGCATTGATTAGCGATGGGCTCCGCGTGCTTTTCGACAAACATACCCCCGATTATATTCTGGCATTTTCGCGTTAGCGATTTTCGCAAACCTATCAGTCGAACGTTAATAGGTTTCGAGGGGAGGGGAAAAGGGTTTGGCGGGAGTCGGATTTTTGATCCACGTTGTAGATAAAGGTTATTGCAGGATTTTAGTGTGCGTAATGGGATAGAAATATTTTCTAAGCGTTCGAAATCAAAGACATTTAAATATATAAGCTTCGAGAGTTCGAAGCCTTCGAGTTTTGAAGCTTCGGATTTCCAAGCTTTGGGATTAACGTGTCTTCGAATTTCTAAGCCTTTCAGTTTCTAAGCTTTGGAATTTCTACTGCCTCGAATTCTCAAGCCTTGGGATTTCTACTGCTTCGAATTCCCAAGCGTTGGAATTCCCAAACTTTGGAATTTCTACTGCTTTGAATTCCCAAGCTTTGGCATTCCTAATGCTTGCAATCTCCAAGCTTTGGAATTGCTAATACTTTGAATTCCCAATCTTTGGAATTTCTACTGCTTTCAATTTCCAAGCTTTGAAATTGCTAATGCTTTCAATTCCCAAGCTTTGGAATTCCTAATGCTTGGAATTCCCAAGCTTTGGACTTGCTAATGCTTTCAATTCCCAAGCCTTAGAATTTCTACTGCTTTCAATTCCCAAGCTTTGAAATTCCTAGTGCTTTCGATTCCCAAGATTTGGAATTTCTAATGCTTTCAATGCCCAAGCTTTGGAATTTCTACTGCTTTCAATTACCAAGCTTTGAAATTCCTAGTGCTTTCAATTCCCAAGCTTTGGAATTTCTAATGCTTTCAATTCCCAAGCCTTGGAATTCCTAATGCTTTCAATTCCCTTGCTTTGGAATTTCTAATGCTTTCAATTTCCAAGCTTTGGAATTTCTACTGATTTGAATTCCCAAGCCATGGAATTTCTACTGCTATCAATTCCCAAGCCTTGAAATTTCTACTGCTTTCAATTCCCAAGCTTTGGAATTTCTACTGCATCGAATTCCCAAGCATTGCGACTACTAAGCCTGTAAATTTCTAATCCTACGAATTGCTAGCTCTTGCATTTGCAGTATTCCAAACTTCCCGGAGTAGGAAATAATATTCCGGTTGATAAGCCGGATTAAGAATGAGCTGAATTAATTCCTTCGATTGACTGCGGAGTAATTCGAACGGGCGAAAGAGAGAAGAGACGGGGGCGATCGAAAGGAAACAAAAGTCCGGTTTATTGGCTTTGCTTTCTCTCGATTAGCCGGTCCCCTCCCAGCCCCCCCTGTTCTTCTTGTTCGTCGCGAATCGCAGATGCCGAGGGCCCTCTTAAATCGTCCCTTCGTTACCATTTCAAATGGACCGCGATTAACGCGAGTTAATTATTTCCGGAGGTGATATTCCGCCCCGGGGCGGATCGCCCTTTCGCTAAATAATTCGTTTGAAAAATCTCGCTGCTACTTTGATGCTGCCATCGGCCAATGCGCCGTTATTTATTAATTAAGGGACGCAAAACCACTTAGCGAAGAAATAGAAGCAAAAAGGGTTAGCGTAACGGTTTCAAAAGTTAAGCCAATAAAATTATTGCAGTGGGTAATTAATTAGTAGCTGAATCTGCGCCTTATTAAATACTACTACAAGTTTTATTATTATTCTTTATATTAAACGTTGCGACAAGTTTTATTGTTATTCTTTATATTCTCGTATTCTATAGGTGGTTTATTTTGTTTTTTTGCACTTTTTGCGCGTTTTCATTCAATATTTACGAAGCATTCGGTTTTTCTCGTACAGTTGGCCTGTGTATAAATTAATTCGAAGATTGGATACGCATACAATTATTGCCAAAATTGATCGAACATTTTGGTTCAGCATTAGTAGACCGCGGATCTTTATTCAATTACGGGTAACTTAAATATGCAAAGAGGTACAGAATACTTGCAATATACAAAAGCATAGAGTCTGTATTTACGTTGCTGTATTTCTTTATTCATATTTTTTTCAAGCGTAGTCAAAGAAACGGGACTTAAGTAAAGATCTGTTTGCTCCTCTAAACATCGCTACGTGTCTTTTACCGTGGATGCTTCGCATAATTGTTGCTCGTTACGCGCATTCCCCGTCCTCTTGCCAATTTTAGTTTCCCACGCGTGCATAAAAATCCTCAGCCTAATTTATTCGATTAAATATTATTCGATCAAAACACTTGCTCCAAACTTCATAAACGTATATGTTTCATTTTAACCCTGGCGAACAACGCATTCGATGCGCAATTTAAGTACCGATATTACCTTCGTTCGCAACCGAATTGTACCAAGAAAGAAGTCACATTTCGACGGTGACGTTGTATAATTCCGTCACTACTCGATCAATTATTTCGCGATTCATTTCACGAACAAATGTAGCGTTTCCGGAACGCTGCAAAACGTGTGTAAACAATCGGAAATTTATCATTCGATATTCGGCAGAAGGCCGTGGCAAAAATACGCGAAACAACGGACACTCGACGAAACTCCAAAAAAAAAGGAAAAAAGAAGCTGGTCGTTCTGTATTTGCGGAACAATCGTTATATTTTCGGTTGGCCGCGCGGCGGAATTTAATTCGCGAAATCGCGTTGAAAGGCACTCGATTCGAATCGATGATCGGCAGGGGGTCGCCTGTTGGCCCCGGGAATCATTCGTCGCGAGCACTCGATGACGCGTTCTGTCCGCGGAAAATTTGGAAACGTGTTCCAGCAGGCGGAAGTTGAAGCGAATATGGACGCTGGTCGGCGGCGCGTCCCGTTTCCATTTACTACCGAGGCATTAATCATGAAACCGTGTCCAGGCTTCGTTAGCGCGATGAACATTCGATCACCCGTTCTGCCGCTCGATAAAACGATCCGCGCTCCTTCCGATCGTTTTCTTCTCGAACGTCAATATCCCGCGGCTCGTGAATTCGACATCGCGACGAACAACGTATCGGCGTGGTCAACGTAGCTGTATAAACGGAGAGAGTTATTCGTGATGCGAACAAACGCGGGTACCGTTCTAGATTTCTTTAGCCTCCGCTTCTACTTTTAGACGAAGCGTGTTCGTGTTCAACAAGTCTTTTGGTTTCCTACGACCACGCGTTGCATTCGTTTGTTTACATGTAAAAAAGGGTTTTTGTTTCTTTTTCATCCGTGTATAGGAATACGAATTTGCCTTCGAAGTCCCGTTTGAGTTTTGCAACGATTTTTCCTCGTCCACGCGGAGGAATTTTTTTTTCTTTTCAAGCTTCCGTTAGTCTCTCGAATTTTTATAAGTGGGCCACGATGAATTTGGTAAGCAGAAGTGTTTGCGAGTTCGATGATAATTGGGACAATTTAGGAAAGTTGATTTCTTCGATAGGGGCTATCAACACCTTTAACCCTAATCGTAAATTGCATTTTACAATTTTACGCGCATTTATGTATCTATACGATTGAATCGAACAAAAATCCAACAAAGACCTACAGCTGCTTCAACTGAGGTGTGCATCAGGGGCTAACTCGTAGCTCTTTGTCAACGTCTTTCTTTTAATTCATTCACCGTTACCCGCGTGTCTCCCGTTCCCTACCTTATCATTTTCTTAGAGCCGTTTCACGTTATCCGGTCTTCGAAACTAATTGAAACGTAACATACTTGCTTTCGTTGTTCCTAACCGTTGGATTTTTGCTTACACATCGTTAACCGAGCACATCACAGGTTTCAATAAAAAAAAAGTTGCGCTATAATGGCTAACGTACAACCGAACTACGTATATTATAGGGGAAAAAAAGGAATACATATACGTTAATTAGTACAGTCACCGCGTAAACGTGTTCCCCGATCGTTATTCTAACGGTGTGTGTACGGTATCGATCGGCGAGAGATTAGAAACCCCGATGCTAACTAAAGGAACAAGGATCGCAGTGTCCAAAAGCCGAGCAACGTGAAAACGTCTCTCGTACCGTTAACACGAAAAGGGCCTTGATTCGTGGAATGGAATAAAAGAAAGGAAAGAGGAACGCGGAATCGCGCGGGCTAATGAACGCGGCGACGAAGATTAGCGGTGCGGATCGATCTCCGTTCGACGGAAATTAGTAATTCTTTGGGACAGAGTAGAAGCGGGCTGGCTCTTCTCCGCGTGGAAATATATTCGCGGAGGGAGCGTTAATCGGTCGCGCGGGAGGGTCTCCCGTCGAATCGGAATTGTATCGAATCGAAAAGCGATTCGACGGTCGAGTTTCCATCGGTCGATCCACCGTCGGGGCTGTTCCGATGCAACGCGGAACTCGATTTCACCGGGCGGAGTCAGAAGCGAAAAAGCTGCTCGATCGCTTGTAGAAAAGGCGTTCGCCAATCGACGAGTTGAAATAATAAACTCTCTGCGGAACTTTCAACTATTTACCAGAGATCCGTTGACGCGTTGCCCTTCGTTTAGATGATACGTATTATTGATGGCTGCGTAAAAAAGACGTGTATGATTTATCGTGTGTTGATCACCCGCACATGAATAAGTAGATATTCAAACCTTCGATTGAGGGACGGATCGGTGTAATACAGAATGCCGACATCTTCGTACATCTACGAGAAAATTACCTGCGAATAAAACCTAAGCTGAAGCGTACAATAATAACATTTATTTATCTATTATTCTTGAATAAACAAATAAATGAATAAATTAGTCGCACAATTTTGTCCCGCAAAAGATCAAAAGTACCTCGTCGTCGTACCAAACGACACTCGAGTCGAGTTCCATAAAAGTAACCACTTATATGTTCCCCTCTATCTTTTGACATTCGACGCAATCGTTTTACCATTTCAACGTCCCGATCGATTTGACTGCCGATAGAATGGACGATTCGCAAGCCGCGTTGCGTAGTCGGTACGCGTGATCCTCGGCGCGGCCGGAAACGCGTTCTAAACAGGTGTTCGCCGCGGCAGCTGCAGCTGCTCTTTCTCTTACGGTTCGTCACGAATCTATCCGCCGTCTCTATTCGCGTCCGCGTGTACCGAGTTTCCCTTTCTTGCCGCCGGTATTTCCTAAAACGTGGGAGTTATTCTCGGCGGTGCGTCACACGCGCGATGAGAGATTCCTACTCCGCGGATGTTTCCGCCGCAAAAGCGGCGGAGGAGCAAAGTTGCAACGGAGAAGAGCGATCCCGCGACGAATCGATCGATCGTCCCCGTGCGTCGATGATCGCCGAGAGAGAGAGAGAGAGAGACCGTGGCAAGAAACGCGGCGGAATCGGTTTTTTTCGAAAGACCCGATTTAACGCGAAACAGCGTTTGCTCGGCCAATGTCACGGACGTTGAACATCGACACGCAACAAGATCCGCGATAATTTCTGCGCGGTCGACTCTCGTGTAACACGGCTTCGTTTAATGCCACGTTCGCGCTGCTGGTCGCGAACGGTTCGCGAGTAGCCGGCAAATATACTTAGCCGTGCCTCGAGCAACGCGCGTTCAGATTTACGCGCTTTCCTCGCGGCCTTTAAAGCGCTAGCGGTGTTCGACAAACGGTTCAATCATTTTTCGGTTTCTTGCACGCATGCGGATATTCGCGACAAATCATTTAAATTGATATCGTTAGTACTCGCTGGGAAATTTGAGGAATCTCACGGATTAAGTTACAGCATTAAGCTAGTAGCAAGTCTGAGATTAGTAGTTGAAGACTAAACGTGTACTTTAAGAGAACTATTAGATCTATTGATACATCGATTTGCTTTAACCATTTCTGGACGAGGAACGCCAATACTCGCAGGAATATCTTGGCTTCGAATTCGAAGCCTTTAAATGTTCAATCTCTCGACTTCTGAACTCTCAAATTTCCAAACTATTCGACTTCTATGATCTAAAATTTCCAAAGCTTTGAAGTATTTATGACCGACGATATCAATTTAAACTTGTTTCCTCGAAGATCGTAAGTGGTTGGGCGACTGTTTGTCCACAATTGCCCGCAAAGCGTTAATAGAGAGCTACGCGGTTTTTTATCCGTAAAGCTGCTCAAATATTGTAGCGGACGCAGAGAGAACTAATTAGTGGGAATGTTTTGCATTTCAGCGTGGACCGGGACCGGCTTCGGGAGCGGGAACGACAGGCCCGCGCGGCGATGTCGGTCCAGGCCGAACAGGCGGCTGTAGGAGGTGGTCCTGATACCAGACACCATCACCATGGCCACCACAACCACGCTCACCACCACGCTAATCCTCACGCTGTCGCCGCTCCGCTCTTCCGTGCTCCCGTCAGGGTGAGTCTCTGCTTTTCTCTCATCTTACTTTTAACTTTAGTCTCTTCCTTTTTTCCCCTTTTTCCCTTTTTTTTTTTCTCTCTCTCTCCCGTATCGTTCGCTGCGATACTCGGGCCGCAAAGGAGAGCCTGCGACAACGTTCCCTTTTGCGAGGGGAACAGGAGATTAAAGGATCGGGTGGTCGAGAATATCGCGTTGTCGCGGTCTACTCGCAAACACCGAAATGTCCGAGGGGATTTTTTTCACGCCAACGCGCGTTTAACAGTTTCGATATTCAAATTTTCGTATTCGTTGGTATACTGATTTTACGTTAAATACTCTGTACACTTGCATTAGCGTACGTTAGTTGCTATACGGTTGCATTAGCGTACGTTAGTTGCTATACGCTTGCATTAGCGTACGTTAGTTGCTGTACACTTGCATTTAGTATACATTAGTTGCTGTACCTACTCGCATTGGCGTACATTAGTTACTATACACTCGCATTATTCACTATACACTTGCATTATTCACTGTACACTTGCATTATTCACTGTACACTTGCATTATTCACTGTACACTTGCATTATTCACTATACACTTGCATTATTCACTACACACACACGTTAGCATACATTAGTCGTTATACACTTGTATTAGTATAAATTAGTTGCTGTACACTTGCAACAGTATCCATTAGTTACCGTAGCACCCTACTAAATCTGGCTAAAGATACTAGCATAGTTTCATTTTCCTAGGCTGGTAGTTAATTTAGTACTCGTCGAATGTTAATCGATTAAACATTCATCCAACAAGTACAAGTTCATTAATTCATTGATTTTACAAGCTACAGAAATGAGCTTGGTTCATTTGTAGATACATTTCATTCGCTCCGTCTTCCCAAGCTTAATCTAATCGCCAGTTGCACTCTCTTCCATACCTAATATCGTAACACTTAACATAGCCTCATTTTTACAAATTTTGATACTTCACATAATACACGTATCTTCGTATAATTTGAACGTTTGTGGGTTAATCTCGCGGCTGGATTGCTCTTGTACAATTTCGGTTAACTTCGCCGGAGTAAAAGGGTTAACGCACGTTCACCGTTAAAACGTGTACTGTATATCGACGAATCTTCGGGTGAACTTATCGCTTGTAAACTCTCGTTTCCAAGTAGTCAGCGGGTAGGATTATTTTGTCATCGAGTCAGCTGCAGCCTTCCCGATTTAGTATTCCAGTTCGTTAGGATATTAGCCTCTCGATAGCTCGTTTAGCCGCCATATGGCGTTTCCCCGGTGCTTCCCTTTCTTGTCGGCCGTTCCCCTGGCTAAGGAAACATTTGGCAGCGGGTCCTTGGCCGAAGCTAGGATCCTCGGGGTGTTCCGATTTCAGCCCTCCGGTCTGCAAGACGAACGCCGAAGCGGCGGCAGCTGCCTGAGGGGTCTATAGAGAAATCCCATACGACCGTTACGGCGAAGCCAAAAGCCCTCGTCCAGTTTCTCTCTCATGGCTCGTAAACATCCACTAGCTCTTCTCCGCACCCCGACTTCGTTTCTCTTCCACGGGCGCCGCTTCCACAGATTTATTTCTAATCCCTCGCGCGCTCCAAGCGTTCGGGAAATTGACTCCAAATGGGGGGAGGGGAAAGTGATAATAGAAAAAAAAAGAAGATGGCAGCTAAAAATAGACCCACTACGTTTAACACTTTCGCCGCTCGGCACTCGTAAAAGTGTAAATTACAAGAAAAAAAAAAGAAATCCAGCGAAGGGCGGACACGTGGGACAAGCGGAATCTATTTGGATCTCGAAAGACGGGATTTGTGGAGTGTGTTTATCCTGTTCTTGTTTATAAAGCTTTGCTTCGTAAGTTTTATGCTACGTAGGCGAGCGTCTTCGGTCGCGGTGTCTCTCCCGCGGACATCTGTTTCACTCGACGGTGAAAGGGTCGCGAGCCAGTTGGTAAACGCGTTCGTGGACGCCGTAAAAGAGAGTTTACAGGCGCTTTATCGGTAGACTGCGGATAGGCTGCTAATTGAAGCGTGAAAAAGATAATTGAAATATATGCTTTGGCTAATACTCGCGATAAATATGTGCCGCAGATCGTAATTACTGCAGCCGCTTGCGACATCGCTGTAGCTTTTTTCCCCCCCTGATAATTTTTAATAGGTTCGTTCGTGTTACGAAGAATTTTAATTAATCGATAGCGAAGAATGTAACGTTGGCTGTACCGTTGAAGAATAGCGCGCGATGATATTGGATTGAACTCGGAAATAGAAGCGAAACGGAGGAAAATTGAGCGCGTGGATTGGCAAGGATGCACTCGGTATCGAAATCCCATTAAGGATGCATGGGGTTCATGGTTGCTCGCGTGCGTTTAAAGAGGTTGCCGACGACCATCAGCCGGCAATCATCGATACGATTTCTTGCGCTATGCGCGAATGACCTTTCGAACGACGTCGCCTAGCGTCTCTCCGCTACTCAACAGGTGTTTCGCGACTTTTAAACTTTCCTAATAACCGTTTTACTGGCCTCGGGCTTTTCCCTCTCTCTTTCTCCCACTTTGCAACACCTGCCGGCGTTGTTCGCCAAATTTTTCCAACTTTCTTCCCTTTCCTTCGCAGCTGATCCCGAGCACGTGCCGCGGTGATATCGGCTTACCTCTTCCGCCGTTAAATCGTATCGAAACGATTGTTGCAACCCTGTGCGCGTGATCGGTGATAAGTAGATTACGTATCTTCGCGCGTTTCTGGGAAATTTTATATTTTCACGCGCTGCCAACTTCCGATTCTTTCACTATTTAATTTATACTATTTTATTACTATTTTTAATTCAATTTGTTGCTATTTTTATGCATCGAAGTGCTGTCGATGTTTAAAGTCTTCGGTTAACGGTAAACAAAATGCACGCGCGCGTAGGGAAGCTACTAGCGTTTAATTAGAACGGGAATGTAAAATACTTGCGTGCCTTCTTGTCGCGGACAAGAATAGTACGAATTTCGTCGGGAACAGGCATATTATACCGGAGTAAGTAAACAGCGGACGCTCAGCGTGCGTCGTCAGTCGCCTGCTAACATTGCCGCGCAATCGAACGATAAAGATAAAGACCGCTCGCAAGTTTACGATGCCGCCTCGAACTCCGATTTACGGCGTGCTCCGTCCCCTTTCCTTCCGCACACGCGGGGTCGTCCTGAATTCTCCCGGAGTTCGTTGATCCCCCGTCGTCGAATGCCTCTGACAACGGAATCGGACACGCGTGCTCTCCGATATCGGGCGAATTAATGCGTCTGGGATGTATTATCGGGTGAAATAGAGAGGTTCGCGTGGATCGCTTCCGGTGGCACAATAATGGCCGCCGTCACGTTCGCGGTCGCCGGTGTTGGCGAAGTCTGCACGCCGCGCTGCTAAGACCAATCGAGGGACAAAAATCCGGGGAAACTTTGGTGGAAATTTGGAATGTTGGCAATTCGAAGCTGCGCGGAAGTTCGAAGCGTTCGATAGTTCGAAACTTTGGGAATTCGAAGCATTGAGAATCCTGAGATTTGGAAACTCAAAGTGTTGGGAATTTTAAGCTTTCGGAATTCAAAACATTGGGAATCCTGAGCTTTGGAAACTCAAAGTATTGGTAAATATAAGTTTTGGAAATTCAAAGCAATGAGAAATCTCAGCTTTGGAGAGTTAAGTATTGGGAATTCAAGGCATTGAGAATCCTAAGCTTTGGAAACTCAAATTATTGGGAATTCAAAGCAATGAGAATCCTCAACTTTGGAAACTCAAAGTATTGGGAATTCTAAGCTTTGGGAATTCAAAGCATTGAGAATCTTGACCTTTGGAAACTCAAAGTATTGAGAATTCTAAGCTTTGGGAATTCAAAGCATTGGGAATCCTCTACTTTGGAAACTCAAAGTATTGGGAATTCTAAGCTTTGGGAATTCAAAGCATTGGGAATCCTCTACTTTGGAAACTCAAAGTATTGGGAATTCTAAGCTTTGGGAATTCAAAGCAATGAGAATCCTCAACTTTGGAAACTCAAAGTATTGGGAATTCTAAGCTTTGGGAATCTTGAGATTTGGAAACTCAAAGTATTGATAATTCTAAGCTTTGGGAATTCAAAGCATTGAGAGTCCTGAGCTTTGGAAAGTCAAAATATTGTGAATTCTATGCTTGGGAATCCTGAGCTTTGGAAATTCAAAGTATTGAGAATTCTAAGCTTTGGGAATTCAAAGCATTGGGAATCCTCTACTTTGGAAACTCAAAGTATTGTGATTTCTAAGCTTTGAGAAGTTGCACAGTTAGAAATTCGACGTATAAGTAATCCGAAGCTTTAGAAATTCGAAGCATTGGGGATACGAAACTTTGAGCGTTGCAAGCATTGATAATGGTAAATCAATGGTAATCCTAAGCTTTGAAAACTCTGAAGCATTGGGGATTCTAAGCATTGAGAGTTCAAAGCACTGAGAATTGACAGAGCTTTTGCATATCTATAGTATTTGAATTCGTGTTGTAACAATTGTATCGCTCGAACGAGCTGCCAAGACTATCTTATTAATTGCCTTGTTAAAGATAAGCGAGTTGACTTTTATTTTTACCGTTGTCCCTAATCGACGCACTGGCGGAGACCTTTCGACTTGGGACTCGGCACGCAGAAACGCGAGGAAGGCTAGCTTGGCTAGAAAGCTAGAAACGCCTCCTTCCCGTGCATCTTTCCTGCACTCATTTTTGCCTTTTTCACCTTCTAACGCGTTGCCTTTCTACTCGAGCTTCTTGCGCGCGGCTTTTTAATGGTCTTGCACGGCGAGGAAAGAAGGTCGGGAACGGATACGCGGTGAAGGTTTGCTTCGGATTCGTCGACTAAATTATATCGGAGCATCGCTGAAACTTCCGATGGGTCCGGAGAGTACGCGGTTGCGCTCGATATTCGGAATAATTCAGGGGACTGCGAATTCTCGAGTTTCGACTGAGAGCGTCGAGTAAACGTTTGCGAATCGGCCACGCGGAGATCGCGAGAATTATCCGTTATATTCGTATTTATTTAACGGGCATAGCTCTTTGTATATGCGGAGATATAAAAAAAGTGCAAAAGTGCAAAACAGGAAAAGCGAGCGAAAACTTTGCATAATAATACAGCGACGCGAAATCAATCGTGTAATGCGAGAAAGAAGAAAATATTTTTGCGTTGTAGCAGAGATAACTCGAATCGAACAAGAGATGTAGCTTTCTCGGTAACATAGTTTATATAGACGTATGAAAAGAACGTCACTCGGAGATAATATATACCAATTACAGTGCACGGTGCTGTTATCGCTGTTCTCGCTATTGTATCGATCAACGTAGCACCGATTTCTTGCAAACCTTGCCTCCGCGAAAATCGAGAAGCGCAGCACTCGAAGCGTGTTAACGCAACGATCGAAGTTTCCTATAGTTGCACACCTAAGTATATTCGTGGATCCAAATGAAAAAAGTTAGCTTCAGCAATAGCAGCGTAGATTTGACTATTCTTAGGCCCAACTTGTGTGACGCAATTGTGGACATACATAGATCACGCTTATCGGACAAAGCGATAGCATCGATCAAGGGACGAGAGAAGGAAACACATAGTGGGGGGGAGTAGTGATTGGGTAGATGGCCACCTTGTATGACGCAATTATAAAGATAGATCACGCGCAGTTTCATTATCGGACAAAGCGATACATTCAGGAATCGAATCCGATGGAATTTTACCAGACCCGTGCTGCCTCGATGATACAATTACGCGCGTATCGGGTTTCTAGCGTGTATTCGATCCCCCCCCCCCCCCCGTGTTTCCATTGCTCTCGAAATCGTTTATTCGTTAATTCGGCTATCAACCCTGCCGGCGATACAGGCGAATAGGAATGAAGAAGCGAAAAATAAGCACTCTTCTATTAAGAACTGTTCAATGGAAATGTTAACCGCAGACGAAGCTATATAAAAAAAAAAACGCGCGCATCGCTCGCAATCTCTATCGCGTTGCGTTTATGTAGGGTAAATGACCCGCCTACTGTCACCGTCTCTATAACTGCCACTTGAATTCGTTTATTTAACGGCAAAGTAATTGTATAAGGAATCGTATGGAAACGAGTAGGCGAGCTTTTCGAATCTTGCAGCTTAGAAAGAAAAATGGAGACGCAAGCTGAGATATTCGAAGATCGGGTTTGCATTTGCACGTATTAGAAATAGGTGGAAATAAGAGAAACTATAAGCTAGCCTGTTAAGAATTTATTGAACTTCTCCTCCTGTCTTTTAAAATATATAGAGTAAATGATCCACGCACTGTCACCGTTCCTACAATTGCCAATTGAATTCGTTTATTTAATAGCAAAGTAATCGTATAAAGAATCGTAAGGAAAGATATTTTCATGCCAAATTTGAACTTTGGTTTACGTTGCAATACATAGATATTGTATATTCGTTTGCACTTAATATTTGTAAGTAAATATTAAGAGGTAAACGTGCTGTTGAATATTAAAACGTGATCAATATAATTTGTTTTCCTTCATTAAATATTTTATATTTTTAAAGTGTGGAACGTGTGATAATTCAGTAAGGCGTCGACGTTTACTATATATCTTATATCTGTTACATGCAAACCGACGTGTTAATATATGTAAAAACGTGTTTCTACTTAAATGAAAAGTTTTCAAGTGACAGTACGAACGATCTTGGACTTTGTTTCACTGTTTTTAATTACGTAGCAATGATTTTATTGTATTGAACACATGAAGAAAGTGTTCATAAATGAAAGAGCGGTTGAACAATCGTATGATCGAAATTGAAACGATCTTTACGTATTAAATACGTTCTAAAATAGTTAACGAAAGTTACTTAAAGCGCGAATCTTAAAGTGGCAGTACGTGTGGTACATTTACGATATATCTACCTTACCTATATGAGATATCTACGAAAAGGTGTCGATAGCGAAGAACTCGGTCTAATTACTCGTTAATTGCTACATAACGTCTGTGACTACCTAATTAGCGCTAGGTACATATTTTCTAGAATGTTCGTTACGCGCGTATAAAACCACGTGTTCGAAATCCTGTAACGCATAGAGCTATGAAGCGTGACAAGTAAAACGTATCGGTACACGTAAATCTCATTGCGAGTCAATTCATTCTCCGTACAACCAACCGTCCGGAAGAGAATAAACAAATGCACTTGGACAGATTGGTGTCAGTCGATTGCCTAATTATCGACGTATCTAAATTAACGTGTTCATGATTTATCAGGCATCGCGATTATACTACCAAGGCTCGATGCAGACGAGCAGTTTTCCGTCGCATAATCGCACGTCTGTATTCCTTGTTTTCAACTGTGGGAAAATAGGGGAAAACCATAGCAGTCCTTATCGAACCTTAATTTTCTTTGCCAACAAATCTGAAATTTACACGCGTGCTATTTCGATCATGTATATTCTCTTCCATCCTTCTGGTAACCGAAAGAATCTTTCCTCGTTAGAATTAGTGAGACTCGAAAGGCATCCTAACAAAATAGGACGAATAATTTCCGCGGCGCGGATCGGGTAATATCGTTTCCCTCGTAAGCTGGTATTTTGCGCGTTCACCGTTCTGAAAGTTAGTAAACTTAACCCCCTCGCAGCGCACGGGTGACAAATACTCGTTCCGCCGTTAAGGTAAAGGCCTCGGCTGTACCGCGATTCCCTTCGAACTTAAGCAACGGCCGCGTATTTATTGCCAAGATTAACGGCGCGCATTTGCATTTCCATGTAGGCTGGCTCGCGCGGCGAAAAGTTGCGTGATTTAGAGCGAACATCGTCGCGATCGAGCGAGACGCTTCGAGCGGTGGAACGGAAAGAACGAGAAGGATAAAAGGACGGCTTGGATACGCGCGGGGTGTTCTCTGTTTTTCTGCGATACGCCTGGTGGTAATGCACTCGGTCGTGCACGAACCAGAAACAACGACAGCCGGACGAAGCGAGCACGAGCTCCTCCTCCGAGCTTGATGGAGACCTTGCTCTCTGTCGCGACGATTGTACGCGACCTGTTCCCCTGTAACCCTCGTTCAACGAACGCCGGGTCATTTTGACCCTAACTATTACAACGATCGCTTCGCTGTACAGCAAGTACAAATTTATACGAAAAATCATTATTACCGTATAACAATACTGTACGATTTTTACGACTGCTTTTCGAGGAAGTAACGTGTAAGGTAGATCGGATGATTTCCGAGTGGTTAAATCAAAAACTCTCAACAGAGCGTTTTAACCCTTTGCGGACGAGCGTCGACAAATAGTCGCCTAATCATTTTTTCGCTTTCCGAACCCATGTCGACTATTAAAGCACAAAACTTAATGCAATGACTACTTAACGTAATAATAAACATTTGAAATCGTTGGAAATGAAATGGTTTCGAACTGAAAAGCGTGAAAACTCAAAGTCGTGGAATTAAAAACTAAAGTACTCTCACAAGTGTTACTACTTCTCGTCCGCAAAGGGTTAATACTCAATTTACTGACTGTGTTCGCTGCGACAGCTCGAACAAGAGTGCGTCTCTTTCGACCATTCGTTAGTTCCGAGGACGCCTTCGCCAGCATTGGGTTGTTTACAACCGACGATACGATTAGCCCGAAGAAACTCACCTTGAGAGGGGAAAGCGCGTTGATAAAACGCATATGGCCCACCTCGACCGCTTACCGATTTCGACCTTTCTAACAAACGACGACAAATTTCGTATCGAGACTTTCGAAACGTGTACGGATCAGAAAGTTTACGACAGCTCAAATGATCGCTACTTTTGAGCGTCAAACCAAGGGTTAACCCTTTGCGGACGAGAAGTAATGGCACTTGTGAGAGTACTTTAAGCTTTGAATTCCACGACATTGAGTTTTCACGCTTTTCAGTTCGAAACCATTTCATTTCCAACGATTTCAAATGTTTATTATTACATTAAGTATTCGTTGCATTAAGTTCTGTGCTTTAAAAGTCGACATGGGTTCGGAAAGCCAAAAAATGATTAGGCGACTATTTGTCGACGCTCGTCCGCAAAGGGTTAATCCTTTCCTATATCAAGGTGGAGGACATTGAGTATTTCGATTAGTGTCTTTTTAGCGATGCCATTGGATATTTGTTAGAATTAGGTTACCCGTAACTATTCTTGGCGATTCATTGTTACGTTGTATTACTTACGATTAAAGGCGAGATTATTTGTAGCCTTCGATACGTATCTTTTTAGCGCTACCATTGGACAGCTGTTACGATTAAGTTACCTGCAATTTTCCTTTTCGCATTACGTGCAATCTCCGTTCTTCGTTAAACTTTCTTTCGTATACCGAGGTGGACTCTCTCGTAGTTCTCAATATGCACATTTTTGGCGGTGCCATTCGATAGCTGTTAGAAGTACATTACCTTTAAACGTTATTAAATAGTTTCAAGTGAGCCGAAAGCAATCCTATCATCAATTAAAGCAACGTCCAAAAGTAGACTTGGCCTGTTTTCGAATTCCCAGTTTCAGCTGTCCGCGACTGAACAAATTATTCGTAATCATCTTTTGGCTACTCTGTAAGCGACAAAACTTGTCATCGCGAATAATGAAAGCATCCATGTCGATGCTTTCGACTAATTGACCGCCTAAAGTGTCAATTAGTAGTCGTTATCCAAATCCATTGCTCGCCCTAATCGCGAGACTTCTGGTCTTCGGTAACGTTTATCTGCCCCTTTTTGCTTGCACGTTTTTATCTCGCCGTGAGCAAAATTTAATCAAGCGAAAGATGATGCATCTTTCCTCGGCGAGACATTCGAGCTGTTCTCAGCGCGCGGGGAAAGCTTTAACGGGTTGCATGTTGGTTTCGGTCCCAGTGGGCGTTCGCATTCTTTTTGACAACGTTCCGGGCGCATTTTATTTCCGCGTAGAGTAGATAAGAGGTTTGCTTGTTGCCTTTCTTCTTCGTCGTAGCGTACAGGGGACGTGTTTACAGAAGCGGGCAGGTGGAAACGTCTCCTTCGCCACCTTGAAAGCTGCTACGGAGTAACCGAGAGAGTATTATACCCGTCTTGTACAGGTGTCGAGTTGGGAGAAGTTGCTGGTCCCTGCTCTTTCTCCCATCTCATCTTTTCTTTCTTTCTTTCTTTTTCATCCCCTTTCTTATGTTTCGAGACTCTCGGCTTGCATATTTTTTTCGGGTCACCAAATGAAGCAGCTCGCTTAACTCCTTTCACCGCGAAATACGCGTACACGCGTTCGGCAGATTTTATATTCATTTTAGTTTCATTGTTTTGACAATCCTTTTACCTTTCGGCTTAGGATGACTTCCGGTTGCCGATTTTCTCTCAGCAGGTTTTCCGCGTGACAAAGGAAATTATTGGATCCTGTACTTAATGAATGATACAGTGGTCTGTATAGATGCTTACGCAAGGGACACTCGCACTTTACAAAGGCAGGATTATAATAAATGAATAAATGAAATAAATAGATAGAATAAAAATAAAACAATTACAGTCTTCGCTAGACGCAAGAGACAGCAATATTGAAAATAAATAGAATAAAAATAAAAAATGTACAATCTTTGCTAGACGCAAGAGGCAGCAATATTGAAAATAAATAAATAAGTGAAATAAATAAATAGAATAAAAATAAAAAACGTACAATCTTCACTAGAAGCAAGAGACAGCAATGTTGAAAATAAATACACGCGCTTATTGCTGAAACCAAAAATTCAATTATCCCAATTTATTATAATACTTGACAGTACAGACATGATAAGTATACAATTTACTATTTGGTATTTATTTACTTAATTTACTTAATTCAATTTGATTGTGAATTGACAGGCATAAGAACCCTTTATGCATACATGGTCTACGTATTTAACTTTGTGACAACGCTAAAGTATATTATTTTTATCTTGTACTTGGTGGACTTTTGCCCGTTAATAATAATAATAATAATAATACTCAATGACAAGTCCACGAATGAGCACCTCAAGTAACGCGTCACCACACTCACGGCTTATCGCTTTGTGACGTCATCGCTGCCAACGCAATTTCCACTGTTACTCTCGAATTTTCCCCCTATATATTCGCTGCCATATTTGCCCAAAAATATTTTCAATATTAAAAGAGTGGCAATAAACAGGTCCGTCCGCTGGATCGTAGAAATCCCGTCCGGGCAACTTTCTTTGCCGTAACACGCGGAAGGAAAGATCAGCGTGCGAGTTCTGTTCGCGCGTGAAAAGAAGCAACGGCGTGTTCTGGGCAAACGCCACGTTTGCCCTTTCCGCGTTCAAAAATTTGGCTCCGACGCGGGAGAAAGCTTTCGATTTCAACGTTTTCCATCGCTTATCTTTCTCCGTTCGAAACAGCGCGTGGATTTTACGTAACGCCCGCGCCTAACACGTTTCGTCTGCTTAAATACATATGTACGTACAGTTACTCAGAAAATTGAGCGTACACCTATGTTGACGATGAAAAGTAATTAAAAAGTAAATATACGCACGCATGTTCGAAAGTAGAAACTCGATATATTTCGCATATTCTGACAGACGGTGCGTACAAAATTCTTGAGATAAAATTATACGTACTTACTAAGAAACGTGTAAAAGTATAACTTTTTTGCTGACGCAAAATTGTTATTGTACATATGATACGTGTAGATTGTTTATATTGTTAACTTTTAATAATCTAATTACTATTTTGTTAACCACCTTTAATATTCATGGCATAGAATTAATTAATTTTCCATAAAGAAGGTGAAATATTGTCCTATTCTTCTTTTAATTTCATTTTGAAATCTTCCCTATCCGTAAAAGTATAATTTATCATTTTGGATTTCAATTTTTTCCAAGATATGTTCGATCAGGTTAATAGTTTGAGTACACTGAAACGTAACCATTTTTTAGCCACCTTTTTCATCGAGTTTCAAGGTGTACGCTCAATTTTGCGAGTAACTGTATGTGTACACCGACGAATCTCCACGGTCGGATACGATTTCCTGCGAAAGCTGTTCGACGCGGATAACCGCGAATCGCGAATGCGTTCGCAACCGAAGAGCAAAGAAACGTTGGATCGCGTAGAATTTGCTGGGGGAAACTCAGCTTTGCTGGTGAAATTTTCTAATGTTTCCCGGATCGAGAATTTCTTTCCCGATGCTCAATTTTAATTTGTAATTAATTTTTCGATTTTAATTAGTGCCCTTGGCACTAAAATAACGAGTCACGCTCGTTCTATGAATTATGGCGTAGATTCGATAAAAGTGGATACCGCCGACGAGAAAATATAATTTGAACGATAATTTCAGCTTTGTATTGTAATAGCGGGGATTACTGAATAAAAATTTTTCGTAATATTCGAATAATTTGTACGTAATATAATAAGAAAGCAGTGATCAGTTAACGTTAGCATACGCGAGTAATAAAATAATCGTAGCGCAAGGGGTTAATCATAGAGGGACCGAGATTTGTGTCTGATAAGATTCTACGAGACCAAGAAATACGAGAACTGTAATCTTTATGCGCATTCCTACTTTTGTTACGTGAATTAAAGGAACGGAATCCGAATGGAGGGTCGTGTTTCACCCTCTGATTATAGAACAATATTATATCTCGTGTATGTACCTGATTTTTCTTGCATTCTTTCCTAATCCGTTGCATATTTAAATTCCCCGTAAATGCCTAAAGATCCACAGTTCAATTGTAATATTCGAAGAGCGTAACTATCCCCCTATTTAACTCGCGTTTCTTTATTTCTGGTCACAAAAGAACTTGCGAATTTGCCTACGAATTCGTAATCTACTTCTAGCGTGATTCGTTACTTTTCTACGGCGTCCAGTAAAACGCAAGCAGAGCGTGTCGAAGATTGCATTTCATTGGCATTTCATTTCATTTCATTTCATTTCATTGCATTGCATTTGCACGAGCTGAAAATTCAAAGATTGTGTTACGTCAAACTAATGTAAATACATCATAATGTACATCAATGTAAATAATGTTCTCTTGGACGAAGACGCGCGGTAAAAATTGGCGGCGAACGATGGAAGCGTGGAAACTCTGTTTTCTCCTAGATGTGAAGACTTTGACCTAAAAGATGTCGAACGATCGCGTGATAAGCCCGAAATGGATCGTTTCGTGCGCCTCGTTGACCTTGTACGCGGCGCAGTTTCGAGTCGCAGAATCGCGGATTGTAGCGAATGGAAGCCGTACGAAAGCATGGGGTGGAATTTTCGGCTACGGGGAAGAAATCCGTGTGGGGCTCTCCTGCGGGAATACACGACGCTGTATTTTTTAATGATTATTGACGCTGGCTTTTTAACCCCTTAACCCGTTGCCCTACGGTTTACGAGTCACAATCGTTGCACGATTTATAGCCCGACAAAAATACATATGCATCACCGAGGGTACAATTTAATTTGAACTTTAATCTTAGCTTCGTTTCACGAGTTTGCAGTTTATAAACGAAAACGTGCCTTGAACATTCGTACGATTTCTACTTCGCACGATACGAAAGCAATGATAAACTTAACGCTAGCAATGAGTGGGTAATGAAATAATCGAGATGAGTCGTGGGTGCGGTATATTAATTATACTGCTGAACAGTAATAAACAATCATATTTATTTATTGTCCTCAACAACTAGGTTATAACTGTGTTTCGTAACGCGCAAAATTAACGTGGCGACTACTCGGAACGTTTTGTCATTTTTGTGCTCCTCAAAACAGTCCTTTTTTTCGAACTCGATGTTCTGGCAAATTTCACTTTTATTTCCCGCACTTGAGTTTCGGTCTCACGCAACGTGCGATCCTTCGTCAAATTTAAACCTTGCGAACTTTCCTTTAGGACGCGCGACAATCCGCCACGTACAAAATAGTTAAACGTCGCGCCTTACTGAATTATCACCCGTTCTAAAATAGTCAAATAAAGTTACTTAAAGTGGCGGTACGCGGTGCAATCCAGCCTCTGTACTCGCGTAACGCGAAAAGCGAAGCGAAGCGATGCGAAGCTCGTAACGATTCGTGTTTGCGGGCAAGCTGAATACGAGAGAAGAAGCGAGGGGTAAATTCCCTGCAACGATTTCCGGTAAAATCGACGAATCGCTGGTGGGCGGGCAACCAGTGCTCCCTAACGAGTACGTGGCGGTAGCTAATTAGGTTAATTGAAGGCGTGAGCCAGCGACATACCGCCGACGTTGTACTCGTATCTTGCTCGTAAACGATCGCGGAACGCTCTCCGACCTGTTTCTCGCCGCGCGTCTCATCTCTGCGATACTTTAATTATTTATTTAATCAAGAGTACCGCCGTCGCACGAAACCGAGCGCGCACCATCTAGATATCGCGGATTATTCGCAGGCGTCGGCGAATCGTTCGCGATATTAGATTAGAACGGAGCTTCGGGTGGAATTAGAAGAATTCCCGAATGTAACATACACGCACGCGTGCATTTGTTAATGCAAAGTTAATCCATTCGCAGCGTAATAAAGTGGCAGAAAATAGATACTCTCATCTTTTGCCTCTCCGCGCATTTAAATTCCCCGTCTAATCTCGTCGAATCGAAAACACTTTGACAATGAGTAAACTTGGTTCTAGGAACCTACTTATTAGGAACTAGGTTTTTTTAACCAGAAAGACACGCGCGAAAATAAACTGGCGTCGTTTTGGAAATCGGTAAACGTCGAATTGCGAAACTTTTGAAACGCGTTGCCGGATTCTTCTCGCTTTTCTTCTTCGGTTTCGCCAAAAAATAGACGGTCGAGTCGTACGCGTTTCGCGAAACTTTCGCGATAAGACGATAATTAACGCGGACGCGGCGTCGTCTTGTTTATCGCGCGCTGTTCGTTTATTCACGAACGAGCGAGATGGCAATGAACAAAAACATCCTTGTCCGTATTAATAGCAACGTAAACGCGAGGGGAGGAACACTTGGATAAGAGTCGAACGGCGCTCTCGTTCTCCGTTACGTTGCGTTACGTAACGTAACGAAACAAAAGACGGTGAATCGCAATTATAAGAGTTACGATCCGCTTTTTTCGTGCGAGCTTCGCGAGCCGAGTTTTATCTCCTTTGTCCCGCCGACGGCAACGGGAACGAGCGTGATCCATTTTTTTCTTCCGATGATTAAACACTGGCGAACAATTCGTTAGCACGCGCAACTCCGCGGGAGGAATGTTTTGCGAACGCACGGATTATCTAATCGCGAACGGAGTCGCGTCGCGTCGCCGAACATTCCGTCATTCCTTCGGCTCTTAACGCGATAACTTTCCAAGTGTATTTCGACCGAATCGCTGGAACGAAGCTGCGCTCTTAACGCTTAACAAATCGCGTTTGTTTTTTCTCTGTCTTTCTCGGTTTCCCGGGCATTTTTTAAGGGAATTAAATAAACATTTATGCACGGTTTTAAAGCGTTGCAGTGTTATTAAATCAACACTATTTTTGATAAAATTTTACAAATATATTGTAAATTTATTTACACGTCTAGTATTTCTTACGAGTGTGATACTTTGTAAAACATTCACCCTTGTGAAGTGGGACGCGAAGTCAATCGAATATTTTATGTTCTATGTTTTGTGACGATGTGTCATCGTTCCTCTGCATTATTCTTTTCTTGTTACTTATCGGGCTGTTGCCCGTTGATAAATAAGTAACTAAATAATTCGTGTCACGAGCGGCGACTCCGTTATCGTACGTCAACGACGGGTTTCGTTTCGAATTCGTTTCTTTGGCAAATCGTCGACTAGATTTCGCATCGGACGGATTGGCTCGAACGCGAACGGGGCTTGAAAGCTGTAATGAACTTGTAGGTGGGAAAACGAGAAGCGAGACACGGACAAATGATCGGTATTTGTCGCGGATCGGACGGCGTCCCGTCATCGTCGCGATCATCCTAGTCATCAGCGCGCGGCCATCAAAACCCCGTGGCGAATTATGTAATCCGTGAATCGATATATCGCACGCGGTGCGCGCATAACGTATCGATTAAAACCGACGTTCCGCCGTCGAGCGTGAAAACTGACGTTTAAGCGATTACCATTGCGATGCGTCGTAACGGAGCATAGAACGAGTAACCATTTGGATCGCTAATCGTTACACGAATACGCGAAATATAATTAAGATATCTCCTTTGGGTAAATACGGATGACGATTAGGGTTTCGTTCATTGATTTACCGACGCCTAATCAGGATACCAAATACACTATAAACGATGCATCGAAGCTTGTTTTTCTCAGCGGCGGATTATATATGCAAATCTCGAAATTTTGACATCCTCAAAGAAGATGACATTTGTAACAAAATTTCTCGGCTTTTAGCGGCTCGAAGGACCTTGCGTATGACGACCTTGCGGCCGATTTCGATGCTCCTTGGTTTAAATTGAAAGGGAAAGTCCCGAGAATGTATTCCGATAGTCTTTTGAAATTAGCTCTTGCAGTTCATTTGTTGTAAACAAATACATTGCATCATTGCAGATTACTCAAAACGGTACCTGAGGGAAATATGAATTTCTCAGCTCCTAGACGTCCGATTTCAAAGCCCCTTAGCACAAATTAAAGTACAAATTAAGGTTCCAAGAATATTATCCTGTAGCCTTTTGCAAGTAGCCCTTGCACTTCGTTTGTTATAAACAAATATATATCGCGTCATGGTAAATTTTATTCAAAAAGTACGCGAGGAAAACTATTAATTTCTCAATCGTACGAAACGAAACCAAAGATTAAGTTAAAGTTTAACGTTGTTGCAATTGGAATTCCTTTTTTTTTATCGAACCAATAACACCATAATTCGCGTCGCTACTATATGCCAAGGGGTTAATTATCCGTATCGATCCCCTTTACCGCGTGTCTACGTTTCTTTCGATACATTTTTTCTTTCGTTCGCGCGATTTCGCGTCCCGATTCATCTTCCATCGTGCCAGCTACTCGTACGCGTACTCCCGCGCGGAGGAGGAAAAGAATCGTTGGAACGGATCGGAGGCGCACGCGTTAATTCGTCTCGTTTCGCATCGGAACGGAGAAGAGAATTCCACTTTTCGCGATCATCCGATCGTCTAGCGATCGTCTACAGGATTAAGTCGTGCTCTCGCGTTAAGCGGAAAGCGAAGCCCGTGATTTGTAGGTCGTTTGATCGCATTATACCCGCCTCGTGGTTTACGTAATCCCACCGTTCGTCTGCGTTCGTGTGTGCAGCTGCATTTCTGCATGCTTCCCTCCCTCTCTCTCTCTCTCTCTCCCCCTCTCTCTCTCTCTCTCTCTCTCTCTCTCTCGCGTGTCTCTACACGCTGCTGTCCTCTGTTTCGCGCACATTGCACGCGAATACACCGTGAACACGTGCACGCGTGCGTATAGTTGCGCGCCGGCAATGTTAGGTTCGCCGGATCGTAGTAGGTTAGGTTAGATCCGCCGACGATTGTGCTCTCCTCTTTCTATCTCTGGCTTTCCGTCTTCGGCAATCCTTGGTGTTCGATTCGATTACAGAGATTCCGGGTCGTCCTGCGAATTCGGGGCGAATTTTGGCCCACGGAAAGGCTTTTGCGACGCGCGTTCATCGAATCGGATAGAATTCGTGCCGTCTACTTTAACGTATCGATTGATATTAACGCTGGAATTACCAAACCTGGTAATTTGCTGGTCACAAATTTGCCATAAAAATCGTGCAAACTTGCAACGCTGCCATTTGTGATTAGAATATTCCGTTACTCCGTTGCATTCCTTCCTCTTATTGGAATTAATCCAGAAAGAATAGAAGATTTCTGTACTTATATTTTAGGATATATTTTTATCTTAGGAAGACGAATGCGCAGAAATCTAGCAGCTGGTTAATATCAATTTGCGCTTAGAATGTTCTCTGATAATTCTACGCTGCATCTCTTCCGCTCGTCCGAATGAATTTCTAAATAGAAGAAGAGAATAATTGGGAGGTTATAAATCGGCAGAACTTTTGCACGTAGCTAATAGCAATAGCAGTTCGCGCCTACGCTACGTGCGTGCGTGCATGCGTGTGCATGCCGCAGTGGCCGTCTTTCTTTGCCGCTCGTTCTCGTCTCTGACCTCGTTTTCACCGTGGCTGTCGGCTCGACTAATCGGATGGCAGACGTCGGAATTCAGCAAGTTAAATTCCTCCCGGTTACGTCCGCTCGTGTCGCCTTTTCTGCGAGAATTTGGCACCGTTTCTCCCGTCGTTTCGCCTGTTAAAAAAGATACACGTACTACTTGTGCGTTACCGCAACGTTTTGTTACTTGTACAACCGCGACTCGCTCGAAATTATGCGATTTCGCGCGACGCGACGTATACGTAAGTGTTACCTCTGCTTTTAGCGTGATCGAGAGATAGCGGATCTTCGTGCGAACTTAGACTTTTATCGACAAATTCAATCGTTTACGAGTACGTTCTAAAGCAAATTCAATTTCACCACACTTGAACGCCGCGGAAAAGTATAGCTGACCTAATATTCGTTAACCCTTTGGCTTACGATGACGAGTCACATGTCGTGGCGTGAATTATATAAATAAATTCGTTAAACGTAAGTTCCGTTTGCAATGCAGCGTTATTTTTATTCTAGCTTTACTTTCCCATTAGAAGATTGAAGAATAGCTGAACAAAAATTATGCTGAATATATTAATATTTTCAATAAATATGAGGACTGTGATCTGTTGACGATAACTTACGCGAGTATAGTAGATAACAGATTGTAAGGCAAGGGGTTAACTGGATACTTAATGGTTCGATCTCGTGTCCGAATATCGTTGAAATCGCGGTTTGAAAAATGCAGAACGTTTCCTACAACGTGGTACTCTTACAATTCGGTACTTTTACAATTCGGTACTTTTACAACGCGGTACTTTTACAACGCGGTACCTTTACAACGCGGTACCTTTACAACGCTGTACTTTGACAACGCTGCACTTTTACAACGCTGTACTTTTACAACGCGATACTTTTACAATTCGATACTTTTACAATTCGGTACTTTTACAATTCGGTACTTTTACAATTCGGTACTTTTACAATTCGGTACTTTTACAATTCGGTACTTTTACAATTCGGTACTTTTACAATTCGGTACTTTTACAATTCGGTACTTTTACAACGCTGTACTTTTACAACGCTGCTCTTTTACAACGCTGCTCTGTTACAACGCTGTTCTTTTACAACACTGTACTTTTACAACGCTGTACTTTTACAACGCTGTACTTTTACAATTCGGTACTTTTACAACGCTGTACTTTGACAACGCTGTATTTTGACAACGCTGTACTTTGACAACGTTGTACTTTGACAACGTTATACTTTTACAATGCTGTACTTTTACAACGCTGTACCTTTACAACGCTGTACCTTTACAACGCTGTACCTTTACAACGCTGTACCTTTACAACGCTGTACTTTTACAACGCTGTACTTTTACAACGCTGTACTTTTACAACGCTGCACTTTTACAACGCTGTTCTTTTACAACGCTGTTCTTTTACAACGCTGTACTTTTACAACGCTGTACTTTTACAACGCTGTACTTTGACAACGCTGTATTTTGACAACGCTGTACTTTTACAACGCTGTACTTTGACAACGCTGTATTTTGACAACGCTGTACTTTGACAACGTTGAACTTTGACAACGTTATACTTTGACAACGCTATACTTTTACAACGCTGCACTTTTACAACGCTGTTCTTTTACAACGCTGTTCTTTTACAACGCTGTACTTTTACAACGCTGTACTTTTACAACGCTGTACTTTTACAACGCTGTACTTTTACAACGCTGTACTTTGACAACGCTGTATTTTGACAACGCTGTACTTTGACAACGTTGAACTTTGACAACGTTATACTTTGACAACGCTATACTTTTACAACGCTGTACTTTTACAACGCTGTACTTTTACAACGCTGTACTTTTACAACGCTGTACTTTTACAACGCTGTACTTTTACAACGCTGTACTTTTACAACGCTGTACTTTTACAACGCTGTACTTTGACAACGCTGTATTTTGACAACGCTGTACTTTGACAACGTTGAACTTTGACAACGTTATACTTTGACAACGCTATACTTTTACAACGCTGTACTTTTACAACGCTGTACTTTTACAACGCTGTACTTTTACAACGCTGTACTTTTACAACGCTGTACTTTTACAACGCTGTACTTTTACAACGCTGTACTTTTACAACGCTGTACTTTTACAACGCTGTACTTTTACAACGCTGTACTTTTACAACGCTGTACTTTTACAACGCTGTACTTTTACAACGCTGTACTTTTACAACGCTGTACTTTTACAACGCTGTACTTTTACAACGCTGTACTTTTACAACGCTGTACTTTTACAACGCTGTACTTTTACAACGCTGTACTTTTACAACGCTGTACTTTTACAACGCTGTACTTTTACAACGCTGTACCTTTACAACGCTGTACCTTTACAACGCTGTACCTTTACAACGCTGTACTTTTACAACGCCGTACTTTTACAACGCCGTACTTTTACAACGCGGTTTAGGAAATGTGGAACGTTTCCTACAATACCCCAATTCTATAATGTATTTTCAAGGAACGTATCTACCGCGTTGTAAGGAGGTCCACCTGTATTTCTGCGTATAACCGCGCATCGCCTCCAAATTATCCCGCAAGCTCATAAGAAAATAAAAGTTACTAGCTGTAGCGATTAGGTTGCGCGTGCCGCGAAACAAAAAGGGGATTGGAAAACGGCTGGTTAACGGAGGCTTGTTGCGAGCGGGTATCGCGAATTATTTAGCGCTCGGAAAATTCGAATCCCGCGGCATAAATTAAACGGGAATATCCCCTGCAACCGGGGGATGCGCGAAATTGGATTTCCATTAGATCGATCAGCCATAGAGCGGTAATTTGCTCGTGGCATAAATTAATTAAGCGGGAAGATTCGTGAAATATTTTCGTAGCGCGCGTGTCAGGATGAAAGCAGGAGTTAACGGGCGCGTATAGGCGGTTCGCTTCGGTCCGATCGAGGGAAAATGTGCGGGATTTTCCGGGGAATTAATTAGCCTTGCCCCGAGGCTCGTTATCAGAGCCGGCTCGCTAAAAGCGATAACGGCTTGCTACGCGCTGCGGAAACCTTTGGTAATTCGCGCGCATACGGGCACGCGTTATCTTTTCCATTTCGCGGGCGGAAAGCAGAAAGAGAAAAAGAGCAGAGGGAAAGTTTGCGCGACTGCGGAAATACAGAGAGAGATAGAGAGAAGTCCGTCGAAGCAAAAATAATCGCGCGCCGCGCGCGTTTAGCTTGTTGGTAGCGATGGCATTTGAATCTCTTCGAATGGATATCGCGTATCAAGAGAAGAGATTAATTCGAATCGCTTTCGAAGCCTGAAAACTTTTGAAAGTCTTGGAAATCCTGGAAGCATTTAAAGTCGCGATTGTTTTAGAAATCTGGTCGAAGTAGTCGAGAGAATCCTTTTCAGTGTTACTTTATTTCTTTTTTCTTGTTGCTGAGATATCAACGTGTTCGTAACTCTTAACATATGTGTTTCGGGAGCTTTGTTGGGAATTCCAACTTTAAGGATGTTGTTTACTATTTCGCGCTAATAATATCATTAGTCCGAAGGTAATAAAAATGTTTGCGGGATACTGGATTTTCTTTAAGCTCTCAAAAGTTGTCGAAACTCTCGAGGTTTCCAAGCTTGCGGAGACTGCGAAGACGTTCAACGCTGTCAAGATATTCTATCATCAAATATAGATCAATACTATCAAGGTGTTCAAGACTTTCAAGACGATTAACACTTTCTTGACCTCGAATCGAAGTCCTCGAAGATCGATTCCGAAATATTGAATGTCTCGACGATTTTAGAAGTCTCAGTAGTCGTGTTTCGTTTCTCTTCGGATCATGTTCGCGTTCGAGCGATCGGTATATATGAATCCTTATAAACGTTGATACTTTGGAAACGAGGTAAAAGGAAGCAAATGAACGTAGAAAAGGGTTCTCGATTATTTAGATGAAATTTCTAAGACGATCCAGGACTTTCAACGCTAATAAGATTATCGAGACTCGAGAGTTTTAAGCTTCGACGCGTGTTCGAGGTGATCGAAATTAATTCGCCGATACGGAATATCCTTTCGAAACGATTCGAGGCTATGCGAAGTGGCATCGCTACCTGTTGGCCGAGGGATGTTCCCACGAAAGGCAGGAAAGCTGCGTTTGGAGCTGCGAGGAGAGCCGTCTCTCACGATATTATCGACGATCCTTACTTCTCGCGTTTATTCCTTCCCGGTACCGGTCGTTTGTCATTTTCCGTGCCACCGGTTGGAATCTCGATCCGCGCGGGCCGAAGCCGCTGTTTACTTCGAGCAATTCTCCTCTCTCTCGAGTTGCGAGCAGCGCGCGAAAATACCCCGCCGATCCCGTTTCCCTTGCTCTCGGGAAGAAATCGATTTTGGTCCGCGGTTACGAAACCAGGGAATCGCCAATGGGTCTCGAAGAAGAACGCCATTGCTATATACCGGTGCGCGGATATTTATGCGTTTACGGGGAATTTGAGTTCGCGAAGAGGCGCGGAATGCACGCGTTCACATTTTTACGCAACAGTTATTACGATTAGATTGCTGATCTCTATGCAAATATCTTGTCTCGTGATGCGCGAACGATAGTTGAAATATCTTCTGGATTAGGTTATCTATATATCCGTATATCCACAGAGATATCTGTATATTTATATATCTACTTAGATATCTATATATTTATATATCTACTTAGATATCTATATATTTATATGTCTACTTAGATATCTATCTATATATATATATAATGTGATAATTCTATCGTGGGGATTTGACACAGTTAAACAAACAATACTGAGTTTCTGTAACAAAGAGTTTAATTTATTCGTAACGTACATGACTCCTAATTACATTATCCTATTCCTACGTGTAACAAAGAGAAACGACGTTAAAGTTTATTCTATCCTTGATGTCAATTCCCTTGTACAATTTTACTCAAACAATTCTATTCATTTCTTAATTCTCTCTCGTACGTTTGATCGCGTGTTGTCGATATCCACTTGTATATTTTCATTAATCGCGTTCGTAAGTGAGCCGCAGATTCAAATTAAAGAAATGCACTTGTGCACTTTCTTTACATATATCTACATATTTATATATCTCTATCTCCATAAATATATATCCTAAATGTACGATTACAGTGTCAGAAAACAATAACTAAAAAATACCATTAGTAATGTTAGTTTATGTAGCGGGTTTAAATAAAATATGTCTCATTTATCTTCATAAATTCTCTTTATTTAAAAGAGAGAGAGAGAGAGAGTTTAGTAAAAATACGTCTTGACTTGTAGAGACACAGAAAGGGAATGAAAAGGAAAAACGAAAAGGCACTCGGCGCCCAACAGTCCCAAACAGAAAAGGATCTTTCTTTTCTTTCTAAACTCTTATCTTGTTTAGGCTATCTCCTCTCAACGTGTCGCTTCATTTTTGCCCGTTGCGCTTGCTGCATACCTCAAGATATCCAACAAGTAACATCCGTAACTGTGTACCAATCAATTTTGGATAAAAATACTTACATTCGGTTGATTGCACGCATATTGCGCATGTATCGCAATATTATACGTGAACCAATGTTCGATCCGTTTCGCAGTGTACCGTGAACGATGCGTTAAAGTACGTACTCCACTCATCCCCCCTTCGAAGCATCCCTAAAATTGGTATCTGACCCAAGAGAAGAAGGAGAGTCTAACAAAAAGAACCTCGCCGCTAGGGATTTGTTTTTCTCCCCTCCGCTAGCGACGAAGTGGATTCGCATCGGATTTTGCGGTCTCTTATTAAACGTCTCTGCGTTTCACGCGCGTAATAATCGCAGCCGTAAATCGCGGCCTCCGAGTTAAATCGAGTATCATCGAGATAACGGGGAGTCGATGGACCGAGAACAGCTTCGTAAGACCGGTGCGTTCGGCTCTTCAGATCGCTCTTAATGACTTTAATGTCCCGTGGGGGGAACGACTAGGAATCCCGGAAACGCGTCACCCCTCTCGCTCCGCTTGCACAGCTTCCCCGTCGTTTTTGCTCGCTCGCGCGGCTCTCGAGTTTTGGATTTCCAAGACTCTCTCGTTGGCGACGGGTTAGGGGACGGTAGGGTTGCAGGGAAGGGAAAGGGTTGGTAGCGTGCATCCCAGCCCCTCCATTTCCTACTACATTATTCAAATCCGTCGCGAGAAGAATGCTGGGGTGAATTTTAAGGGGATGAAGAAGTCGAAGAGTGGCAAACATCCTCTCTCCTTCCTCCGTCCCTCCCCCCTGCCGTTGTCTTCCTTTCTTCGACGTTTCAGCAGCTTCTTTGTCATCGGCTCCTTTCCTTCCATGACTTTCGCAATTTCCTCTTGATCCTCGCCGTTTGCAAATTTGCCCGTCTTCCTTACCTCGTTCGACGATTCCTAACGCCGCGTGTACCGTGATACGGTAATATCTACGTATACTTATGTACGCTCTTCCAACCTGAGTCGTTCTTTACGAGCGACGCGGGATATCTTTGTCGAGATAGGTGGTTTCGCGTTTTACCCGTTCGCTGCTGCACTACGAGATACCTCGTGGTTTGCGCTATAATCTTGGATCGATTGCACGTGGTGTCACTGCAATAAAACTATACTATATACTATGCTAATACTATACTATACTACTTAACTATATCTGCAACTAAATATTGTTAGATTTTAAATTGAAATTCCATGGTTTCTTCGAACGAAAATCTTGACGTCCGCGGCGAGACGCTCAAAATTTGCCTGGAAGTGAATGGGTTAAGAGCAGCGTGGTTTCGTCGAGGTATTGCACGTATGCAAGTGCAACATTTGTTGAGGATGCGTATCTAAGTCGAAGATCAATGTTGACTTACAGTCGTCAGCGCTCTGCGATTTCTTACGCATTTAATGTAAATTTATTTATTTCAACGTACGGGTACAAAATACCCACGTCGTAATAATAATAGTAGCGATGTCGTCGAGTTAGATTGAACCGAAAATGCCGACCGTTTTGCTCGAAAACAGACGTGTTCGCGTTCTCGAAAATTAGAGAATCATTTGCCGAACGCGCAGGAGGATACGGCTCGTTGAATAGTGCCGATGGACTTTTATTAATTGACTTAACTCTGTTCGATTAAATACGCAATATGCAAAAGTTAATTAAGGGACCGTAGCGTGGAAATGTTTGATCGACGCCGAATCCAATTACGCGTGCTACCCGAATATCCAATAAGATAAAAGGGCGCTTCGAGAAGAATGTTAAAAACCATATCCCTTCGATTGAGATACGCAAGTCGAAGGCGTGACTTTAATGCGTTTTCGACGACTTTGTCAGCCACGCATCCCCGCGCGCATTTGCCAGCTACGTATGCGTGTATACGTACGCGAAATATCGTGACGCAACCTCCGGCGTTGTATCGTTAATTAAATTACTAATTAAGCGCCTGTACGTGTAATTAAATCGTGGCGATCGTTGGCTCAAAATGGACGCCGCCGCGTACGAGTATAAACTCCATATACAGTTACATTCGCTGTCTATTTGCTTTTTACGCCCTGTTATATCCACCCGTGCCGCCACTTTGTTGCCCACGTTCGCCTCCCCCGATTTAATTCGACTGAACCGCGTGATAAAGTTGAAAAAAAAATCCCTGCCAGCCTATTGAAAATTTCGTTTCGCGACGGCAAAGGCGGCGTGGAAGATGGCCACTGGAGCGTTTCGTTTCCTCGCTAGCCCGCCGGAATAATTCGAGATCGTGTAACGTTATCCGGCAGTCGATCGACTCGCACGCAACTCGCCGCCGCGGCGGACGTTCGAAATTAATATGTATTTCACGCTGCTCGCGATAATTTAGCAGGAAACGCGCAGCCGGTTAACGCGTACTCTCAGCCGGAGGTCGGCAAACTTCTTTTTGCCAAGGGCTAATTATATTAGCGTTGCTACTGAAATAATTTCGGTCTACGAGTGTAGTGGAATATTACCGATTAAGTTTAACCCTTTCGCTGTTGATTAACCCTTTGGAAGCTGCAAAATCCTGCAGCTTGGAATTTAATAGCCTGGGAATTGGAGTGCTTAGAAATTTGTTCGCTTGCAAGTTGGAAGCTTAAAAATCGATTCGAATGCTCGACAATTTGTTGGCTTGCGACTCGAATGCTCGCAAATTTATTAGCTCGCGATTCTGAAGCTTAAAAATCCGAAAGCCTAGACTCGAAAGGCGTAGGAATTCGATGCCTCGCAATTCTATTAGCACGCAATTCTATTATCTCAAAACCGCAAAAGCTTATAAATTCCACCCCTTCTAATTCTAAAATCTCGACTACCGAAACATTCTACGAGTCGCATTAAACTTCCGCTCGTCTCTTCCCAAAGCCACGCGCGTGTTTCCTCAAAGCGTCCGCCGTTTCTCATCCACGCCCTCCGTCGTTAATTATCCTATCGATGGCGCTCTCCCCGATACGCGCCTCAGTCCGCGTGTCCCCGCGGCTAACCGGGCGGCAAAGTTTGTCGTTGGCCGGTGCACGCGCCGTGGATGCGTGCACAACGAGACGCGCGATGCAGGCGCGCGGTCGCACGCGTGTACCGCGTCCGCGTAACCCGCTGGTATTTAGCGTAATTTATTAAACCGCCCCCGCCTCTGGCCCCGGTGTGTGCGCGCGGGCTCTCGCTTTGACCGTGGGCGGGCGAAATACAGGCGAACACGTCGGAACACGGGGGCCACACACGCGGCCGCCGCCGCCGCTGCCGCCGCGCACAAAGAGAGCAAGCCAGGCTTTCGCGGCGGGGGTGGTATGACGGAATCAATACCGGTGTGTGAGAGGGTGGGATAATGCGGTGGCTTGACGAGAGTTGTAGCTACTAAGGGGGCGCGAAGGGAAACGGAAAGAGACAGAGGGGATGGCGCGTTGGCGAAGCGAGGAGGTGGGAGGCAGGGGTGGCCGAGAACGGGGAAGGAAGAAACGAGACGCGGCGGCGAAGGAGACGGGGTGAGGGCGCGGAAGGAGAGAAGTCGAGGACTAGCGGAGGAAATAAACAATGGGCTCTGGGTACACCCACGTTCGGCGGTACCCGTTGCTGGAAAATTACCTACGATACCCGGATAATGGAGAGAAAGAAGAGTGGTAGAGCTGCCATGCCGCGGTGGTAACCACCTTCCGCGATCGGTGCAGCCATTCTTCTCGGCTTTTACCATTTTTTTTTTTTTTTTTTTTTTCTCTCCATCCCGGCTCGCCATTTCACCTCCCCGCCGCCGTTTCCTCTTTTCTCTTTATTGGCAAGTAATAATCGCCAGCATTACGATGGCGGCGCTCGGTCCATTTTTCCGCTCCCCGCGTTCTCTCTCTCTCTCTCTGCGAGGCTTTTGCCCAGTGGTCGCGCGATCGCGAATACCGACGACTAGTCAGGGGGTTGAAAATGTGGTTAGGCGCGCAAAATATCGATTTTGCTCCTTGTAGCAGGGCGCGACAATTGAGATTTCATAGGGGAAATTGACGCAAGCAGATGGATGGATTAACCCTTTGCGGACGACGAGTAATAAAACTTAAAAAAGTATTTTGACTTTGAATTCCAAGCCTTTAAATTTCTAAGCTTTCGAATTCCAGGTCAACAAATTCCTAAAACTTTGAAGCGTTTATCAACGATATTCATTTAAACTTTCTGCTTTAACAATGAACGTGCGTCCACAAAAGTCAAGAAAATGGCGATTATTTGCAGACACACGTCCGCAAAGGGTTAAATGTGAGAATGGATGGATTAAACGCGAGAACAAGTTATTAAACAAGTAAGTGTTTGTTGCAAGGTGAATCATTGACCAGTCTTTTAATACTCGGTACAGCGCACCGGAAGTATGCGTGAAATTAATATAGAGGCTACGTCGATGTAAAGTTTATTCTATTCGACTTCATATTTTAAGCTGCCACCGTAGAAAAGTAGAAAAATGCTGTACTTTGTTGCTTTCCATTTAATACAATTAATAAAAGTTCCTATCGCGTTTAAATTCTTTTACGTATCTTGTGCGAAAGTTTAGACCGTAACCTTTTAACTGGGGATTACAAATTAACTCTTCTTACGGATTACCAATCTTTTAGCCGCGGTAGCTACCTTTGAAATTTTTTTTTAGTTTCTTAGAAATTCTCACTGCTTTCGAAAGCATAGTTACATTTGCACCATAAACACGATTATATATTTATACTTGCCCGTCCCAACGATTAAATTCCCCCAATCGGTATCAATTCCTCTTTATCAATTTCCAAATTTGCATGCGAAGAAGACCTCTGATTAGCAGATTAAAAAGAATCTTGTTTGAAGCATTGGAATATTCATTAATCCTATTAACTCGTCGAGGGTCAACGATTTCCTTAAGGGCGAATTTACCCTAACTTGCGTGCTTATATCGTTCCCGATTAATTTCGGTTTCGCTTACGGTTCTCCAGCGACGTTTCAACCCCCGCGACGAACACTCCGGCGAAGGGATGACGAGGCGAAGGTTGTTCGTAATTCGAGCGTTAAGCGGCGGTCTATTCGACGTATTAATTTGAACGCGGGTCGGAAAGGAATTACGCGGAAGACCGCGAGATTACAGCGAGCGGATAGATTTCCGCCATCGACTCCCCATCCTTCGCCGATCTCTTTATAATTCCCTCTCGCGCGCTCCTGTTTTTTTTTTTATATCCACCCTAACCTCAGCACTCGCGAGGGTTTTTTTTCCCCTTGGCCCGGTATCCGGGTATTTTTCTCGCGCGCGGGAGGCAGCAATAATAATCGCATTACCGCGCGCACCGTTTTATATAACAGTTACTCGCAAAAGCGAGCGTACACGTGTGTTGCGGCGAAGTAGCTGGGAGGTGGAATATAAACGCGCGTACCGAAGAAGTAAAAGCACGATTATATACGTGTTTTATTCGCGTATTGTAGCAAACGATAGCCGAAATACGCGCGAGAGCATAGCTCTTACCGTGACGAAAAATTAAATGTACTCATCGGTATTTTCGTTTGATACGCATGTGATAATAGTACGCGTTATAACCACCTTTAATTGCTTCGCGTCGTAGAATGAATTAATATTGTATAAAAGGTAGGAAAAGTAACTGACGCGACAGAAGTAACCGAATGGGGTGGTTTAATAGTTCCTTATCTTTGCGTTCGAAGGTGTACGTTCAATTTTGCGATCACCTGTATATTATCCCTTACTCGTGTTACCAACTGTTGCATTATCATTTTAATTAAAAGCAAAAATAAATTTCGCGTCGAGAGACGCTGGGTCTTTAATAAAGGAAAGCCTTAACTCTGTTATCAGAGTCCTGGGCCTCTGTGTCTAAAAGCCTGTGCGACGAACACGTTGCGGACCCAAGCCGTTGTTTTTCTTTTTGGAGTGGGCGCCAGATTTTCTGTGTGCTTTAGAAAAGTTCTCACTTTTAGTTCGATCCTCGTAACGTTCATTCGTCCTTCCTCGTTGCTAAAATAAAACCATGGATCAAAGTATATACCGAGTTGTAATTTAAATTAACCCCGTATCCCAATATCAACTATTTCTATCCTGCAATTCTATGCTACAGGTTTGCTTTTGCCAAGATTAGATACCTTTATCGAAACAATGCAAGCGTGACTAATATTTTAGCCCATATTAACCCTTTGCACTCGAGGGGCGACTGTAAGTCCCCAAAATGAACTAACTTCGCAATTTCTCGAGTGCAAACGGTTAATCGCCGAGTCCGAGTGGTTTATAACCCTTTGCGGACGGGACAATATAATATTAATCTAATTTCCGTAGAATTGTTAACCTTTTGAGAAATGAATTGAATAAATTCTTGTCTAATTATTAACAGCAGCGGCTTCGTATAATGTTAAGTTAAATTTGCTGCTCTAAAAATTGATATTATGTCCACGAAACCAAAAACTTGGGCGTCTATTTGCGACACTGGTCCGCAAAGGGTTAATAGTTTGGGTCCGTTAAACGTTAACCATTCTTTAACCATCTTTCGTTGCTAGCAATGGTGCGCGTTAAATTTTGCGAGTAACTGTACATCCCCGGTGGCCGCGTATTAAATGGGAGTCCGTTCTAAATACGTTAATTTCGCGGACAAATTATTTGGCCGGCGGTTTATATCTCGTTTCTGTTGCCGGGCCGAAAGGGGGGGAAAAAAACCCACCGACAGCAATATAATTGCGACGGCAATACCATTGTACTAATGCATACTTGCACACCGTGTACAAATAATTCCCTGCCCCTGGGGTTGGCGAGACTCTTTCCACGCTTTTCCATCTCCTATTTCCTGCGGCGGTTCATCGGCGTGCAATCTCGTTTCTTTTTCCTCCCCGGTTCGTTATAAAGCTCGGTAATCCGACGATATCTTAGCTTCTTCGCTCTCCCGCTCCTTTTTTTCCCCTACCCCTCTCCCCTACTTTCTCTAGCCCAGGGTTTCTCAATCGTTTTTGGCTTACGGTTCCCCCCTTTTGGACCGCGGAATTCTCTGCGACCCCCTTCCCTTTTTTTTCTTCGTAGCCGTCGAAAGTTTGAGTTTGGTAAAATGATGTTTAATAGGTGTTCGCGTTACACTGTTATCTGTAGCAATTTTATACCAAACGTTAGGATGATATATATATATACGCGCGTGTTCGACAAAGCTACCCCTAGCAAAATGTTTTCGATTAAACGTTGAGAACGCGGAACTGAGAACAGTAGAATTTTTGAGATACGAAATGTCGCCCCAGAAATAAAAAAAAACATACGGGAAGATTACATAAATATAGTATGAAATAAACGGGGGAAAGGAAAAGAATAAAAAGAATCGTTTACTATGAAAGAGAAAACAGCGAGGGAGATAAATCTATTTAACAATGAAACGATACTTTACCTAATATCTTCTAATCCACGTACGATGCTTACTTCTCCACGCTCACTTTCACTTTTAGGGGTATTATTCGTAACCAATTTTGCTCCGCGTTGTCTACGCATTCTCTATTAGCTTCCACAGTTCTAAAACAGCGCACTGCATCGCGAAGCCGTTAACGTTATTAGCTACTCGTTTATATTGTCTTGTTCAGTTGACCTAACCCAAACTATTAGCTATTTTACCTACGCGTTTCTATTATCTCTAGCGGAAAACTTTTTGCCTTCACGCTACTTGTCGAAGCGTTTGAGTTAAAGAAATTAACCACCAGATTTTCATGAATTTGTTCCTTAGAACGGATATATTTTAACAAACGTACAAGCGAAGAAATGCACGACGCGAGCGAACATACGAAACTACCCCGACGCGCGATACCTCGTAACTTACAAGAAGCCCAGAAGAAAGATGAATTCCGAACGATGACGCGCCATCGTTCGGACATCCCTCTTAACCCCTTGGCCTACAATAACGAGTCGCACTCGTGCTACGAATTGCGGCACAGATTTAATAAAAACGCATAGTATTGGCGATGAAATCTAATTCCAACCCTAATTTTGGCATTGCGTTGTAAGGTTAACCTCTTAGGCACTATGCGCCACTATAGTGGCTTTCGCGGATTGCTAAATTGCTAAAAGAAATTTTTAAAAAGTACAGGGATATGAACAATAACATTATCTGCAGGAAATCTACGGTTGATCACCCGTTTAGAGTAACCGACAAACATTTCCCATCCTACTGTAACTCTAACAAATCTAAAAAGGCGCTACGAAATTGTGTCGTATGTTCAAAAAACGATAAAAGATGACGATCGCGCTACGAATGTGAAGATTGTGATGTCGGTCTTTGTGTTGTACCGTGTTTTAAGACGTACCATACTGAATTGTATTATTAATTATTACAATAAATTGTTAAAGTTAAAATGCGTGTATCATATCTTTAAGAAAACTTATAATTTAATCATCAAACACTTCATTCCAATGTACTCGTGTAAAGAACAGCATTATCCGTCACACATTGCAGTGCCGTATCATTTACGCGTAATTCGCGTTGAACTCTGCCGTACAGAGAAACAGCCCCGCGCAAAATTCAGCTGTGCCTAAGAGGTTAATGATTACCGAATTCACATTACCTATAATATTTAAGTGTCTTGTACGTAACACGATAAGGAAGTAGCGATCAGCTAACGCCAGTACCCGTAGATAATAAAATAATCGTAGGGCAAGGGGTTAAAACCGCGCGTGCGTTTTTTCTAGCGAACGATTACCGCAACGCCACTAACGGTTGAAGAAAATAAAGTAACCTGGCCAACCGCGTTGAAGTTTCGTTCACGGTTCCCCGATTCTTCCGCTCTTTTCGCATGGTCCGAAAAAAATTCCGGCGTCCCCCGTTGAGAAACCCTGCTGCAGCCACAAAGTTGCAGAGAGGATGGTTGCAGCTAGTATATACGCTGTCGTACCTCTTCTTCCTCTTTCTTTCCCCCATTCTTTATTTTCCTCTCTGTTCATCGGCGGCCTGTTCTTCCGGTTCGGTGGGTCGATTCGCGCTGCATTTGCCTCGTCTTCGACCCAAATAGTTTGGTACATTGGCGTCGGTAGCCGCCGCTGGAAGCCCTTTCCTCGGTATGCGCCCGTCGCCGCGTCCGGTTCGATGGAAACGCCGCGACGGGGGCGAGCAACCATCGTAGGGGGTTAATTAATCGCACCCTTGGCACCGGTCCACCCGTTCGAATTTACCCGTAGCATCGCCGCTTAACCTTCCTAATGCCCGCCGTGAATTTACCTAATTTCCCCGCTACACGCGCGCGCACCCCTTCTTATTTTTCCCTCCGCTTTCGCTTCACGCGGCACCCTCTTCTTCTTTTCTTTTTTTTTCCTTCTTCCCTTCTCCCGATTATTTTGCTTCCGAGGTTCTACCGCTTCCAGTTATTAGCGGCATTCTGCTTCGTTTCGTTGAAACGTGCGAGAAGCAATAAGAAAGTTGCGGCGGGATCTTAGGGAGAAAGGATTTCGCGCGATCTGTGAATGAAAATTATGTCGATCAGCGTGTTTATAATTTATGTATGTATCTGTAATTTACGTATTCGACGCTCTTGTAAGTGGGAGCATTAATTGGGCTTTTATTTGAGTAATTTGTTGAATTTAGTAGCCGCGCGAAATAAAGTATTATATATTGTTTATTCGTGTACGATGAAACGAATCTTTCTCGTTTCGCGGTGTTAAGCCCCGAGTGTTTAGGGAATTTATTTTAAATACGTAACAGGTACAGAAAGCCATTGAGTTTGCGGTAGGATAATAGGAAATTAACCCTTCGACGAATACGGTCGTACGCGCACTGCCAAAAATCGTCGACTCCAAAAGAGTAACTCCGTACATACACATATACAGCTTGTATTATTTTACGTAACTGAAGCTATGTTTTCGCGCCTTGTTTGACGGAAACGGCTTTCACAATATCCCATCGCTATCATTTTCAAGCTTCTTCTCTTTCACATCGATACACGCGATCGATATAGACATTGTTGCAAAACAAAGTTCTCCGCCCTCGATAAAAATACGGAAGCTAAACAAGGTACATGCAAGTGCAGCTCGCTATCCAATAACATGGAACAGATAATTAATTGAGTAAATTAAAAAAAAAAAATGACGAAGAATTCCAAAGTCTGATGAGCAAGGATTAAATAAATACCGATAATAGTAACAAAATTCCGTACTCGTCGAAAGGGTTAAGCAAATTCCATGAGCTGAAGAAACGGAGTAGTGCCTGGCCTGTTGGAGAATCTTGGACTACGATTTTCTCGGTGGCTTTAGCCTCTGCGGAGGACGGAGACGTTTTCAACGATGCGTTCGCCGCGTTCTCTGTGTCCGGGAGGCGATCGATTGCACGCCAATCTCGGCGTCCAATACCAGTGGCCGTTGGTGTATATGCCGTCGGTGGTCGAAGAAGGCCAAGCAGCCAGCTACCAGTCGCTGGAATCGGTTCCCGAGCGTCTCTGCCCGCGCGGCGATGCACTTAACTCGCTGCTAAAGGCGTGCAAGATGCCGCGAGTCAATGCACTCGCGCAGCGTACAAGAGCACGCAGAGCACACGGGGCGCAAGGATCGAACGAGAAACATCGCCTCTCCTCGCGATAGATAGACCATTCACACGCCGCCGCGCTTTCAATCGTGTCGCTGCACACGCGCGCACGGCTAGGCGAAAGAGTTGCAGAGGCCGCTATCAATGTTACTTTAACAATTCATGCCGGCACACGAGCCACGAGCGCGCCAATAACCAAGACCACCGACCTACGACACGACCAATCGCCCCGGGAAAGTGAAACGGAATCCGTGTTAACAGTTCGTCGATCGGCCTGTTTCATATTTCACATTTCACACTTCGCGCGAAATCGCTGCGTACGGCTGGAGCTTTTTCATTCGTGCTTTCTCGGCTCTCGTTTATTCGCCGCGCGATATAAATATATCGCCTATCCATTTTCGACGATTAGATAATCTTTGCAAGTGAAAACTGTTGTTGGCTGCGTGCAAAAGTTTTCGCCTCTATTTTCGATTCTCCTTTACTTATGCGAGATACAAATATGGCGAATTAAATTTGGACGAGTTATTGATAGGGAAAGCGAAAGGGAAATAGTGTCAATCCTTTGATGATCGACTATCTTCTATTTAAGTCGAAATTTTTGGTCGTGTGCAGAAGTTTTGGAGCCTATTTTCGATTTTCCTTTACTTATGCGAGATACAAATATGGCGAATTAAATTTGGACGAGTTATTGATAGGGAAAGCGAAAGGGAAATAGTGTCAACCCTTTGATGATCGACTATCTTCTATTTAAGTCGAAATTTTTGGTGGTGTGCAAAAGTTTTGGAGCCTATTTTCGATTCTCCTTTATTTATGCGAGATACAAATATGGCGAATTAAATTTGGACGAGTTATTGATAGGGAAAGCGAAAGGGAAATAGTGTCAACCCTTTGATGATCGACTATCTTCTATTTAAGTCGAAATTTTTGGTCGTGTGCAAAAGTTTTGGAGCCTATTTTCGATTCTCCTTTATTTATGCGCGATACAAATATGGCGAATTAAATTTGGAGGAGCTATTGTTAGAGGAAGCGAAAAGGAAACCGCATCAACCCTTTAAGGATCGACTATTTCCTATTTAAGTTAAAACCGTTGGCGGTTCGCAGAAATTTTGGAGCCTATTTTTGATTCTCTTATATTTGTATGCGATGTAAACGTTCCGGATTAAATTCGGAAGATCAATCGTTTGGGAAAGCGAAAGGGAATCCGCGTTGACCCTTTGCCGATCGTTTATTTTAAGTTCAAGATCAAACTGTTAGTCCTGTGCACACGTTTTCTTCCCTATTACACAAATCTTCTTTATTTACGTCTTCTGTGTTTATTCGTAAATGGTGCAAATTAAGTTTCGACGATTAATCTATTAATCTATAAGCTGTTAATAATAGCATCTGTCGCAAAGTGATTTGCTGCGTATATTTTCAACGCAATCGTGTAAATGTATTTCACCGATGAAGTCTTAGAGGCAAAGTCAGCAACAAAATTTGGAATACCGTAATAAATATGAAACAAAATCTGATGACCCGCAAATCGGTCATTTGTATTAATCGTCGAAGTATGTTTCACCGTTTTCTATAATTTCCCACCGTCTCTGTTGCCTAACTTTGGAATACGTTTGGAGATAATAAAGTTCCAAAGTGAAACCTAAACTTGTGCGTACGCCTAATATTTCCCCGCGAGTTGGCTACATTTTCGCAGTCGAATATAAAATGAGCACACTTAAACAAAGATCGTTATACTTTGATCCATCGTTAGGATTCTTCGCTGCTAGGATAGAAGGCCGAAGTGGACAAAGGTCGGTTCCCTTATTAACCCTTCAATTGTAATTTCACGGCGGTTGCGCTGCCGGCGCCATCGATCAATCGATGCATCGAATCGATCACTGTCGCCGGATCAATCGCAATGATTACGGCTACGCGGCTGGTAATCGCGTATTTGCATCCGTCATTCATCGTACACCATGCACAATGATTCCGATTGCCGTTCGGTCCACGTGTGCGCGACGAAAACGCAAAAGTGTGTCAAGTTTGCCCGCGTCCTCGAGCATCGATTGACCTACTGACACGCGATCATTGGGAGAGAAAAAAAAAAAAGAAGAAAAATATGTCTCGCGGCCTCTCCGCAAGGAGACCGCAAAATCTCCCAACGTGTATACATTGCTGGCTAAAACTTTCCGGCAGCTATGCGCATTTTGCGATTATCTTCGGCTGTCGGGAACGCTATCGGCGACTCAAAACGTTTAACGTCGTTCTTCGCTGTTCCGAAGGATAAGGATAATTTAGTATCTTTCGGTGTTGCTTCTGCGTGATTAGCTTAACCCGAATTCCATTTACTTTCACGATGAACTATCTGAATTGCCATTGACTACTATTTTCACGTAAATAAGCGCGTATTAACACTTAACGAGGACGGGTCACGTAAATTTACGTTTTTCCATTCTGACTTCCTAGAACGTTTTCGCTTGAATTTTTATCACGCTGCGTTGGTTTTTCATTTTTATGCGTATTGTGGTTTCTTTTTTCTCGTTATCATTAGTTGTAGTGGATCACAGTGAAATTGTAGCTGCCGGGGAAAAAATTGTGCGGAGTTTACTGTCTTCAGAAAGTGAATTTAAAACCATACGTACATGATTATTTAATTCTCTCGAAAAATGACCGGAAACCGAGAAAAACAAGTCGTCTGTTAAGTGTTAAGTTCCCAGGCACGAAGGGCAGAAATTAATCGTCGCTGAGCGTCTGTTCGGCATCGATTCAATTCCAAAAGAAATAAGATACAACAGGAGTAAAGTGTTTGATTTTAAGTAGCAAAATTTAGATAAATGGCGCGGCGTAACTCGATCACCTCCGCTTTGCCATCCCATGTTTAGCACTGTACGCGTATTTGTTAATCCATTTACGTAAACCAAACGCTATCTCACCCTTATATAAATAAATCGGCGTAGATATTCGATACCGAACAAAAACTTACGTCCGCGGAGGGTTAAATCAGCTCCGCGATATTTACAATCGGTTAACCCATTCGCTGTCAGCGTCTGTACGAAAACTGCCGATTACGAGATATCTCGTAGTTTGCGCTACAAGTTTCGATCGATTGCAATTGGTCAGTGAACAAGTTTACAGCCGTTTCCATTTTATTCGGTGACGCCAGCTACGAGATATCTCGCAGCGTTCTTTCAGCATTTATCACATTACTTTAACCCTTTGCGGACGAGTGTCTGCAAATAATCGCCACTTTTCTGGTTTTGTGGACGCACTGTTCGTGTTCACTGTTAAAGCAGAAAATTTCAATTAATATTGTGGCGGCTCTCCTGCACCCACCACTAGAGGGACATACGAAATAGGCTTTCTCGAAAGTACTCGCTCCAACTACCTCGTCCATATATATACCGCCTTTAACCTTCCTTCCAATATCCCAACGTCTAAGGCAGGGCCTGCTAGGTAGCCTTACTGATGAGTCCACTAGCAGGCCCAGCACGAAACGCAACACCCTTCCTTTTCCTATTCTATCCCCTCTCTAAAGCTCCACAATATCGTTGATGAACGCTTCAAAGTTTTAAGAATTTGTTGTTCACCTGGAATTCGAAAGCTTAGAAATTTAAAGGCTTGGAATTCAAAGTCAAAATACTCTTTTTAAGCTTTACTATTTGTCGTCCGCAAACGGTTAAATACTATTTTAGTACTGTATCTGTGCGACTAAATGTGAAAGTTCTCTTTGAAATAAAATCTTGGCGCCTAAGGCGAGACGGTGAAAATTTGCCCGTCAGCGAACGGATTAAGATCGCCGTTCGTCAGCCGGCGAAAGAAGCGGTGGAAGAAAACAGGGAAGGGACGCCGAAGGAAGCCGCGTTACAAATAATTAGCAGGCGAGCGTAGCGCGCGTCGCGGAAGTGCACGTTAGCCCATTAGTTCCGGAGACTGATTCCGATTACTTAACGTTTCTCGTTAGGGCAGGGCTTCCTTCGTTACCATCCACTGGATGTTAGGTAACCCGTTTCGTTTGCGCGTCGATCATCCCAGGAGCCGGTCGTTTATCCGCGACAGATAGACAGGAAATTGTCCGTGCAGTCGTCGAAATGTCGCGGGTAGAACGGGGAAGAAGGGGAGGGTACACGGTATGGTTCTCGTTCGAGCGTAAAAATAAACGCGGCCTAAACTACACGCTTACGCTTAATCAGCCTGCAGACGATTATGCCTGCTGCATCGATGCGAGCGATGGCTTCAACTTTTACTTATTTATTATTATTATTTGCCGGCGAAGAATCCTTTGGTTTGGAATAAGAACAGAGAGATTTGTAGGTGAGTAGGATTTCGCGTAAGCAACGGTTGAAGGAATGAAAAGATAAGAAAAATCTACGGTGTCGCGAATATTATTCGAAGCCATTGTAATGCGGTTCGTACACGCGAGTCGACCGTATAGAGTTCGGTGAAATGCCGGCTGAAAAAGTGCACGTGTCCCGACCGATGCGACGGAACGTTTCTCGTTCGAAACGGTGCAGCATTGCTGTTAAATGTTTTTCGAACAAGTAGAGCTCGAAAAATACCGCGACTTGGTCGTGTATTTTCCAGCCACGCTGGAGCGAATTACTTAAACCCGTCGCTTGCACCGATGCACCCGCGCATGCGTCTCTCCGTTAGGATGCGTGCGATCGTTCGCGGGGCTCGCACAGTCGATTCGCTTTATTAGCCGGCTATCGGGGCGAATTATAAAGTGTGTCATCGGACAAAGTCGCGGGGCGGAGGAGAAGGGCCCGTGCTACGAAGGATGTGAATGACTCTATTTCGGTCGCGCGCGAGATCCGAACAGTGGTAGTAGCCGGCCCGCTATAAATACGAAGGGGAGTGAGCGGCCGCGATATCGGTCTCCGAGTAATTTCGTTCGTCGTCCTCCTCCTCCTCGCCTCTGGCTATGGATGTCTGGCGTCTGAAGGTTTCGCGAGGATAGCCGGGCAGAAAGATTTCGAGAGGACCAACACAGGAAGGAGTCGCCTAGCGGAGAGACACAGAGGGTGGGAAACGAGGAGAGAAGTGGAAGAGGGTTGGAATCGCGTCTGCGAACGAAAAGGGGGATGGGGATGGAAACGGCGAAGGGGATGGCGACGCAGCGACAGAGGATAGAGTTAACGGGAGCGGCGGAGGGTGGAAAAAAGGACACGAAGGACGCGGCGCGGAGGAGAGGAGACGGTGGCTCGGTCATGAACCGACGAAGAGGAGGAGGAGGAGGCGAAGGGTTGGAGGAACGCGAAGCTGTCGCTGCAGGAGGCCGGAGGAGAGGTTGGCGTGGTGTCGTCGACGAGACTGGCGTAGAAAAGGGGGGTGAAAAATAATCGTGGATGAGCGAAGCGCCTCCGATGGATGCAGAGGAAGCGCCTCGCTCGCTCGCGCGCGCGAGATGGTACTTTTCATCCTGGCATTACCGTGATTAGTAACTCCGCTACTTGCCGGCGCGCACTGTCGTTCGTAATTTTTTTTTCGGGAATTAAAGCAGCTACGGCTGCGACGAATACGAGCTGTCGACTGGCAAATATTTAATCTTTCAAAGCACGCGCCGGAGACGGGAGCGAGAGGGCCAACTGCTGCGAGCTTTTGCATTTGCATTCGCATTCGGGCTAGACAACCAGCACGAGGAGATCGTTGACGTCAGATTCGCGCTACTTCGGAGCGATGTTAGAAGTCGACGAAGTACTCGGGATTCTTGGTGTGCAGTCGTGATCGCTTCTGGTTAGATGCAGTCAGTCGTGAAAGTCTGTACGTACCCATTGCAACTTTCGAATAATCGCGAAGGCTCGCGAAATGTAGAATTGCAAGCGGGAAATACTTTTAGTCGATGCTTTACAAAAGCAGGATCATTGTAATATGATACCTATCGCGATGATAGGAAAGTTCCATACATTCTACCCCAATTAATTAGCATTTAAACCCTTAAATGGATAAGGGCTCTTCGAATGCTTTTGCGAGTCACCGTGTGTCCGATTAAACGTACCTCGATAAGTCGTCGACTAATAGACTCAACAATTTCAACGAATACTATGAAATATACTAAATATACGCACAAAGATCGCTACTACTACTGTTTCTTTTTACTATTTTTACTACTACTTGTACTACAGTTCCACGGAAAGAAGGCACAGCGTGTTTACATTCGTACAGCGTCTTCGGTCAACAGCGATCACTGCCTGTGTTTATAGGCCAATCAGCGGACTGCAGCGAGAGTGGAAACGTAAACACGCTCTGCCTTCTTTCCGTGGAACAATAGTACATATTTGTGCATCGCTTTAACATGATCTATAGAAACGGCAACTTTATACGGCACAATCAAACGCGAATGCCTTTCGTACGCGTAAAACTTGAATTTCATCGACTGCAGTTGTGAAGTTGCAACAGAAATGGTGTTGGAGTGGTCGAAGCCTGGGGGACTTCCCCTAATTCGAAGATTCAATTGAGCAGGATCGCGTTGATTCCGAGCCAGTTGGCCGCGGCCGTGTTCGCCTCTCCTCGGTTCGCTGGATTCTCCGCTCGTCTTTATCGCTTGAATCGCCAACGATAAGGGTGCGTGATTTGCGATTACTCTGCCGCGTGCGCGCGCGATGCTTCTGCAGAAAGACCGGCGGCGGCAGCGTGCCGTTTCTGCTCGGAGGACTCACGATGAAAGCCGCAGTTAAAGTCACGGACGCTGCCGGTGGCGAGAGTTCGCGCCACTTTAGCAGCAAACGTACGCTGGCATAATGACGAGTAGCCCGTTTGTGTTCCTTCTCCTCCGCACCGTGATTGCTAACCTCGCGGAATCCCTGCTTCGGCTTCCGCGCAGTCGAGTGATTTATCAGCCGCCTGTAGGCGTCTTTGCAACTGGCGTCGAAATCTCATCTCGAGCAGAGGGGAAGAAATTTCCGTAGCTCGTACACCTTCATTCGTATCGTAGCCAAATAAAAGTTTGGGTTAATTAAACGGTGCGATAAGGACGTTAAAAATTGCACTCCTAATTAGAGATGGGACTAATTGCGTCGCGATATCTTCGCGCTGTTTTCTCTACGTTTAACGATACGTTCATAGTATCGTTAAGGTATCGATAAGATGCGTGCCCCTCCCTTATTTCCTAACGTATAACGTAGCTGTCGCTAATTATCTTACGGCCAGGGAGCGCAAAGCGGGAGATTAGAATTTCTGAACAACTTCTTAAAAGAATTGCCACATCTTCTAACGACGAGCATAATATACATACACTTGACACCCGCCTACTTTACATACTTACCATAACTTACATACTACACCTTACTTTCACCCTTCGCCTCTCGATTTCTCGCCCTCCGCCCGAGATAGGATTTTACACGGCAACGCTGATCGCGAGCAGCGATCCATAATCATTGGGTCGGCGGTGGTGTTGCAGCATCGAGCTGCGAAGTTGCCCCGACTGTGGAATTGGGCTGGAACCGGTGGTCCGACTAGCACCGAAAAGCCGATATCCTGGACAATAGCGTCGCGTCACGTTTCCCGCCTCGTTCGTTTAATTAGCCGTCGCGATGTTTCCCCCGGGAGGGACGAAGGCGGCCCTCCGAAGCTGGCAAGGGAGCGCGAAAAAGTTAATCAAAACGAACGGTGTTGGCGTTGGCGTTTTCTCGTTGTCGCCAGGGCGAATCTCCCTTCCAGCTAGTTAGGAAACACACAGCCGCGGAAAATACTGTTTGCCTCGTTCAAACCTGTCGCGATCCGTTGCGTAACTTCTCCACTTTTTTCTACTAATTTCGCGACCGACTTCTGCGAGATCGTTTGGCGAACGTGTGGTCTATTCGAGTGGCGCGTGCGAAGAAGTATCCTACGATCGCTCATTAGCGATTCTTCGAAGATAAACGTGGCTCGTTTCGTTGGACGATCAACCATTTCGCTATCGTAGCTTCGAAATTGCACACGCGTCTTGCAACAGCGTACGTACATGTACTTTTTTCCGTAGTGCAATTATTCGTGCAACAGTGTTACGCTGTGATTAATTATATAGAGCGTGTTCAAGTGTTTAGATTTATGCTACTCTCGTATTAATGAACACGGTCATTTTTTTTACTGTTCGAGGTTCCAACTTTTTAACGTGCCACAGCGAAAGGGTTAACGAAGGTGACGGTAAATCTTAGCGTGAAATCCGAGACGAATTAACCCTCTATCGATGATCGCGTGATTTTCTCGTAAAGAAGTTCCCAGTTTCGACAAGCGTGTAAAGAGGAGTTGCAATTAATACGTACAATTTCACGTTCCGACATCCGTGTTCATGTTTCATTTTCTTAAAATTATTGAAGCATTTCCAAAGAAAACAGCACGCGATCGAATTGAACAAAGTCACGCAGCTCGTCGTAGGGTTAATCAGAGACTTAAAATTGTTTCTTTTAATCCACAAGTACGTGCGCATACATATGTTTTGCTGTTTGACGAACGAAGAGATACACGTCGGACCAGAGTAATCGAACTCGGAACAAATAGACGATATGAATTATCTATAACTAAAACTGGGACGAACATTGTTCTTCTCTTGCACTCGTGCCTCGACGCCAACTACTCTTATCAGCCTAGACAATTTTCTTCGCAGCATCGCGTTTCAAATAAAATAAAACGAATGCGGCGTTCCATTTATTATCTCGTTACAAATGTTACAACCGTAATAATCTTGTCTCCGCGACGTCTGCAAATATCTGTCAGCCTCCCCTTCGAAAGATACGGGTGCAAGTTCCTCGACCCGTAGAGCGTGGGATCGATGGGACTTAAATCGGTCGATCGATCCGAAGGCCGGCGGATCTTTTAACATTGAAAATATTTTTGGGGAAGTATGGCGGCGAATATATAGCGGGGGGAATCCGAGAGTGACGGTGGAATGACGTCACAATGCGATGAAGCGTGAATGGGGTGACGCATTACTTGCTTTGCTCATTCGTGCGTTATAACAATATTTTCAATATTGCTGACTCTTGCTTCTAGCGAAGACTGTACATTTTATTTTTTTCATTCGAATGACGCTTCTGGCGAGAGCGTAGGAGCGAGCTTACGCGGCGGGCGCGTAGGGAGGCGTGCATAGTAACAGGTGGCACTCACACGAGCGTAAATGCAGTTTGACGACGGCCATTGAGCCCTCGCCTCCTTACTAGCCACCGCTCTCTCTCTCTTCCTCTCCGTGCAAGTGTGTTTGAGAAGCTTGTCCCGTGTATCGAGATGTCTCCAAGTGCTATCTCGACGGAGGGTCATCGCGAGAAGATCCTCTCCCAAGGTGATCCCGACCAAACAACGGATCTCGGATCGCTCCTTATTGGTGGTATTGGATCCATCCTCCGCTGCGTTGTCGCCCCGTCGCCGTGAAACCGATTCAACCTGCTCGCTCGATATCTTCGGATATCGATAACCAGCTATCGCGTCCGGGCTTTGTTCGTTCGTGGTTTCCGCTCTCGGTCGTCCTGAAATTTCCCTCTTAAAACCCGCCTCCTCTGAGTTCTCTCGTCTGTCGATCCGACTCGCTTTATTCTCCTTCTTCTTCGACTTCTCTTTCGCGCACGGTTGCGAAAATTGGTCGACGGATATTAGATGCAGACGACGGAACGATTTCTGAATGCACGATCTTGGGTATTATATATATTTTCCCCTTACTTTTCCAATTAAGAATAGCAGTTTGTGTTGGAATGCAACGATGATGCCAGATGTGTCAAGCATCGACGGCCTATGGTTCTCATCTTTCAGGCATTTTAAGCCGTGCCTTGTGAAGGGTTTGTCCGTGGTGCGGACAAGGCTTTTGGTTTTTTCACCCTTGTGTTTAGTTAACAGCCGAGAGTCGAAAGACACACTTGTCATTGTCGTTGCGTGCAACGCAGAAAGTTCAAGTTTCTTATAGCTCTTTACTCATTCTTATATAATTATAGACTGTATACGCGAATCCCTAGATATTTAATACGTTAATGTATTATATGATAAACTGATTTTACAACAGTTTGTTATTATTTATTCGTTACGATCGTTTGCGTTGCGGCTTAGGATGGCTTCCAGTTACGCTCTTACGTCTTCCTTGCGCTGCTTTTTATCGCACTTGCGTTGTTTGTTGTACGCTTTTACATCACGCCTATATTATTCGTACTCCGACGATAATAAACTACGAGAAGCTAATAACTGGGGATAAATTAACGTAATCCGCGGTAAGAGAATTCGATCAGGAATAGTATTTGGCCCTTCGTATTTCGAATCATATTTAACTCTGTACGCGAACAGTGCAATTTATTAAACGACGCAGAGGAAAGTTGAAGAAAACAGGGGAACCGAATGCAATAACTTTTACGCGTACTTTTGCTTTTGGTAGAAGTCTTACATTGCCTTCTACCGTTTCCAATAAATTTATATAACATACGAAAGGTCGCATGGCTATCAATAAAATAATAGCAGCAGCACGTGCAAAATTTATAATATTGCGAACCCTTTCTTTTACCAAACTACCCCGCTTTGTCTAACTTCCCCCTATACGTCTTAACAGCTTCTAATAATTCCTTTTTCTAACTTTCGCCTATGATTTCCCACGAAACGCATTTCTTCTTTGCAAACACCTCGACGCCATTTCCTTCAACAACGCCGCGAACGCAAGAAAAAATCCTTTCTATTTCCCTGCACCTTAAATGAACTTCGAACAAAAGTTACGCGATTTCAAAAGCGCGAGAACGTTCGCGGGATAAGCTAATATATATACGTATTTATCGGCGCAGTTTTTATTTATTCGTCAAAGGTAGGGGGGATCTGGAACGCGAATGGACGCGGTTAAATTTCATCGATGACACTGGAAGCGCGGAGGGAAAAAGCGGGTATCGTTTAAATTCGAGCGCGTCGGAACGACATCGATAGTGGCGAAGCTTTTTGAAGCGTGGAAATTTATTCTGTGCTGCAACTGCGTGGCGGTGGCGCAGATTTGAACGGGGACGCGTTGAACGTTTCATTTCACGGAAACAAATGGAAACGTCTGGACGATGTTGGCCAGACGTTCCGGTTATCGGGAACACCGTGTCGGCCGCGTCGGGCGTCAGCAAATAGCCCCAAAGCGTGTTCGTTGCGCTTTCTCTTCGCCGATCCGCGCTTTTCCAACCCCCTCCGTCCAATTTTGCCACTGGTCCAATTTGATTGCTTCTGGACACGTGACAGGTAATACCTTCCCGCGAAATCCCGCCTCGCGTTAAATACCGCCGGCTATTTTTCTCCTCCCCCTCCCCCCCTCTCTGTTTTCAATCTTGCGATAACCGACGTGTGCAGAGGGAAAAATGATCGCAAAAATTGAAATCGGCGAAAACCGGTGCGCGCGTGTGTTCCGCTCGTTCGATTCGGTTGAATTACGTTTTCGTATTTTCCGTTTCACCCTGCAACGATCTTCGTGATTTTCGTTCAACTTCGATGCGTGTTAGTAAGAAACACTGAAGCTTTCGAATACGTTCGCGAAAGGGTTAATTAGGTTAAGGGTATATTGGTGGAGTTTTGTCCCAAATATAAATCTTCGTTAACTCGTTCATCTTTTGTAAACCAATTGAATAGTATTCGCAACAAAAGCAACCCTTCTCCGTTTCTGTCTTTTCCCAGAGGAGCAGAAGAACACTCTATGCTTCTTCTATAATAAGAAGATGTCTATAGATGCTTATACGTTTACTACGATAAATTACGATTCTTTTAACTCTTTTTCGAGGCACCGGGATTCTTCTTTCATTTTAAAATTCGTAAGCGGGTCTAAAAGGGGTTAAAAAGGTTGGGCATTTTTTGTACCGCTACTCTTTGAGTGGTTAAACGGAACAGTCGCATCGTATTACGCTATTGTTTCAGACGCTACTCGCAGTTACGTTGCACGGCTAATTACGTCCATTTAAATTACCACGTTGCTAATCTCGCAACCAAAGTTGCTAACCTCGCAACCAAAGTTGCTAACCTCGCAACCAAAGTTGCTAACTTCAACAGGCCTTTCCTTTGCCACGAATCACGAATTCTCCAACAGTTCGATACGATTTTTGCGCGAGCGTTGTTCCGTTGATCTCCGAATTTCAACGCGAACCTTTTGATCCCGCCACGCGTTTCCGTTTCCTTTTCCGTTTCGAAGCCCGCGGAACGGATCCAAAGAACGCGCTTCGCGACGATTGTGCGCCGCGACGGCCTGCCGCCAATTGAATTTGCATCTAGCTCGCGACTCGTCGCGGCCAGAGAGGGAAAAAATATTTGCGGTAGACGCGCAATTAACTCGACAAGCTCCGAATGGCGGAATACAGGGCCGGGGAACGGGTTGAACGCAGCGGGACGAGTAGGAGAAAGTAGACGAATGGAGGCTGCTTACCTTCGCGAGTATTTTCGCGGAGCATAGGAAACGCCAGTCGTCGGTCGCCGCTTAATGCGAATTTCACATGCATAGAAGAAACGAGCGAGAGCCGCGAGGGGTTGGAGGAGGGGGGAAGGTTGGGACAGGAAGCGATGCCAGGCACGTAGCATTTTAAAATGGAAAGGAGAGGACGAGGAGAGCCGCGTTGCGCGGACGACGACGCAGCGTTTCGTCCTTGCCGCGCGTTAAAAGCTCCGAGACGACATTTTGCCTTTTTCCTTCCCCTGCTCGGATAGATGTACCGCCGCGTACTGCCACTTTAACATTCGCGCGTACCTTTGTTTAACTATTTTTTAGAACGAAATAATAATAGAAAACTTCCTACGAATTGAAATAAAGTCGATTTAAATTGATCAGAAATTTGCAGCATGTTTCTGTTGTAATCGGTTCATCGACTAAATCTTACGAGTGTAGTTCGTTGTCGTAAACCAAAGGGTTAAGTAAACGGATTCGAGTGTTGGTTATAAGGACATTGACAGAATACGGTACGTCTACCCTATTCCTCTCTCTCTCTCTCTTTTTCTCCTTCTTTTTCTCTTTTTCTTTCTCTCACTTTTTCTCCTTCTCTCTCTTTTCTCCTTCTCTCTCTTTTCTCCTTCTTTTTCTCTTTCTCTCTTTTTTCCTCCTTTTTTTATCTTTCTCTCACTTTTTCTCTTTCTCTCTTTTTCTCTTACTTTTTCTCCTTCTTTTTCTCGTTCTCTCTCTCTTTTTCTTCTTTTTCTCTTTCTCTCTCTTGTTCTCCTTCTCTTTCTCTCTCTTTTTCTCCTTCTTTTTCACTTTCTTTTTCTCCTTCTTTTTCTCTTTCTCTTTCTCTCACTTTTTCTCCTTCTCTTTCTCTCACTTTTTCTCCTTCTTTTTCTCTTTCTTTTTCTCTTTCTCTCTCTTTTTTCCTTCTCTTTCTCTCTCTTTTTCTTCTTCTTTTTCTCTTTCTCTCTCTTTTTCTCCTTCTTTTTCACTTTCTTTTTTTCCTTCTTTTTCACTTTCTTTTTCTCTTTCTCTCACTTTTTCTCTTTCTCTCTTTTTCTCTTTCTCTTTCTCTCACTTTTTCTCCTTCTTTTTCTCTTTCTCTCTCTTTTTTTCCTTCTCTTTCTCTCTCTTTTTCTCCTTCTCTTTCTCTCTCTTTTTCTCCTTCTTTTTCACTTCCTTTTTCTCCTTCTTTTTTTCTTTCTCTTTCTCTCACTTTTTCTCCTTCTCTTTCTCTCACTTTTTCTCCTTCTTTTTCTCTTTCTCTCTCTTTTTTTCCTTCTCTTTCTCTCTCTTTTTCTTCTTCTTTTTCTCTTTCTCTCTCTTTTTCTCCTTCTCCTTCTCTCTCTTTTTCTCCTTCTTTTTCACTTTCTTTTTCTCCTTCTCTTTCACTTTCTTTTTCTCTTTCTCTCACTTTTTCTCTTTCTCTCTCTTTTTCTCCTCCCTTTTCTCTTTCTCTCTCTTTTTCTCCTTCTTCTCTTTCTCTCTCTCTCTCTCTTTTTCTCCTTCTTCTCTTTCTCTCTCTTTCTCTTTCTTTCTCACTTTTTCCCGCCCTTTTTCTTTGCCCGTTTTCCGCGAAGTCGCGCGCGTCCAACGGCCGCTTGCACAACCCCCTTTCGATTCCGCCACGCTCCCGTTCTTCCGGGACCCGCAAAGAGAAGAGCAAACAACGCGGTACAGGCCCCGCCGTTTTTAATATTGCGCGCCAGCCCACCCGACTGAGTATCATAAGGCTCGAGATGAATTCCCGTGGAATATCGGGGCGAATCCGACGAGCGATCGTGTCGCCGTTCCTTTGATTCGGTTTTGCGCAACGCGAGCGACGGGAAACGATATCCTACGACAGGTTTGCCGTGCTGAAAACGAAGTACGGTTGTCGATAAGTCGAAGACCGATGCAATCGTTACTATTATTCGTATTTTGTACGGGTGAAATATCCATTTGGTACATAGATAAACGAATACAATGCGTAGCAATTGAATGCTAAGGGTTTGGACGCTTCGTCTCGAAGTAGAAGCAGAGATAGAGAAATGTAGAACGATAACGTGGTTTGTTGACAATAATAATTCTATTCTGCGTGAACCTAATTACTATTCAGTACTGTAATATGGAATGTAGCAGAGGAGCGTTACTTTTTAAAGTATAACAGCTCGCGTTTAGATGTAAAGCCATCGGTGTAAAGATTTCACGTATGTAATCAAATCTAGCTCGACCAAAACAAAGTCCACTGTGCTGTAATTTTCTCTCTCCGCCTTGCAACACGCCAACTGAAAACGTTCAGGTTTAGATTAGTAAGTGATATCGAAAATTACGAAAAAGACAGCTATTTAAATTGTGTCTTCTTTTGCAATGAATTTCAACGTGTGTTTCAAAAGTAGCAGCTAATATTTTTATAGAGACAAATATTTCTCTGTCAGTGATCGCAGATGTTTGCCTCTAAACATCGTCGAGACTTTGTTTAGACCTTTCCAACAGCGGAGCGATTTCCTCTTTCGTTCGCGTGAATCGAAGAGATTCACGTATTTCAAATAGATTCATCGGTGTATGTTATTAATTTAATTTAGGGTAAACCGCAGCGGATCGGATTGAAACGAGAATTTAGTTCGTATTTGTTACACCGCCGTAGTGGCGAGCATTTCGATCGTTCGTATTATCTCACCCCTCTCTCGCGCACTTAACTCAATAGCCTATCAATTGTTTTATCAACTGAATTTTTATTTTCATCCACTTCGTTACTTAATACGCGCGCACAGATTAACCACGGATTCCGATACGCGCCCAGAAACGGTTCTTTCTGCCTTAACCCTTTGCGGACGCGTGTCTGCAAATAATCGCCACTTTTCTTCTTTTCTGGACGCATTGTTCCCTGTTAAAACCGAAAATTTAAATTAATATCGTTGATCAACGCTTGAAAAGTTCGAAGAATTTGTTGTTCACCTGGAATTCGAAAGCTTAGAAATTTGAAGGCTTGGAATTCAAGGTCAAAATGCTCTTTTTAAGTTTTACTATTCGTCGTCCGCAAATGGTTAAATAACTATTATCAGCTGTTTCTCGTGAAAAGAGAGACTAAATTGACGCCGAAGAACGATGAATGAAATTTTCTGCTACTTTAAATGTGGCAGTACGTAATCTATTAGCTACTGTACTCCATTATTTATTTATTCATCTACGGGTAATAACCTATTGATATACGAGCAATTAATACGCAATTAGACTGTGAAAAAATTGTAGTGATTTCTTGCTAGTTCATCTCTTGGATCGATCCTGTATAATGATTCGCTTTAACTCGTTTCGCAAGCCGTGCACAATTTTTCTGAGATACGAAAATGCTTTCGCACGTTTCGCTTTGCATTTCTTTTCCCGCAACGTTACGATCTATTCCGCTGTAATTTTGCAGTAATCCCTTGCCACCCCATTTTTTTTTAATATTGATGCGTACTACGTGAATTGTTCAATAGCTTTGCACGGTATTATACGCGAAGTAATCAAATATTATACGCAATATTCAATTGGTGACTTTCAATCAGTGTAAACTGAAACCGAAAACAAAGTTAATATTTAACTTTGTCGCCAGCGGAGTCCCTTTTTATTGAACCGATAGCGTAATTCGTGTTACGAGCGTGACTCGTTACGATATAGCAAAGCGTTAACGCAAACGTAGTAACTATTGGAATGTATCCTTTTGTTACATCTTCTAAGTCGCGTATGTACACGTTACCTTTATCCTCGTTTCGCTACTCTCGTCCTGACCGCGAAACAATTAGGATATTAACCCTGTACGGTCTTAGAACTCGCGTTTCGCGGAAAGGAATTAACGAATCTTTGACCGGTGTGCTCCGACGGCAAATTAATGTCGCGAGGACGCGTTTAGTAGGTGATGTGATGGATGTGTGGAGCTGTAGAGAGGAGATAGAATAGGAAAAAGGAAGGGTGTTGCGTTTCGTCCTGGGCCTGCTAGTGGACTCATCAGTAAGGCTACCTAGCAGGACCTGCCTTATACTTGGGATATTGGAAGGAAGGTTAAAGGCGGCATATATATGGACGAGGTAGTTGGAGCGAGTACTTTCGAGAAAGCCTATTTCGTATGTCCCTCTAGTGGTGTATGCAGGAGAGCCGCCACAGATGTATACAATATTATAACTCAACACTTATTTATTTAAAGTTAACTATTCGACAGGTGATGCTTAAACGGTGTGTGTGTTGTATATGGTGTCTTTCTTAAATCTATCGTTCTAGAGTTCTGCACCAAAAAAAGTAAACTTCACTCAGGAGGAGTCTATGGTGGATCGGTGGGGATGTAGGAGGAACTATGTAAAAAGAGGGAAATTTTGAGTGATGATTGGATTAGGGAATTCTGAAAATTGGCAAGGGTGGAGGAAAGAGGTGGTGGAGGGAAACTGGCAGTAGGGATGGCAAGGTAAGCGGTAAATTCTCGGGTTTTTCCCCAAAATTTTATGGGGGACCCGCAACGTGCCGCGGACTGGATTTTTAAGGGATGGTTTGAGTGGAGGTTTACGATGGATTCAAAGACTGACTGTCGTGGCTGATTGCCTTTTTGATTTTGAGGGTTTACGAGCCCATCGGTACCGTGACACTAAGTTGTACGGTGCATTGTGCATCGTACAAACTCTTTGCGGACGAGCGTCGACAAATAGTCGCCTAATCATTTTTGGTTTTCTGAATCCGTGTTGACATTTAAAGCAAAAAACTTAACGTAACGAATACTTAATACATTAGTAAACGTTTAAAATCGTTGGGCATTAAATAGTTGGGAACTCTCAAGAACTTCAAAATTCAAAGGCATAAAATTCAAAACTAAAGTACTCTCATAGGTGTCGTTAGTTCTCGTCCGCAAAGGGTTAAAGAATAGTTAAGTTTATTTGTAATTAATATACTTGTATAATACCTCTAATTAACTCAGATTACGATATAGATTCTACGATATAAGAACACACGTGTGCGGCCGCACGTTTTTCACATTCTATCTTTTCTCTACCGGAAGTAGAAGGGAATCCCCAACTGACATCTATTTCCTTAAACGCTTCCTCGTATTACGTAAGATAGATTCGACGCTTACACCGAATACAAATGAATGTCCCAACAGATATAATTTGTATAAAGTGCGAACTATATCGTTGACTTCATCCGGTAATCGGAGTTCGCTGTGTCTTAATCGGTAGCTCTGTTTCCAACGATAATTAAAGACACAATGGAAATCGTTGGATCAGCGTTCGGACGTGTTGACCAATCCGCAGTGAATCAACGTAGCTAAGCACGATTTCAATCGAGTTGAACCGCTTTTTACCCGACGGTGAGTTGCGTCCGGACGCGAACGCGACTTAAAACATCGATCGCAATAGAGCCCAGCTTCGCTGTAGCCGAAAGATTAATACGACTACGTAGTACGAAAAGTGGTTTTGCACAGTTTCGGAATCCCCCGGCGTCAATTTCAGCGCCCGTGTCGCGGAATTTCCGCGGCGCATAAATTTCCCCGAGCTAATCCCGCAAAAACCGAGGCGAAACGGTTGCCGCGACCGCGAAACAAGAAGCCGACTTTTAAAGGGTTAAAAGGGAGAGTTAAGGCTCAACCAGGCGTGCTTGCAACGCTGCTTCTTGCCTACGCGATTCTCTCTCTCTCTCTCTTTCTCTCCTTCTCTCACTCTATTTTTCTCTTTCTCCGTTTCTGTTTCTCTCTTTCTCTCTCCTCTCTCTCCCATTCTGTTTCTCTCTTTCTCACTCCTCTCTCTCTATTTCTCTCTTTCTCCCTTTTTGTTTCTCTCTTTCTGTTTTTCTGTTTCTCTCTTTCTCTCTCCTCTCTCTCCCATTCTGTTTCTCTCTTTCTCACTCCTTCTCTCTCTCTATTTCTCTCTTTCTCCCTTTCTGTTTCTCTCTTTCTGTTTCTCTCTTTCTCTCTTTCTGTTTCTCCCTTTCTCTCTTTCTGTTTCTCCCTTTCTGGTTCTCTCTTTCTGTTTCTCCCTTTCTGGTTCTCTCTTTCTGTTTCTCTCTTTCTCACTCCTTCTCTCTCTCTGTTTCTCTCGTTCTCTCTCCTTTCTCTCCCATTCTGCTTCTCTCTTTCTCCCTTTCTGTTTCTCTCTCCTTCTCTCTCTCCCTTTCTGTTTCTCTCTTTCTCACTCCTTCTCTCTCTATTTCTCTCTTTCTCCCTTTCTGTTTCTCTCTTTCTCTCCCCTTCTCTCTCTCCCTTTCTGTTTCTCTCTTTCTCTCTCCTCTCTCTCTCTGTTTCTCTCTTTCTCACTCTCTCTATTTCTCTTCTTCTCTCTCCTCTCTCTCTCTATTTCTCTCTATTTCATTTTTTCTCTCTCCTCTCTCTCTCTCTCTCTCTCTCTCTATTTCATTCTTCCTCTCTCCTTCTCTCTCTGTATTTCTCTCTCTCTCTCTCACGTACACGCGCACAGCGTGTTCTTGTGCTCGCGCGTTGCTTCGCCGCTCGTATTCGAGGGCAGTCGCCGATAAAACGCTACGTAACGCTTCGTCCGGAGCGAGTTGCGGCCCGCGGCTCGCAAATCGAACGGTTCGTCGACGGGGGCCTTGATTCTCGAGGGCCGATTAATTACCGGTAGCCGGTTTCGTCCTTCCGCCACGAATTTCTCCGGCTATCACGATCCTGCTGCGTTCGTTTCGCGCCGCTTAAAAATCGAACTGGTTTATCTACTACCGTTAGCGACGCGATACCGTGTTTTGTCAGCTTCCCCCTCGCGACGCGCCAAATAGTAAGACGATGAGATACCCCACTCTCTGACCGGTGAAGTTTTTTGCGTCCTCGACTCTGCCTCGTAATTAGAACGTGAACTTTGCCGAACCGGGTCTCGGTTGATGTGATGATTGATCTTGCCTTCCAGTTGATCGGTTACTGTTCCCCGATCTTTCGCCTACTTAATTTTCCCGTAAACGCACGTAAATCCATGATACAATAATGTTGAAGTACAACGAATCAACGCCGTACGGGCCAGCGTGGGCACGCCAGAAATTACGTCGTCACGGAAACGTGTTTGTTGCAGTCATTTGTTTTCTTCTGCTTCCCTTGCAGACGCGAGTGTAGCAGTTCGGTTTCGTTTCTTTGCTAGACCTCGCCGCGTGATTACCCATCGTAAAACCTTTGTTAAAATCTATAGAAGTTTATTTCTGAAAAACGAATTATATTCCCTACAAATAATTTACACCCTGCGTTCTTCAATCTTTTCCCTATTTACACGACAATTTGCGACTCCCTGTACGCGTTATATTATTTCACGGCACGTTTCATCGAACGAATGCCGCAACCGTACGCGAGGTTTTCGAACGCAAATTAGTTCGTTACAGAAATCTATCCTAACCGCGTAGCGCATCGAGATTTATCCATCCGCGATTGAAACGGCGTCTGTTCGTCGCGGAGGCGTGTGCCGGGTATCGAAGAATCCCGAGTTCGAACAGAGCGATTCCAGTTGAGACGAGTCGACGCGACGCGACGCGATTCGATCGAACGAGGCACGGTGGAACACGCGGAAGCGTCGGAGTGGAAATTCGAAAGAAGGGTGTTCCAACAATGGGACACGGGATTCGTGTTGGTGGAGCCAATTGAACGACACACAGTGACGCGGCAACTCGTTTCTCGCTGTTACATGGAAACGAAACGAAACGAAACGAAACACGGTACAGCAGCAGCAGCAGCTCTCCCAGGGGTGACGTAATCTTTGCTTTCGATTACATCCCGGCCAAACGAAGATTCCGCCGCGTGCAATTTACGCGCATACTACTATCCTCCGGCCGTGTATTATTTCGCGGCGGAACCGAGCTTTCAGCCGTGGAGGAGAGCAGCTGTCAGATGGAGGCAGCCAACTGGAAAGAGAATTTCTGAGAGGCGAACCGAGCCTAGCCAGCGCGAGTCGCTTTTGAACGGTCGGCAAACTGCATCGCGGCGACTACGGGTCGATTCTTTTCTAAGCTACGCGAACACCGTGCTTTATTTATTTATTCATTCATTCATTCATTTATTTATTAACGGGAGTAAACTATTTAGAGTACAAGGAGAAGAAAATTAAGATTAATCCAAGTAAGAGTTAACCCTTTGCGGACGAGCGTCGACAAATAGTCGCCTAATCATTTTTTGGCTTTTCGAATCCATGTCGACTATTAAAGCACAAAACTTAATGCAATGAATACTTAACGTAATAATAAACATTTAAAATCGTTGGAAATTAAATGGTTTGGAACTGAAAAGCGTGAAAACTCAAAGTCGTGGAATTCAAAACTAAAGTACTCTCGCAAGTGTTATTACTTCTCGTCCGCAAAGGATCGAAAGAACGTAGCGCGTGACATTTAAAGATAGCGGCGGGATTGGAAAAGAAGTCGATGGATGTACGATGCACGTTGACATTTTTTTAGAATCGAGTTGAGACGTTTGTTAATAACGCGTAGCGTAGTATGAGCTTCATCTAACGCAAGAGTTTGGTGTCTCGAATAGCTGTGAAAGACGTGGTAAACTCAAAGCGACTCGAATACGAGAGAACACGTAGCAATACTATTAATTACATTACAAACAAAACGAGTATTGTTCTTCTAATATTTAACGACTACTAAATTAACTTACAAGCATAGGAATGTCAAACCATATCAGATTTGGTCACAATTCTGAAAACAAGCGCGAAATTTCGCGACAAACTTGGTATCATCGAAGGCGTTGAAAAAGATAAATTCGTCTATATTCTGGCAAAGTTTTAAAATCACCTGTTCCATGTTACCAACGTTCACCGTGTGCACAGGTGTTCGAAATCGATGGCCTGCGTCGTTCGTAGCGAAAGGGTTAATCGATTCCAACACCTCCAGCGCGATTCTTTCGCAACGGAGCGTCCGCGTTTCGATCGCGAACGTCCTTCGACGCGCGTTTCTCTTGCGGTCTCCGCGAGAACCGCGGGAGATGACATTTTACTCGTTACGTTCGCTTCTTCTCCTCCTCTTGCCTGCGGCTATCCGGTCGTGTCCATTACTTTGCAACGTACGCGCGGAGAACTGCGGCGGGTGGAACAGGATGCGCAGAGGTAGGCAGAGGAGAGGCAGGTCGTTTAAATCCCTCTTCATCCCCTTTATGGTATCGCAACTCCGACGATATTTCATCCCTCGCGGTGGCGAGCCAGTTTCGAGCATAATATCAAAGGGAATGCTGCAAAGCTCCGAAGAACGGAACGACTCCGGCCGAAAATCCTTTCGAGCAAGCAACTCTTCTCCGTGCGTTGCCCTCCTGCATTTTCCAACCAACCCCACCAAACTTCCGTCTTTTATTTACCCCGTTCGATATTCTTCGGCTCGCCGTTTCGACGATTCTTCCCCACGGGGTGCAATAGTTATTTATTTAGCGGCTATACGATTTAACCTCTTGGCACACGAGCAAGAGAAATCGTTTGAATAATAGTGATACGTAACGAAAAGATATTTAATAATATAGCAGTGTTATTAGGGGTACGCGGAAGGTTCCGCGTCAGTCTGTGTACATCCGAGTATTGTCTCGTTTCGCTTGGAGTGGGGAACGCGTTCCGAGAATCGCGTGAAACGTCACGTCAAAAGTAAGTTGCTCTGAATCACCGACCGGTTTTCGTCTCGAAATCTCCATAAGAATTTTCGCAATAGCACGATCAAATCCTAGTTCCCCCACCACGCTTCTAAGCTTCGACGAATGTCGTAGCCTTTACGAATACCCGAATGAATGTTTACTTACAAACCAACTATTTGCCACACTGCGGATCTCTTCGCGAATTTGGATTCTTACGAGTAAAATTAAAGGAACAAGATGTAAATAGGGAGTCTTTTCATCCCCTAAACACCGTATTACATGTAATGGTAATATATTATTATATTACAATTATACACGCGATATATTATTATATTGCATTATTACACTATTGATTTTGTCTCTCTTTAGAGATTATACATAAATGTAAAATACCGCGTTTTCCGATATAAATATAAGGATGCTTAAAGAAAGTAAAGAATTCCTGAAAAAGTAAAGCGTCGCTACTGCAAACTATCGATAATCCATACGACGAGTTAACTCGTCATCCTCGGCTAACGGGTTAAGAAGTTTCTTAGGTTTTGCTGAATAATTAAGTAGTGGGCTGGTATAACAATACAGTATAACATTTAAATACAAAAGCAACGTCTTGTCACACGGCAGTTCTCTTAACATTTATTTTTACACAACTGCAAACTATCGATAATCCATACGACGAGTTAACTCGTCATCCTCGGCTAACGGGTTAAGAAGTTTCTTAGGTTTCTCTGAATAATTAAGCAGTGGACTGGTTTTACAATACAGTATAACATCTAAATACAAAAGCAACGTCTTGTCACGCGGCAGTTCTCTTAACATTTATCTTTACACAACTGCAAACTATCGATAATCCATACGACGAGTTAACTCGTCATCCTCGGCTAACGGGTTAAGAAGTTTCTTAGGTTTCTCTGAATAATTAAGCAGTGGACTGGTTTTACAATACAGTATAACATCTAAATACAAAAGCAACGTCTTGTCACACGGCAGTTCTCTTAACGTTTATCTTTACACAATTGCAGTGAATCGTTGGCTCCATAAAAGCGTAATATCCTAGACTACAATTAGTTAAAAGTAATTGTACAAAGATGTCAGATGCGTGACATCTGATTACCATACAGTCTATTTAGTTATCGATTCCCCTGCTATATCGATACGCGTTTTCGGTTACGTATCATTACCTGTTCCAACAAAGTTCTTTAATCCTTTAACCTTTAAAACGAGTTAACTGTTCCTGCTCGCGAGTCCAAGTCCGCGGTAGCGAAAGGGTTAAGAGGCGAAGAAAGAAAGGCGGAGAAGCGCGGCAAAAGGTCGACGAAAGAAACGACACACGCGTCACTGCGTCGCTTCCATGTACGGTTTTCTTGCTCGGCAAGGTTTGGCGTCCGCGCCAGCGGATCCTAGGCGGAGAGTTATCAATCTTCCGTTCGGTGGGTTGCGCGCGTCGTGGCCGAAGTTCAACGCGACAGAAATTACCCCGGAGGCATCTATATTGCGCTCACGACTGCTAGCCGCGAGCCGTATCGCCCGGCAACGATGTCTATATAAATTACGCGGCGGCAACTTCCAGCAGACAACTTTCCCTTCTCTCTCTCTCACGGCGAATTTTCATCGAGAACTCTCCGTGCAGCTTTATTCACGGCCGATCTTTCCAGCAGGGAAAACACGCGGCGCATAGTATTACAATGTTACAATATAACACTAGCACTAAGTAGTATAATAATAGTCTCTAAGGAGAACAAATCAATAGTGATCGTATAATTTGTGACGCGTTTCCCAAGAATACGGATACTCCGAGTTAACCCCTTGTCATACCATTCTTTTTTTATTTATTTATCATTGATACACGTCACTGTAAGTTATCGAATTAGCTTTATACATTGTTGTATGCGAAGCGTTCAAATGTTATATGTAACTTTTAATCAGCGATTCTCAATCGTGATGGACCGAAACCGAGAATTACAAGTTAAAATTTAGAGTTGGTGCAAGGGGGAATCGCTTTTTATTGATGCAACACCATAATTCGCGTCACCAGTGAGAGACAAGTTATTGTATGTCAAGGGGAGGAATGTATTCGCGTGATTGCATCGATCAACGTTGACGTAACGTGCCAAGAAATGATATTTACGATTTCTGTGACTCCGAGTGGATATAAAATTTGAAGCTCGTCGAATAGACGAGTTCCATAAGCCTAGCGTTAAAAGTATCCTTATATTCGTATCGGAAACGCGTTGCTTTACATCTATGATCTCAATTAAAGCAGTCCTAAACAATAAGTATTAATTCGCTTCCATTCTCCTTTATTTCTACGTACAGAGAACGAAGTATTCGAAACCTGTCCGAAAGGAAAATTCGGGGTTCTTTTTTTTAAGACCAGCGGCTAAACATTTAGGTATTCCTATGTCATTATTTGACCATGATTACGCGTTAATTTTAGTTTAGACTAAATATTTGGCCGCTCGAGCATCGCCGCGTTAAAACCGATCTACCCTTCACCTACAAACTCTTGAATGGCATAGTCATATCTTCGGAAATACTTTCTATAATATATTTAACCACATCCGGACTAACTACAAGAAACCATCGTAGCACGATACTTCAAGAGTTCCACTCTACGCTATACGGTTCTTGTAGCTGCATAAATCGGATAATAATCAATGGAAACAGATTTTGTAATCAAGTAGACTTTTTCTCTACTTTTATTCCACCTTCTTACGGAACGTGGATAACAATGTTAGATTATTCCAACTTACTTAAGAAAAAATAGGACTACTATTAACGTCTACGCCTGTTATGTACTGTAAAATATCAATACGGTAATTTCGCGTTTGTTATTCAGTTTATAAGATACATTTCTCTTTTATATTTTGTTTATACGAAGTTAGCGTACGTGGGAATCGAAACCCGTAAATAAATAAATAAAAGAAAGGCGCGAAAAGGGTTCGTATGTATTCGGTTCGATGAAAAGAAGGCAAAAGCACCGTCGACGCGGTATGCGACGACGGTGCGTCGCTAATTTCGGAGCGCGGGCACCGAAAGCAAATTTTCTCGCGACGCGTCACGACTCCGCGACTCCACGACCACGCGAACGCGAACGCGAGGTAAGCAATCCTTTGGCTATGCTTTGCACTTTGCACACGTAGTAGAAGCGTTACTCGTCTCGCGCCGCTTGCCAACTGCCGAGTCCTCCGCTCTATCTATCTCTCTTCTCTTCTCTCTTTCGCTCCCTTTGCTCCTACTTTCCTGCCGCATAAGGCGGCCGTTAAATAAAGTTTCACCCTTCTCTCCTCCTCTTCCCTTCTTCCTCTCTCGTCGAGGCTGCTCGAGCTCGTCGTATTTTTTATCCATTCTCGTTCCCAGAAGAAATCTACGCGACGTCCTTGATTAAAACTCATCGGACGTCCTCTTGTTAATTTCCTCGGATCACCGGCCCCGTAACTTCACCGCGCCCGTCAATTAACCAGAAATGATTGTACCGTCGTTCCGCTACTACGCGAAGTCGTGGAAAGTTTCAGCAACGACCACAGGCCACGCGCCGACGTCTCTCTGCTTGTTCCCAATTTACTCTCTCGTTCGTTGGTCGAAGAGATCTCGAGAATGGGTAGCGAGAGAGGCCGTGCACCCCTGAGTGGATCAAAGCGGCGCGCAGAGTCGCTTTTATCCGTTCACGGGGTGGAATTCGCGCGAACCTGGCAATGGGAACGCGTTGCGTGGGCTTGTGCGCGTATTCCCATGCGAGGCCACGCTTCCGCGTGTCCTCTGCCAGCTATTTAGCCATTCCTGCCTCCGTGGGGCAAATACGGGAATATCTCTGCGAGTGGTACCGTTTCGGGACTCCTCGGCGATCGTCCAAAGAGAAGTACGAGTAGTTTTCGAGTAGCGGAACTCACCGGGGACTTCTAGAAATCGCTCAGCAGGCGGAGTAGAGATAGGCGAGTATCGGGAAAATAAAATGGTGAATTATAAGTTGCTACTCGTGGAGATATTCCCGTAGCGGAGCTGCAAAGATCTCACTTGCCCTTTAACCCTTTCACCGTCGATGCGCTGCAATCGCGGATGATATTCCAAGCGTTACGAAACTTCGGCGAAATTGTTTCTAGGTTCTGCGCGTTTCCGTTACGAATAGGGAGAACGTAGACACTCTGTTGGAACTTGTTCTTTAACTCTTTCGGGGAGCAAGACTTTCTTTTCCATGTTAAAGTTTGTAAGTGGGTTTAAAAAGTCCCACTGTGCAAAAGTAAAGTATATGAAAAGGCGAGGCATTTTTCATACCGCTGTGCTTCAAACGGTTAAGATCTAAAGAGATCCCGTTGCCCGTGTATTATCGCTGGATTAGCAGTTTATACTTTTGGTAGTCAACGGTGAAAGGGTTAATTGATCGGAGTAAAAGGAACGCGTCTCTTCTCTAGTATGCTAGAAGGTCTTTCAACCCTTTCGCTGCGAAACGAAAATCAAAAGCATAGATGGCAAACGATTTTCAGTAGCACGGAAATCGGATAGATATAAATACTTGGAACGCTTCGTGTTATCGATTATGGTCCGCTATTACTGTACTAATGAAAACGGAAATAATACAAAACGCTACTAGAGAAATAATACGGCTACTCTTCGTAAAATAATTGTCCAACATGTGAAGGCGTACTACATATGCGCTCTTCGCAGCGAAAGGGTTAACAAGAGTTTCCGAACGTTCAACGTTTTCAAGATACACATTTGCCTCGTGGTTAAACGTTTCCAATGATCGTAGCGATACTTCTCGTCTGTAGCCGATTAAAATTTCCGTCGCGACTAAGGGTTTCTTTCGAATGTGGAAAGGCAGCAACAGGATTGCAGGGAAACGAGGCTCTGGTTAGCCAGAAGCCAGCCGCGATTGCGGGAATTTGCGTCACGATGCGTCGTTTCTCGTTAACGACGAGCGCGCTCGCGTTACGAGCGCGTATATTTCACCGTTTTACGACGTTTTCGGCGATGGTTTTACGGCGGTTCGCGTGTACGTACAGTGGTCGCTTTGCACGCCGGAACGAGCACGATTAGAGAGAGCCATGTGCCGAGAGACGAGTTCTCGAACGAGCCGACGGAGAGATGATCGAGAGACGGAGAGGCAAACGAAAAAGGGGCCAGAGGGAAGGAAAGAGGAGGCAGGATTGAGCGAGGTCTGGGTAGAAGGGAAGTCCCTGACCTGGTCACTTAACCGTTGTTCCTTTCTTTCCTCCGCGTTTCTCCCTCGCGATGTCTTGTGCCATCGCGTTTATGTCATCTCTGGTGTCTCACTCGCGATTAATAATACTCGGCGTCTAGCAAATCGAGCTGACGCCTCGCAGCGCGGTAAGAGATACGCGAGGAATCGGAGAAACGCGTAATACTTCGATTGACACTCGTACGGCTACGCTCGGGTCCATTCGGACTCCACTCGCTTCTTCGAGCGTATTAATAGTAAAACCAACAAATGCAATGAATCCAAAAAGAACAAGATGTTATATATGTACTGGAAGTAACAATAAGTATAGAGTTAAGTGTAATACTTGTCAAAACTATATATGCAGTGTACATACGAAATCACAAATATTTTGCACGCGTTGTACAGAATAGTAATGAACAATGTTTGTATATATATATATATATATATATACACACATTTGTTTCGTTCATTATTCTTCTTATTATTCGTATTATATTTTGTAATAATAATCAATTATACGTAATCTTACGCGAGTTTACTTTGGGGTTCGAATGGACCCAGCACCGCCGCTCGCGTAGTCGCCCGACAGTCCGCCGACCGAGTGTTAAAAACCTTCGGGTTTGTTCGAAAGAAATGCGGTAACTTCGCATCGGTTTTCCTCGTTTCGTTAAATTCGTGCGCCTGGCGTGTAGGCGTTTGCTAGTTAGAATCGATTGAATAGTTTGTTCGTGGCAGATGTTTCACGCGAAGCCAGATTTGAACGAGTGTCAATTTTCACGGGGTCCAAATTCGTCGATGTTTATATTCGCGTCTCTCGATGTTTGCTCGCAAGCTTTCGACCAAAAGTTGCGGCTAATTCTTCGCCACGCCAAAGCGGAACGTTATATTTTTGTAGATGAAATTCGATATCTCTTTGCGCGCCAAATCTTTTTCGACAATATACGCGTGTATATACAATTACATACGTTACCGTATATAAATATATACAATAACATTAACAACGTATGCAATAGTATACGCAACAGAAACTTCAATGCGCTTTTCTAATTCCCGCGAGAACTTAAGGTGTTGCGTATTTCGAGAAGGAAGAATTTGCTTGGATTTTATAGTAATGAAAAATCGAATTATCGAAACTGGAATTAAAGAAACTTAAACCTTAACTTTCTATCAAGCTTCCGCGCGTCTTCGTTTCGCGGAGGGCAAACGGTTAAGTAGCGAAAAATGTGTAAAAAAAAATAGAGCTGCATCCTTATCTCTGCAAACTCTTCGATTCGCGACAAGCGTTCTCTAAACTATTTAATCGCGCCTCGCGTTTAAGCGACGCAGGATCGATGCATAATTGCCAGACACTGTTCCCTCGCAACCCTTTCGAAGCCGTGATTCCAGTAAAAAGTCGCGGCCATCTGTCGTCGGATCGGATCGAAACGACGCGGAAAGGCGCGCACGTTAAATCGTGGTCGATTTTCTTCTCGGTTGCCTCGGTTGCCTCGGTTGCCTCGGTTGCTTCTACTCGTTTCCCTCGTCTCTACGTCGCTTCTCGGCCCTTCTTATCGATCTTTCTTTCCGCGTTGCGATTGTCTCCGCGAAGTTCTCGTTGTCGATTAAAAGCCGCTCCGCGGCGAAACGCGAAAAGGGCGAGAGGGGGAAAATAGCGACGCGAGCGCGTTCGCTCGAATTAATGGTTTTCCACGAAAATTGCAGCCCGTGGAAGGCGCGACGCATCGGGTGCTCGTTAAAGAACCGGCTGCCGGGCGCTCGGTGGCCGCGTGAAGCTCGGCCAGAAAAAGGGTCGTCCCGGTGCGAACAAGTGTACGTGATTTATAGCGCGCTCATTAATCACGTTAAGTTTCCTCGGCCCTCTCCGCCTCCTTATTAAACCGCGATTTGATCTCATTGTCCCCGAAGACAAAGGCAGAGACGCGGCGGATCATAAACGCGCACACTAGCTGTCTGTCTGCTCTGTTGCTGCTGCTATATCGCGTGTACGGCTGCACCCAACAATGTAACCGGTGCGTGCACACACACGCACACGCGATCGAACACGAATTTCTCCTCGCCTCTCGTCTGCGTCGTAAACTTGCCTGCCTGCCACTGTTACGCCGCATTAATTATTATTGCTCGTACGTACAAGCGGATGTATAGCTGCGACGAGCTCGCGCTGTTTTCTCGGCCAAACGGCAGGGATCTTGCGAACAGATCCATTTGGCAGATCGTAAAGCCACCCCTTGTGTTTCCCTTTGCGTTCCGTGTTTAATACTTCGTCGACCGTGAAGTTTCTTTAACGTTAGATTTGTGAATATTGCTGGGATTTAAGGTGTTTTAAATCGCTTCGAACTCGATTCGAAGCTTAAATTCGTGAAGGTTTTGATCATCTTGGAAGTTCTGAAAGTCTTTTAAGTCTTGATCATTTGGTAGACTTGAAAGTCATGGAAGTTTTGAAAGTCTTGGAAGTCTTGAAAATCTTGGAAATCTTGAAAGTCTTGGAAGTCGAATCGAGTTCACTGTACGTGTTGCCAAAATCATCAACTGATCCAAAGATACGTCCACTAAAGAGCTACGTATTTCTGAGAAGACACAATACATTATCAATGTTAATTTAAAATACATTACGATATACATTCTGGTAACCATTCACCCAATACCAACGAGTCACGCTCGTTTTATGAATTACGGCACAGATTCACCAAAAGTGCCTACTGTTAAGGATTACGCTCAATTTGAACTCTAATCTTACCTTTCCATTACAAGAGTGGATAAGCTTGGTTACTAAATAAAACTTGCCTACGATATTGAAACGATTTGTTCGCGACGCGATGTATTATAAAAATAGTGCTCAGCTAGCATTAACAAACGATATAAAGTATTATATCACGCTGATATAGTAGACATAATATACCGTATACTTGTAGAAATCAGTTAACACAGTTTTAGTTATTATTAAGTTTGTTACATTAATTCTACTATATAAGATATTTAATGAATGCTTATACACGTGGCCAGCCTTTCTTACCAATTACTTCTCTACTACTCTCCGCCCTATATATATATGTATTCTAATAGAATGTAATTAGCCTAGACAAACGTAGGATGGCGACATCCATCGGCATCTAGGCGGTGTACAAATGAACATACCGTATGCTCGACAATGCTGTACAGTATAATATACTGTAACAGATATAATAGGGCAAGGGACGAACAACGAGAAAGCATCTCGTCCTTTACTCCAGCTTAATCCAATCTACAATCGAATGATTTTACAATTGCAGGTAAATCCAGACGCGCGGGACAGCACGACGCAGCAGATCCAATCGAAACTGGGCAACTATTCTTTGGTGAAGCATCTCCTGGACGAGCCGAAGCGTCTGATCGGCATCGAGGGTGTTCCGCCGAGTCCCGCCCCGTCCCCAGCACCCTCGTCTCTTCGAACGAGTTCCAGCTCGGTCGGCTCGAATTCCAGGAGCTCTCCCTCCTCGCAAGAATTCAAGAAACCCGGAGGACCTAGGACCAGCGGCGGTGGCTCGTCTTCATCTTCCGCGTCCTCGTCGTCGTCGTCGTCCTCTTCGTCGTCGTCGTCGTCCAGCCATCAGCGTGGTGGTTTCGTGAAGCCAGCCGACGGCAAGCCTCCGTACGGCGGCAGGGGTGGCTACCCGGGCCAGCCAGTGAAACACGGGGGCAACAGCAACGATCATCGAAGCCACGGTTTATTACCCGCCAAAGGCCCGCCCCCGAATTCACCCGGGAACGGCGGTACGCTGGTCGGCAATTCGAATATCGGGAATTCCAGCGGCAGCAGGCTTCACTGTATCGGCAGCAGACTGTCCAGGTTACCTCTCGATAACGTGAGTATCGATTTCCATTGTTTCGTGGCCACACCGTACCCTCCCTCCCTCCCTATCCCGCCGTCCCCCTCCTCCTATCCGCGTTATCGGTCCTCCTTCTTGTTTACACGAGTAAAATGTCGCCGCCGACGGTGCATGTATTTTCTGCTACCTCTAACACCCGGAGTCCTCTGAATCTGTGCCTCTCCTCTGCTGCTGCTCGTTCGGCGGCGCGGTGCCAACGTGCTACGCTTCCCTCCCGTACGTTTAATCGCTTTATTAACGGCTACAGTCTATACCGAGAGCTATTCGATCGGCAACTTTTTCTATACCTTCCTCTTCCGTGGCTCTTTATTTATTGTTAAACGGGGAAAACGGGAAACGGGAAACGGGAAACGGGAAACGGGAAACTGGAAACGGCGGCACGCGCGCCGCCGCACGGCTTGGGTAAATCGGATCTGTCAGTTGTTGTTTGCACTTGTTGCGCGATTAGTATTTATCGAATCCCGCGCCCGTTGCGTCCACTGGCTGTGCCCGTTAAAACATTTACGATCGGCGGGGATAAAATATTCTATCTAGCGGATTTGCATCTTTCCTGCGGGGGTTTTGAAATATTTGTCGATTTGTGGCTCGCGGCTGCTTTTCGATGTTGTAACCGACTGCGTCGGGGATCGTGAGCTTCGAGAATTGGAAGGTTTGGAGATCCTAAGCTTTGACAATTCCAAACTTTAGCAATTCCAAACTTTGGCAATTCTAAGCTTTGGCACTTCCAAAGTTTGGGAATTTTAAGCTTTGGTAATTCCAAACTTTGGCAATTCCAAACTTTGGGAATTCTAAGCTTTGGCAATTCTAAATTTTGGGAATTCTAAGCTTTGGCAATTCCAAACTTTGGGAATTCTAAGCTTTGGCAATTCTAAGCTTTGGGAATTCTAAGCTTTGACAATTCCAAACTTTGGGAATTCTAAGCATTGGCAATTCCAAACTTTGGGAATTGGAAGCTTAAGGAATTCTAAGTCTCGAGAGCTCGAAGCATTGATGATCATAAGCTTTGGCAATTTTAAGCATCGAGAATGCAACTCTTTGACGATCCGGAATTTTAGAAGTTCGATGCTCCGGAACTTTCAAGTATAGAAAATCCTAAGCATTGAGAGCTCTTGTAAGCTTCGAGAACTCGAAGCATTGAGAATTGCAAGCATGTGACGCGCGATATTAGCATACAGCAGTAGAAAATGAATTTTCCTCGCGAGTCGTCGGTAGCTTTCTTAGTCCCCCAATCGATCAGCGAGAAAAGATCGAGCGTCGGCGTGTATTAATCGGCGCGAAGTGACAATAAAGAGGTTATTAGCGACTTTCGCGTTGGATGCAGCGGCCGATGAATCGCCCTGCGGCTTCGGCATTCGATGAAAGCATCGCGGCGACAGGTTCGTTGACAGGAAACGAATTGCTTTTCAATGGAAATTCCGCTGCAGGAGTACACGCCGGCGCGGGGAGAGTCGGGGCGACTCGAAGGATCGAACAGAAGGGGGTGAGTTTGGTCGAGCCTTATTACGCGTGACTCCTCGAGGTGCAAATTTCATTCAGATTGACTATCGATCGAGTCTTCTCCGATTCTCTCTCCTCTCTTCTCTTCTCGAGCACATCGAGAGCGCCTCTCTTCGCCTCCCCGTGTACTTATACAATTAGGGCTGGCTGCAGAAACGCCGACGTCCTCTCTTCGCTCTGCCATAGTCGAGAAAATTGATTCCCCTACCGGTCCTTACCTTTTCCCCCCCATTCTTCTCTTTTTTTTCTCTCTCTCTCCCCTGCTCGCCGGTAAGCCTCCTGTTCGATTCGTTCACCGCTCGTTTGTCGTCCGTTTTCATCCGCCAAATTAGCTCCGAATTGCGAGCGATGCATCGCGGATAGGCGAAGACACGCGTCGAAGTATCTCTCGTTACGCGTGGAGATTGTAAATTTACTAGCTTCTTCGTTTGCAAACAATTCGGTGTACATTTTAACCACAAACGGGTTGCCGGTATTTTTTAAGGTATTTATTTTGTTATTCAGTTATTCATTTTTGTCCATTTGTAAAAATCGATCGCCTGCCCTTTGTATACGTTACACGTTGCTACAATTCCTCTAAGAATGATTTAACGCAGAATTGAAGATTATTTTGCGAAGTTTATTACTGCTTTTATATCGTTTATATGGAAGTACAAATCGTACGAATATTCGAAGCAATTTTTCTTTTACAGTCCCCCAAGCTAAGATTAAAGATCGAACTTTAATCTTTTACCCATTATCGAATCCTTGTTACAAATCGTAGAACGAGCGCGACTCGCCCGCGCATGTCAAGGGGTTAATTCCCGGTAAGATGTCGAGGTTACTTTTCGATACCACAGAGTTACGCGATGGAGAATGAACGCGCGAGAGTTGAAAAGAAAGATGGAGGAGCTGAGAAGCTCGCTGGCGATTATCCGGTGTTCTTACCTTCTTCATCGCTGCATCCTCGAGCTAACAGCTAGCATGCAGTCGGCCCACCCCTTCGTTCCATTTCTCCCCTATCCTTTTTAGCCTCGCGCAGGTCCACGCATTTTCCCCATTGTCTTGGCGTTCTCCTCTCAGCGATGACTACTCGACTGGTTCTATCCGTAATGGGCGCACGCGGCGCTCTTTTCAACGCCTCTTTTTCTCCGGAGAGTGTTGATTAATGATCGCTCGAGAGCTCGTGATAAATCGCGGAAAGGACTTCGCGAGAGTTTCACCGCTGCGGGAGAACCGTCGACCTCCTCCGCGTCCAATTGCGATCGCTTTTAATTAACAGCCGGGAAAACGCTCTCCGCGTCCGACTCACTTATCGTCGTTTAATTCCATCCACGCGCGCGTTACTTTTCACAAAAGCCAGCGTGTCGCGATATATCGCGGAGCGGATGGAAAATTCGTTCGGCGTTGCTTGCATAGCTGGCGATGGAAGTCCTTTTTGATTTCCCTGGGACAAATACGGGTCCGTTTATCCGATTTCGAAATGGTTGAGTGCCGTTTCGTTTTAAGGCGAGATACGCTCGAGTCGATTTATATTCGAGTCGAGTTATTTAATGAGACATTTAATGCGAATTCATTGAAAGAATATTTGGTAACCGATAAGTTATCAGCGATGACGCGGCAGCCGCGTTATTTTTATGCTCCTTAAAAGTGTGCAATTCGCTGATCCAATCGTTTTGTTTGTTAATTATTATTACTTAAAAGGTGAGACGCTTTTGGCGGTCGTAAATGAACTTAAGACGCTTTTAAAATAAGCTGCTTAAGTATCAATAATTGAGTCGCTCGCGAGCCAAAGTAATTAACTTCGCAGTTTCTTTAGATACGCCTTCGAGAATTGATCCGACGCTTGTTCTAAAATTTACTCGCATCTTTCCTGTCGCGTAGTGTAACTTTTAGTATCTCGTTCGTACGTCGATACTAAGATACCGCGTAGTTACGTAGAGTATCCAAAATATCTGTACCTATATTACTTCCACATTAACAAATGCTACTCTTACCTAAGCTTTCAATTTTCACTTCCGAGGTGCTGGTAGCTAAAGGGTTAATCGAACTGTCCCGCGCGAAACGCTCGAAGTTTAGAAGCACCGAAATATGTAATTAATGCAAGGTTTCCGTTTGTGCATTGCAGGGAGGAAGCTCGAGGCCCGTTCCCACCGAGAATTCGGCCGACGTGGAGAACATTTTGAAGGTAAGCTCTTCTATAAATCTCAATTACCCCGTACATGTTTCGTTGCGAAAGATTCGCGCGATGCTGTTTAACGCGTGTCGATATAGTACAGTTTTGCCTTCGATATTGGCCAACTGGATATCGTTCTAAAATAGTCAAATAGAGTTAGTTAAGGCGCGAACCTTAAAGTGGTAGCACATGGTACATCTAGCAGTACATCGGCAGTTTTTCCGCGGCATCGTGTATCGAAAGAAGCGACGGGAAGCGCGGTTTTACGGGCCGATGACTGGCGGTGCGCGCGGCTTTCGAACGTTCGCAAACGTGGAACTTTGCCTTTGGCCGGCCGGCGATCGGTGGAAGTTTCGGCTTGGTCGATAAGCCAATTTTCTCGCCGATACAACGCTATATCTCTCTCTCTCGCGGTCATATCGTGGCTGTCGTTCAACCGAATCGACCCACCGTTTTCGGCCCGGTCGCGTAGTATCGACTTTCGCCACCGCTGCTCGGGCACACAATTTCGCACCCTACGGGCACGAGAGCACGGCTTTGTCGCCGCTCGTTAATGGAACCGGCCAACCTTCGTTTCTTCTCTTCTCTTTTCTCTCCTCTCTTCGAGCAGCGTCGTCGCGAGTGGAATGCTTTTCCGCGGCAAAGAAGCTGCCCTGGCCTGGCCATTTACTCAACGTCATAACTACCGTTCCTATTTATAGAGATCGGCTATCCTTGAACGGAGTAGACTCGATTCGAGTTACTCGAAGCTCGTATAAATCCACGGACACGGGCCGTGAAACTAATCGAAAGTTTCGTCGGGTCGCGTATTTTTCCGGATGCCTGTCAACGTGTGCACGTAACGTCCGTAAACGTAGTGTTAAACGTCGCACAACATCGTTCCGTCCGCGAAGGGTTAACGCAACGGCGTTAGCAAATATGACGATCGATTGTGGAGGATTTTCGGAGCGACGCGACGCAAAGGGTGGTTCGCCGCCGCGAGTTTCGAAACTTGTTCATGGCTGCCGCGGCAGTTCGCATCGGGAAAGGTTGCGGGGCAAACAGTGTTTCGGAACGAGCGAAGTTGAAGGGTAGAAGGTTATCGCTGAGAGCAAAGCCCGACTCCGCGCGCGTCCTTTCGAGAGGGGTCCACGAGTCACGTGCCATCGTGATTACCGGCAATCTTCATCGGCGCGCAATCGTGTTTCCGTCTAAATCAACACCGCAAAGCGAGGCAGCGATCCTGCGTCGGACTCTCTCTCTATTTCTCTGCTGCTTCGTTGCTCGCCTAGGGATCATCCCTTCGTCCTCGGAGACTTTCAGTCGACCGATGATGTTGCAACGACTCGCGGTTTCCTCGATGCTCGTAGTTTACCAACGTAGAGGAAGGTAGTACTCCTCCGTAAACGGTGTACGGGAAACGTTGAGATAACGCGCGCGATGCATCGGGGTTTACGTCTACGCTCTTCTCCGCGAACGTTTCCGTTTGCCTCGGTAGACTGGTTTCACGGTTTGAAGCGACGGATTCGGATGCGGTAGCGAAATCGCGCGTTCGTGCGAAACGTATTACATTTATTAACCCATTGTTCTACGATTGTTTTATCGTTAACGTGTGTCGGCGATAGCTGCGTGCTACTTTTGTATTATTTCTATTGGAAATGGGTTATAAAATAATGAAGCAGTTTATATCTTTTAGCCTCACTTTATTAATACGGCTTTAAAAAACACGTCTGACTGTTTCTAGTTCTCGAAACCGAATGGGGCGAACACCCAAAAGAAGGTTAGGGTCCGCTTTTCTTGACGAGACTGTTTATGGCTTTGCCTGGCGACCAAGTCTCTTGACTTCGTGTAACGAAATCCAGACACATCTTTCTATCGCCATAGTTTAGTCTATCAGATAGAGGAACGTTGGGCATTATAGCTTTTGCTAGCTTAGCATTAGTATAATTCAACAATTTCACGTGCAGATAATTGAAATATTCGCGGCCATTTTTATTTAGCAATCCCCGATCTTATGAAGCAAAGTTAAACGTACAGTTCAACTTAAATAGTAGCATCAAGTAACATTTGTTTTCGTTCAGTCCAAGTCATAGTTTGTAGAACGAGTGTAACTCGTTACTGTAGGGCAAAGGGTTAATCATTGGCTATTTCGCCTTAGCTTTCGTTTACGGTTCGCGCGTTTCTTTTCGCGGTTAATAGAAGTGGGGAAGATAAAAGGAGATCGCGAATTAAGATTCAACGCAGACGCGAGGGTGTTGTTCGTGGGCCAAAAAGAAAAATTACCGATTTAACGACGAGTATGACTCGTGACAGAGATTACTATATAGAGACTTGAAATATGGCGGATCGCGGATTCTTGTGCATCTATGGGAAATTTCGATACGTCAAAAGAGAAATGTACAAAGTAAAGTGCATTTTAAAATCCTTCGGGGATTGACGCATATCTCTTGACGTATCCTGTTCCTTTAACCGTGTTTAGAAAAGCACAGATCTCCGTGAAGCTCGATAGTCTGATTTTAAAATCCAGCGTATCTTTCGTCCAATCGAATCGCATTCCGCTCTACGAGTACAGCTCGCGCTTTTAAGGTTAATGGGTTAATATTGCCGCGAATCAATCGTTGCCACGTCAAATTCGTCGCGTTGCTCCACCAAAATTCTCCCCCTCCAAGATCCCGCGACTAGCGTCCAGGTATGTTAAATTCTGCTGCAATCCGAGTAGGCTCGAAGATTCTCCTCGGTGGTCGGTCAGAGCTCGCAACCGTCGTATCCTCTCGCGATATCCGGAGAGCTTAAATTTTGCAAAACGACGACGAAGCTGGTGGTCGGAGGAGAGTAGTAGATGGTTCGAATCTCGAGTGCGGACTGGAAACAATTTGTGTTACGGCGTTTGGCGATCTCGATTCCATCGACGGAGAGGGAGAGAGTGAGAGAGAGAGATCGTTGGACTCCGATACACGGTTGCAATCGGACTGATAAACTGCCGGCTGACCCAGTTCTATTCGTGAATAGAGAATAATGATGGCGCGGGTAATAGCCGGACCGCTCGTGGGAGTCTAGGAATCCGATCTTCCGACTGCCCGTCGACGAAACGCCAACGAAATATCTGACCCGCCTGGAACCGCCCACCGTTTTAACTCGTCGATGGCCCGTGTAACCAGATTTTCCGCGCAACGTTCTGCGTTTCGGGATCGGTAAAAGCTGCGCCCCGGATCGGGTGTTAATTTATGGACGCGGATTAACAGCGATTATCAGCGAATTGATATCATTACGGGGCTGCAATATTGTGACACACGCTTGATCGAGTATCGAGATACGCCGCGCCAGCGATAGATTTCCTTCTGCCCCTGCTACACCGCTACCGATTAATATTTCCTCGATAGGCGTTATTGGTATTGGGCGTCGATCGGTTTTCCTTTTAGTTAACGTATCGCTTCGTTTTCCTTCGTTCGCCGCCCCCTTTTTCTTTGCGCTTCGCACGGCTGCTGACCGAACGTTTCGCGAATGGCTGCGCGTTTTAAGAAACGTAAGGAACGAAAGCTTGACAACATTGTTTTGTTTTTAAATTCAGATACGGCGCGTTCTATCGATTAGGTATGCAAATTAATTCCGTGTTTTCAGCATTTCGTGCGATTTAATGTTTGACGGTATTTACGCTGGGACTCGTACACCAATTGATTTCTATTCTAAACGTAAGTAGAAGTAAAGTGGAAAAAGTCGACCAAAGCAGTGCGAATTCTTACCAACATTTACGCAGTATTCATTTCTGTAGTTAATAAGGAAATTGGTTTAGGAGAGATTTAGTATAGATAGCAGTCCCCAAAACCTAACTCAAACTTTTGGCCAGCGTTGCACTGGTTTTTCCACTTGGATCGAACATTCGCGCTTTCCTACGTAGAATATATAACGCAAAGCTGCTTTTCGAACAGCGATACCTGACAACAAAGAGCTAATGATAGAATCGTGCAAGACATAGTGTCAAAAAAGTTGACGCTAGTGTGGCGTCACGTGTCGCTAATAACGAATGTTCACGTGACCGTTAGCGCGACGTCAACAGTCGCAAACGGACGACCGTCGCGTGACGATGCGACGGTTGCAGCGTCACCGGTAGTCATACTTAACCCTTTCTCTACAATGCCGAGTGTATAAATAGGAAATCCATATAGAAGCCCAGCTACGCTACATTATTATCATCTACTTGTTCAGTTTTCAATTTCCCGTATCTAATTTGCATCGTAGATATCGACATTTTGCCGCGACGCAATCCGTAACGTTAGAATCGGTTGAACTTAACCAGGAAACGGTTCTCTATTTATATATTCCGCAATAAATGTCTTTATTGAGCCTGCAATGAATCTCTCCTGAATTATTATGCAACGTTTCGTTGTAACACTGTTACCTATACTTTTCGCTACGGTACGGGGCTATTTCTAATATCATTTCCATACGAATAACCCAGCGAGTATTTTACTTTAACCCTGCAAATGTCCTCGAGTCATTTCAATACCGTACTACGTTTCTAGTTTTGTTAAGATTTGATCAGCAAAATAGTTTTTAGTCTAAAGATAAATAGAAAGGCGTTAATATGTAATTAATATGTACAATCTTAAGTTTCAATTTTTATATTAAATTATGAAATACTATGTTTAAACCGAACAAGAAATTGAATTAAATTTCGAAGACCTTTGCAGGGTTAATACTTTGCATATCTCTGTATCGCATGCATTGTATGCTTTCTTGCATACATCTTGCTTTCCTATAAGTCCATCAAAATCCGCAGGCTACTCGTGCCCCGTTCTCCGAGATAAATCATTTAATCCTTTTTCACGAATCTTGAAACGTCTGATATAAAATGCAGCAGAGGTTAACCCTTTCGCGAACGCTTAAACCATTTGACAGCTGTTCTGCAATTATCGCGTAGCAGCGTAGATATTCGTACAATCGACCAGAGTTCGCCAGCCACGGTTATCTTCTATTCGAAAAATTTCGGAACTTGAATGACTACGCTGGACAACGTATCAGCGACTATTTTAGTCTTTTATACGAGAGTATGCATTCTTTCGCTACTATGTAACGCCAATATTTTCTGTTGAGGGGTTATATTAAATAAATGACTCGCGTGGATTAAAGTAATTGTAATAATTGTATTTAAGACGGCGGAAGACAAAAAATCTCTACGTCCACAAGACGGGTGCGCGATTAGAACTGGCTACAAAACTCTACTTAGCCGACGTGTCGTAAACGAGCCGTGTAAAAGAACTCGCTTCTTCCAATATTTTAGGATATGCAGCTTTCCACGCGGTACAAGAAAATATTTGACTTAAACGTTGTCAAAATTCATTTACTGCTACTGAATCGATATCAATTTGTTTGTACATATATCCTCGTCGTCTTACGTCTCTACTTACGTTCCTCTAATTGCACGCTGCACTCGCAAGTACACTTTTGCATCGCATACTAAAGGGCGTCGATCCGCTGAATAAACCAAACAGCAAACTATAAACTGCAAACGTGGACGCGACTGTCTTGCCCGCGAAGGGGTTAAAAAGTCCTGGCAGATTGTCAAGGGAAAGCGGCGCTGGGAGAGTTTCCGCGCGAAGCATCGGCTAGCGCGCAATGGACGACGTTACCCCCGTTCTCCGGGCTTTTCCACTTTCAGCGCGAATTTATGACGATACTAGCGGGCAGTCGTCGGCGTTGTAGCTCCGCTGGGTTCTCTCTCTCCCCCTATTCCCCGTCTCATCCTCCTTCCTGCAGGCTGGCCTGGCCGTTTGGTATAGAAGCACCGTCGAGGCCCATGAATTATTCTCACGGCTCTGCCCGTGGGAAAATACGAGAGTTGCGCCAGTAGGCATCGTAAATGCGGCTGCTAATTGCGCTCGCCGACGACCACCGCTAGCGCGCCTCTTCAATATCGCGTTCTTTCGCCACCGTTATATCGTCCACCCCGTTTCACCTCCTCTTCTGTATCGCGCGGACACCGTTCGCCTCCCCGTTGCATTCCTCTTTCTCCTCCATTCCGTCGATTAATCGAGAGATTTTTCGAGTTCCATTACCTACGGTCCGGTTCTCGGCCCGCGGGGATATTTAGGGGAGGAAACTCTTGGCGGACCGCGTTGCCGCAGCGCCTCGCGTTCCAGCTTTTTCCAAGCTTCAACTCGATTGTGCCGTGTAGCCCCTATAAATCGCGGCTAATCCAGTTTTCGGCCCCCGCGCCACGCTTCAACGGGCTTTGGCTTTTCGATCGCGTTCGCTTCCAAACGCGGCCTCGTTTGTCCCGCTGCGTTTCTCCGCCTCGCGTTTAATCCCCGCGTCACCGGCTAATCTTCCTATACGCGCGATACTTTCCTTCATTTGCTGCAATTTCGTCGGCTAACCCTTTCGCGAGCATCGCTCGGCGACGCGCGAATTGTAGTTTCTTTTCGCGAGATCGATTTACTCGTGAAACACACCCGGGTTCGCGAATTTCTGAGTGTTGGATTTTTGTATAAATCGTTACGTTATGTTTTGATACAATGTTCAACGTTTTGCTTTTTCACGTTCTTCTTGTTTCTGCGCCACTAGTGACTAGGTCAGACCTAGTTACTAGTGACTAGACCTAGTGGCTAGGTGAGGGCGTAGTCGCGTTGTCTCAGCCGTTTTGGAGTTAGCTGGCGACGTTTACCTGCGTACTTGCTGGGTTTTCCCCCACAGAAGGGTACATCGGAAAACATTCCCTCGGCACAATGTATACCGAGCCACGTTTTTTTTTTTTTTTGGTCAGTTCTGTACGAGCACTAAGCGTGAACGGTTGCTGAGTTGACAGCGTCGCTCACAACCGAAACCTTCTATATACCGTTTTCGTTATCTTGTATTGCAATAATAAATATTCGGTTTTTTTGGAAACAACCTCTGTAATTATTCAACACTGAGGTTGCCTCGATAACCGAAGGAATAATCGAGGCTCGCTGGCGTGTCCTTCGATCGCCAAAGGAGCGATTAGCAAAGATTTCGCTGGGAAGTTTCGCAGTTTCAACGGATGGGAAACGTTACCCCGGCGACTTTACTGTTCGCTCGAAATGGGGTGGCCGCGACAGGCGTGCATCGTCGAATAGGAAAGAGCAAGCGCAATCCCCTCGAGTCCTCTCCGAAGAGATGTCGCGCGGAAACATTGTTACGACCGGCCGTTGCATTACCGGATAAAAATACGCCGGTCGCGCGCGTGTACGTAGCTCTTCCATGCGGCGAATCCGAAGCCCCCCGTTTATCGAATCGAATATTCGGCGAGGATAATATTTATCCGGGGAACAGTGCCGGCTGGTCGACGTTCGACGGCGCGAAAAATCGTTGGCCAAATAAAAGATTGCGCGGAGAACGGTGCGGCGGCGGTGCGCGCTGGCGTTCGGCCGTAAATTCGCCAGTAAATGAATAAAAGTATCAACGCGATATATATCCCGTCCCGTGGAAATGCAAAACGCGCGGGGCGAAATCGAATCCGCGATTTTTGGCGACGCTTGTCGCGAACGCGATCGACGATCTTTTCCGCTTGCTCCGTTCGACGAGCAAAGCCGAGTACAAGGTTCTCCGCGTAAGTAGCGTACGACGATACTTTAAATCAAGCACTTGTACTCACTCGTTGTTATTGTTACGTTTGATTAGGAGAGTATGGGTTAATCGTTGTAAATACGACGATGAACGTAGAAAATTGCTCTTCGTGTTTCTTACGCCTTTGTTCGTACGACTGGATTTAGATTACTGGGTTACATTGTGCTCCTGTTTCGAAAAAGAAGTAAGAGCAGGTATTGGTGCATTAACCCTTTGCGGACGAGAAGTAATGAAACTTGTGGAAGTACTCAAGTTTTGAATTCTACGACTTTGAGTTTTCAGGCTTTTGAGTTCCAAACCATTTAATTTCCAACGATTTCAAGTATTCATTATAGATTTTAAGTATTCATTGCATTAATTTTGTGCTTTAAAAGACAACATGGGTTCGGCAAGACAAAAAATGATTAGGCGACTATTTGTCGACACTCGTCCGCAAAGGGTTAATTACGTACGAAGGATGGCGTTGTTGTTTCCTTTGCAACAGCTATATTTCTTATTTAACGAAAGTTTACTCTTGCTGGTCGTCAAATTTTGGGCACACGATTAACGTGCAATTTAAATTCGTACACTGTCTTCGTTTTAGGCTTCACTATCCTAAGAAAATTACGTATAAAATACGTATCTAACAATATCATTCGGCCAATTTTAATAATTTTATTCGACAAACGTGTTAAGCGTACAAGAATTAATTAATACGTCAATACAGTTTGGATTCAGGTTGATACACCGTAGTTATAAAAAATAATAAACGTAAATTACGGAAAGTTAAGTATTTGGTTCTTGTAATCACGCATGTAGATATAACCCCCGAAAAAATCTAAGGAAGTACGATAAATATTACAATATCGGTACGATTAATTTCGCGAATAACACTATATGTCTCGATTGCTCGACGATTCAACGATTCGAGCAAAGTAGACGAATTAAATACGCGTTCACCGCACTTCAAGCTACGGATCCCTCTCGTTCACAGGTCGCAATTTATCGCGCTCAACAACGTCTTCTTTGCAACAAGGTTGCCGATCTCTGCGCTAACGGGTTTTTTTTTTCGATGCTGCTCGCGTGCCCCGCATAATTATCGATCAACACTTTTACGGCGCTGGATGCGTGCAACTGCGCGTCGCGCTGCTGGCAAAAGGTTTTGCTAATCGTCGCGCTGTTCGACGCGCCGATGAGAGATATTCGTCGCCGCGCGGCTAGGAGAGCTTGCAAACTATTCGAGAGGCGTTTCTTTTAACGCGAGTTCCTTCACCCCTTGTCGCGGTGGAAGACTAGCTTTCGTAAATAGCCCGAGCGCCTTGCTTGCGATTTTCTTGCCTGCCTCCGCTCGCAGTCACGCTACGGATCATCGAACCCCCCTTTGTTCTCTCGCCTGTTAGGAATAAATAATTCAACGACCGTCGCCAGTACGGAATAGGGTAAATGATCCAATTCCTGTCACTTACCAAATCCATGCCGGTGTAAACTCGTTTCGTCCAAAGTACCAACGAAACCCTAAAATATTGTACATATGGAAAAATATCTAACGTTGCATTCCAAGTGCAGCGAACGTAATAAAATAAAGCGAGGCTTTAACATTCTTTACCAATTTTTCGCGTAAACGGATAAAAGAATGCGCGTCGATTAAAAGGGTTAGAACAAAGACTGTTCCACTATCAGAGGGAAAGTTAACGTACTGAAGAGAAGGTTTTTATTGCAATAGTCGAGTTATGAGTATTGTTGATTTTACTTTGAATTGTGTTTGGGTATTTTGATCGTTCTTAGACTAGCAGGCATAGGCATACCTGGAGCTGGGTGTCCGAGAGACAGCATGCTTTCTGACCTTTGCACATTTGGTGCGAAGGCTGAATTTCTACATTGGTACACGTGCATTTTTGGTTCTTGCTTTCCCTCCCTGACCGTCGTGTTATGGCATGGGCCATTCTTGTACACGAGCCGCACGTTCATGCAGGCGATTTTCGTCACTTCACTGCGTTTCCTCAGCAAGGAAACATCAACCAGCTTTGTATTTAGTTTTACTCTTATTAAACGTTTATTTTATTTCGTTTCAATAAAAACTATATTTGGAAGCTAATCCCAACAAGTATAAAGAAAGATATCATTTCTTTAGGTTCTATAAGCTTCGTAGAATGTAAGGACACGCGTAGCTTAACGATTTATTGAATTATTTTTATTTAATATTCGAGTGACCGTGAATGGTACGAAGAATTCACGCATTTCACGCGTACCGCCATAGCAGTATTATCCATAGTTGGAAACGAAACTCTGTACTGTTACCGTCACCAATGCTTACTATATACGAGGAACATACGTAACCATAATTCGGCTAGCTTAATTCGATGTTTTCAATAAACGTTTTTGACAGGTGACAATAAATGGGGTTGGCAGTACGTTAATTAGGGATGACAGTGTTAGCTCGGACGTTGTTTTCGTTAACGTATTGAATTCGTAAACAAAAGTAGACCTGTGGAGAGGGGATAGAATAGGAAAAGGAAGGGTGTTGCGTTTGGTCCTGGGCCTGCTAGTGGACTCATCAGTGCGGCTACCTAGCAGGCCCTGCCTTAGACGTTGGGATATTGGAAGGAAGGTTAACCCTTTGCGGATGAGTGTCTGCAAATAACCCCCCAATCATTTTCTGTTTTCTACGTGCACATCGATTTTTGTGGCAAGAAATTTCAATTAATATCATTGATGAACGCTGCTGCAAAACTTTTGAAACTCGATGGCTTGGTTATTTAAAGGCTTGCAACTCGAAACCAAAACACTCCCTTAAGCGTCGGTATTCCTCGTCCGCAAAGGGTTAAAGGCGGTATATATACGGACGAGGTAGTTGGAGCGAGTACTTTCGAGAAAGCCTATTTCGTATGTCCCTCTAGTGGTGGGTGCAGAAGAGCCGCCACAGACCTTTCAAGTGTCTTATTATTATCTTTTCTTACAGTGGAGATACTGGATCGCAATAGACACGTGATTTTCGTAAATAAATAGTAAAAAATAGAGCAACGAAGTCATAATTTTCCAGGTGTGGCAATACCTATGTGGTCATTATAGTAGGCAGGCTCTTGAAATTTTAGGAGACTTCTTCACCTGCGTACTTCGATCTGGCCAACTCCTCCTATTGCTCCTCTTCTTCAATCATTCAACGATCTTAATAGAAACTTGCCCGGGAGAAGTTCTCTCGTGTCTTCCTCGATTCCCTCTGAATGTTTCAACGCAAACCGAGGTCGAGTTTTGCTGCGACAACGGTGAAGCGAAAATGAAATCTAGTTTAACCCTCTCGATACTAACGGTGACAACGGTCTACGTAGGACGACCGATTTTATGCAGCTCGAAGTTTCCCGTTCGCTAATTAATTAAAAGTAGGAGGCGCTTAATTGCGACGCTTGTTCCACGCGAGTATAAAACGCGAAGCTTTCTTGATGTAACAAGATTGGGTAATTGTCGCGTGGTGTTGGAACAAAGCGGCAGATAGTAAGAAGCAACGAACAACGGAAAGAAGTTAAATTCGAGTGCTTCTCTCGCGCGAACTTAACTCGAGTCATTCTCAAGGGAAGCTTATCGCAACGCCAGCATTGCTTCCGGGAGAAGTAAACTTTGCCGATGAACAATCGAATGTTCGTTCGAAGGATTTTACACCGCGGGTGCAAACCTTGAAAGTCATCCTTGCGAGTGCTTAACCCTTTGCGGACGAGCGTCGACAAATAGTCGCCTGATCATTTTTTGGCTTTCCGAACCCATGTCGACTTTTAAAGCACAAAACTTAATGCAATGAATATTTAACGTAATAATAAACATTTGAAATCGTTGGAAATTGAATGGTTTGGGACTCATAAGCGTGAAAACTCAAAGTCGTGGAATTGAAAACTAAAGTACTCGCACGAGTGTCATTACTTCTCGTCCGCAAAGGGTTAAACGAGACGACTGACAGCGACGAATTTACAAGATTTTTAACCGCCAGCTTCGCATAAAGACTTCGCTGTATATCGACCCTTTAGCGTATCACGTTCGCCGTAACGAAAAGGTTAACCCTTTGCGCTCGAATCTCTTTTCACTGCGAACTACTGGCAACTGGAAGGATATTCATTAGAGAGTCGATAAGAGTGTATAGCTGATGCCCTTCGATATCTAATATACTTCGTATTGCACAAAATCTAATATTGAATCTCGCGTTCTATACTGTTCCGCTGTATTATTGGAATAAATATAACTTCTAATTTCTATTATAATTGTAGACCCGTAGGCTTAATTATATGGTCACGTAGCGAGTGTTAGAAGGTGAGAGCCTGCTGTAGCAACAATAAAGCCCAAGGAACCAGTACTTGTTAATTTTGCAGCTGGTCAACACGTGAACCCAAGATTTGGGATAGTTATAATTTCGTTATTTTCGCGTGTGATTTCAAAGTCGAGGCGATCCTTGGTTTTTATTGCTGGCTACCGAGTTCCGGGTACGTAACGGGAAAGACCGAATGACCGTTGGCGGGGAAGTGGGAAATTCCAAGGGGTAACATACCCCTTAGCTCTCTCCATCGGCACTCTTTCCCACCCTTCGAATATAGAAAATATAAAATGGTACGCCGGTCGAAAAAAGGTCTGTCTGCGTCTATCGCCCGTCGAAAGAAAAGTAACGTTAAACGAATTGATTGTATCTTCCTCGCCTCCACGAGTTTCCGGTCTACATAATCAATCGTTTGGTTCCTGTTTCCGTTGCCGATTCTTGTTTCATCGCGCTCAGATACTATCCACACTTTATCTCCAAGCAAGCTCTAAGTCTTCGTTACTATCTTGTTACGTAGAAGCTTTACTGTTCCTTGCCGTTCCATTTAATTTTTAAAAGAAACCCCAATTATTATTCGGTGCGAAACGAAACGGTGAGTAAGAAAAGTGGCCTTGCGAGTGCAAAGGGTTAAAAGGTGGACTTTTTCGTAGCTAGGCGCAGCGTTGGAGCGTGATACGCGTTGGAAACATTAGATCCTATCGATCGCCGTCTCGCGGATCCATTAGAGAGGGCTGGTGGAGAATCCCCATAACTCTAGGGGTTTCGTGTTGAGAAGAAATAAAGCGTATGTAACTGGTTCGCACGAAATGGTTGGTCGCGAAAAGATAGAGAGAGTGAGAGGAGAGGGTGACTCAGCCCCCGGAGAATTCTCTGCTCTTGGCAAACGTGTCGAGTCCTTTTTGGTGTTCGGCCCTGTGTGTCGTCGGCGTTCGCCGTCGCGTCGTGGCCGTGGTCGACGAGCGGCGGGATGCAAATCGACGATTTCGTACGCGAGTCACGCGTGTCTCGAAGCTGCACACGGCCGAGCGAGAATAATAAGTCGCGATTAACGACCACGGTTCGTTTCGCTTCGTTTCGTGTCGTCTCGTCTCGTTTCGTTTCGTCTCTTTTCATCCTCTTCTTCTCTGTTTCTCTTCCCTTTCTCTCGTTTCGAATCCCTGAATCGGCGACGGCCGCGAATTCTGCATGGGAATCGCGTCTTTCGATTCGACCGTGTTTTCGCGCTCGCCGACTCGTCGACTTTTCTCCTATCCGTTGCGTGCGCGTTCCAAAGGTCGCGAGTCGAGATGATTTAAGGGTTCCATTATCCTGCTTATCGACGCGACCCTTAATTCGCGTTAACCCTTTCAGTGCTAGATTAGCGAGGCCGTGTTCGAATACGAGGCGAGCGGTGTTTAAAAAATTGGGGCACTTAGAACGGCGAAGATTTAACGCGTAAAGTATCTCGCGAAATATAAGTACGGTGAAATTGATATTGAATAAATAAATCGTAAAATTATTCACCACTCCAAGGGTTAAATATATTCGCGTTATTATCGAACCACGTGTATATTTAGCAAAAGTATTCGGCCTCGTTAGACATTCGGTCATTCCAATTTAGCGTTTAATATGATGCCTCAACAAAGAAGAAAGTAAATCGAGATCTATTATTAATACCGAGGAAGAATCAGTTTAACAAGATTACGGACTACCCTTGAACGTATAATAATTGTTAATTATTAACTTCACCTTCTAAATATCGTAATACTTATTGTACCTTGAATGTTACGTATTAGGTGCACCGATGAATAATCCACATTTTGCTGTTCAATTTAGCATTTGTTTTTTGACAAAATTAGATACCTGCACAATCTTAAATATTGTTATAGTATATAAATATATAGTTATGGTATATAAATAAAGTTAAAAGTAGAAAAATAACAATAAATGTTATAGTATATAAATAAAGTTAAAAGTAAGAAAATAACAATAAATGTTATAGTATACAAATAAAGTTATAGTATATATAATACAGTTTGCTACATTTTTTACACAACTTACAAATTCCCATTCCATTGGACGCTTTGTTCATTCTTTCGATAAAACTGACTTCGTCAGCCTATTCAAAAACAGTGGATCTATTTACCGGTACATCTAACACGCGTTCGTAATCTGTCCCCATAATTCGGAAGGCAATCGCGAGGTTCGCGGAATCACGGTTTAATTTAATTGTTCGCGGACATCGAAGCCAGCGATATATATGTACATACGTATATGCGTGATCGAAGCTGAACGGTGGCAATTAACGGGTGAATCGGGCGACTGGAAGCACGCGTCGTGCAGCAGAGATTTCGGGTCGGTCCGGAGAAATGTGGAGCGGAAAAATATCGGAACGTTAACTGGCTGGGATGTTCCGCGGCGCGTTTCCGCTCCAAGGATAACGCTGCCATCGCCGTTCACCGTTATATTCACGACGCGCTGCGTTACATTATGCATGATCGTGGAGCGATCCCGTCGCGGTTGCATTATTCTTTTTCGCGGGACATTCTATATATCCTCCCCTCTCATCGCGCTCACATATATTTTTATATATATATAATATGCAATAGGCGGGTATTTCGAGCGCTGTTTTTCCGCGAGCTACGCGGATTTCTCAACTCGATTGATAAGCGTTGAATAAACACCGTAGGCGCGCATCGCGAGATCGTTCGAATGGAATAAAATAGGAACGAGAAAAGTGGCGTGTGCGTGTGTGTGTTTCTCTCTTTGCGTGCTTGTGTTTCTCTCTTTGCGTGTATGTGTTTCTCTCTTTGCGTGTGTGTGTGTCTGTGCACGCGCGTGTTTCTCTCTTTGCGCGTAGAGTCAACTTTCATTCGATTACCTTTGCCTCTCCGATAGGAGAAAAATACGCTTGCGGGACGATAAGAGCGGGTGGTAGCTTCCGATTACGCGCTCCGCTCGAAACAATTAGGGAGCCGCGTCGCGCGGTCGTTTCTCCGTTATCGCTTTGATTTTCGTCTTAAACGGAACCTGTTTCGCGACGTCCGTACGAATGGATTGGCGACTCATCGTACTTTTTATCCCCTCGATCGAGATATCGTTGCTTTGGGCGATAGAATTATGCAAACGCGCGATTCTATAATGGTTACGAACCGATACGTAGTTCGCGTATAAGGTGACCACGGGAAATATTTGTACCTCGTGGAATATAGAAATGGTATATGTAGGATTTTGTAGCGTGCAATTCCGCTTCTGACGATATCTTGGTTACTATATACGTAGAGTATTTGTAAAGAAAGTTTTGCATCGTTTGGATCGCAAGATCCGATAAAAGATGAGCGATTTACTATAAATTCTGTTTATATATATACGCATTGTTGAATAATGTTGCCTTTTTGTTCGATTCGTATTAAACTGTATTTATATTCGTTATATTCGATTAAACTGTCTTTATATTCGTTATATTCGATTAAACTGTCTTTATATTCGTTATATTCGATTAAACTGTCTTTATATTCGTTATATTCGATTAAACTGTATTTTTTATTGTGCGTTGATTGTAAAGCAACCATTTGGTGCAAGTTAGAGGCAGCTCCAAATTTTAACGATTCACCAAAGATCGAAATAAAGACTCGTCGATTCGATACCTGCCACTTCGTTCGTGAAAATGCGCGTCTTTTCGATTAACGTTTGTTTGAAATATTAAGGTGAAGGTGATACTTTTCTAAACAGTTTTCTTTAATTCACTTAAAAGTGTCGAAAGTGGTGTCGTTCCCTTTTCGCTGCAAGATTTTTAATCGCGTTGCAGCCTTAGCACGTCGACGACCAGCTTCGTCGTAGCAAAAGGGTTAAACTAGATCGTAGATCATAAGATCGTAGCTACGTACTTGTGTCGTATCTAGTCGGATGCATCGAAAAGCAAAGCTCGAAGGGTTAATCAGAATCACCAGTCGACGTCACGCCGCTCTTTAGCATTATCGTCTCTAGTTGTATCTTCGAAACAAGCCACTTAAAACGTTTCAAATAACGGTCTCGATATCGTAAACTCGTGAAACTGTCGCGTTCGACGAATTTTCGTTGGACGGAGCCGGCTACGTGTTTGCCACTAGAGCAGGTCGAAGATCTTCTCGAGTCACACGCTCCAGGGTGCCAAGGACCGGGGCCAGGTTGCCAATTTTATCGCGTGTCAAAGTGGCAACGGGGTCTGAAGATCGTGTGACGAAACACAGAAGCCTCTAGGAGCCACTTGAACCGTTATAATTTTCGTTGAAACACGAACGCAGCCTCTAATGCAACGGCAACGACGAGCCCGGGTTCTTTAGAAGAAGAAACAAAAAGAAACGATGTTCTCGCGCTTCCGTATTTCTCCGGCGATGCACTCAAGGCTTTTTTGCACTTAACACGTGTCGGATATCTGGCTCGTTACGCGTGCGGTCGTTGCGCGAGGGCATCGATCGTCGTTTGGAAACGCTGCTAACATTCCCGCGATCCGCCCCCCCCCCCCCACGTTTTCCCACAAGCAAGCCAAACCCGGGCAAGACGTATTCCGTCCACGTTTGTAGTGCACCACGTTTCCCGACGCACGTGCGTTATCTCGAACGTGATTGTCATCGCGTGGGCAGCGCGTTTAGGAACGACGACGTTGATTGCCGTCCACCGTACGACTCCGCGTCATCGTTCGACGAAACGTGCACGAGGCACGTGGACCGCAACGGCCAACCGTGACTGCGTCGATGTTCCGCTTTCGGCTTCGCAGAATTATAGCCCGTGGCCATGGTATCGTTGTTCCTTATTATATGTAACAAGTTTCAAGGCTTCGGGCGTGTTTCACGAGTGCCAGATGTCGATCAACAGGCTGTCTTGTACTTTGTGTTTTCCTTTTTTTCTTTTGTAATATTGAGAATATTTTTGGGGATGTACGGCGGCGGATATATACGGGAAAAATCCGAAATACGACGTCACAATGCGATAAGGCGCGAGTGGTGAGACGATTACTTGCGGTGCTCATTCGTGGACTTGTCATTGAGTATTGTATTACTTGTCACGTCTATACTATGCGTTATAATAAATTGGGGATAATTCAATTTTTGCTTTCATCAATAAGCGTGTTGTTGGATTCCGAGCGAAGGGAATTGACAACACCGTTTTTAGAGAAACTCTTAAAGGTTTTTATTCGTGCAACTATGGTCTGCACTCTGGCAGTGAATACTCAATTCTGTCTCGTTCGGAAGTATTTCCGAGCTTTTATGTTGTGTTTTGAAGGATGAGTAATGGTAAGGACAGCGGTCAAGGGAGAGGGTGACTAAGGAAAGGTACGGAGTACAGGATGACTAGGAACTGCGATTAGGGTGTTTGTCGGATGAATTTGGTTTAGGATGCGTCTATGGTGTTTACAGTGTGAGTGGTCGTGTTGGTCATCCAACAGTGTGTATTTATTTTCAATATTGCTGCCTCTTGCTTCTGGCGAAGACTGTAAATTTTGTTTCTTTTTTGTAAGAAAGCAGCCGTACGAGTCGTCATCGCCAGCGTTTTTAACGCGCTAAACTCTGGTTAGAATGAATTTTAGAGGCACAAGATATCCTTTTTACGAGCTTCGAAATGAAACGCTGACACTGTCGGTTGCTAAAACGGGTGAAATACAGTCGTTATCGGAGTAATTAGATAGCTTGGCGTGCATCGTCGAAACGCGCGTCTTCTGCGATTGATTACCGGAGACTCTCCTTCGGTGTTTATACGAATCGCCTCGTCGCGCACGTACGCAGATTAGAACGCCTCGATCGATCCGATTCTCCGCACGCGCCTCGTTCAAAATATTGCCACGGATTGTATCGGTGACGAGCAGCACGTAAACAGAGAAACGCGCGTTTAAATTCAATCAGGCGTACAATTTGAAGATCGCTGCGGTCCTATTCGTTTCTGTGCTACGCCATTTCAAGATTGAAAAACTATAGACGTTATAAATGTAAATGAAATTAAATTTCGCGCATTCATTTCCGTTCCTATTTGCCAGCTCAACGCTGTAGTTTTACTTTTCGTTCGCTGGTCATTACTACCTTTGCCTTTAAAGGGGTTTTCACTTATCAGAAATGAGGTAAACCACGTCTGCTCCAATGAAATTTCATTATCGAACTGCGGAAGTTTATGCTAATTCATATTTCTTTGGGGAGTGGTATGCAAATAAAGATTATTTGATTCGCTTTGTAAATATGGTAACGCGTTTTATGCTTCGAATAATTTTAAATACGCAGTATTCAGTGTATTTCCAAAGAAATATACTAATTCAGAAATATACTAAATATAGTAAACACTAAAGATTTCGAAGTATTCTATAGTTTCTAAATATTTTATATTTCTAAAGACTGCGTACTTCTAATTATTATGCATTGTTTAATATCGCGTGCAAACGTGTTGTTAGTTTCGTACAAAATTTCCTAGATCTGTAAAGAGCGTAAAGGAATCCTAATTAATATGTGCTATTTTTTAATTTACACATAGATACCTACATTAAATTACAAAGCATTTCCAAACTAAACAGACTCGGATCGAATCGAATAAAACCACGATCAAAGATCATTGCAAGGGTTAAATTTCCCCGAAACGCGCAAAAACATCTTCGGTCTGCTCGTGTGTTACGTTTAACCCTTTACTTTGCGATACAAAATATATTGTATTTTTCAATAAATTTCAATTCTAATTCTATCCGTAATTTCAATTGATTAGGTTGAGTATTGCAAGCATAAATTACGTACGAGGTTTTAGTAGTCTGCATTCATCGTCGCCTTATTAAAGTAACGTTCCCGTTGTATATTCTTCGAGAAATTCGTATGGCAAAGGGATTAACTCGGAACCAACCCACGCGTAATTGTATTCTTCTCCATTCGTCAAAGGAGAGACACCGGTTCGAAATCGAAATCGCGCAGCTCTCAGGGATGCAACGCGTCTCCGTTTGCCGCTTTATCTCCCCTTTGATCTCCTAAGTCAATAATGCCACGCCGAAACACGTGCTTTGCACCCCTGGGGCGTTTCTAGGGTCACGGTATAATTCGAAACCCCTTCTTCGCCTTGGACTGCGTCGCCGCGAAACTCGCAAACCTCTCCACTAATATCGCGTTGCATCGCTGCCGAATTTTCGCGGCTGCATAAATTCGTCTGTGGTAGCGGCGGCGGTAAACAAGCCACGCGCGCGCGCGCGCGTGTGTGTGCGCGGTTGATCGTAGAAAGAATATAAGCACCGCCGACGAGAGGCTTTTGTCTCGCGGCTCTTTGTTCCTCGTCGACGGATGTCTCGACGGGTCAATGAATCGGTCCCGACGATTCCGCCCGGTGGAAACGCGTTTTCGTTGAGCCGCGCGCCGTGCCGATGCACCAGACTGCATTGTTCGCGCGTTTGCGACTTCCATGCCCGTGGCTGTGACGACGCACGGTGGTGTGTCACGGGCCGCTACGTTAATAGACGCGAGTTCCCGAGTACCTGCTCGCCGTGGCTGATCATACGCGGCAATTCGTGGCCCTCGCTTCGTTGCCCGTTCACGTAATCGTGGCCCAGATGCGCCCCGGGTCTTACGCAAAACTGCTGCACGACGAGCGAAGAGGAAGACACCGCGTTACGAACAAGCTAGAACGAGACAGGGAAAAGGGGAATAAGTAAAATAATAAAAGGGGAATTAATGCACTTATTTTACTTACTCGTTTCGCTCGGAGCTCCTTAACAAACTTTCGGTTCAGCATCTCCACTGATCGAGTTGTAGGAGGATATCGAGGGTAAAGAGTCCGGAATAAACACCTCCGATTCCTACTAACTATGATGTATATTTAAAAAGATGTGTAATCGGAGGGCGCGCGCGGGTGTTCGAGTCAATCCTCGTCAGACTCTACGCTGCGTTGGATTCCTAATTTACTGTTCATTGAGAAATCTTACACTAGGCACTTAGATTCTAAATTGGTTGCGAAACTTCGACGCTGTGCTATTTCTGATACAATAATGCTCGTCAAAAATGAGTTGTTGTTCCTTTTAAAGGTTCGTTTTGAAGATGGTGGGGTTAAGGAGAAGGAATGATAAGAATTCTAGGACTAAGGGTCAGGCGTAATTCAGGGGTAAAATGAGTAACGGATTCAAGGATCGGATGCGTAATTGTGTACAGAGGGTGAGACAGAATTTGGAGACAACTTATCTAACCAGACGTGATACATAAAATTGCTTACTATTTAAGAGCGATATCCAACAGCTGTAACTGACTTTTTCCGCCGTTTGGCCGCGAGGCTCGTTATTTTATGACCCGACCTGTTATTTTATGACCTGCTTGGAAGGAAAAGCTTCCCTTTTCCTATGCGGAAGACGAAACGGCCTACGCTACGGGCACATGGGTTTTCCCCGTACTCTGTTCTTTCATAGGCTAAAACTCCCGTTAGCCTTCTACAGAGTAGAAGTCTTATTAATCTTATCCTATAGTAGTGTGGGGTGTGTGCGTGAACGGAGTGGTCGCATGAGTGGGGCGAGTGAACAGTGTGAATGACGAGTGACTGTTTAGGCTAAGGTTCGAGTGTCGCAACGAAAAGTATCGAGACGGGCGTAGCGGGGTACGGGGTGCAAGAGAGAGGGTGGCCATAGGCAATAGGTTTTTCCAGCCGCAGGGCAGAGAGTTGTAGCGAGTCTTAGTGAGAGGTTGACGAACGGAGAGTATAGAGAGAGATATTGTGAGCAGCGACGTAAATAAAACCATTTAGTTTATTCTAACCCAATTATTTCCTACAGTAGTAGTCTTATTTGGTTAAACTTTACTTCGTCGGGCCAACGATTATTAAACCCATTCGCGTAGAACGTTTTTCATATCCCCTGTGGATCAAGCGGGCATTCGGTAATTTCTCGCACGGCTAAGATGACACGGAAGTTAACCCTTTGCGGACGAGCGTCGACAAATAGTCGCCTAATCATTTTTTCGCTTTCCGAACCCATGTCGACTTTTAAAGCACAGAACTTAATGCAATGAATACTTAACGTAATGATAAACATTTGAAATCGTTGGAAATTAAATGGTTTCGAACTGAAAAGCGTGAAAACTCAAAGTCGTAGAATTCAAAGCTAAAGTACTCCCATAAGTGTCATTACTTCTCGTCCGCAAAGGGTTAATTCGCGCTTAGGCACGCGTGAAATTATTTCGTTGTTCGTATGGAACGATACTAAAGTAACAATCAAAGATGTATACTTAAACTCGATCGCTATGCACGCGCGCAATTTTTGCGCGTCGCCGTTGCATTCGAATCGTGTTTACGGATTACGCTCGGCGTAACGCGTCTTCGACTTATCGGCGCATCGCTTGCCGACACGCGATGGCTCGATAAATGGTAAAATGTATCAGATTATGGAAGGTTTCAGGGATTAGAAATAAGAAGATATTTCTCCATTTCAAATACATGCTTCATTCAGCACAAGGAACGCGCGACTTGTTGTGTTACTAGCACGAAAACTGTACTGTAACTAACTTTCCAACGCAACGTCACGAAAACTGCCTGCGATACCACTTGGGACCGAATGCCCTTCTGTCGCGTATCGTAAACATTCAGGTCTGAAACTAACCAGATGTGTAAGAGAGAAAACGCATTTCTACGGACGTACTGGAAAAAGCAACGCATACTTCTCGGTAAAGCTTTAGATTGAATTCTTGTTACTTTTCCTATAACTATAATTTATACATAGGAAGTATAACTAGAATGTATCTATCATAATGTAACTAGCAAGTGTCACTCTTTCCGTACCGCTGATAATAAAGCAATGGAAACGGTGGCACGTGTCGCGTTCGTGTTCGCGTTTGCGTACGACGATCGGTCGGGTCGTGGGTTGAGGGTTAAGGGTGGATTAGATGTACGAGCAAGCGGAATCAGTTGCGCCAGTGTAAACGTTAATCGGCGATCGATCGTCTCTGTTTCAGGAAATGACCATGCCGCCCACGCCTCTGACGGCCATCGCCCAGACGCCGAGGAAGGAGCTCGAGTCGAAGTTCACGTTCAACCCCGTGCTGGCCAAGGTGAGACTCTCTCTCTTTCTTTCGTATTTACGCCGCGCAAAACAATCGGTGGATGCGACATTTTCGCCACTCTGCCGCGCCAATTTGTCCTTAACCCCTTGCACTACGATTATTTTATTACATACGGATGCTGGTATCAGCTGGTTACTGTTTTTATATCATTTAACTTGGAAATTATTTAAATATTGTTGGCAATTTTTACTTGACAACCTCCAATCTTACAAGACCAAGCTAATATTTGTATACAAATTAAATTCCACTCACGGTAATATCTGTTTTTGTGTTGAGTCTAAGCCATACGTCATAGAACGAGTATAACTCGTCATTGTAGGACAAAGGGTTAACGGGAAAGAAACAAAGAAAAAGGGAAAGAAGTAGGCTGCGACGACGAGCCACTCGAAAGTCAAATCGTTGGATCTTTCATTTGGAAATTTGATTTTGCAAATTTAGGCTGTAGAATTTAGCGCAACATTCTTCTATGCGTTTATTGCTCGACAAAATTAACGCGATCTCATCGAAATCCGATATTTAGCATACGTATTCGAAGCATCGGGCGGCAAAATCTTTTCGAAAGTGGAAACACGCGACACGCTTGTCTCACGTTTTGCCTCGCATCCGGATAGGATAGATTCGCGTCCATCGCGAAGCTTTTTATTCGGGAAAGAAAGAAAAAGCGATGTCCGCGCGAGAATTAATCCGCCTCGGTGAAAAGAGTGCCGACATCTCTTCTCTTTATTCGAACGGGTAGCGCGTTTCTTAGTCATCCTCCGGTTTTTCTTCTTCCTCTTCTTCTTCTCCGACGACGACGGAGGCTTTTGGGAGCGCACGAAGCTCTTGACACGAAGCCAAGTGGCACGAAAGCTAGGGCTTGCGTTCGGCTCGAAAACGGCGGCATCGATCGATCGGCTGCGCGTTTCCGAGGCTCGTGGGAGAGAGAGAGAGGAACGTTTGGACGGTGGTTCGCGGCGTGCAACAACGAATCGGGAGGAAACGAAATTCCGCGTTCGCCAGGCCCTTCTGCTCGTTTTCTAGAACGGACAAACGGGCGTTGCGCGAAAGCCGATTTTATCCGCAACGAAAGGCGGTCCGCGTCTCGGCCGAACGCGAGCTTCTTGACACGGTGCCAAGTGGCACGAAACACTTCTCGGCCGCTCGATACAATTCCAAACGTTTCCACGATCGATACTACTCCTCCTTCTTTAACATTGCCACGCTTTCCGTGTGTCCGATCGACCGGAGAACTCGATGCTTCGATTTCACGCGAGTTTCTTTGCCGCCATTGCGGAGTCGAGTCAAATTTTATTCGGGTAAATGGACGACGGATAAAGATCGCCACTAGGGTGAACCTATCGCGTCATTTAACCCTTTGCTTTACGAATTTTCCGAACGTGATTCATTGGAATGTCGACCATTGGCTACTATAACACCGTGTTCGATGCGAAACGGTAAATATTATACGTAATTCGTACTTAACGATCTTCAATCTCGCACGCTTACGTATTGAAATAATGCGAATCGAAAGTTTATCGAAAAGTACGGCGCGTTTTCAATGTGATTAGAGTCCATAGCTTGAATCACGAGGGTAACTCGTTGTTATAAGGCAAGGGGTTAAAATTTACAGTCGTTCTTGAACCTTAACTCTTTGCCTTATCAACGGCAAGATACTAAAATATTATTACACCTTACGTGTACTTGTTATAGTAGATTTTTAAAGATTTAAGAGAAGTTAACCCTTCTTCGGATTACGAGGTATGCAGAGGCGCACACGAATTGAAATTAAGCATGCTTCAGAAGGTGTTAACGTAATTACTTGAAAATTTACGTAATCTCGCGTTAAGTCTTTAAATTTTCAATGCTGCGAAGCAATTGGTTTGCACTTGTTTCTTAACTTGTCGGTGAAATTGAAAAGAAACCTAAGCTACGGAACTGAAATCGGGAATCCAAAGAAGGGTTAAAATCAAGCTGTGTTACAAAAGTATTTTGCAAGGCAAGGGGTTAATTTTTGTTCGCGTCTCGCATCGATTCGAGTGGTTGATACTGCAGAAACGAACCCTTGAGGGTTAATTAGATTCGCTGCGATGTAGACGGAATCGTTCGGGGCGAATAAAACGAGATTGGGTTCTCGGTTGCGATACACAATGTAGGTCGCGTATCCTGCCGCATTGTCAGTTGTGTGAACAGTGGGTATTTTTCTTTACAGTTGACCGAAGTGACGCCGCAGGAAGCCACGAAGCCTCGTAAGTAAAGTTTTCCGTAGCGTGTGTGCGTTGCATGGCTGTTATTTCGGGGTAATTCCCCTGTCGAGCGAAAATGCTCGATGCCGCGATCAAAGTCAGAAATCCTGTTAAACGTTCCTGGTCGAACGTGACTCTTTGCGATGCGTCGCAAAGCTCTATCCCATTATCAGGCTGACGACGGTATACAAGCCTCTTAATATCGCCGGCTAAAACCTCGTTGCAAATGCTGCCTGCAAAGGACTCGCGATCGTTTCTACCATTTCATTAGCCGGCGAAGCAGCAGCTTGAAGAGCTTCCGAAAGTAGCAGTTTCAAACTGTTATATAAAGCTTTTGCTTGCAACAGTTACCGAGAACCATTACTCCGCACAACTTCTACGAAGAATCGAGATTTCTGAGTACGATGGAATCTCGATCATCGGAAATAATTTCGAGGACGAATGGAACGATGATTTTTCTTCTACGTTAAATTTCCAATACATTTTCGTGCCACCGTATGATATAAACCAAATGATAATGGTATAAATAAATTTCTACCAGTTTCCGAACGATTTCGGGTTTCGTTGCGGAGCAACGAATCAACATCCCCTGGGTAATTTTTAATCGAACGCTCTTTGTTTTTTTTTATATCGGCAATCAGTGGTTTATCGATGCTATACACCGTTGTGCTAAATTTCTTCCGCGCTCGTCATTTTTCCGCCTCCTAGTAATTTCACACGCCTCGTTTCGACCGATAAAGTTATCGATTTCCCTGTTAACGTTACCGTAGCTCTATCGCAAGTTCGCTGCTGTATCGCAACAGTTTCGAAGCCCTGTCGCGAAGTCTCCTCGTTAGTCTAGCGAAGATCCATCGAAACGAGATTCCGCCTCGAAGAGAGCGGTTGGCGTTTTGCAAAATTGATCGCGTCTCGCAGAAAAGTGCCGCGACTCCAGAGCCACTTAACATTTATAGTCCATTACGCAATTAGCCTCGGCGAAACACGGGAGATTTCATTGCCCGGTGGAACGAATCTTATTATTTGCGGCGCGCACACCGTTTGCCAGCGACGGGAACGCCGGAAACGGATATTTCGGGACAGTTTAATTTCGTTTCTCCCTGTCCCCCCCCCTTTTTTTCCATTGTTTACTTTACACGCGACAATGGTGACGACGAAACTGCCGCGGACTAATTTAATCGTTGCGCGCCGCACCGAAGCGCGCGTTTCGTTCGCGGCTAACATTTTCCCGCCGCCCGGAATATCTCGCTTTATTCTTTTCCAGCGGGGAATATTTTCATAAAAATCGCCAACCTCGACAATTATTTGCGCGACTCTCCCCCCGCGTTGCTGCAAACAAGCCGGAGCAGCAGCAGCAGTGCGGACCATGAAAAACCTGTGGATTCATTGCGATCCGCAAAAACCCTGAACGTCAATTTGCAGCCGCGTTTCGCAGTCACTGACCTTTCCCATTAACCCACCCTCGACGGGAAAATTTATATTTCCCTTGGCTCCTCCCCTCCGTCGCGTACACTCGCGCTCGAAAACCTTGGCACGCTCCCGGGAAAGTAAATGAACCACAAAAATCCCTGGACAAATTAATGAGATTTCGAAGAATTATTATTATTCAGCTTCGAGTCTCGGAGAGGAGAGAATTATTTTGCCGTAGTTCGTTTCATCGATTGTGGCTAAATTTGGCGAATTGCAGGGAGGAAAATATATCGGGCAAATTCGTAGCGCGGATTCGAGTTCTGACAGTCGAGCTTAGAAAACTATTTAGTCGAGCTTGGAAAACTATTTGCGAAATAGTCTTGCGACAGCGATATTATTTAATGGATTTCGCGAGTCATTTTACACTTTGTTAGCGATTAATTAATGCCACTGTAACGAGTAGCTGTTGAAACAGACGTAAGGCGAACCTTAATGACGATACCAAATTTTTTCTATGCACTTTAACCATTTAAACACCAGGGTTGCATCGGTGCAACGTTTCATTTGCAAATCTGTTAGCCATCTTAAAAATTGTAGAATTCGAGTGGATGGAGAAATAGCGACGTTAAAATTGCCGTGCAAATTCTTGGAATGATCTTCGATGGTTGCAATATCGAAACCTAAAATTCAACCATGCAAATTGCCAACGGAATATTGCGTTAAGTAGCGTTGCTCCTTAATACTAGAAATACCAAATGGAGAAAATGTAGCTTTGTAATTTTAATTTAATCTATTTGTAATTTTTATAAAAACTCTGCACATTTAACAGCAGCTTATTTTGCAAGATTTTCGGAGACTTTCTATAAATACCGCGAACGAAGATTCATCTTACTTGCGCTATAAATTTTTCCAAACACTCGCGTATCATTTTAATTGCATCGTTGCGAATAAGCGTACTTTAATTGCTTTAAGTACTTTTATCGTCAAAGGGTTAAATAACTTGCTCCTCTCTTTTTCTCTCGAATGCAGCAGCTTCCGCGAATTGTTATACGGATTACAAGTTCCTCCGTTCGCGTATGTCCCTAATTGTTAATCCTAATATTTTCTAAAAGAAACAAGGGAAACTAGCAACGCGTCCTACGCAGTAACGTCGCATTCGTTTACGCTAGATCGATTGAAATTAGGTGATCGATATCGGTTCGATTGTCGCGTCGATCGATGGGTCGGATTTGTTGCTATACGACGAGCAATTAGGACTCAGCCTAAGTTGGCGCGTGCGCGAGCAACTCTTGTCCCGTATCCGCGTTTATTTAGCTTTGGATGGCAGTTCTTTCGGTTTGAGCCGCGGTGAACCGCACGGATAACAGCCGCCCCGGGGACAGTTGGTCGAAAAGCGAGAATCACCGCGGTTTGTACGCGCTGTCCGGCAGAAAAACCTGTGGATTCATTGATATCGGAACGTTTCTAAACGACTATTTCGGCGACGCGACGCGAGGCGCGGCGACAGCGGCGCAGAGTGTGGCCGAGGGAGAAGCAAAGGGATACTGTTTCATGAATTAACCATTGGACGCGATGCGGCTGCTCTCCCTTCCGTTTGCTGTCGATGCTCGCATATACTCCGGCCACTTTGCCACGGCTATTATCGCCGTTACAAGCGTGCACGCGTTCGCCTGCCACCCCTACGCTCTCTCTCTCTCTCTCTCTCTCCGTCAGAGCCGCAGGCTTCGAATTTGCTGCTTCTCGTTGAGTAAATTTGAGCTGACCTTACCAGCCGCGCGCGCGGTAAACCGATTTCGCGGCTTTCGCGCGCCACCCTTCGATCCGATCCTCTAAAACCACCCCTTCTCATTCCGCGGCCATTTTATTCGCCGGCGCGCGCCAGATTTCGGCAAACGCGAAGCGAGAGTGTAATTCGGCCGTGTTAGGGTAAGCGCGTTAGTTAGCTCTTCGCACTTTAAGACGATAAAGTGAAACGGTTTACAAAGCTGCCGAATGATATTGAATTTTTGGAATTCGGAGTGTTGGGTAATGGACTAGCAATTGCTACGAGTGACAATGCGGAGTTCGGTAACATTCGTTCGGTGAATATTAACAAGACGAGGAGGGGGGAGCATCTTGAAGCAAGAATGCCTCGCGTGTGCGATAGAGTAGTCGAGACCGTAGAAGATCCAGTAGATCCAGTTAGATCGAAGCAGACCGAATAATAGCGTACGTCTATAAGTAATCCTAACAATGTTACAAAGAATAGCCTTCCCCAAGAAATTTGTACGGCAAGGGGTTAAATTGTTTGCCTGTTGGTTCAATCGGGTCTTGTACGTTTTCCAGAAGTCTCGAATAGCAACGAAAACGAGCAACCGTTATCGACGGCCACTGAGCAGAAGGAACGTGTCCTCTCGCCGAATGCAATCGCGCCAGTCGCTTGTACACGAATATACGCGTCGCGCTACTAGCTACTCCGTCGCGTAACGTTTCCAATACGGCGGCCGAGGCCCCGAGAGTTTTACGGAGAGGTTGGCAGAATCTAATCTGGAAATCTGCCGTTTCCGGTTCCCCTTTTGGGCTGCTAATTTAGCTGGGCGGCGGGCATATTTCTCCGGGGCCACTTGCTGCCTGCCGTGGTTCGCGGCGGAAGCGTCGGAAACGGCGGAAACGGCGAAACGCCCACCGGCACGGCAGAGATGCCGGGCCACCGCCACGTTTAACCTCTTGCCCCGAACGTGCCTACCAGTGCTGGCTTCCTCTTTATCAGGGAGAACGGACTCGAGGACGTCTCGCGTTGATTAAGAGGAGGGAACGCGTTAACCGCGTCGGAATTGTAATGCGCGTGCCTCCGCCCGCCTACCGCCGCACGCTTCCACCAGGAATTCATCCACCTGTGCTTCCATCCTCTCCGGTGTGTTCTCGTCTGCCTGCCTTCTCGTGTAGGTGTTAACGAGCGAGGGCGTGATCGCGTGACCGACGACCTTTAGCCATGCCGCCACGGCAAAAAGCCATTCCACGGCTTTCTCCCTTCGTTTTCGACCGTCGCACGTTTGACTTTCGATGCGCCTCCGTTTCTTTGCCTCCATGATTTTCCGTGGATTTAGATTCGACTCGGTTTAGGCACGTTCCCGCGTCGGCCCCTGCGTTAGGTTCGCAAGGTAATCGTACCAGTAGGCGGATTCCGCGTAGGGTTGACAGAGAGTAGCTTTGCATTGATCCGCTGTTGGAACAGGTCTTCAAATTCATTCGCTACGGCTTCTCGTGGAACTCCAAACTGAAAGATTGGATAAGGAACGCCGAAACATCGAAGCCTTTGGGATTTCTAAACGTTTGCGAATTGCTAAGAATTTTGATTCTCAAGCGTTCAAATTTCCAAGCTTCTGAATTTGTAACTCTTCAGGCGTCTGACAATGAGTTCGCAAGCTCTTGGATTTCAAAGCGCTTCACTCCGCGATCTTTTCGATTCCCAAAGCTTTCGGGCTAGCAAGAACGTCCGTCAACTTCCGAAATAGTCCAAATAATTACGCGCGGTTTACCGTACTTGCAACAAACACTCGCGCGGCATCGTTTCGCCTCTTTTCCACCTTTCTGCCTCCAATCGACGAGGTCTACTCGCGCCACAGTGGCTCCTATCTTCCTCCATCCCTTTTCATCCCTTTTTTCAACCCTCCCATCGCTATTTTTCTTTTCCCCCCCGCGTCGGTTGCCGGTCCTTTGTCGCGTTTCCTCTTCTCGCTCGTCGCGATACGGCGGCGAGAGAACGAGTAGACGAGAAGGTGGTGTTGCGGTTTCCATGGAGACGATTCGGTGCGGCGAGGCGGCGTCTCGATTGCGAGGTTCCATCGGAGGATCCAACCGGGACACCCTTCGATCGACTGCGTCTCTCTTCCCATTGCCGATGTCGTGTGTGCCTTAACGCGTGTCCCTTGTCGCGTCCGCAACCTAGACTCTAGGTCAAACTGTATAGCGCCGCTTCTATTGTCGCAGTTCGAAACGTCGCGTCGCGTCGAAACGTTTCAAACGTCTCCCCCTAGCCCCTTGCCCTGTTTCCTGCCAGTGTAAACCGGCCGAGTTATACCACCGTTCGATGGTATCAATTTCTCGGTAGGTTTGCTCGATGACGAGCAAACGGTGATACGAATCGAACGGGTGGATAGGAAGTTTGGCGTGAAAACTGCAAACTTCGGCGAAAGAAGTTTATTGGGGGATGAAGAAGTAGGTTGAGGGGGGCGTAGACGGAATCGAGGGTTCGCTTATGCGCTCGTTCGGGGTCGCTAGCTTACGGCAATGCGCTGCTCTTCGCTACGCGTAAATTGATAGCGTGCCGGCTCTCCTGCACCCACCACTAGTGGGTGCAGGAGAGCCGGCACTATTTCACATACGAAATAGGACTTTCTCGAAAGCACTCGATCCAACTACCTCGTCCATAACATGTATATACCGCCTTTAACCCTCCTTCCAATATCCCAGTGCCTGTTCTAGGTTTTTTGCAAATTTTATCCTAGATTAACTCCACTACCGCCAAGCGGTTCGCACTTCTCGCAGGTAATAGCAACCCAACCCATCACGATCCTTCGGTAAGGTGGCATTAGCTACCAGGCACTGTACCCCCTCCCCCCTCAATAGTATCTCGACAAAAAAAAACCTTCCAATATCCCAGTGTCTAAAGCAGGACCTGCTAGGTAGCTGCACTGATGAGTCCACCAGCAGGTCCAGGACGAAACGCAACACCCTTCCTTTTTCCTATTCTATCCCCTCTCCACAGCTCCACAATAGTAAATCGTAGGGGACGTAGCGACAAAGCTTGCGCTTTAAATCGGGGGTGGAGAATTTGTAGATATACTGAAGCTACTTAATTCGTAGCGGAAGCTAGTAGAATTTTTAGACTTCGCGGACGAGTAGGTATTTGTGATACTTGTTTATCGACCAGGCGAATGGAATTGCGGTGTTTTGCAAATGATTATCCAGTCGCGGGCCATGCAAAAGCAAATGACGACAGATAATTCAAAGGGTTAATAAATACATACACGCCTGTGTGACTCGTTCCGCGTTCGTGTACTCGATCATCGTCAATTTATATACTCGAATGGTTAATCTACTCAGGATTCGCGTGCACAGTGGTGGTCGAAAATCGACTCGAGATGTCTGTTGAATTTTTGGACGGCTAAAGGTGGAAATCAACCGGTCGACGAAGTTTTCATTAGAAGCCCGATAAACCAGGGAGGAGTTGGCCGGCTTGTCCGTGGGATAATCGCAGTAATTATCCATAGACCGATCTGGCTGGAATACCGCGACAGGGAATTTCAAGTTTGCGGTAGTAACTCCGCCAGTAGCGTCGCCGGCGCGCGGCAATTCCCGTGACATTAATTATTGAAATCGCCCCCGGCAGCCTTCTCCGTTCTCGCTGCTTCTCCTTCCTTCCTTCCTACCTTCGCTCCATATCTTGCACTCTCTATTTCCCTACGAGCGTCTCTTTCCGCCTGGTTTTCTCCGCTTCTCCACCTGGTATCCGTGTGCTCGGTCGCGGCGTTGCTCGTTTCGTCCTCGTTGCACCTGGCGAGAGCCGGTGCTGCTGCTCCTCCTCCGACGGCTGCCGTAGC